>JARGYO010000094.1:35920757-36520757 GCA_029206835.1 Rana muscosa
ACAAACGCCAGGTACACAATTGTCCGGCAGAAAGGGCACAGTTCTGGAGGATGACGAGGTGGAGGAGGAGATGGAGGAGGAGGAGGAGGAGGAGGAGGAGGAGCCGTGTTCACAGCAGGGTGGCACTCAGACCAGCTCGTGGCCATTACTGGTGCGTGGCTGGGGGGATACAGAGGACACAGACGATACACCTCCCACAGAGGACAGCTTTTCTTTGCCTCTGGGCAGCCTGGCACACATGAGCGATTACATGCTGCAGTGTTTCCGCAACGACAGCCGAGTTGCCCACATTTTAACTGGTGCTGATTACTGGGTGGCCACCCTGCTGGATCCCCGTTACAAGGACAACGTACCGTCCTTAATTCCCTCACTGGAGCGGGATCGTAAGATGCGCGAGTACAAGCGCACGCTGGTAGACGCGCTGCTGGTGGCATTCCCACCTGACAGCGGGCGTACGGTGGAAGCACAAGGCGAAGGCAGAGGAGGAGGAAGAGGTCGCCAACGCAGCCGGGGCACCGGCAGCACCTCAGAAGGCAGGGTTAGCATGGCCGAAATGTGGAAAAGCTTTGTCAGCACGCCACAACAACCAGCACCACCAGCTGAGATGGAACGTCTTAGCAGGAGGCAGCATTTCACCAACATGGTTGAGCAGTATGTGTCCACAGGCCTACACGTACTGGATGACGGGTCTGCCCCCTTTAACTTCTGGGTCTCCAAATTGGGCACATGGCCTGAGCTTGCCGTTTATGCCTTGGAGGTGCTGGCCTGCCCTGCAGCCAGTGTATTATCTGAACGTGTATTTAGCACGGCAGGGGGCGTTATCACAGACAAGCGCAGCCGCCTGTCCAGAGCCAATGTGGACAAGCTCACGTTCATTAAAATGAACCAGGCATGGATCCCACAGGACTTGTCCGTACCTTGTGCAGAATAGACATGTATACCGGTGTTGTGACAAAAACTGTCCGGCCATCGGATTGTGCCCGGCCCGTACTGCGCATGCGCAGCGCTTGCGCAGTACAGAGGACAAGGAGATTCACAAAATCTCCGAAGATGAACAGCGCCTGCGCTGTGAGTGCAGGTTCAAGCCCCACCATCCAAGAGGACATACGGTAGCACATAGTAACAGGGCCCCTCACGGGCTCGCTTCGATCGCGGCCTTGCTTGGCTCGGCTTGAACCACGGATGGTGTGGCCTTCACCTGAACTCAACACGCAGGCGCCGTTAGTCTTGGGTGATTTTTGAAATCCCCTTGTCCTACATACTCAGCAAGCGCAGTACAGGGCGGACACTATTCGACAGGGGACAGAATTCGACACATCACCGGCCTTACCCAGCCATTGTTGTATTTTTGAACCAGTGTTGGCTACCTCATCCTCCTCCACCGCCGCTTCCACCTACACAGCCACATCCACCGCCACCTCAACCTCCTACTCCATATGGACCTCGTCCTGCTAGGCCAAGATTAAAATTTTTATTTTATTTTTTTGTAGCGCACAGATCCTTTCCCCCTTACCTGCCTTTATGTTGTTGGCTCTTCGCAGGAGGGAGAAAGGCACACCGCACTACCAGCCCGTATCCTCCTATATAAAGAGGTTGAGCGGTGTACTTGACGGGCCGTGTCCACAGCCGGAGTCAAAACTCCTCCAGAGGATGATTCTCACCTCTACTGTAGGTAGAGGCAAGTCCTTTAATTGCCAGTAAAGTCAATGTCCACACCAGCTGAAACTCCAACTCTTATTCTCTCATGGCAAAATAAACTGTACTCAGATAGAAAAGGTTAGAGCAAAGAAACAGGACAGCTTAAGGTGTGGAGGAGGTCCAGGCACAAACGTAGCACATTCACTTCACTGCTTAGGTTTCTCAAACAGTTTTTGGCGCACGGTCTCTGCCACAGACATTGAGGTTGGTCTCTGCCACAGACCGGGTGTACAAGGCCCCTGCCACGGGCCTGGAGAACTTTGGTCTCAGCCACAGACCAGGGTGTATAAGGCCCCTGCCACGGGCCGGTTGAATAAGGCCTCTGATACAGTCAAGGTGACCTTGAGCTTCTCCTTCTACGAACCTAGCCCATATCAAGGGGAAGACATCTCTCCAGGGAGTCAACAGACCATTCCTTCACCGTGACTCCCGCATCGGTCCATCAGAATGATCCTCCCTTCCCTGGAACAGGGTCCCCTACACGAGGCGGCTCTGGACTCCAGGCTTTACTCCCGCCCCTAGGCCTCCATACCCAGGGCAGCAAGAACTCCATGATAGTACCTCACCCCGGGCTAAAGGTGCCCGAGATGGAACAGGAACACATGCACCCAGGCCGAAGGCACCTGGGCGCGGACCCCACTGGAAATCAGCCCCCAGGCCAAAGGTCTGCCCCTTTTATATGCTCTCCCGGCATGCACAGCAGGTTCCCCGCACCGCTGTACTACTGCCAAGAGGGGACACAAAAGGCGCCACCTGTAGGCCGCAGGGAACTGCACACCAATACTGTCCCCCGAGGACAAAATGGTCCATGAATCCTACAGAATTAGGGTATTTGAGCCTATTTACCACTCAAACACTTTCCTTAAACTTAGCACCCCGCTACATTTTTATTTCAAAGTATTTTATTTTCCCCATAGCTTATCCATTAAATTAAATAATTTATTCCATAAAGGGCGTATTCTGGGGCATTCCCACCATATGTGTGGCATCGTGCCGTTGAGTTTCTGAGGTTCTTAATGACTTCCTGTACCTCTTCTGCTGAAAAGGGGGCCTCCAGCATATTTTTTTATTTTTTATTTTTTTTTATGTTCTTTTAAGTTATTTCCTATCCACATTTGTTTGCAGAGCACTTGCCATGTTCTTAACAACATTTTGCTGCCATTTGCAGCCCTCTAGCCCTTTCCATTACTTTTTTAGAGCCTTTTTAGTCGTCAGAAGTCCGGGTCCCCATTGACTTCAATGGGGTCCGGGTCCGGGTTCGGGTTAAAGTTCGGTCCCGAATCCGAACTTTTTTCCGAAGTTCGGCCGAACCCGCCGGACCCGAATATCCAGCTACCCGCTCAACTCTACCCATGAGCAGTGTAAACTTAGGGGGCTAGGGAGCCTAGCACGCTTCAACTAAAGCCCATGAAACAATGTGCATAATGTAAACCATGTAAACAATAGCAAACTTTTCAAGTATTTCTAATAATTCTGCCAACTGCCAATAATGTTGACCCTAATCTCATCATGACATAACCTACTCGGGTTTACTCCAAGGGAAGGATGAGGGTGGTTCCCAATCATGCATGGTGGCTTAAGAGACTGGAACCTCTCGTCAGAGTAAAAGGGGTTACTTTATGCGGACCTCCATCTTCTTCTAGTAAAAGGCAAGTACCAACAGGGCTCCCCTCAGAGCTCAGGAAGTCCGAGGGAGGACCCCTTCTTATCCCATTGAATCAAAATCAATCGTGACCAGGATCACACACAATTAGAATAAAACACAATCTAGCCCATAGAGCAAAGTGAATATACACATTCTCATTGTTCAGTTTCATTCCACAGGGGGGAGTGGGGGGTGTACTAAGCATCACAAACAAACAAACAAACAAACAAGCCCCCCCTCCCCCCAAAAGCTACAATGAATCCTATGTGACGGCAGTGGCGTCTCCAGCTTTCACATTTAGGGGGGGCACATGGGGGGACAAGGACAAAAGTAGGGGGGCCAACCATAAAACGTGTGTGTGTATATATACATATATACACACACACACATATATACACATACATATATACAGTATATATACACACACACACACACACACATGTGTATTAAAAAATAAATTAAATCACGAATAGAATGCACTCCAGAGGTCTTGTTACAAATTCACCTTTGTTTTATTTGTGCAACATACAATACACTTGAGCGTCAACATTTCAGTCCAACTGCGGACTTTTATCAATGTGCAAAAAGTCCCTTTAATGTGACCCATAGCCATAGACAAAAATTTGCATTATGAAGGGCCATCTATAATGGGCTAGCTTGTCCTGTAAGAAAAGCTGATTTAGCCCTACTTCCATGAAAAACTACTAAGAAGGGTTGGCCCTTCATCATGCTAATTTAAGTCTATAGTTGAAGTGTACATAATAATTTAAAATCCCCTACAAAAAAACACTATTAAACCGCATAATGGTAAACATTGCAAAATGAACTGCAATACCTATGTTGAAGCATAGGCAATAATAATAATTTTTCCAGGTATGTACCAAAACATATTCAAGCTATAGTTATATAAATGAACAACAATAATTGTAACTATTTTTGTTAAAGGGACACTATAGTCACCAGAACAACTTGAGCTTTAATTGTTCCTAAACCCACAACAGTAAAATCAGTCTGTATATGCAGTAAAGCATGCTTGTTATACTCACTTTGAAACCTAAGGGGCTAAACCTCTGCATTGTGTGAAAAGGCTGTTTGATCCTGTCTTCTCTGATCCTCTCCTTCTTCCACAGTCCCCTCCTGATAGTACAGTCTTGGTGCAAGCTGTACATGCTCAGTTTGGTGTGTATTGCTAGAGAGGTTTTTTTTTTTCTTGGGAGGGTGCATGTGATCAGCACTGTCCAGACAGAGGGTCAGGGATCCTGCAGCCTCATAGGACAGACAGAGGAGAATGAAATTAACCTGTTGGTATTCCTGACCCTATAGTGTCCCTTTAACTATAAATATCTAACTTTCAAATAGCAATTCTTAAATAAGGAAACAAGTGCACGTAAAATAAAGTGCAACGTCACAACAAATATGCAGTGTTATGCTTTTAAAGTGCACAGCATAAAGAAAAAAATTGAACTTAAATTTTGTCTTTCACGCTAATATAGGCTTAAACGTGAATTTTTATGGATTGATGCAAACCTGCTAACTACAAGTTCCATATTTATTTGGGATGCAAGTCTGGCCTCAATTGACAATGTGGCAAGATCTGAAAGCCTTTCCTCAGTCATTGTTGTGCGTAGGAATGATTTTATTAACTTTAGTGCAGAAAAGCTTCTTTCACATGAAGCACTACTGACTGGCAAAACACAAGCTATTTTACATAGCCGATAAAGTTCAAGAAATGGAATAGAGTAAGGCTCCAGAAAGTTAGTGAACTCAAGAATTGTGTCCACCTTAATGGCATCTGAAGATTTTTTCCTCTGTAGGGTTAGCATTGCCTGTTTCAGCTCAATCTCCAAGTTTTCTGTGTTGCAGGAGTAGAATTTGGCCATTGGTAGCAATTTTTCAAAATTAAGAAATGAATCTGATCGAGGATTCAGAGACTGTACGCCTTCCATGATTTCCAGAGAATCTTTTGAAAATCGAGATTTTAGCTCTGAAATTATTCTGTCAAGAACAACATACATGAACATTTGAATGAAGTCATCTTTTTTGAGCAGTTGTTGTCGATGCCCTACAGTTTCCAAAATGACGCTATTTCTTAAGTTGAGAGGAGGCCGGCGATCTCGCTTCTTGGAAGGCGGTTCGGTAGAATCATCATTTGGTGCTGATATTCCACACTTGATGCTCAGTTGGATTGCTTCTGCCCAGACACTTTCTATTGTTCCAGAATTAGCTTCAGGTCTCCTCTCTGGATTGCGCACTTCTTCAAGCTCTTGTAAAATTGTTTGCACAAGAAGGACAGCTGATGCCAAGTCAATATCTTTGGCTTGTAACATGTTAGAGAGCGTCTGGGTCCTTTTTAGTATGTTCTCAAAAAACACAAGTGCCAGAATGAAGCCCAAATCAATGAACCGATGAATTGATTTTGCCTCAACTGCTCTCTCAGTATGGTTCCCTTCTGCCAAAATATTGAGAGTTTCCAACAGAGGGCCAAGCGTTTTAAGAACAGCATTGCAGGCTGCATGTTGGCATGTCCACCTTGTGTCACTTAATTGTTTAAGCTGGATAGCTGGTTTGCTTGACATTTCTTGTTGCACATTAGCAAACACAGAGTGAACAACAGATGTACTGCAAAACACATATAGCTTTTCGAGTTTTACAAAAAATTCATTTGCTGCCTGTACATTCTTCACAGTGTCCACGATGACCAGGTTGAGGCGGTGACTCATGCAATGAATGTAAAGTGCACAAGGCACCTCCTTTTTAATGCGTGCTTGCATGCCATTAAGCCGGCCACTCATTACAGAGGCTCCATCATAGCCTTGTCCAACACAATAATTTTTATCAATGCCTAGAGATGCTAGGACCTGGAATATGTATCCTGTTAGAGATTCAGCATCAAGGCTATCTGCGCGGTAGAATTGTAAGAACCGTTCATGGATCATCTTATCGTGAAAAAATCGGACTACGACAGACAGTTGTTCTGATTTACTCAGATCCTTTGTTTCATCTGCAATGATGGAAAAGGGACTTCCTTTAATGCTCTGTGCGATGCCTTCTCTAACAAGAGCAGCCATAATTGATAAAAGTTCATTTTGTATAGATGGATGTAGATATCTTGCATTCCTTGGTCCTGTAATTTTGTTTCTTACAACGCTGTCTTTTTCTGCAATTAAATAGAGAATTTCACGCACATTACCATGGTTGACATAATCTGAGCTGTACCGATGCTCTCGCTGGGCAATTTTAGTCTTGGCTGTTAGCAACAAAACTTGGGCAATTGTCTTTAAGTAATGTCTATTCTCATTGACCTCTCGTGTATGAGCTTTAGTTAGATCCTTCATGATTGATGTATCCTGGCTTACACTATTTTTGAAATCCTCCCATCTGACATGGCAATCCTTGTGTGAAGCAGACTTCTCATGCTGTAGTATTCCTTTACCAGTTTCAAGTGCATTTTTCCAGTTTTTGTACCCTATGTTGATAAACGGTACTTTTTTAGCATGCCCATGGAGATATTTTGGTGTTGAAAAAAAACGGCACGGAAAACAGTATGCAGCATCCTGGGACACAGAATATTCCAACCAGTCAAACGATCCAAACCACTGTGGGCGGAATGACCTGAAGCGTCCTCCCATTTGTTTCTGTGGGTATTTTTTTAATGCAGGCTGTCTTGGCCCTTCACTAGCACACTGGCTGATATCATGTGGTCCTTGTACCTTTGTTTTTTCAATGCTAGCAGATGTTTGTGCACTCTGTGGCTGTTCAGCTTCGCTGAATTGCTCTTCATAAGCACTGTGTTGAATATTGCTTAGTGAGGAGGTGCTTGCGTCTTCAACCTGCAATGAAGGTTCATCATTATCCGATATTAATTCAGCAGTGTCATATTCAACGTCATCCTTCTGAAGCTCTTCACACTCCTCAATGGAAGAAGACGGGCCAGGCTGACTTTTTCCTTTTTGCTGCTCTTTTGAAATATCATCCTTCTGGGCCTTAACATTTACCACAGAATAAAATGAACGGATGTCCATTTTTTGAGTTATAATAGAAAATTTTATCTGGGGGAAAAAAAATACATGATGTTCTTCTGAAACACTTACCATAAATGAATACCATTTGTTTTATTAAATGTCTTATTGATAAATGTAGTTGCCCATCCAACCAGCAACTAGCAATCAACTAAAATAACTAAAGTGGAGTTCCACCCAAAAGTGTAACTTCTGCTTACCGTATTTAATTCCCCCCCCCCCCCCCTCCGGTGCCACATTTGACACCTTTTAAGGGGGAGCAGGTACCTGTTTTAAATTGACAGGTACCCTGTCCCCACTTCTGGCGGACACGGTCGCGGCGATGTGCTTCACCTTGGCCGGCCTTCTCCTCCCCCCACCACTGGGCCAATACAGAAAGCGCAGTAGGGAGCTGGCCATGAAGCTGCAAGGCTACACTGTTGGAATCCCTTACCCACAATGGCGGCAGCAGCACCCGGGGTTGCCGACATCACTGGATTCCAGGGCAGGTAAGTGTCCTAATAATAAAAGTCAGCAGCTGCAGTATGTGTAGCTGCTGACTTTAAAAAAAAATTCTGGGCGTCAGAACTCCACTTAAATAAGAAACTGCATTATCACACACACCTTACTAAAATGTGCATTGTTAAATCGTCATCAAATATTCCTGACAATGCACACGAAACGCACAAATATGAAATATTCCTGACAATGTACACGAAACGCACAAATATGAAATATTCCTGACAATGTACATGAAAGCACAAATACGAAATATTCCTGACAATGTACATGAAAAGCACAAATATAAAATATTCCAGAAAAATTCAATGCACACGAAACGCATTAGCATGAAATATTCCTGACAATGTACATGAAACGCACAAATATGAAATATTCCAGACAAATTCAATGCACACGAAACGCACAAATATGAAATATTCCTGACAATGTACATGAAAAGCACAAATATGAAATATTCCTGACAATGTACATGAAAAGCACAAATATAAAATATTCCAGAAAAATTCAATGCACACGAAACGCATTAGCATGAAATATTCCTGACAATGTACATGAAACGCACAAATATGAAATATTCCAGACAAATTCAATGCACACGAAACGCACAAATATGAAATATTCCTGACAATGTACACGAAACGCACAAATATGAAATATTCCTGACAATGTACATGAAAAGCACAAATATAAAATATTCCAGAAAAATTCAATGCACACGAAACGCATTAACATGAAATATTCCTGACAATGTACATGAAACGCACAAATATGAAATATTCCAGACAAATTCAATGCACACGAAACGCACAAATATGAAATATTCCTGACAATGTACACGAAACGCACAAATATGAAATATTCCTGACAATGTACATGAAAAGCACAAATATAAAATATTCCAGAAAAATTCAATGCACACGAAACGCATTAACATGAAATATTCCTGACAATGTACATGAAACGCACAAATATGAAATATTCCAGACAAATTCAATGCACACGAAACGCACAAATATGAAATATTCCTGACAATCATGGGCGTCACCAGGGTGGGACCTGAGGGGGCCACGTCCCCCCCAATTTTACTGTGTGCCCCCCCATGTGCCCCCCCAAGTTAAGTTGTTAGTATTAACAGCGCCGCAGGTATCTGAGTTTCCGTCCGCGGCGCTGAATGACTGAATCTGACTTGTAACAGACGTCAGCCTGTCAGGTGACATCGCGTCTGACGGTCACGGCCGCCGCTATTGATTATGGGAATTGTAGTCCGCGGCGCCGCCTACATCGTGCTCAAGCTCCCTGCTCCCGGGGGGTGGAGTCAGTGAGTCACTGAGAAGAGCAGCACAGCCAGCCTATCGCGTGCCAACTCCCATCGTCGGTTATTTATGATAAATAAATTATCATATTTTGCCCGCCAACTCCAGTCCAGTCACAGTGCATCTGCCACCAGTGCTGCCACAGGAAAGGTAGGTCACTTTTTTTAAAAAAACAGTAAAAATTTGCTTGCAATTGCATTACCATTTATAATTTAAATCTGAAATAAATAGCTGGTGGTTCTGGTGCCGGACAACAGTAACTTCAAAGATACATAAGACAGAGCTCTCATGGAGGTAACAGAAAAAATACTTAACTAATATTAGAAAAGCATGATGAAAAGATGAAGTAATATTGACTAAATAGTATATAGGAGGCTTTGTTTTTTCTTTTTGCAAAATCCAAACCAATGTGTTTTAGAGGTTAAAATATATATCATTGACCCCCAATATATATATATATATATTGGGGGTCAATGATATATATGTTAACCTCTAAAACACATTGGTTTGGATTTTGCAAAAAGAAAAAACAAAGCCTCCTATATACTATTTAGTCAATATTACTTCATCTTTTCATCATGCTTTTCTAATATTAGTTAAGTATTTTTTCTGTTACCTCCATGAGAGCTCTATCTTATGTATCTTTGAAGTTACTGTTGTCCGGCACCAGAACCACCAGCTATTTATTTCAGATTTAGGCTGGGTTCACACTGCTGCGATGTGGGAACGCTGCAAATCCACTGCGGGTTTAGGCATCGCAGGTTTTCCGGCGGCAGTTCACACTGCCCTATGCGAACTGCTGGGAGTGTCAATTAAAAGTTAATGACACCCCCAAATCAGTTTGCATATCGCAGTGCGATCTGCAAACTCGAAAAAGGAATCGGATCGCATGGGTGTGAACACCCATGCGATCCGATTCTGCTGCGGACAAAAAAAAGGGTCCTGTGATGTGCACTTGCAGTGCGGTGCGGATCACATTCGAACTCTGACATCGCAGCAGTGTGAACCTAGCCTTAAATGTGAACTTCCGTGCGTGTCGGGTGCGATGCGGGAACCCGCAGTGGATTCGCAGTGTTCTCGCAACGCACCAGTGTAAACCGGGCCTAAGAAATATTTTTTTCAGTTTACAAAATGCATGCATGCAATGACAGTTGATAAGGATTAAACAATAAATTGGTATTTTACCATGAATGAGTTAAAATTTGCTGACAGCGTAGATGAACCGTGAATTAAGAATTCAAATTTCATATTTGTGCGTTTTGTGTACATTGTCAGGAATATTTCATATTTGTGCGTTTCATGTACATTGTCAGGAATATTTCATGTTAATGTGTTTCGTGTGCATTGAATTTTTCTGGAATATTTTATATTTGTGCTTTTCATGTACATTGTCAGGAATATTTCATATTTGTGCGTTTCATGTACATTGTCAGGAATATTTCATATTTGTGCGTTTCGTGTACATTGTCAGGAATATTTCATATTTGTGCGTTTCGTGTGCATTGAATTTGTCTGGAATATTTCATATTTGTGCGTTTCATGTACATTGTCAGGAATATTTCATGTTAATGCGTTTCGTGTGCATTGAATTTTTCTGGAATATTTTATATTTGTGCTTTTCATGTACATTGTCAGGAATATTTCATATTTGTGCGTTTCGTGTACATTGTCAGGAATATTTCATATTTGTGCGTTTCGTGTGCATTGAATTTGTCTGGAATATTTCATATTTGTGCGTTTCATGTACATTGTCAGGAATATTTCATGCTAATGCGTTTCGTGTGCATTGAATTTTTCTGGAATATTTTATATTTGTGCTTTTCATGTACATTGTCAGGAATATTTCATATTTGTGCTTTTCATGTACATTGTCAGGAATATTTCATATTTGTGCGTTTCGTGTGCATTGAATTTGTCTGGAATATTTCATATTTGTGCGTTTCATGTACATTGTCAGGAATATTTCATGCTAATGCGTTTCGTGTGCATTGAATTTTTCTGGAATATTTTATATTTGTGCTTTTCATGTACATTGTCAGGAATATTTCGTATTTGTGCTTTCATGTACATTGTCAGGAATATTTCATATTTGTGCGTTTCGTGTACATTGTCAGGAATATTTCATATTTGTGCGTTTCGTGTGCATTGTCAGGAATATTTGATGACGATTTAACAATGCACATTTTAGTAAGGTGTGTGTGATAATGCAGTTTCTTATTTAAGTGGAGTTCTGACGCCCAGAATTTTTTTTTAAAGTCAGCAGCTACACATACTGCAGCTGCTGACTTTTATTATTAGGACACTTACCTGCCCTGGAATCCAGTGATGTCGGCAACCCCGGGTGCTGCCGCCGCCATTGTGGGTAAGGGATTCCAACAGTGTAGCCTTGCAGCTTCATGGCCAGCTCCCTACTGCGCTTTCTGTATTGGCCCAGTGGTGGGGGGAGGAGAAGGCCGGCCAAGGTGAAGCACATCGCCGCGACCGTGTCCGCCAGAAGTGGGGACAGGGTACCTGTCAATTTAAAACAGGTACCTGCTCCCCCTTAAAAGGTGTCAAATGTGGCACCGGAGGGGGGGGGGGGGGGGAATTAAATACGGTAAGCAGAAGTTACACTTTTGGGTGGAACTCCACTTTAGTTATTTTAGTTGATTGCTAGTTGCTGGTTGGATGGGCAACTACATTTATCAATAAGACATTTAATAAAACAAATGGTATTCATTTATGGTAAGTGTTTCAGAAGAACATCATGTATTTTTTTTCCCCCAGATAAAATTTTCTATTATAACTCAAAAAATGGACATCCGTTCATTTTATTCTGTGGTAAATGTTAAGGCCCAGAAGGCTGATATTTCAAAAGAGCAGCAAAAAGGAAAAAGTTAGCCTGGCCCGTCTTCTTCCATTGAGGAGTGTGAAGAGCTTCAGAAGGATGACGTTGAATATGACACTGCTGAATTAATATCGGATAATGATGAACCTTCATTGCAGGTTGAAGACGCAAGCACCTCCTCACTAAGCAATATTCAACACAGTGCTTATGAAGAGCAATTCAGTGAAGCTGAACAGCCACAGAGTGCACAAACATCTGCTAGCATTGAAAAAACAAAGGTACAAGGACCACATGATATCAGCCAGTGTGCTAGTGAAGGGCCAAGACAGCCTGCATTAAAAAAATACCCACAGAAACAAATGGGAGGACGCTTCAGGTCATTCCGCCCACAGTGGTTTGGATCGTTTGACTGGTTGGAATATTCTGTGTCCCAGGATGCTGCATACTGTTTTCCGTGCCGTTTTTTTTCAACACCAAAATATCTCCATGGGCATGCTAAAAAAGTACCGTTTATCAACATAGGGTACAAAAACTGGAAAAATGCACTTGAAACTGGTAAAGGAATACTACAGCATGAGAAGTCTGCTTCACACAAGGATTGCCATGTCAGATGGGAGGATTTCAAAAATAGTGTAAGCCAGGATACATCAATCATGAAGGATCTAACTAAAGCTCATACACGAGAGGTCAATGAGAATAGACATTACTTAAAGACAATTGCCCAAGTTTTGTTGCTAACAGCCAAGACTAAAATTGCCCAGCGAGAGCATCGGTACAGCTCAGATTATGTCAACCATGGTAATGTGCGTGAAATTCTCTATTTAATTGCAGAAAAAGACAGCGTTGTAAGAAACAAAATTACAGGACCAAGGAATGCAAGATATCTACATCCATCTATACAAAATGAACTTTTATCAATTATAGCTGCTCTTGTTAGAGAAGGCATCGCACAGAGCATTAAAGGAAGTCCCTTTTCCATCATTGCAGATGAAACAAAGGATCTGAGTAAATCAGAACAACTGTCTGTCGTAGTCCGATTTTTTCACGATAAGATGATCCATGAACGGTTCTTACAATTCTACCGCGCAGATAGCCTTGATGCTGAATCTCTAACAGGATACATATTCCAGGTCCTAGCATCTCTAGGCATTGATAAAAATTATTGTGTTGGACAAGGCTATGATGGAGCCTCTGTAATGAGTGGCCGGCTTAATGGCGTGCAAGCACGCATTAAAAAGGAGGTGCCTTGTGCACTTTACATTCATTGCATGAGTCACCGCCTCAACCTGGTCATCGTGGACACTGTGAAGAATGTACAGGCAGCAAATGAATTTTTTGTAAAACTCGAAAAGCTATATGTGTTTTGCAGTACATCTGTTGTTCACTCTGTGTTTGCTAATGTGCAACAAGAAATGTCAAGCAAACCAGCTATCCAGCTTAAACAATTAAGTGACACAAGGTGGACATGCCAACATGCAGCCTGCAATGCTGTTCTTAAAACGCTTGGCCCTCTGTTGGAAACTCTCAATATTTTGGCAGAAGGGAACCATACTGAGAGAGCAGTTGAGGCAAAATCAATTCATCGGTTCATTGATTTGGGCTTCATTCTGGCACTTGTGTTTTTTGAGAACATACTAAAAAGGACCCAGACGCTCTCTAACATGTTACAAGCCAAAGATATTGACTTGGCATCAGCTGTCCTTCTTGTGCAAACAATTTTACAAGAGCTTGAAGAAGTGCGCAATCCAGAGAGGAGACCTGAAGCTAATTCTGGAACAATAGAAAGTGTCTGGGCAGAAGCAATCCAACTGAGCATCAAGTGTGGAATATCAGCACCAAATGATGATTCTACCGAACCGCCTTCCAAGAAGCGAGATCGCCGGCCTCCTCTCAACTTAAGAAATAGCGTCATTTTGGAAACTGTAGGGCATCGACAACAACTGCTCAAAAAAGATGACTTCATTCAAATGTTCATGTATGTTGTTCTTGACAGAATAATTTCAGAGCTAAAATCTCGATTTTCAAAAGATTCTCTGGAAATCATGGAAGGCGTACAGTCTCTGAATCCTCGATCAGATTCATTTCTTAATTTTGAAAAATTGCTACCAATGGCCAAATTCTACTCCTGCAGCACAGAAAACTTGGAGATTGAGCTGAAACAGGCAATGCTAACCCTACAGAGGAAAACATCTTCAGATGCCATTAAGGTGGACACAATTCTTGAGTTCACTAACTTTCTGGAGCCTTACTCTATTCCATTTCTTGAACTTTATCGGCTATGTAAAATAGCTTGTGTTTTGCCAGTCAGTAGTGCCTCATGTGAAAGAAGCTTTTCTGCACTAAAGTTAATAAAATCATTCCTACGCACAACAATGACTGAGGAAAGGCTTTCAGATCTTGCCACATTGTCAATTGAGGCCAGACTTGCATCCCAAATAAATATGGAACTTGTAGTTAGCAGGTTTGCATCAATCCATAAAAATTCACGTTTAAGCCTATATTAGCATGAAAGACAAAATTTAAGTTCAATTTTTTTCTTTATGCTGTGCACTTTAAAAGCATAACACTGCATATTTGTTGTGACGTTGCACTTTATTTTACGTGCACTTGTTTCCTTATTTAAGAATTGCTATTTGAAAGTTAGATATTTATAGTTAAAGGGACACTATAGGGTCAGGAATACCAACAGGTTAATTTCATTCTCCTCTGTCTGTCCTATGAGGCTGCAGGATCCCTGACCCTCTGTCTGGACAGTGCTGATTACATGCACCCTCCCAAGAAAAAAAAAACCTCTCTAGCAATACACACCAAACTGAGCATGTACAGCTTGCACCAAGACTGTACTATCAGGAGGGGACTGTGGAAGAAGGAGAGGATCAGAGAAGACAGGATCAAACAGCCTTTTCACACAATGCAGAGGTTTAGCCCCTTAGGTTTCAAAGTGAGTATAATAAGCATGCTTTACTGCATATACAGACTGATTTTACTGTTGTGGGTTTAGGAACAATTAAAGCTCAAGTTGTTCTGGTGACTATAGTGTCCCTTTAACAAAAATAGTTACAATTATTGTTGTTCATTTATATAACTATAGCTTGAATATGTTTTGGTACATACCTGGAAAAATTATTATTATTGCCTATGCTTCAACATAGGTATTGCAGTTCATTTTGCAATGTTTACCATTATGCGGTTTAATAGTGTTTTTTTGTAGGGGATTTTAAATTATTATGTACACTTCAACTATAGACTTAAATTAGCATGATGAAGGGCCAACCCTTCTTAGTAGTTTTTCATGGAAGTAGGGCTAAATCAGCTTTTCTTACAGGACAAGCTAGCCCATTATAGTTGGCCCTTCATAATGCAAATTTTTGTCTATGGCTATGGGTCACATTAAAGGGACTTTTTGCACATTGATAAAAGTCCGCAGTTGGACTGAAATGTTGACGCTCAAGTGTATTGTATGTTGCACAAATAAAACAAAGGTGAATTTGTAACAAGACCTCTGGAGTGCATTCTATTCTTGATTTAATTTATTTTTTAATACACATGTGTGTGTGTGTGTGTGTGTATATATACTGTATATATGTATGTGTATATATGTGTGTGTGTGTATATATGTATATATACACACACACGTTTTATGGTTGGCCCCCCTACTTTTGTCCTTGTCCCCCCATGTGCCCCCCCTAAATGTGAAAGCTGGAGACGCCACTGCTGACAATGTACACGAAACGCACAAATATGAAATATTCCTGACAATGTACATGAAACGCACAAATATGAAATATTCCTGACAATGTACATGAAAAGCACAAATATAAAATATTCCAGAAAAATTCAATGCACACGAAACACATTAACATGAAATATTCCTGACAATGTACATGAAACGCACAAATATGAAATATTCCTGACAATGTACACAAAACGCACAAATATGAAATTTGAATTCTTAATTCACGGTTCATCTACGCTGTCAGTAGTGATGAGCCGAACACCCCCGGGTTCGGTCCGCACCAGAACCCGCGAACGGACCGAAAGTTCGAACGAACATTAGAACCCTATTAAATACAATGGATGCGAACGTTCGAATTCTAAAGTGCTAATTATAACAACTATTATGCATGTTATTGTCCTAAAAAGGGTTTGGGAACCCGGGTTCTGCACCAGGGGACATGTATCAATGCAAAAAGAAGTTTTAAAAACGGTCGTTTTTCGGGAGCAGTCATTTTAATGATGCATAAAGTGAAAAAAAAAAGTCAAATATTCCTTTAAATATCGTTCCTGGGGGGTGTCTAAAGTATGCCTGTGAAGTGCCACGTGTTTCCCGTGTTTAGAACTGTCCCTGCACAAAATAACATTTCTAAAGGGAAAAAAGTCATTTAAAACTGCTTGCGGCTTTAATGCAATGTCTGGTCCCTGTAATATGGATGAAAATCTTTAGGAAAAATGGCATAGCTACCCCATCAACACCCCCCCCCCTACCCCAGCCCATTACCAGCCCCTTTGGGTCTTGTATGGATATTAAGGGGAACCCCGCACATAAAATAAAAAAGGCCCTATATACTCTGAACAGCCGTATACAGGCGGTGCATACAAGACAGGGACTGTAGGTTTGTTCTTATGTAGAATGTGTTTGTAATTTTGAACAGGTACATTGTTGAAGTGTAGCTCCAGCCCAAAAATCTATTTTTAAACTTTTTGGGAAACATAGGTAAGGGTTATCACCCCTGTAACATTTGTTTTGCTGTCTGTGCCCCTGTTCAGAACATTTCACCTCACTTTCCGTCCCAATGACAACTGTTTTTGAAATGTGGTGTGTAACGGGAAGGCCCGGGGGACTCAGAATCGCTTAGAAAGTATGAGATACCCTTGCTTCAGCTCCCCCAATGGCTCTTATGTGTCAATCACCCTGTGTCTCTATTAGGGGCACAGGGTGAATGAAAACCCCAATATGGCCTATGATGGCCATATTCAAGCTGCACATACATTGTATCTAGATTGAATGTGTACTGTGAGGGGGGGGGGGGGGTGTAATCATTGCGGTGAGGTGTTAAGGTTATTTGCATTCTATTGTCTATTATGAATTAAGTCTGCTACTGTGACAATGTGGATTGGAGCTGGTCGACCGTCTGGCTGCATATTATGGGATGTTGAAGTGTCTTCTGTGAGGAGGGGGGGAAAATCACCCCTCCTGCCTAAGACTGTTTATCAAAGGAGAAGTTTGAACACACCTGACCTGTATTACCATTGTCATTGGACAGTTTAACCCGCCCTGTTCCCCAAAGGATGGGAGGGGAGGGTTTTGAAGAGAAATGTGTTACCATGTGTTTTGAAAATAAAGTCATTCCCTGTTTTGGAACTTGAATACAGAGCGTTGTCTCGTATCTGGGGGGAGAATCATTCGTATGGGGTCTTATTCAGCTGGTTGGAGTGTCTGGTGGCTGTCGTGTGGTTGGAAAGGGAATATCCTAACGGTGTTAACCCCTTTCATACTTGGGGTGCCGTTACATGGTGTTTTTCTTGAAACAAGGATTGCTGATAAAGCATCAGTACAGATGAGACCCCTTTCTCCCATATTTATTCTTACAGGAGAGAATTTTCCTTTCTAGGGGTAGATTTCCTCTCACTTCCTGTTGTCTTCTTTCGTTTGCAAGTAGGAGTCGTTTGTAAGTTGGATGTTTGAAAGTAGGGACCTGCCGTATATACTCTGCAGAAATAGGCCCCTTAGTTGTTGGTGTTGGCACAACACTGTAAGCACTCAGTTACTCTTGGTTGGTGCTGGAACGCCCTGCTGTCAACTATTATATCAGGAATTTTAATTACATATAATTGTTGAACAGTGGTAGTAAAAATTGGGGCTTTGATGGTGGTGCTGGTGCCACAACACTGTAAGCCCTGACAGTTACTCTTGGTGGGTGCAGCAATGGGCCCTGCTGTGAATTATTAGATCAAGAATTGTAATTACATGCCCCTTTTGAACAGGGGCTGAAAAATTGGGCCTTTCGTGGTGGTGGTGGTGGTGGCGTTGCCACAAGACTGTAAGCCCTCAGAGTTACTCTTGGTGGGTGCAGCAATGGACCCTGCTGTGAATTATTAGATCAAGAATTGTAATTGCATGCCCCTGTTGAACAGGGGCTGAAAAATTGGGCCTTAGGCACTGGTGGCACAACACTACAACCCCTCACAGATACTGTACTTGGAGCACAGCAATGAGCCCTGTTGCAAAGTATTGCTTCAAAAATTGTAATGACACGCCCCTGTTAAACAGGGGCTGAAAAATTGGGCCTTAGGCACTGGTGCCACAACACTCCAACCCCTCACAGATACTGTACTTGGAGCACAGCAATGAGCCCTATGGCAAATTATTGCTAAAAAAATTGTAATTACACGCCCCTGTAAAACAGGGGCTGAAAAATTGGGCCTTAGCCACTGGTGGCGGCACCCATAAACAAAAATGATCTTCCAAGCTATCATCATCAATCGTATCATTGAGGACTCGGAGGAGGAGGATAGCCAGTCAACATAACAGCACAGGCACTCAGCATCAGCATCAGTCTTGAAGGGATGTGACATGTTAAAATCAATTAGTCTGTTATATCAGCATCAGGTGTGTGGTAGCTGGTGGTGATCCAAGACTGGTTCATCTTGATGAAAGTCAGTCGATCAACCGAGTCGGTGGACAGGCGCACCCTGTGATCCGTGACAAATCCTCCAGCAGCACTGAATGTGCGTTCCGAAAGAACGCTGGATGCAGGACAGGCCAGTAGCTCAATTGCATACTGTGCAAGCTCTGGCCAGTGATCCATCCTCAAGACCCAGTAAGCCAGAGGATTTTCGGTGGGGAAGGTGTCCAAGTCTGACCTTGCCCCTAGATATTCCTGCACCATGTTTATCAGACGCTGGCGATGGTTGCTAGAACCGATCATACTTTGGGGCTGCGGACTAAAGAATTGTCTGAACGCATCGGTCAGACGGCCACCTTCCCCACCGCTCCTTCTTTGACTGGCCGAAGCCTCAGCAACTCGTTGTCCAGGACCAGGAGTTTGTAACCTCCCAGTCTCTGGGAACGCGTTGCACAGACCTTTCTGCAAGGCCTCCCGGAGTTGTCTCATCCTCTGCTCCCTCTGCGACGGTAACATAAGGTCCGCAACCTTACCCTTGTACCGTGGATCAAGGAGAGTGGCCAGCCAGTAATGGTCCCTCTCCTTGATCCGAAGAATACGAGGATCCTTCCGCAGACTTTGCAGGATCAGGGAGGCCATGCAGCGTAGGTTTGCTGAGGCATTCGCTCCGGAGTCCTCTGGGTCACTAAGGACGACATGATCCGCAGCCACCTCCTCCCAGCCACGTACAAGTCCACTGGTTTCTTGGGACTGTAAATCATCCCTAAAAGACTGCTGCTGATGATGCTGAGTGCCAGCCTCCACCTCCATGCTGACACAATCCTCCTCCTCCTCCTCCTCCTCCTCCTCCTCTTCCTGTGCGATGGGTGGGACAGAAGGAACACTGTCTGGGTAAAGGGGGCCTTGAGAGGCAAGGAAGTCCTCCTCTTCCTGCCTCTGTTCTGCCTCAAGTGCCCTGTCCATTATTCCACGCAGCGTGTGCTCCAACAGGTGGACAAGAGGTACAGTGTCACTGATGCATGCACTGTCACTGCTCACCATCCTCGTGGCCTCCTCAAATGGTGCCAGGACAGTGCATGCATCCCTGATCATGCCCCACTGGCGTGGAGAAAAAAAACCAAGCTCCCCTGACCCTGTCCTGGTGCCGTAGTCGCACAGGTACTCATTGATGGCCCTCTGCTGCGTGTGCAGCCGCTGCAGCATGGCCAACGTTGAGTTCCACCTGGTGGGCATGTCACATATAAGGCGGTTCTTGGGCAGGTTCAACTCCTTTTGCAGCTCAGCCAGGCGAGCACTGGCATTATAAGATCTGCGGAAATGCACACAGACTTTCCTGGCCTGCCTCAGGACATCCTGTAAGCCCGGGTACCTGCCCAAGAACCGCTGCACCACCAGGTTAAGGACGTGAGCCACACAGGGCACATGGGTCAGTTGTCCCTGTCGGAGGGCGGAGAGGAGGTTGGTGCCATTGTCGCAAACCACCATTCCTGGCTTAAGCTGGCGTGGCGTCAACCACCTCTCGGCCTGGCCCTGCAGAGCAGACAGGACCTCTGCCCCAGTGTGGCTTCTGTCCCCCAAACACACCAGCGCAAGCACGGCATGGCATCTTTTTGCCTGCGTACTTGCGTAGCCCCGTGAACGGCTACGGAGCACCGCTGGTTCATAGGACAAACCACAGGAAGAGGCCATGGAGGAAGAAGAAGAGGAGGGGGTGGAGGAGAGAGGTGTGTCACAACCAGTAGTAGCATTTTGGAGGCGTGGCGGTGGGACAACCTCCAACACTACTGCACCTTGTCCTGCATCCTTCCCAGCTGCCAAAAGAGTGACCCAATGGGCCGTGAAAGAAAGGTAACGTCCCTGTCCATGCCTGCTGGACCATGAGTCAGCGGTAATATGCACCTTACCGCTGACCGCCCTGTCCAGCGAGGCCAAGACATTGCCTTCCACATGCCGGTAGAGAGCCGGAATAGCCTTCCGTGAGAAAAAGTGGCGTTTGGGAACCTGCCACTGAGGAACCGCACATTGCACAAACTCACGGAAGGGGGCCGAGTCTACCAACTGAAAAGGCAGCAGTTGAAGCGCTAGCAATTTAGCCAAGCTAGCATTCAACCGCTGGGCATGTGGATGGCTGGGAGTGAACTTCTTTCGACGGTCCAGCAGCTGGGGCAGGGAAATTTGCCTGCTAGAATCGGACGTCGGTGTACTGCTAGCAGAGTGGCCGCAAGTACTTGGCTGTGACACACCTAATTCTACACCTTCATTCCTCTCAGTGCATGTTTCAGAGAGGACTGAAGTTATAGTGGGGTTGGAGATCCCAGCTGATGCGGTGCAAGGAGAGGTCCGCTTTGTTCTTTGGTGTGGGTCTTTGAGGTAGGCTTGCCAACGAGCTGCATGGCAGGTCAACATATGTCTGGTCAGGCATGTGGTACCCAAGCGGCTGATGTTTTGGCCACGCGATATACGCTTGAGACATATGTTGCAAACAGCAGCTGTGCGATCTGATGCACTAGCCTCAAAAAAGGCCCACACCAAAGAACTTTTTGAATGACGGGCAGAGGCAGCGCCCTGCACAGGCGGAGCTCTGCGGTGTGATTCCGTCGGTGTACTGCCCTTACGCTGGCCACCAAAGGGCATCCTGCCTCGTTGGAGATGTGCCTCCTCCTCATCCTCCTCCTCCTCCTCTCTCCTATTAGGCACCCACGTGGAGTCAGTGACCTCATCATCACCTCCCTCCTCATCACTGGAGCCAATCTGGCAGTATGCTGCAGCTGCTGGAACATGACTGCCAGATTGGTGTCCTTCTTGAGCATCCCCTCTGTCTGCTCTCACGCTACTGCCTTCCTCTAGCTGGGTTTCATCATCAGACCCTTCGAAACGCTGGGCATCCTCCTGGAGCATGTACCCAACACTGTGCTGAAACAGTTCGGGGGACTCCTCAGGAGGAGGACATGGTGGGTCTAGGGAAGGAGTGACTGATGATGAGTCTGACATTGATACCAGGGAAGAGGACGCTTTGGCAGCTGCTTTTCCAGTACCCTGAGCCTGGGTGAGAGAGGATGAGGAGGAGGAGGAGGGCTTGGTCATCCACTCTACCAAGTCTTCGGCATGATGTGGCTCAACATGTCCAGCTGCCGAAAAGAAGGACAAGCGTGTCCCATGGCCATGTGCTGATGACAATGCACCGCGTCCACGACCAGCACTGTTGCCCCCAGACACAGAGCCTGCTTGCCCTCTTTTATTGCCTCCTGACTGTCTGCCTCTCCTTGTTTGCCTTCCAGACATTCTAATAGATGGCCTGCAGGGAGATGGGAAAAAAGCAATAAGGGCTACCTTCAGGTGTCCTTCTCTGTCCCTGGAAACAAGGACTTTGACAGTGAAAGAAACTGACACTCTCCCTACCTACAGTTTTCTGTCCCTAGAAAAAATGTTTTTTTTAAGCACAATTTAGCACAAGGAGAATTCACTCACTGTCCTTCCAGGTCCCTGGAAACAAGGACTTTGACAGTGAAAGAAACTGACACTCTCCCTACCTACAGTTTTCTGTCCCTAGAAAAAATGTTTTTTTTAAGCACAATTTAGCACAAGGAGAATTCACTCACTGTCCTTCCAGGTCCCTGGAAACAAGGACTTTGACAGTGAAAGAAACTGACACTCTCCCTACCTACAGTTTTCTGTCCCTAGAAAAAATGTTTTTTTTAAGCACAATTTAGCACAAGGAGAATTCACTCACTGTCCTTCCAGGTCCCTGGAAACAAGGACTTTGACAGTGAAAGAAACTGACACTCTCCCTACCTACAGTTTTCTGTCCCTAGAAAAAATGTTTTTTTTAAGCACAATTTAGCACAAGGAGAATTCACTCACTGTCCTTCCAGGTCCCTGGAAACAAGGACTTTGACAGTGAAAGAAACTGACACTCTCCCTACCTACAGTTTTCTGTCCCTAGAAAAAATGTTTTTTTTAAGCACAATTTAGCACAAGGAGAATTCACTCACTGTCCTTCCAGGTCCCTGGAAACAAGGACTTTGACAGTGAAAGAAACTGACACTCTCCCTACCTACAGTTTTCTGTCCCTAGAAAAAATGTTTTTTTTAAGCACAATTTAGCACAAGGAGAATTCACTCACTGTCCTTCCAGGTCCCTGGAAACAAGGACTTTGACAGTGAAAGAAACTGACACTCTCCCTACCTACAGTTTTCTGTCCCTAGAAAAAATGTTTTTTTTAAGCACAATTTAGCACAAGGAGAATTCACTCACTGTCCTTCCAGGTCCCTGGAAACAAGGACTTTGACAGTGAAAGAAACTGACACTCTCCCTACCTACAGTTTTCTGTCCCTAGAAAAAATGTTTTTTTTTTAAGCACAATTTAGCACAAGGAGAATTCACTCACTGTCCTTCCAGGTCCCTGGAAACAAGGACTTTCACAGTGAAAGAAACTGACACTCTCCCTACCTACAGTTTTCTGTCCCTAGAAAAAATGTTTTTTTTAAGCACAATTTAGCACAAGGAGAATTCACTCACTGTCCTTCCAGGTCCCTGGAAACAAGGACTTTGACAGTGAAAGAAACTGACACTCTCCCTACCTACAGTTTTCTGTCCCTAGAAAAAATGTTTTTTTTAAGCACAATTTAGCACAAGGAGAATTCACTCACTGTCCTTCCAGGTCCCTGGAAACAAGGACTTTGACAGTGAAAGAAACTGACACTCTCCCTACCTACAGTTTTCTGTCCCTAGAAAAAATGTTTTTTTTAAGCACAATTTAGCAGAAGGAGAATTCACTCACTGTCCTTCCAGGTCCCTGGAAACAAGGACTTTGACAGTGAAAGAAACTGACACTCTCCCTACCTACAGTTTTCTGTCCCTAGAAAAAATGTTTTTTTTAAGCACAATTTAGCACAAGGAGAATTCACTCACTGTCCTTCCAGGTCCCTGGAAACAAGGACTTTGACAGTGAAAGAAACTGACACTCTCCCTACCTACAGTTTTCTGTCCCTAGAAAAAATGTTTTTTTTAAGCACAATTTAGCACAAGGAGAATTCACTCACTGTCCTTCCAGGTCCCTGGAAACAAGGACTTTGACAGTGAAAGAAACTGACACTCTCCCTACCTACAGTTTTCTGTCCCTAGAAAAAATGTTTTTTTTTAAGCACAATTTAGCACAAGGAGAATTCACTCACTGTCCTTCCAGGTCCCTGGAAACAAGGACTTTCACAGTGAAAGAAACTGACACTCTCCCTACCTACAGTTTTCTGTCCCTAGAAAAAATGTTTTTTTTAAGCACAATTTAGCACAAGGAGAATTCACTCACTGTCCTTCCAGGTCCCTGGAAACAAGGACTTTGACAGTGAAAGAAACTGACACTCTCCCTACCTACAGTTTTCTGTCCCTAGAAAAAATGTTTTTTTTAAGCACAATTTAGCACAAGGAGAATTCACTCACTGTCCTTCCAGGTCCCTGGAAACAAGGACTTTCACAGTGAAAGAAACTGACACTCTCCCTACCTACAGTTTTCTGTCCCTAGAAAAAATGTTTTTTTTAAGCACAATTTAGCACAAGGAGAATTCACTCACTGTCCTTCCAGGTCCCTGGAAACAAGGACTTTGACAGTGAAAGAAACTGACACTCTCCCTACCTACAGTTTTCTGTCCCTAGAAAAAATGTTTTTTTTAAGCACAATTTAGCACAAGGAGAATTCACTCACTGTCCTTCCAGGTCCCTGGAAACAAGGACTTTGACAGTGAAAGAAACTGACACTCTCCCTACCTACAGTTTTCTGTCCCTAGAAAAAATGTTTTTTTTAAGCACAATATAGCACAAGCACAAAACACACTGACACTCTCCCTACCTATCCTTCTCTTTCCCTAAACTAAAGGAATCCAGGTTAAGCAAGAAAGAAATAAAAGTCACTGTCCCTGCCTATGCTGCTCTATCCCTGCTCCGGAACACACTACACTAGGCCGCCGTGCTGGCGGCCTTTTATAGTGTGGGGCGTGTACTAAACACCCTCAGCAATAATTGGCCACAGGCATCCTGCCTGTGGCCAATCATTGCTCTCCTCGCTGCCGGCGCTGTGATTGGCCAAGCATGCGGGGTCACAGTGCATGCTTGGCCAATCACAGCGCCTGGATGACACTGCGATGGCGTAGTGCATTGTGGGCCGTTCGCGTCACTCGAATTTGGCGCGAACGGCCCAAATCGTTCGATCTTCGTCGAACGATCGAACAGTCGATGTTCGAGTCGAACGTATGTTCGACTCGAACACGAAGCTCATCCCTAGCTGTCAGCAAATTTTAACTCATTCATGGTAAAATACCAATTTATTGTTTAATCCTTATCAACTGTCATTGCATGCATGCATTTTGTAAACTGAAAAAAATATTTCTTAGGCCCGGTTTACACTGGTGCGTTGCGAGAACACTGCGAATCCACTGCGGGTTCCCGCATCGCACCCGACACGCACGGAAGTTCACATTTAAGGCTAGGTTCACACTGCTGCGATGTCAGAGTTCGAATGTGATCCGCACCGCACTGCAAGTGCACATCACAGGACCCTTTTTTTTGTCCGCAGCAGAATCGGATCGCATGGGTGTTCACACCCATGCGATCCGATTCCTTTTTCGAGTTTGCAGATCGCACTGCGATTTGCAAACTGATTTGGGGGTGTCATTAACTTTTAATTGACACTCCCAGCAGTTCGCATAGGGCAGTGTGAACTGCCGCCGGAAAACCTGCGATGCCTAAACCCGCAGTGGATTTGCAGCGTTCCCACATCGCAGCAGTGTGAACCCAGCCTAAATCTGAAATAAATAGCTGGTGGTTCTGGTGCCGGACAACAGTAACTTCAAAGATACATAAGATAGAGCTCTCATGGAGGTAACAGAAAAAATACTTAACTAATATTAGAAAAGCATGATGAAAAGATGAAGTAATATTGACTAAATAGTATATAGGAGGCTTTGTTTTTTCTTTTTGCAAAATCCAAACCAATGTGTTTTAGAGGTTAACATATATATCATTGACCCCCAATATATATATATATATATATTGGGGGTCAATGATATATATTTTAACCTCTAAAACACATTGGTTTGGATTTTGCAAAAAGAAAAAACAAAGCCTCCTATATACTATTTAGTCAATATTACTTCATCTTTTCATCATGCTTTTCTAATATTAGTTAAGTATTTTTTCTGTTACCTCCATGAGAGCTCTGTCTTATGTATCTTTGAAGTTACTGTTGTCCGGCACCAGAACCACCAGCTATTTATTTCAGATTTAAATTATAAATGGTAATGCAATTGCAAGCAAATTTTTACTGTTTTTTTAAAAAAAGTGACCTACCTTTCCTGTGGCAGCACTGGTGGCAGATGCACTGTGACTGGACTGGAGTTGGCGGGCAAAATATGATAATTTATTTATCATAAATAACCGACGATGGGAGTTGGCACGCGATAGGCTGGCTGCGCTGCTCTTCTCAGTGACTCACTGACTCCACCCCCCGGGAGCAGGGAGCTTGAGCACGATGTAGGCGGCGCCGCGGACTACAATTCCCATAATCAATAGCGGCGGCCGTGACCGTCAGACGCGATGTCACCTGACAGGCTGACGTCTGTTACAAGTCAGATTCAGTCATTCAGCGCCGCGGACGGAAACTCAGATAGCCGCAGCGCTGTTAATACTAACAACTTAACTTGGGGGGGCACATGGGGGGGCACACAGTAAGATTGGGGGGGACGTGGCCCCCTCAGGTCCCACCCTGGTGACGCCCATGTGTGACGGGGAAGGAGATGTGAGAGGCTAGGCCAGGAAGAGTGTTCAGTCAGAGAACTGGCACAGTGCCATAGCTGTCGATTACACGAACGATCCAAGCAGTCAGATGAGCAAAACAACATGTTACCTCCTTCGTAGCGAACACTCATTAGCTAGTCCAACCCCGTCTCACGTCAGACAGACGGGAGGGTGCGAAGGACGCAAGTGTCCAGGATGGAAGGGTCAAGAAGGTGCAGTCTGGAGGGGCTTCCGGTGATGAAACCCCAATGGGATCACGGACATTTTGTGTTGCAGGTAAGCCCGGCACCTTGGCAAGGGGGAGCAGTGTAGGTAGAGATCCTGGAGGGGGGACAAAAAGAAGGGGGGAGGGGGCAGAAGAGCAATATAGGGTGCAGGTTACTCACGAGAGCAGGCATTTGGCGGAAGGAAGTCCAGGAACTTTAGGCATCTGCACGATCCCTTCTCCGCGCGGGCGTGGAGGGGGAGCCCGGGCTGCTGTGATGTAAGTCGCGCCTGGAGGCATGGTTCCCCGGTGAGGATGGACGAGCTCTGTATCTTTGGGATCTGTGTCGCTGCGCCTTCGGAGACGGGTGGAGAGATACAGGGAGCCACGGTTCCACCGGGAAATAAAATGCGTACCACTCCGGAAGCTCAACGTGCGGGAGGTCGAGTTGCTCGCAGAAATCGTGAAGGTCTTCGGGTGTGCGAAGGAGAGCAGAGCGACCCCTAGCGGACGCCGAGAGCCCAAAAGGAAATTTCCAGCGATACTGAATGTTCCTGGAGCGTAGAGCCTCCAGCAGGGGGTGCAGGGCATGTCTGTTCTGAAGCGTGATCTGGGACAGATCTTGAAACAGTTTGATCTCGGCGCCATTATGGAGGATACGGCCTCTCTCTCTGGCTTTGCGGAGAATCTCCTCCTTAAGTGGAAAGTTCACCAAACAACATATCACATCCCTTGATGTTTCAGTGATACAATACACTTTAATGCAGTAGGAATCATAGGGCCCTGCTCCTTAGAGCTTACAATCTAAGAGGGAAGGTCAAGAGATACAAAAGGTAATAACTGTGGGGGGATGTGCTGATGGGTGTTAGGTGGGGGCCAGATAGGCTTCTCTGAAGAGATGAGTTTTAACGGATCATCTGAAAGTGGATAAAGTAGGAAAAAGTCGGACAGATTGGGATAGAGCATTCCAGAGGATGGGAGAGGCTCTGGAGAAGTCCTGGAGGGGAGCATAGGATGAGGTGACAAGGGAGCTAGAGAGCAGGAGGTCTTGGGAGGAGCGAAGAGAACGATTTGGTTGATATTTTGAGACCAGGTTAGTGATGTAGCCGGGGGCCAGGTTGTGGATGTCTTTGTAAGTTATAGTTAGTATCTTGAATTTAATTTGATGGTTGAGTGGCAGCCAATGGAGGGATTGGCAGAGAGGTGTAGCAGACGCCGAGCAGGTTGTGAGGTGGATGAGCCTGGCAGCAGCGTTCATGATGGACTGAAGTGGGGATTGCCTATTTAGAGGTAAGCCAGTGAGGAGGGAGTTGCAGTAGTTGAGGTGAGAGATGACCAGGGAGTGGATTAGAAGCTTTGTGGTGACATTATACAAAGAAAAAGAGCCGCTGCTCCAGGTGTATAATGATAACCTGAGGTGGAACGTCTCGTAGAGTGCCAGCCCCGGCCCGCCTCCATGGGAAACTTGTAAGAAAAGAAATGGCTGCACATCCAGGAATTCCGATTGCCTTTTATTGTTCAAAGTGATAACACCAATCGGAATTCCTGGATGTGCAGCCATTTCTTTTCTTACACATTTGTGGTGACATTGGTAAGGAAGGGGCGTATCTTGGAGATGTTGCGGAGGTTGAGGTGGCAAATTTTGCATAGCGATTGGATGTGGGGCCAAAAGGTTAATTCGGAGTTCAGGATTAAGCCTGGTACACACGGCCGAGAATCTCGTCAGGAAAAAACACATCGTTTTTCCTGACGAGATTCTTGACAAGAATCTTGTGCCGGCCGAGTGTACACACGCTCCATTCAAAAGAACCGCTGTTCTTTTGAATGGAACGAACGCGGTGATGTCATCGACGAGCGTGCGCTCGTCACATTTGATGCCGCCGCCGCCATCTTGCTACACCCTACCTATGCCTAGGAAGCTACCGCGCATGCGTCAAAGTCATCAGGTTTCTCGTCGGGAAACAGGCCAACGAGAATCTTGACGAGAAAATAGAGAGCAGGTTCTTTATTTTTTTCGTCGAGATTCTGGCCAGTTTTCTTGACGAGAAACCTGAAAGCCTCGTACACACGGCCGGTTTTCTTGGCAAGAAAGCTCTCCCGGCATGTTTTCTTGTCGTTTCTTGACGAGAAAACCGGCCGTGTGTACGAAGCTTCACACTTAGGATATTGACGTGGGGGGGACAAGTTGATAGTTGAGCCGTTGATTTCGACAAAAAATTCAGTGAAGCCCGGAGTGAAAAAAGAACAAAGAGGAAAGTAACGCAGGGCTGGGGATTACCATTGGGTATGGAAGACCAACAAAGGGTTAAAAGGGGAAAGAAACTAAAGGGTGCTAACAAGTTGGAAAGTTTACTGAAGAGGGTGGGGCTGTATAAAAGGTGGAGGCGGGGACTTCCTGTCACAGTCAGCAAGATACAGGAAGAGGGAGGCAGTTTTTCCCACCCACCCTCCCTATGTGTTTGTCTTTGGTGTGGTTTTCTTTCTTTTCTTTCAGGATCATGGATTCGGATCGTCATAGCAGTGGTGTAACGGTGGTGTCCTTGGTCTTTGATAGTGGAAGATAACAGATATGATGTAAGTGGTGGGGGGTCCATTGGTGATATGGACCCCTCTGGGGTATTCCAGTGGAATGGTGTCTGCTGGAATATGGTTATTGGTTGCACTGAGGAAAAAGGAGTGTCTCCGAGCTCGTGATACGGCTGGAGGCCTGGTATGGAAAAAGGTCCTGCAGTGTAGTGGTGGTAATAATGTTAAGTTTTTGGGGTGCCGTCAAAGACCAACAGGCTGTGTGTGTGTGTTTAAAATGTTGCCGTTAAAATTGTTATTTGAAATTATTTAATTAACTATTTAATAATTTTGGTTAATAAAAAGGCTGCTATGGCCAATTATACTCCAAACTCAGGTGTCGTCTCTCTTTTAATGGGGGGTTTTAAGTAAGGGTATGAGGGGGATGTAAAAGGTGGAAAAGGGTGTTGATGTAGGGGTTTATCCAGACTACATGGGTCAAGGGGAAGTGTCACATGGGGGAGGAAATATCATGAGCTTGGTTCAGGGGCGGATCCAGAGTCTAGTTTCGGAAGGGGCACTGCCGGAAAATAATGCGTTGCTTACAGAACTGTATTTAACGTATCATACAGTCCTAACCTTGTTTAAAACAGTGACACTGTTTAAAAGTGTTACATGCATCCCAATGCCGGCATCCCATTTATTCCTACTGAGACGCACAGCCGCTTTATCCCAATATGACATGCTGGTGCAGGTCCCTGAACGCACCCTGCATGCATTCTGGGACCCGCACGCATGACATATTGGGATATAGCAGCTGTGCGTCTCAGTAGGAATAAATGGGATGCCGGAATTGGGATGCATGTAACACTTTAAGCATCCCAAAGCAAGTAAAAGTCAGCCCTGCATGTTAGACGCATGTCTGCAGCACGCCCTGTGTGAATGAAGCCTAAAGATACTGTAGCGGGTATGTACTATTTAGGGGCAGCATCTGGGTGGTAGTATGACCCAGATGCACTAATTGGTAGAGTAGGGCTGTGTTCTATTCGTGTGGGGACATCAGTGGTGTTCAGTTCTCTGCGGCCCAGTAGGTGGCGCTGTCACTTTGGGCCGGGGTTGAACCGCCACTGCAGTGCCGTACCCTTTGTGACCCCTCGCAGCAGCTGTAAGGCCGGGCGTGGAACCTGCTGTGCTTGCTGGGAGAGGGTATAAAGGGGGTGGACATCTTCACCACGAGGTCCGAATCCCAGGCACCTTTAGCCTGAGGGCTGCTGTCCGTGATCGGTGTCCAGGCGCCCTTGGCCTGCACACGTGGAGTTCGTGTTCAACCCCAGACACCTTCAGTCTGGGGTGAGGTACTCAACCGGAGGCCTGGGGCCCAGTACCCTCCACTGAGTCCCGCAAAGGAGGGATTGTCCTAAGGTGCCCCGGGTGTCGGGCGCCTGAATCCAGGGCGTAAGGGACCAGAGAGGTGATCCTCCCGAAGAGCTGGTACAGCATATTGCCAGTGCGGGGTGGACCTCTGGAGACCGTCCGAATGGATGTCTTCTCCCAACAGGGGCCAAATTCATCAGGGAAGGTGGTTCATGTTCCATGGCCGGTGGCAGCGGTCCATCTAATCAACTCAGGTCGGTGGCAGAGACCTGCTCTTAGGCCTGTGGCAGGGGCTTCAACAGTTCACCCGGTCGGTGGCAGAGACCGTGCGCCAAGCCTATTTGCACTAGAAGGAATAGGAGAGTTCACTGTGCCTGGACCTACTCGTATCCACACCCTGTCTGTTCGTTTAAAAGTTCAACTGATGCTGTTCACTTGTCAAGAATAATAAAGGAGTGTTGAACTTTTTATGGTGTGGGGCTCTATTACTGACAGTCAAACCTCCACGGGAGAAGCAGAGGCTCCATCCAGAACACAGGCCCGAAGGTAAAATAAGTGTTGGCTTTCACCTCTGCACATTAGAGGACATAGGCCGTAGTGAACTTCACCCTCCTCCCGCATACCCCTAGACAAGCAAGCTGTTTTATTAACAAGGGGGATGGGGGGTGAGGCCGCTACAATAAATTTTTCATGATAATCACACAATACAGGTGCGTTGAGCCACAGCACCTGTATTGTGTGATTATCATAATGATTGTGTAGCACACGGACCCTTTTTCCTACCTTTGGCTCACTTGCAGGAAAAGGGCACACCGTACTTTATGCCTGTACCCTCCTGTTTGAGGAGGTTGAGCGGTGTTATGTATGTAGCGGGGTCCTCAAATTGATGGGATACACCTGGGCAATAGTGTGACCCAGGTGTATAATTGTGTTAGGATTCAGACCCCTTTTTGTTTCGTGGAGGATTGGAGGATGTAATATTCTCCTTTGCCTGTGGGTGGCGGGGTACCCACGGGCTTCAGGTAGAATCATCCCCTGCAGTGCTCCCTGTTTGGTCTCTTCCCGGAGATGGTATGGCTGGGGCGGGGAACCCGCCGGGCCGTTGAAGGGAGGAGATAAAAGGGGGAGACGCCCTGACCACGAGGTCGTCGTCTTGCGGAGAAGGAGGTCCTCGGAGGAGGAGGGTTGCGGTCCGCACCCAGGGCCCTTAGGCCTGGGTGCGGGAGATCCAGGAGTCTGGTCCAGGTGCCCATGGCCTGGTCCGGAGTCATGTTGGCGTCCATCCCATGCACCTTTAGCCTGGGGTGAGGTACTATCGAGGAGGCCTGGGGCCCAGTACCTTCGACTGGGTCCCGCTAGGGTGGACTGTCCGAGGGTCCCTGAGTGGAGGGACTCGTACCTGAGGTGAGGAGGCCGGGGAGGTTACCCACTGGAGACCCGGAGCAGCACCAACCCGGTGACAGTGGGCCTCTGGGAACTTTCTTGGGAGGACACATCCCCCTGATAGGGGCCACAGCGTATCGAAGAGGGCTCCATTGCTGTTCATAGGGGTTGCTGGAAGAGACCCCATCCTTCCTGTTCTGTAACAGCCGGATTGGCTTAGGCGCCGCTGGTCATAGTACAGTGGCATAGAACTTTAACGTTAGGAAGTGCCTCGATCTGCTCGCCCCACCGTTGGCAAGGTTATAGGTCCCAACCAGTTTGCTGCAAAAGAACTGTTTATTGTGCTTTGCGTATTGGAGTGTCAAATAAACAAGTGTTGGACCTTTCTCCGGTGTGTGAACTCCAGTTACTGGAAGCAAAGGGAAGGCTGGTGAGCTTGCAATTACAGACTCAGTGCATTCACAGAACACACCGGCCCGAGGAAATATCAGGAAGTGGCCTTCACCTCCCTACTACAATGGGGAGGACATGGGCCGTGGCGCATCTCACTCTCACAACCCAGAAACCCCTAGACATGAGTTGGTGTGTAACCGATAAAGATGGAGAGAGGGTGAGGCCGCTACATGTATTTGGGTCCAACAGCTAGGTTCTCCATCAGTTGGTTCTCATCTCCTAGGGTATAGGGACAAGTCTCTGTTTCCCCCCCCCCCCCCCCAAGTAATTCCAATGTCTACACCACTCTAAACTCCAACGTTGAGTTTATTTTTCTCAATGTTCAGCAGATAGGAAAGAGTGGATATGAAACAGGACAGCAAGGTTTTGAGAAGTTATTCCAGGCACAAGTAGATATCACAATCACCACTCTATCCCAGAGAAGCTCACCCGGATAGTCTCCCGTAAAATGGATCCTAGCAGCCGAAGTGATGCTCGGACACTTAATTAGGTTATTTTCCTAGATGCGATCGGGAGACTCTCTGCCACAGAATCTATCAGGTCCCGAACTTCTCAGTCTTTTGCAGTATAAGGACAGGTGCCAGCAGCAGCACATCACTAGGCCATTGGTGGATAGATGAATCCCTCCAGAAAGTTACCGGGCCCCTTCCTTCACCGTGAACTCTCACCGGTCTGTCAGAAAGGTCCTCCTCTTCTTAGAAGCGGGCTCCCTCGCGAGGGACACCCTGGGATTCCTCTTCCCAGAAGTGGGCTCCAGCTAAAGGTGCTGGGCCTAGTGTTGAAGATGTAGCCCCGGGACTAAAGGTGCCTGGGACTGATGCACACATGGCCCCATGGCCTGGAGGGCCATGCGCCACGCACTTGGACTCCGACTCCTCCTCCGAAAACCCCTCCCAGGCGGCATCTGCCCGTTATGTATCCTCTCCCAGCAGGCCAACCACGCCCACTGTACCGCTGCCGAGAGAAGACACCCCAAGGCACAGCACTAGTACTGATGGTTCAACCCTGACCTGGCATGGCAGTGCCACCTACAGGCCACAGGGAACTGCACACCAGTATACCACCTGGAGAAATAAAGTAGCACAACCTATAAATTGAGAACGGTCTGAGCCCAACTACTATCTCAGACCAGCCCCTAAATTTGGGTATATAGCACCCCTAAATGGGGTGGGCGCTACATTTATAAACCCCTTCATGCTGTAGCATAAAAGGCGTTAGTCAACACTGATGGTGCCACTGTCATTAATGCAGCACAAAGGGGTTAATTGCCACTGGTCACGAATACATAGGTGAGTACATTAACCCCCTCCATTTGCTATATTTCAATTAGCATTGTAAATTATTTAACCCCCCCTCCCCTCCCCCAAAGCATTAACCACTTCACACATCTAATTAAGACAAGGTGTTAAATAAGGCATTGTTATGTTAGTGAGCTACGTGATTACTAACTTGCAGTGCACTGAGCTCCTATCAGCAGCATCTTGCCTTCAATCCTACGCTTCCAGCCTCTGAATCGTGACGTCACACCAGCCGGGACTAGGAAGCTCCTCTCGGATGGAGATCACTCTGCCTGACAGGGAAGTGAAGCGACACTCGCACTGCTCTGCTGCTACTCTGCCAGTGTGTAGCAGCGGTCCCGGTGTCACCGCGAATCCCACCCCTATAGTGACACTACTGGGCCCCTCTAAATGAACTGAGGCCCAGGGAATAAATCTTAGGCCACCTGGGAGTCGGGGGAAGCATAAATAAAGTCCCTGCAGATGATGCCTCGTAATGCAAATCTGGTGAGGTGGCGGAGGGAGAAAGCCTTGGAGACTGTATTATTTACTGGGGCCCCCCCCCCCGGATCCGCCCCAGGCTTGGTTTTGGATAGGTTGAGGAAGTGATGTGACATCCAGGCCGATATGTCTGTAAGTAAGTTGGTGACGCGTGAGGAGACAGATGGAGAGAGCTGGGGGGTGGAGAGATAGATTTGGGTGTCATCAGCATAGAGGTAGTATTGAAAGCCATGGAAGGCAATCAACTGACACAGGGAGGTGAAGTACATTGAGAAAAGGAGAAAAGGAGAGGTCCAAGAACAGAACCTTGGGAGACCCCGATGGAGAAAGGAAGAGGAGAGAAGAAAGTAGAGTTGTGACACTGAAGGAGTGGTGGGATAGGTAGGATGAGAACCAGCGAAGAGTACAGTCACAGAAACCAAAGGAGTAGAATTTTGTGACAACTGAGGAGGAGGGGGTGGACCACTGTGCCAACGGCAGCAGAGAGGTCCAGGAGAAGTAGTACAGAATAGTGTCCATTGGTTTTGGCGGTTAGTAGATGAGTGTTAAGGTAGGGTCACCTGACCAGACATCCCCGGTTTCAGGGGACAGTCCCCGGATTGAGGACACTGTCCCTGGACCAAGTCTGTCCCCGGTTTTGTCCCCGGATTGGATTTGAACAGGGGCTGGGACAATTTTAAAGACAGTCAGTGCAAAATAAAAAATAAAAAAAATTCTGAATTACACCCCCCGCACCGCCGCTCCTACTAGCTTAGGGGGGGTGTATTTTTTTCCATTATCTGTGCCCCTTTCTGATGATCATGTGCTGGTCGGAGCGGAGGGAATATTTCTTCAGTTTCGGGTGCATGCCCATTCAGCTTCACCCGCAACTTGTTCTTCTGCCTTGGCTCAAGTCCCGGCCAGCCACTTGTCTGCTTATCTCCTTGCCTTCCCTGGCGGAGAGATCTTCCACCACTCCCCACCCAGTAATAGCCGGGGCCCAGAGAGTAAGATTTGACAGGCTGTGAGGCGGGCGGCGACGGGCAGAGAGTCGCTGATTGCCGGCATTACTAGTAAAAAAAAAAAAATATGTCCCCGGATTTCATTTTAAAAATCTGGTCACCTTATGTTAAGGGCGAAATCCAGACTGAAGGGGATCAAGAAGTTTGTTCATGGTCAGATGGTTGTTCACTCAGTCGGTTGTAGACCAGTCTCTCAAGAAGTTTGGAGGATAAGGGAAGTAAGGCGATGGGGCGTAGGTTGTTATGGTGGGGTCCAGTGAGGGCTTTTTAAGGATAGAGGTGACAAGCGCATGTTTAAGAGAGTTTGGAAAGATGCCACAAGAGAGGGACATTTTGCATTTGGCCAGATATGTGTGGAGTGTTCTAATATTTTGAATAAACTGCCCACTAGATGGCGCTTTCCCCTTTCTATACACACACACACATGACACACACACACACGAGCAGTGGGGGAAATCGCATGCGATTTGGACAGGAATCGCACCGCATTCCTGTTCCTGTTTTACACAGTGTACCACAATGTTGCATTATGGTTTGAACAGGGAGCGAATAGAAAACACATGTTTTGCTATGTATCCTAGTGTAGGGACCTATTGCTCTCTTCTGTCTGAATTTGTAAATGCATATAACTGTAAATATATCTGCCCTTCCTGCCCTTAGGTCATTTGCTTTGAAACCCTGGAAAGAGGATGTGGCAACAGAAATAAAGTCTCAAGCCGAGTCGAAAAACGACAAGAAACTTACTGGCAGAGCTTTCTTGCCGAGTAAGTCGGTCGTGTGTAAGCGGCTATCAGGTTTCTCGGCAAGAAAACCGACAAGAATCTCGACAAGAAAAATAGAGAACCTGCTCTCTATTTTCTCGTCAGGATTCTCCATTTTCTCGTCGAGATTCTCGTCAGCATGTTTCTCGACGAGAAAAGTGTGTGTGTACACTTACCTGTCACCGTGGAAACCCGCGCATGCTCGAAATGACTGACGCATGCGCGGTAGCTTCCTAGGCATAAGTAGGGTGTAGCAAGATGCCGGCGACGGCATCGAATGTGACGAGCGCACGCTCGTCATAGTCGATGACGTCACCGCGTTCGCTCCATTCAAAGAACCGCGGGTTCTTTGAATCGAGCGTGTGTACACTCGGCCGGGACAAGTTTCTTGTCCAAGAATCTCGTCAAGAAAAACGACAAGTTTTTTCCTGACGAGATTCTCGGCCGTGTGTACGAGGCTTCAGCCACATATCTTGTCAATACTACTAAATTCTGAACCAGAAGAGACTATTATACACTACTAGGGAGAAACTAAAGCACAGAGCTGATGCTGAGATTTGGTGCCACATCTCAGTTCCTCCTGATGAGAAGTTCCATTCCAGGCTGGTCGGACAACAGTTGGAGAATCTCCCCATGATCGCTGATGCTGTCTTTAGGTCTCTGACATAAAGTCAGATGCTGCGTCAGGGGCACCTGCAACTGGACTTTGCTGCAACATTCATCTGGAGGTATCTTCATTATTAACTATATACACCCGGTTATATGTGCACAATTCCATCACGGCTCCTATCGGACCCTTTGCTGATAATATTTGTTTGTACATTGGATGTATGTATTGTTATTCATCTTTTCTTAAATGAATCTTGTATTATTTCCATACTCATGTGGTACTTATGGTTATAGTTTTATGCTGGTTGCAGTAATTCTTTTGCTCCCATTACTTTGATTAGATTACTGGATATTTATGAGAAAAAAAAAAAAGATTACTGGATAATTTCCCAGGAAGAGAAGCCTTTCGGTGCACAGAGGTCCTGTTCTGGGTGGACGCACTGCCAACTTTATTATCAAACCCACACTTCCACTTGGCGAAGGTTCTGCAATACCCTGTTTGGGGAGGAACCATTTTGCATATCCCTTTGTCATGGTTACCTACCTATTGTGCTCTCAGGTGGCACCTCTTTTGTGTCTCACAACCATGGGCACTTGTAGATTTTACCCAGAATGTCAAGGCTTCATCACATGGTGCCTCACATGAATGAAAAGGCTATTTAAACTACAATAGGACATAATGTCACCACTCAAGCATCAATTTAATGTTGCAGAGCTCTGTCACCAGTGAACCTTGCTACCATTAAACTTTGCCACCAGTGAACCTAGCTACCATTGAGCTCTGCCACCAGTGCACCTTGCTACCATTGAGCTCTGCCACCAGTGAACCTTGCTACCATTAAACGTTGCCACCAGTGAACCTAGCTACCATTGAGCTCTGCCACCAGTGCACCTTGCTACCATTGAGCTCTGCATCCAGTGCACCTTGCTACCATTGAGCTCTGCATCCAGTGCCGCTTGCTACCATTGAGCTCTGCCACCAGTGCACCTTGCTACCATTGAGCTCTGCATCCAGTGCACCTTGCTACCATTGAGCTCTGCCACCAGTGCACCTTGCTACCATTGAGCTCTGCATCCAGTTCACCTTGCTACCATTGAGCTCTGCCACCAGTGCACCTTGCTACCATTGAGCTCTGCATCCAGTGCACCTTGCTACCATTGAGCACTGCCACCAGTGCACTTTGCTACCATTGAGCACTGCCACCAGTGCACCTTGCTACCATTGAGCTCTGCCACCAGTGCACCTTGCTACCATTGAGCTCTGCCACCAGTGCACCTTGCTACCATTGAGCTCTGCCACCAGTGCACCTTGCTACCATTGAGCTCTGCCACCAGTGCACCTTGCTACCATTGAGTTCTGCCACCAGTGCACCTTGCTACCATTGAGCTCTGCATCCAGTGCACCTTACTACCATCGAGCTCTGCCACCAGTGCACCTTGCTACCATTGCATCAAGCTCTGCCACCAGTGCACCTTGCTACCATTGAGCTATGCATCCAGTGCACCGTGCTACCATCGAGCTCTGCATCCAGTGCACCTTGCTACCATCTAGCTCTGCCACCAGTGCACCTTGCTACCATTGAGCTCTGCATCCAGTGCACCTTGCTACCATTGAGCTCTGCATCCAGTGAACTTTGCTACCATTAAACTTTGCCAGCAGTGAACCTTGTGTAGCACACAGATCCCTTTCCTGCGTACCTCTCCTAGCGGGCGAGACACACCATGCCACAAGCCCAATATCCTCCTGATAAAAGAGGGTGAGCGGTGTTATCTGTTTTTGGGTCCTGCAGCGAGTTACCTCCTTCCGTTGGTTCTCTCCCCTAGAGTGTAGGGCAGGGATATGCAATTAGCGGACCTCCAGCTGTTGCAGAACTACAAATCCCATGAGGCATAGCAAGACTCTGGCAGCCACGAGCATGACACCAAGAGGCAGAGGCATGATGGGACTTGTAGTTTTGCAACAGCTGGAGGTCCGCTAATTGCTTATCCCTGGTGTAGGGTAAAGTCTATTCTCTCTTTGTATTCAAGGCCATTGTCCAGACAGTATTAAACCCAATAGAGAAAGGTTTATTTTTCTTGCATAGAAACTTGATAGGAAAGTTGGAGATAGAGAATTTAACAGGGAGGCAGGTTCAGGCACGTGGCACTTAACTGTCATTTATCTCCACTCAGTCCTGAGTTGGGTTTGCTCACCCGGATAGTCCCCTCTCACGGTCCTAGCAGCCGGTGTGGAGCTCGGAACATTCACTTTAAATTTCCTAAGGATATGATCAGGATATGAACTTCTGAATCCTGAACTTCCCAGCACTTGTAACACTTGAGACCTTAGGTGCCAGTGGGCACGTTACAAGGCTTTTGGTAGATTATGGAATCCTTCCCTCTGATAGGCAACTAAGCCTCTCCTGAGACATTTCCCCGCAGACAGGTCCTCCCCTCAGGGCCGGTATAAGGGGTGGGCAGAAGGGGCGGATGCCCTGGGCGGAACCATTTACTGGAGGAAGGGGGGCCCAGTAGAGGCGACGCTACAGGCCGCCTGTCCTGAGGCAGCGGGTCAGCTTTGATCTTGTGGCTGCAGCGCTCCCCTCCCACCTCCTTCTCTTGTTTGTCACTAGGGATGAGCTTCGAGTTCGAGTCGAACTCATGTTCGACTCGAACATTGCCTGTTCGCCCGTTCGCCGAACAACGAACAAATTGGGGTGTTCGCGGCAAATTCGAAAAATCTATGGGATAAATCTAAAGTGCTAATTATAAAGGCTAATATGCAAGTTATTGTCCTAAAAAGTGTTTGGGGACCGGGGTCCTGCCCCAGGGGACATGTATCAATGCAAAAAGAAGTTTTAAAAACGGCCGTTTTTTCGGGAGCAGTGATTTTAATAATGCTTAAAATGAAAAAATAAAAGTGAAATATTCCTTTAAATTTCGTACCTGGGGGGTGTGTATGATATGCATGTAAAGTGGCGCATGTTTCCCGTGCTTAGAACTGTCCCTGCAAAAAGTGTCATTTTTGAAAGAAAAAAATGCATTTAAAACTGACTCGCGGCTATTAATGAATTGTCGGCTCCCGGCAATACATACAAAAGTCATTGATAAAAAAAAAAAAAAAAGCGTGGGGGTTCCCCAGAATTCAATTACCAGGCCCTTCAGGTCTGGAATGGATATTAAGGGGAACCCCGCCGCAAATAAAAAAAAAATTGACGTGGGGTTCCCCCAAATATCCATTCCAGGCCCTTCAGATCTGGCATGGATTTTAAGGGGAACTCCACCCCAAATTTAAAAAAAAAATGGCGTGGAGTCCCCCTAAAAATCCATACCAGACCCCTTATCCGAGCACGCAACCTGGCCGGCCGCAGGGGAAAAGGGGGGGACGAGAGAGCGGCCCCCCCTCCCTCCTGAACCGTACCAAGCCACATGCCCTCAACATGGGGAGGATGTCCCCATGTTGATGGGGACAAGGGCCTCATCCCCACAACCCTTGCCCGGTGGTTGTGGGGGTCTGCGGGCGGGGGGCTTATCGGAATCTGGAAGACCCCTTTAACAAAGAGGACCCCCAGATCCCGGCCCCCCCCCCTATGTGAATTGGTAAGGGGTACATTGTACCCCTACCATTTCACGAAGAAAGCGTAAAAAAATGTTTAAAAAAACACACAAACACCTTGAAAAAGTCCTTGTGGCCTGGTACGGTTCAGGAGGGAGGGGGGGCCGCTCTCTCGTCCCCCCCTTTTCCCCTGCGGCCGGCCAGGTTGCGTGCTCGGATAAGGGGTCTGGTATGGATTTTTAGGGGGACTCCACGCCATTTTTTTTTTAAACTTGGGGTGGAGTTCCCCTTAAAATCCATGCCAGACCTGAAGGGCCTGGTAATTGAATTCTGGGGAACCCCCACGCTTTTTTTTTTTTTTTTTTTATCAATGACTTTTGTATGTATTGCCGGGAGCCGACAATTCATTAATAGCCGCGAGTCAGTTTTAAATGCATTTTTTTTCTTTCAAAAATGACATTTTTTGCAGGGACAGTTCTAAGCACGGGAAACATGCGCCACTTTACATGCATATCATACATACCCCCCAGGTACGAAATTTAAAGGAATATTTCACTTTTATTTTTTCATTTTAAGCATTATTAAAATCACTGCTCCCGAAAAAACGGCCGTTTTTAAAACTTCTTTTTGCATTGATACATGTCCCCTGGGGCAGGACCCGGGTCCCCAAACACTTTTTAGGACAATAACTTGCATATTAGCCTTTATAATTAACACTTTAGATTTCGAACGTTCGAGTCCATTGTATTTAATAGGGTTCTAAAGTTTACACGAACATTTTGTCTGTTCGCAGGTTCTGGTGCGAACCGAACAGGGGGGTGTTCGGCTCATCCCTGTTTGTCACACAGCACCGGTCTCCTGGCTGGGAGCGCTGTATGTCAGGGAGCTAAGTCTGTGTGTGTGTTCGGCGGTGCCGGTCCCGCCCCCCTAGACCAGCTCATGTGGTAGCAGATTGAATCAGTGTTCCGTCTATCACACGAGCCGGTCTAGGGGGGCGGGACCTTGTTATGGCGCTGCCGAACACACACACACAGACCCAGCAATGTGAGTGTGACACACAGTGCTGTGGGAGATGTCCGCTGTGTGATCCAGCCAGGGCAGGCTATGGTGAGTCTGACTGCATTCATAGGAAAAGTGAGGCTGCGATTATTGGCACAGAGACGCTGCGATGGTCACAGAGAGGCTGCGATTATGATCACAGAGGCTGCGATTATGGTCACAGAGAGGAGGCATTGATGGGCACAGTGAGGCGGCATTGATGGGCACAGTGAGGCGGCATTGATGGGCACAGTGAGGCTGCAATTATGGCCACAGAGAGGCTGCGATTATGGGCACAATGAAGCGGCATTTATGGGCACAGCGGTAGGCTGCATTTGATGGGCACTGGTGTGACTGCATTGATCTCTTGTATCATGTCTGTAGTCTCTGACCATCTTTAGTATGATGTCCTCAGTCTCTGACCATCTCTTGTATCATGTTCTCAGTCTCTGACCATCTCTTGTATCATGTTCTCAGTCTCTGACCATCTCTTGTATCATGTTCTCAGTCTCTGACCTTCTCTTGTATCATGTTCTCAGTCTCTGACCATCTCTTGTATCATGTTCTCAGTCTCTGACCATCTCTTGTATCATGTTCTCAGTCTCTGACCATCTCTTGTATCATGTTCTCAGTCTCTGACCATCTCTTGTATCATGTTCTCAGTCTCTGACCATCTCTTGTATCATGTTCTCAGTCTCTGACCATCTCGTCTTATATCATGTCTGCAGTCTCTGAGGGGAGTTTGCTTAATTAGCAATGGTATTGGTAAAATGCAGCAGGAAGGGGGTTAATGCACTGTCACTGATGCATAAGTAAAGATCCCATCGTCTGTAGGCGCTGTAGCTTTTCACAGTGCGGGGGGGGGCGCCGTTTTTCATCTTCGCCCTGGGCACTAGATGACCTTGTCCCGGCACTGCCTTCCCTGGTTTCCTCTTCTTCAGAGCGGTTCACCCCAACTTGGGCACCCTGGGACTCCTCTTATGGTGTAGGCCTCAGATAAAGGTGCTGGGCCTACCTGGAAAGATGTAGCCTCGGGCCGAAGGTGCCCGGGCCTGAATACACACACATGTACCCCTGGCCATGAGGGCCACCGAAGGTGGGGCACGTGCCTTTCTCTGTATATATTTCATTGTCTGCTCCTTCTGTCAGGGCAGGAAGAGCTCTGCGGCCTACCCTTTATAACATGCATCTAGGAGGGTGGCCAACCACTAACCATACCTCTACTTGATGCCACGAATCCTGGTGTGATTTTAAAGGCACTGGAAGCCCATCGTCCACAAATTGATGGAGGCAGAGGAGCCCAATTCCTCGAGTTTGCTAAGGACAACATTGTCCTCAGCTATCTTATTCCAACCACATATAACTTCCAGGGTTTGTTAGGGATGAATCCTACCCCTGGAAGCCTCCCCAAGATCCTCCTCCTCGATAATGCTACCACTGCATTCATACTCCTCCCCATTGTGCTCCTCCTGGGCCTACTGTGGCCTCACAGGGAGGGAATATGGATAAAGCGGGTGTGAGAAGGTGCGGCGTGGTGCGGCGGCAGTAAACACTCAGAGTCCAGGTGCAGTAACAAAACTGCATAGCTCCCAACTGTCCCTGATTTTGGAGGACTGTCCCTGATTCGGAACAAAGGCCCTCTTTCCTTCTCATTTGTCCCTCATTTTGGTCTGATCTATATATCTATATACTTGTATATAAAATGCATTTTTTATCTTTCAAAAAAGTGTTTCCCAGTGCTAAACCTTTCATCCAAATCCTTAATTGTTGCATTTGTACATTTCAAAAGCCAATATAAAGGAATAGTAATGGTAAAAAAATAACACTTTTATTCATAATTCTCCTTTAAGGGGGCGTGGTGGGGGGTGTGTCCTATGCCTATATACTTTCGCCAATAGGTCTCCCTTGTTCCCATCTCAAAAAGTTGGGAGGTATGGAACTGTATTGTAGTAAAAGTTCTAACAAGCACAACTACCTGGTGGGAAATCAACTTGACCGGGTGCACTCAGAGTGTTGCTGCAAACAGTGTAGCAGCAGTTCTTGGATGCACCAACAGCCTCTGTCTCCAGGGATAGAATGAAGCCTGGCCGGTCTGTGCCCAAACAGGGAGGCTTCCAGGAAAGATAGCATGTCCCTGCTCTTTCCCTACTCGTCTGGAACCTCTCCCTACAGCAAATACTGTACCTGAAAGATGGATGACTTTTCCCTACACTACCCACATGCAAAATGTGCACCAAACCTGGGAGCCAGGGACTTAAATAGACTCTGCCTGACCCAAGATGGCCGCTGGAGTCACATGAGTCAGCAACATCCAATCGGATAGCTTCCCCAGTGATCCAGGAAACCATAGAGGAACTATGTTGCTCTTGACTTTCTCGCTCTCTGCAATTCGGCTGTGGTTGATCGCCACGTGCAGGGCAGAAAGTAGACTGCACCTGCCCCCGGGAAGTCCTCCTCTTTCCTCCTGTTGCTGTGCCTTTTAAGTGTCCTGTCTATTATACCCTGAAATGTGTTTTCTCCAGCAGGAACACTACAGGAATAGTGTTGCTGATGCAAGCATTGTCACGGTTAAAAATTCTGGTTTCATCCCCAAAGTTCAGATTCGATCTAGACCCGGAAAATGTATCTTCTGAACCATGGTTCTGTCCAAACCTTGAGCTCCTTCCTAACAGATATAATATTATAGAATAGCTAATAGCTCTGCCCCAGTTTATGAGTCAGGAATGGAGGACAATCCTGATATCTCCACTCTGCTAATGGGCAGAGGCATAGCTTGAAGCTTGTGGCCCCCGATGCAAAAGTTGACCTGGCCCCTGGACTGTTCTCACCCTGTGCTTCTCTCTATTCAGGAAATGGCTCACAGCTTGTCCTTTGGAAGGCAAAGTGGAAGCCCAGTACTGGAGCGTGGCTGTGGGGCCCTTGGGCAGATCGGAGCTGGACTTTGTGGAGGATATGATAATATGACAGGGAGGCTGCAGGGGCCCCCTGGAGCTAGGGTTGGGGTTGCGATTGTGACCCCTGCAACCCCTTATGTTATGCCCATGATTACACCCATATTAAAGGAGTAAGTCTATCTCCACTGCTCAGGGAAAATAAAACAAGACAATAGAATGTAGATATTTTTTTTAATGACCTTATACAATATAATATCAACAAATTTGATACACTTTACAGAGCACACCAAAAAAATCATAAAACCGATGATATTTAACTTGGTATTAAACACACACTATTTAATTTACATGATCCCTTCTCTTTCTGTATGTGGATGATGGCACTGTAATTACTTAAAAAAAAAAAAAAATTAATAATAAGTACATTTTTGCTGATTGATATACAGCTATCACATGACCCAGCTCTCTCCCAGCTTATGTGCAGGGAAACAGGGGCAGGAGGAGCTTCTAGTCCTCTGCTGCTGGTCCCATGTTAAAAAAAAAACAAAAAAAAAACAGCCTTTGGGATGCAGAATAAAAATAAATTATTAATATGAACAAACTGTTTTAAATTGTCATACAAAAAAAATATTTGAAATCAAATCTTTACAATTTTTTGGGCAATAATGTCACGGCATGGCATGGACTGATTTCTGCCAGTCATAGACTGTGTCACGCCCTTCCAGCCTGTGTCTTAGAATAAGAGGGAGGTGAAGCTTCCATTAACTGATTAGTGGGCATGGAGGAGGAAGGAAGGAGTGGACTCGCATTTACCACTGTGTGTACGCCCACATGTGTGACTAGACATGTGCAATTCGTTTTTCGTCAAAATAAGACAAATTTGTTAATTCGGAAATTTTCGAATTACCGAAAACCCGTTCAACAAATTTTTCCAAAGACGAAAATTTGGAAATTTGAAAATCTGAAAATTAGGAATGAAAATCCGATAATTCGAAAACCCAAAAATGTGAAAATCCGAAATAATAACTAACCAACTAATAATAATAATAATAACTATTATTAACTATTAAATTATAGGTATTGGAATTTCCTTTCAAATGTGGCTGTTAGTGAACGTAACAAATACAAATTTATCCCAAGTTACAAATTATCCAAAATAACGAATGCGGCATCTAAACGGATGGAACGTAAAAAATAAAAATTAATAAATTATGATAATAATAATAATGAAAACTTTTTATTATTATTATTATTATTATTCATTTGTTACACTCCATTTGTTTAGATGTGGCAGTCATTATTTTGGATAATTCGTAACTTCGGATAAATTCGTATTCATTACGTTCACTAACAGACAAATTTAAAAGGAAATTCCAATACCTATAATTTATTAGTTAGTAATAGTTAAGTTAATAGTTAATTACAGTATTCCACAAAAGTGAGTACATCCCTCACATTTTTGTAAATATTTTATTATATATTTTCATGTGACAACCAAATATCCAAAATAACAAATGCTGCATCTAAACAAATGGAACAGAACACATTAATAATAATAAATAATAATAATAATAATATTTACAGGTCCTTCTCAAAAAATTAGCATATTGTGATAAAGTTCATTATTTTCTGTAATGTACTGATAAACATTAGACTTTCATATATTTTAGATTCATTAAACACAACTTGAAGTAGTTCAAGCCTTTTCTTGTTTTAATATTGATGATTTTGGCATACAGCTCATGACAACCCAAAATTCTTATCTCAAAAAATTAGCATATCATGAAAAGGTTCTCTAAACGGGCTATTAACCTAATCATCTGAATCAACTAATTAACTTTAAACACCTGCAAAAGATTCCTGAGGCTTTTAAAAACTCCCAGCCTGGTTCATTACTCAAAACCGCAATCATGGGTAAGACTGCCGACCTGACTGCTGTCCAGAAGGCCATCATTGACACCCTCAAGCAAGAGGGTATGACACAGAAAGAAATTTCTGAACGAATAGGCTGTTCCCAGAGTGCTGTATCAAGGCACCTCAGTGGGAAGTCTGTGGGAAGGAAAAAGTGTGGCAGAAAACGCTGCACAACGAGAAGAGGTGACCGGACCCTGAAGAAGATTGTGGAGAAGGACCGATTCCAGACCTTGGAGGACCTGCGGAAGCAGTGGACTGAGTCTGGAGTAGAAACATCCAGAGCCACTGTGAACAGGCGTGTGCAGGAAATGGGCTACAGGTGCCGCATTCCCCAGGTCAAGCCACTTTTGAACCAGAAACAGCGGCAGAAGCGCCTGACCTGGGCTACAGAGAAGCAGCACTGGACTGTTGCTCAGTGGTCCAAAGTACATTCGGAAATCAAGGTGCCAGAGTCTGGAGGAAGACTGGGGAGAGGGAAATGCCAAAATGCCTGAAGTCCAGTGTCAAGTACCCACAGTCAGTGATGGTCTGGGGTGCCATGTCAGCTGCTGGTGTTGGTCCACTGTGTTTTATCAAGGGCAGGGTCAATGCAGCTAGCTATCAGGAGATTTTGGAGCACCTCATGCTTCCGTCTGCTGAAAAGCTTTATGGAGATAAAGATTTCATTTTTCAGCACGACCTGGCACCTGCTCACAGTGCCAAAACCACTGGTAAATGGTTTACTGACCATGGTATTACTGTGCTCAATTGGCCTGCCAACTCTCCTGACCTGAACCCCATAGAGAATCTGTGGGATATTGGGAAGAGAAAGTTGAGAGACGCAAGACCCAACACTCTGGATGAGCTTAAGGCCGCTATCGAAGCATCCTGGGCCTCCATAACACCTCAGCAGTGCCACAGGCTGGTTGCCTCCATGCCACGCCGCATTGAAGCAGTCATTTCTGCAAAAGGATTCCCGACCAAGTATTGAGTGCATAACTGAACATAATTATTTGAAGGTTGACTTTTTTTGTATTAAAAACACTTTTCTTTTATTGGTCGGATGAAATATGCTAATTTTTTGAGATAGGATTTTTGGGTTTTCATGAGCTGTATGCCAAAATCATCAATATTAAAACAAGAAAAGGCTTGAACTACTTCAGTTGTGTGTAATGAATCTAAAATATATGAAAGTCTAATGTTTATCAGTACATTACAGAAAATAATGAACTTTATCACAATATGCTAATTTTTTGAGAAGGACCTGTATTAGAATTATCTAGTTACATTCCATTTTTTTAGATACGGCATTCGTTATTTTGGATAATTCATAACTTCGGATAAATTTGTATTCATTACGTTTACTAACAGACAAATTTAAAAGGAAATTCCAATACCTATAATTTAATAGTTAATTATTATTTATTATTATTATTATTATTATTTCGGATTTTCGTTCTTTCTAATTTTTGGATTTTCGTTCTTATTTTAAAATTTTCTAAATTTTGGATTTTCCAATTTCCGAATTTTAACATTTTCGAATCTCATCCCGTGTACACACGACCGTTTTTCATGACGTGAAAAATGCAATTTTTTAAATTGGTCATTAAAAACGATCGTGTGTAGAGCATTTTTAACGACGTGAAAAATGGCCTAAAATTTTTTAGAACCTACTCTATTTTTTCACGTCATTTTTCACGTAGTTCTTTTTAACGTCGTGAAAAACGGTAGTGTGTACGCTTTTACGAGGGGAAAAAAATGCGCATGCTCAGAATCAAGTATGAGACGGGAGCGCTCCTTCTGGTAAAACTAACGTTCGTAATGGAGATAGCACATTTGTCGCGCTGTAACGAACTGAAGAGCATGAGGCTAAAAAGCGCGAATCAGCTCTCAATAAACTTTACTAATACGAGGATCAGAAAAAGCAGCCCAAAGGGTGGCGCCATCCGAATAGAACTTCACCTTTATAGTGCCGTCGTACGTGTTGTACGTCACCGAGCATTTTTTTTCACGATAGTGTGTAGGCAAGGCAGGCTTGAGAGGAAACACGAAAAATCTTGTCGGGAAAAACGTCGTTTTTTTCAATGACATTAAAAACGGCCGTGCGTACGCGGCATAAAACGTTCAAATTTCTGATTTTTTTCTGAATGATCAAAATAACGAATACCACATCTAAACAAATGGAACATAACGAATTCGATTTTTTTCCTGAAGTTACGAATTTATTCGATATAACGAATTTCTATCATAAGGAATGACCCGAAAAACGGAAAAAAACAAAAAACAAATGAAACTAAAGCGAACAAATTTTTCGGCAGTGCACATGGGCTGCTCCGATGTGATAGGGAAGAAATGCTCAGGGTAGAAAATACACTGAAAACTGAGCATGTACAGAGCTGCCAACACTACTCTGCAAAATCACCAACTGCAGTGGGGACATGGACAGAAGGGGGAGACAGAGAGCAGCAGGATCAACCAGGTTTTTTTTGCAGAATACAGGAAACAAATCCTATAGTGACTATAAACTGCATGTAATTCACCATTTATGATGTGGTTTTAGTGACATTTTAATGGTTTCCTCACAAAGTGATGAATAAAAACAGATACTGAGAATTATACGCAGCATACAGAGCAAGAGCAGTACTATTGTACAGAGTCCATACATACAGAATAAGAAATACAAATACTGAATAAGAGCAGATACTGAGAATTATACTCAGCTTACATGACAAAATAAGCACTACAGCAGCCATATATAATGTGCAATTCCATAGTCAACCATTCAGCAATAACACAATTCGGGATTGATCTAGAGGTTGGGGCATTGCCAGAACATACAATCTTGGTAAGCCACATTTCCCACCCACCCCCAATGGATGTCTTTACCCCAAGCTGTATCCTGTTCATTCAAAAAGGATTTCTGCAATTCTGCCGAGACTGACGTTTGGGGAGGACCTTCTCATCCTACCAGCATAATCCTGAAGACCCCTATCCTTCATCCAATACAAATTAAGACCATCATCCTAAGCCAACAGTGCAATATATCTGTTCATGTAACAATGTAACATATTGGAATGTCTGAGCTTTGTCCAAGCTCCATCAAAGTGAGACGTTGGCTTCCACATGTCCGCTCATTATAAGGGCACCAACAGATGCGAGCAAGATGTCAGACAGATCTGCCTAAAAAGGAAGGAGCAGCGATAGGAGAGAGCTGAATAAGTCATAATGGCCTTTGGCCTTTTTATGGTTTATTCCCTTCCGAAGATAATCTCTTGATGCAGGATTAGATCAGAGTCATACTATCATCCCCTTATGTTTATTATCATCATCTCAGGATCTTGGGAACTGGTCACTCCACTATGTCATCAACCAGAATTGGGTTCAGCAGGTCCATTAAAAATCCCTCAACCTCGGCGAAAGAAGGTCTGCTGCTGGATTGGTACCTCCAACACATCTCCATGATATGCGATACCTCTGGGTGGCTCTCACTTGGAGGTTCTAGACGTTTACCATCCAGAATATCTTTACGATAGTCCCCGTTTGATTTATCTGTGGAGAAACCAGAGATTGGGTTGTAAGAGGGCTATATCACTGTTCATTACTACATGTGTTGTGAGTGTATGGATGTGATCCCTGTAACGGGAGGGCCCGTGGAACCATGAATCTCTTAGAAAGTATGGGATACCCTTGCTTCAGCTCCCCATGCACCTCTTATGTCTAAATCACCCTATGTCCATTAAGGGCATAGGGTGACTGAGAAAATATATCTTGGACTACTTCAAATGGGACAGTAATATTCATTAATATCTCTCAAGAAATATGAAGATGCTATCCCCTGTGTGCTGTGAGGCCTATGCCCAGGAAGTATACCTCCTTATTTGGGCATTCCAGGAAGTTCAATTTAAGAGTCATTAGATCTCATTGTTGCTTGTGCTAATTGACCCTGCAATTGTGTGAAGGTGTATTCGTGATAATGTTGATTGTGTCTTCTGAGCTAGCAGACGCCAAGTCTAGCCTAAAGGTCATGTCTCTGAGTCATCAGCTGCTGTAAGGGATTAGTTAATTAGCTCATGTTAATTAGGTCTGGTCACAGGTGTATTTCCAGAGTAATATGATGCACCTCCTCTTTTACTGTATATAAGCCTGTAGCCTCTCAATAAAGATTGTGATTCCTGCTTGAACCTCATACAGAGTGTTGTCTCATATTTGGGGGAGAATTATTCTTATTGGGTCTTATTCAGCTGGTTGGAGTCTCTGGTAGCTGCCTTGGTGTTCGGGAATGGAATATCCTAAACGGCTTTAACCCCTCTCATACTTGGGGTGTTGTAACAATCACCAAGGTAGGGATGAGCTTCGTGTTCGAGTCGAACATACGTTCGACTCGAACATCGGCTGTTCGATCGTTCGACGAAGATCGAACGATTTGGGCCGTTCGCGCCAAATTCGAGTGACGCGAACGGCCCACAATGCACTACGCCATCGCAGTGTCATCCAGGCGCTGTGATTGGCCAAGCATGCACTGTGACCCCGCATGCTTGGCCAATCACAGCGCCGGCAGCGAGGAGAGCAATGATTGGCCACAGGCAGGATGCCTGTGGCCAATTATTGCTGAGGGGGTTTAGTACACGCCCCACACTATAAAAGGCCGCCAGCGCGGCGGCCTTGTGTAGTGTGTTCCGGAGCAGGGAAAGAGAAGCATAGGCAGGGACAGTGTCATTTATTTTCCTTTACTAATCCTGGATTCCTTGTGTTTAGGGACAAATAAGGATAGGTAGGGAGAGTGTCAGTGTGTTATTCTGTGCTAAACCTTGTTTGTAGACAGAGTAGGACAGTGAGGGAAAGTGTCAGTGTGCTATTCTGTTCTAAACCAATTTTGCTGTTCCATATTTGAAATCCTTGAGTTTAGGGACAGAGAAGGACACTCGTGGAAACTATCAGTGTGCTATTCTGTGCTAAATCTTGTTTGTAGGGAGGGACAGAGTAGGACAGTGAGGGACAGTGTCAGTGTGCTATTCTGTTCTAAACCAATTTTGCTGTTCCATATTTGAAATCCTTGAGTTTAGGGACAGAGAAGGACACTCGTGGAAACTATCAGTGTGCTATTCTGTGCTAAATCTTGTTTGTAGGGAGGGACAGAGTAGGACAGTGAGGGAAAGTGTCAGTGTGCTATTCTGTTCTAAACCAATTTTGCTGTTCCATATTTGAAATCCTTGAGTTTAGGGACAGAGAAGAACACTCGTGGAAACTATCAGTGTGCTATTCTGTGCTAAATCTTGTTTGTAGGGAGGGACAGAGTAGGACAGTGAGGGAAAGTGTCAGTGTGCTATTCTGTTCTAAACCAATTTTGCTGTTCCATATTTGAAATCCTTGAGTTTAGGGACAGAGAAGGACACTCGTGGAAACTATCAGTGTGCTATTCTGTGCTAAATCTTGTTTGTAGGGAGGGACAGAGTAGGACAGTGAGGGAAAGTGTCAGTGTGCTATTCTGTTCTAAATCAATTTTGCTGTTCCATATTTGAAATCCTTGAGTTTAGGGACAGAGAAGGACACTCGTGGAAACTATCAGTGTGCTATTCTGTGCTAAATCTTGTTTGTAGGGAGGGACAGAGTAGGACAGTGAGGGAAAGTGTCAGTGTGCTATTCTGTTCTAAACCAATTTTGCTGTTCCATATTTGAAATCCTTGAGTTCAGGGACAGAGAAGGACACTCGTGGAAACTATCAGTGTGCTATTCTGTGCTAAATCTTGTTTGTAGGGAGGGACAGAGTAGGACAGTGAGGGAAAGTGTCAGTGTGCTATTCTGTTCTAAACCAATTTTGCTGAACCATATTTTCAATCCTTGAGTTTAGGGACAGAGAGGTACAGTGAGTGAAACTGACAGTGTGCTATTCTGTTCTAAAAAAATTTTGCTGAACCATATTTGAAATCCTTGAGTTTAGGGACAGAGAAGGACACTCGTGGAAACTATCAGTGTGCTATTCTGTGCTAAATCTTGTTTGTAGGGAGGGACAGAGTAGGACAGTGAGGGAAAGTGTCAGTGTGCTATTCTGTTCTAAACCAATTTTGCTGTTCCATATTTGAAATCCTTGAGTTTAGGGACAGAGAAGGACACTCGTGGAAACTATCAGTGTGCTATTCTGTGCTAAATCTTGTTTGTAGGGAGGGACAGTGTAGGACAGTGAGGGAAAGTGTCAGTGTGCTATTCTGTCCTAAACCAATTTTGCTGAACCATATTTGAAATCCTTGAGTTTAGGGACAGAGAAGGATAGGCAGGGGACAGTGTCAGTGTCATTGTTGCTAAGCCTCCTGCACAGTATACACCTGAAGGTAGCCCTTATTGCTCTTTTTCCCATCTCCCTGCAGGCCATCCATTAAAATGTCTGGAAGGCAAACAAGGAGAGGCAGACAGTCAGGAGGCAAATAAAGAGGGCAAGCAGGCTCTGTGTCTGGGGGCAACAGTGCTGGTCGTGGACGCGGTGCATTGTCATCAGCACACGGCCATGGGACACGCTTGTCCTTCTTTTCGGCAGCTGGACATGTTGAGCCACATCATGCCGAAGACTTGGTAGAGTGGATGACCAAGCCCACCTCATCCTCCTCATCCTCTCTCACCCAGGCTCAGGGTACTGGCAAAGCAGCTGCCAAAGCGTCCTCTTCTCTGGTATCATTATCTTCATTAGTCAATCCTTCCCTAGACCCACCATGTCCTCCTCCTGAGGAGTCCCCCGAACTGTTTGAGCACAGTGTTGGGTACATGCTCCAGGAGGATGCCCAGCGTTTCGAAGGATCTGATGATGATACCCAGCTAGAGGAAGGCAGTAGCGTGAGAGCAGAGAGAGGGGATGCTCAAGAAGGACACCAATCTGGCAGTCATGCTCCAGCAGCTGCAGCATACTGCCAGATTGGCTCCAGTGATGAGGAGGGAGGGGATGATGAGGTCACTGACTCCACGTGGGTGCCTAATAGGAGAGAGGAGGAGGAGGAGGATGAGGAGGAGGCACATCTCCAACGAGGCAGGATGCCCTTGAGTGGCCAGCGTATGGGCAGCACACCGACGAAATCACACCGCAGAGCTCCGCCTGTGCAGGGCGCTGCCTCTGCCCGTCATTCCAAAAGTTCTTTGGTGTGGGCCTTTTTTGAGGCGAGTGCATCAGATCGCACAGCTGCTGTTTGCAACATATGTCTCAACGTATATCGCGTGGCCAAAACATCAGCCGCTTGGGCACCACATGCTTGATCAGACATATGTTGACCTGCCATGCAGCTCGTTGGCAAGCCTACCTTAAAGACCCACACCAAAGAACAAAGCTGACCTCTTCTTGCACCGCATCAGCTGGGATCTCCAACCCCAGTATACCTTCAGTCCTCTCTGAAACCTGCTCTGAGAGGAATGAAGGTGTAGAATTAGGTGTGTCACAGCCAAGTACTTGCGGGCACTCTGCTAGCAGTACACCGACGTCCGATTCTAGCAGGCAAATTTCCCTGCCCCAGCTGCTGGACCGTCGAAAGAAGTTCACTCCCAGCCATCCACATGCCCAGCGGTTGAATGCTAGCTTGGCTAAATTGCTAGCGCTTCAACTGCTGCCTTTTCAGTTGGTAGACTCGGCCCCCTTCCGTGAGTTTGTGCAATGTGCGGTTCCTCACTTTTTCGCACGGAAGGCGATTCCGGCTCTCTACAGGCATGTGGAAGGCAATGTCTTGGCCTCGCTGGACAGGGCGGTCAGCGGTAAGGTGCATATTACCGCTGACTCATGGTCCAGCAGGCATGGACAGGGACGTTACCTTTCTTTCACGGCCCATTGGGTCACTCTTTTGGCAGCTGGGAAGGATGCAGGACAAGGTGCAGTAGTGTTGGAGGTTGTTCCACCGCCACGCCTCCAAAATGCTACTACTGGTTGTGACACACCTCTCTCCTCCACCCCCTCCTCTTCTTCTTCCTCCATGGCCTCTTCCTGTGGTTTGTCCTCGGAACCAGCGGTGCTCCGTAGGCGATCAAGGGGCTACGCAAGTACGCAGGCAAAAAGATGCCATGCCGTGCTTGCGCTGGTGTGTTTGGGGGACAGGAGCCACACTGGGGGAGAGGTCCTGTCTACTCTGCAGGGGCAGGCCGAGAGGTGGTTGACGCCACGCCAGCTTAAGCCAGGAATGGTGGTTTGCGACAATGGCACCAACCTCCTCTCTGCCCTCCGACAGGGACAACTGACCCATGTGCCCTGTATGGCTCACGTCCTTAACCTGGTGGTGCAACGGTTCTTGGGCAGGTACCCGGGCTTACAGGATGTCCTGAGGCAGGCCAGGAAAGTCTGTGTGCATTTCCGCAGATCTTATAATGCCAGTGCTCGCCTGGCTGAGGTGCAAAAGGAGTTGAACCTGCCCAAGAACCGCCTTATATGTGACATGCCCACCAGGTGGAACTCAACGTTGGCCATGCTGCAGCGGCTGCACACGCAGCAGAGGGCCATCAATGAGTACCTGTGCGACTACGGCACCAGGACAGGGTCAGGGGAGCTCGGGTTTTTTTCACCCCGCCAGTGGGGCATGATCAGGGATGCATGCACTGTCCTGGCACCATTTGAGGAGGCCACGAGGATGGTGAGCAGTGACAGTGCATGCATCAGTGACACTGTACCTCTTGTCCACCTGTTGGAGCACATGCTGCGTGGAATAATGGACAGGGCACTTGAGGCAGAACAGAGGCAGGAAGAGGAGGACTTCCTTGCCTCTCAAGGCCCCCTTTACCCAGACAGTGTTCCTTCTGTCCCACCCATCGCACAGGCAGAGGAGGAGGAGGAGGAGGAGGAGGAGGATTGTGTCAGCATGGAGGTGGAGGCTGGCACTCAACATCATCAGCAGCAGTCTTTTAGGGATGATTTACAGTCCCAAGAAACCAGTGGACTTGTACGTGGCTGGGAGGAGGTGGCTGCGGATCATGTCGTCCTTAGTGACCCAGAGGACTCCGGACTGAATGCCTCAGCTAACCTACGCTGCATGGCCTCCCTGATCCTGCAAAGTCTGCGGAAGGATCCTCGTATTCTTCGGATCAAGGAGAGGCACCATTACTGGCTGGTCACTCTCTTTGATCCACGGTACAAGGGTAAGGTTGCGGACCTTATCTTACCGTCGCAGAGGGAGCAGAGGATGAGACAACTCCGGGAGGCCTTGCAGAAAGGTCTGTGCAATGCGTTCCCAGAGACTGGGAGGTTATAAACTCCTGGTCCTGGACAACGAGTTGCTGAGGCTTCGGGCAGTCAAAGAAGGAGCGGTGGGGAAGGTGGCCGTCTGACCGATGCGTTCAGACAATTCTTTAGTCCGCAGCCCCAAAGTATGATCGGTTCCAGCAACCATCGCCAGCGTCTGATATACATGGTCCAGGAATACCTAGGGGCAAGGTCAGACTTGGACACCTTCCCCACCGAAAATCCTCTGGCTTACTGGGTCTTGAGGATGGATCACTGGCCAGAGCTTGCACAGTATGCAATTGAGCTACTGGCCTGTCCTGCATCCAGCGTTCTTTCAGAACGCACATTCAGTGCTGCTGGAGGATTTGTCACGGATCACAGGGTGCGCCTGTCCACCGACTCGGTTGATCGACTGACTTTCATCAAGATGAACCAGTCTTGGATCACCACCAGCTACCACACACCTGATGCTGATATAACAGACTAATTGATTTTAAAATGTCACATCCCTTCAAGACTGATGCTGATGCTGAGTGCCTGTGCTATTATGTTGACTGGCTATCCTCCTCCTCCTCCTCAATGATACGATTAATGATGATAGCTTGGAAGATCATTTTGGTTTATGGGTGACGCCACCAGTGGCTAAGGCCCAATTTTTCAGCCCCTGTTTAACAGGGGCGTGTAATTAAAATTTTGGATGCAATACTTTGCAACAGGCCTCATTGCTGTGCTCCAAGTACAGTATCTGTGAGGGGTTGCAGTGTTGTGCCACCAGTGCCTAAGGCCCAATTTTTTAGCCCCTGTTCAACAGGGGCATGCAATTATAATTATTGATCTAATAATTCACAGCAGGGCCCATTGCTGCGCCCACCAAGAGTAACTGTCAGGCCTTACAGTGTTGTGGAACCAGCGCCACCATCACCACCACCACCACCACCAAAGGCCCAATTTTTCAGCCCCTGTTCAACAGGGGCATGCAATTATAATTATTGATCTAATAATTCACAGCAGGGCCCATTGCTGATTTTCATCCATATTACCGGGACCAGACATTGCATTAAAGCCGCAAGCAGTTTTAAATGGCTTTTTTTCCTTTAGAAATGTTATTTTGTGCAGGGACAGTTCTAAACACGGGAAACACGTGGCACTTCACAGGCATACTTTAGACACCCCCCAGGTACAATATTTAAAGGAATATTTGACTCTTTTTTTTTTTCACTTTATGCATCATTAAAATGACTGCTCCCGGAAAACGTGCGTTTTTAAAACTTCTTTTTGCATTGATACATGTCCCCTGGTGCAGAACCCGGGTTCCCAAACTCTGTTTCGGACAATAACATGGATAATAGTCGTTATAATTAGCACTTTAGAATCCGAACGTTCGCATCCATTGTATTTAATAGGGTTCTAATGTTCGTGCGAACTTTCGGTCCGTTCGCGGGTTCTGGTGCGAACCGAACCCGGGGGTGTTCGGCTCATCACTACACCAAGGTCTGAGCTGCACTCTTTTTTCTTACAGTTTTGCTGTAGTGTAGAGATTTCATCCAGTAGGATGTTCTCAGGGGTCTGATGTCAGCCATGATGTCTGATCTGTCAGACTCTGTTAAGAGATCCAAAGGGCTGAGTCAGACCATGGGTTGGCCTTCCATGTGGGTTAACTGATGAGCTTGTTGGTGGTTGGATCTAGCTTTAACAAAAAACCCTTAGCATGCTTCTGGAGGGCAAAGCATTACTATTGGTGGTGATGAGCGACGAATAGCAGGACCGTGATAGTGCAGCAAGCAATCTGACACGAACTGACAATGGGTGGGAGCTGACTAACTGCCACTGACATCACCAGTGAGACTAATACAGTGATACGTGATAATACTATACACTGTCACTGTACACTTACTAAGAAGGGTTTAACATCTTGAATAATCAAGGGGTCTAATGTGTGCATAACAGGTGTAAACTCATGTAATGTGTGGACCGCAAGTGACGTCACATCCATTTGTCAATGGAACGCACGCCAAGGTCTGATAAAAGGAACGGCGGTGCTGGTCGGGTTGGGGGTCTGATAAGAGGAACGGCGGTGCTGGTTGGGTTAGTGGTCCAGTAATGCCTTGTACACACAACCGGAATTTCCGATGAAAAAAGTCTGACGTAATTTTTTCATCGGATATTCCGATGTGTGTGGGCCCCATTAGAGTTTTTGCCGCCGGAGTTTAGAAATAGAACATGATCGGAATTTCCATCGGAAAAAAATAAAATGTCTGTGTGGAACTCCGACGGAGAAAAAAACACACCTGCTCAGAATCAAGTCGACGCATGCTCGAAGCATTGAACTTAATTTTTCTCAGCTCGTCGTAGTGTTGTACGTCACCGCGTTCTTCACGGTCGGAATTTGGTCTGACAATGTGTATGCAAGACAGCGTGAACGGAATTCCGACTGAAAATTCCATCGAATTTTATCCCATCGGAAATTCCGATCATGTGTACAAGGCATAAGAGGAACAGCGGTGCTGGTCGGGTTAGGGGTCTGGTAAGAGAAAAGGCGTTGCTGGTCGGGTTAGGGGACTGGCAAGAGGAACGGGTTTCTGGATTTTATTGAGATATGCTGATCGAGCTGGTGCTGGTGTAATGTGTAAGCGCATGAATTGTGGGATGTGTTTTAAATGGGTCATTTTTAATAAAACTGTGTTGCACGATTACCCTGTTATTTCCTTTCTTTGGTGACTGGTAGACATGTGCACTGCCTGAAAAATGTATTCGTTTTTTGTTTCTTTTTTTTTCGTTTTTCGTGTAATTCGTTATGATCGAAAGTCGTAAATGTAGTAAATTTGAAAATTCGTAAGTTCGTAAATTTGAAAATAAGAAATCCGTAAATTTGTAAATTCCAAAATACGTAAATCCGGAAATTCTAAATTTGCGAAGTTCGAAAATTCGGATGTTCAAAAAAATCGTAAATCCAAAAATCCGAAAATCCAGAAATTTGAAAGTTTAAAAATCCAAAATATGGAAATTAAAAAATTCAAAAATACAAAATCCAGAAATTTGAAATGCCGGGTAATAAGTAACTAATAATAACTACCGTATTTATCGGCGTATAACACGCACCCTAACTTTAAGGGGGAAGTTTCAGGAAAAAAACTTTCCACATTCCCCTGCATATAACACGCAGGCACAGTTTATCCTCTATATTCAGGGATAAATACAGTAACTATTAAATTATAGGTACTGGAATTTCCTTTCAAATTTGGCTGTTAGTGAACGTAACGAATACGAATTTATCGGAAGTTACGAATTATCCGATATAACGAATGTCGCATCTAAACAAATGGAATGGAACAAATTAATAATTAATAATAATAATACCGGTAATAATAAAAAGTTTGTATTATTATTGTTATTTATTATTATTTATTTGTTACGTTCCATTCGTATAAATTTGTATTTGTTTTGTATTCGTTTCGTTCACTAACAGCCAAATTTGAAAGGAAATTCCAGTACCTATAATTTAATAGTTAGTAATAGTTAAGTTAAGTTATTATTAGTTAGTTATTATTTGAATAACATTTTTGGATTTTCGCTCTTCTTTTGAATTGTCATTTATTTTTGAATATTCGTATTTTCAGATTTTCAAATTTACGGATTTTCGAATATTCAAATTTTTGAATAATCAGAAAAATTCTTTAAACGGGTTTTCATTAATTCTGATATTTCCGAATATGTCGAAATTCGTTATAAAACTAATTCGGAACAAAAATAATTGCACATGTCTAGTGACTGGTGTTCATCCGTTGAGGGGAGATAACGCTTTTTGGATGAAGAAAGCTGCTTTGAAGTTTCCATCAGTTTTTTCTGGATAAATAATACAGCGTGTTTAGCCCAGGGGGCTTCAGGGCTCTGGTGGGTGCACTATTAGCATCACTTTAACTGCACTGGCCCATTTCAGCCACCTTCATAGTATACTTCATACACACCAGTGTCCCTTTACCGTACAATTGTGAAAATTCTTTCTGGACTAATTCTAGAAGATTTAGAAATGCCAGAAGACAATTCATGTAACTGTGAAAGATCTGTGCTGCAAAGATCCTGTCTTCTAGAGCTTTTTAGAAGCCTTCTAGAGCTGTTTGCCTCTGGGCTCTTTTTTGTTTCTGCTTTCTGCCTGCTACCTGTCCTGATCTTATGCTTGTTCCTTAAAAACTTTTTTTTCTACTGTCTGCCCTGACCTCCAGCCCTCCAACCCACCCTTACCTTTACCATGCCCTGACCTCCAGCCCATCCTACCTTCAACATACCCTGATCTTCAACCCACTCTTATCTTCAACCTGCCCCGACCTTCAGCCTGCCTTGACCTTCAACCTATTCTGACACCCAGCTCTCCCTAACCTCTAGTAGACCCTTACTTTCAACCTTCTTCTGACCAACAGGCCACCCTTACCTCCAGCCCTCCATGATCTGCAACCCACACTTACCTTCACCCTGCCCTGACCTCCAGCCCAAACTACCTTCAGCACACCCTGACCTCCAAAGCACTTTTACCTTCAAACTGCCCTGACCTCCAGCCTGCCTTGACCTTCAACCTTTTCTGACCCCCAGCTCTCTTTAACCTCTAGTAGATCCATACCTTCAACTTGCCCCAACCAACAGCCCACACTTACCTCCAGCCCTCCATGATCTACAACCCACACTTATCTTCACCCTGCCCTGACCTCTAGCCCAACCTACCTTCAGCACACCCTGACCTCAAACCCACTCTTACCTTCAAACTGCCCTGACCTCCAGCCTGCCTTGACCTTCAACTTATTCTGACCCCCAGCTCTCCTTAACCTCTAGTAGATCCTTACCTTCAACTTGCCCCAACCAACAGCCCACCCTTACCTCCAGCCCTCCATGAACTACAACCCACATTTACCTTCACCCTGCCCTGACCTCCAGCCTAACCCCATCTTCAGCATACCCTGACCTCCAACCAACTTTTACCTTTAAACTGCCCTAACCTCCAGCCTGCCTTGACCTTCAACCTATTCTGACCCCCAGCTCTCCTTAACCTCTAGTAGATCCATTCCTTCAACTTGCCCCAATCAACATCCCACCCTTACCTCCAACCTACCCTGACCTCTTTCCTGCCTGAGTTTATAACCTGAACTGGTCTTTTCTGAGCTGTCACCACCAAAGCAGTCCTGCTATTATGTGTCTGTAGCATAACATCTGCATCACAAGAAGCTGTAGAGAAGACTAGGCACTGCAAGAATCTGTGCATCACTGAGAGGCTCCTGCTGCCTATTGGATTCACTTCCATCCTTGGCAAATACCCATTGCAGTGTCACTGCCACCATCATAGCCAGCCATGTCACACAAGGCAGGGATGCTTACCTGGAAAGGGTAACTTGCCGTAGGTCATGATTTCTCCCAGCAGAACCCCAAAGGACCAGACGTCAGACTTGTTACTGTATTTCTGGTGCTGGAAGACCTCTGGGGCTGTCCACTTGATGGGAATCTGAGCACCTGTTAATGAGAAACCAGTTAGCAAACTTAGTCGGAGAAATCTAAACAGAAAATGTCCTATTCCATTGTCACAGTGCTGCAACAAACTCTCGTTTCATTTCGGATCCATTTGTTATTTTAATAATTTTGTTTCATCATACTCATTACGTTAGAATGATTTGTTCTCAGAATTTGTTTTGAATTTTCGGAATTCCTTTCGGAATTAGAATCGATTAGATTAGAGTCGATTAGAATTTCAGAAGACGGCTATATTCGTTCTATTCTAGTCTATGCCATGCCATGAGTAATTCTATTCTAATTGATTCTAACTATTTCTATTCTATTCTTTTTTATTATTATCATCCTATTTCACTGTATTGATTGCAATGTTTCCATTTCGAATTCAAATAAATTTTCAAATTGATTTTTTAATTTTTCCAAAACATTTTTTTTCTAATTCCTTATCTTTAATTTTTTTCAGATTCTTTGAGATTCATTACTATCGTGATTCAGAAATTCGAATACATCTCATTCTCCAAATGACAAAAATTGTGTCGGAATTTCAATTAATAATAATACAAATTGCACATGTCTAGTGCTTAGCAATCTTTAGGACTCCCAAACCGGTGGAATGCTATGAAAAATTAGTTCGATCTAAGAGAACATTGTATGATACTGCAGATTCCATAATGTTTCCCACATTTTATGAATGGGCTGCAATATGCAGAACAAAGTATAGAAGGAATGGAGAGCAGATAGCAGTATTAAACATATATCTAGTGGAAGAATATTAATGGAGGAGGGTCTTCACTGCTGGGGTGAGAAGTAATCCCCAAAAATAGTTAACTAGTAGTGTAGATACAATAGGCCTTACATGATTGGAGGTCGAGGGCCAGGTATTCGGAGAAGCTGCAGGGATATGGGTTATAGTTATCTGTAAGGGCAGCTGGGAATTCATTCCAGAAGGTCCACATGGAAAAACGTCGTCCACCCAGTGGCGTAGCGTGGGTTGTCAGTGCTCGGGGCAAGGCAAGTAACTTGCGCCCCCTAACCTGCGGACTTTTCGCACTCCCTGAGTACCTTCCCTTCCTACAATAGTACTGACCTACCTGATTCCTACACTGTCCTACCTGACCATGATCTACCTGATTTCTGTACTGACCACTACACTAACCTCTACACTGAGCTACATGATTCCTATACCGACAACTACACTGACCTACCTGATTCCTACATCAACCACTACACACTGACCACTACACACTGACCACTACACACTGACCTACCTGATTTCTATACTGACCACTACACTACACACCACACCAACCTACCTGATTCCTACATCAACCACTACACTACACACTGACCTACCCGATTCCTATACTGACCACTACACACTAATCTACCTGATTCCTATACTGACCACTACACACCACACCAACCTACCTGATTCCTATACTGACCACTACACACTGACCTAACAGATTCCTATACTGACCACTACACTAGTACACAATACACTATCCACTGATCACTACACTACAAACCACACTAACTAACCTACCTCATTCCTATACTGACCACTACACTATACAATGCACTGACCACTACACACCACACTGACCCTTAGACTAACCTACCTGATTCCTACATCAACCACTACACTACACACTGACCACTACACTAAACACCACACTGACCACTACACTACACACTGACCTACCTGATTGCTATACTGACCACTACACAATACACTATACACTACCCACAGACCACTACATACTGACTGCAGACAAAATACTCTACCCACAGACCAATACACAATACACTTCACACAATACACTACATACTGACCGCTACACAATACTCTACCCACAGACCAATACACAATACACTACACACAATACACTACATACTGACCGCTACACAATGCTCTACCCACAGACCAATACACAATACACTACACACAATACACTGTAGTGTATTGTGTGTAGTGTATTGGTCTGTGGGTAGAGTATTGTGTAGTGGTCAGTATATAGTGTATTGAGTAGTGGTCTGTGTATAGTGTGTAGTGAAACACTACACACAATACACTACACACTATACACAGACCACTACTCAATACACTTTTGTGGCGTAACCGCGATAGCACCCTGCCAAACCCCCCCCCCCCCCCCCACCCTCCCCCGCAACAACTTTTTTTTAAGCAGTACCAACCAGCAGCCCCCCCGCTTCTCAACCTGCCCTGCTCCCCCCAAGTGTCCTGCAGCTCAATGTTGAAAAGTTTGCAGGTATGTATGTAATGTATCCCCTCAGGGCATTCAGCATGTAAGGGGTTAAATGATTAATCCTGCTATGTAATGCATGCCCTCAGGGCATTCGACATGCCAAATACCTCATCACTAAACCCCTTACATGCTGAAAGCCTGAGGGGATACATTACATAGCAGCAGGATTAATAATTTAACCCCTTACATGCTGAAAGCCTGAGGGGATATGCTGCGTGTGTGCTGGCTAGTGATGAGCCGAACACCCCCGGGTTCGGTTCGCACCAGAACCCGCGAACGGACCGAACGTTCGTACGAACATTAGAACCCTATTAAATACAATGGATGCGAACGTTCGAATTCTAAAGTGCTAATTATAACGACTATTATGCATGTTATTGTCCTAAAAAGGGTTTGGGAACCCGGGTTCTGCACCAGGGGACATGTATCAATGCAAAAATAAGTTTTAAAAACGGTCGTTTTTCGGGAGCAGTCATTTTAATGATGCATAAAGTGAAAAAAAAAAAGTCAAATATTCCTTTAAATATCGTACCTGGGGGGTGTCTAAAGTATGCCTGTGAAGTGCCACGTGTTTCCCGTGTTTAGAACTGTCCCTGCACAAAATGACACTTCTAAAGGAAAAAAAGGGATTTTTATAACAGCTTACCTGTAAAATCCTTTTCTTGGAGTACATCACGGGACACAGAGCGACTTAGTCATTACTAATGGGTTATATAGATTACCTTCAGGTGTTGGCACTGGCCAATTCCAAACCGGAAGTACCCTCCCCTATATAAGCCCCTCCCACCCGGGAGCACCTCAGTTTTGTAGCCAAGCAATAAGTGTCCCAAAAAGAGGGGTGGGAGCTCTGTGTCCCGTGATGTACTCCAAGAAAAGGATTTTACAGGTAAGCTGTTATAAAAATCCCTTTTTCTTTTTCGTACATCACGGGACACAGAGCGACTTAGTCATTACTAATGGGACGTCCCAAAGCAATGCCAAATGAGGGGAGGGATACATAAGCTGGGCGCCATCAGGCATGAGGATCTTTTGCGGCCTGCAACACACTGCGCCCAAAGGCGACATCCTCCTGACTTCTAACGTCTACCTGGTAGAATCTAGTAAACGTGTGTACCGAAGACCATGTTGCGGCCTTACATACTTGAGCCAGGGAGGCCTGGTGATGCACTGCCCATGAAGTTCCAACTGCTCTTGTGGAGTGCGCCCTAACTTTGAACGGAGGCGGTCTCTTTCTCAAGCCATAGGCTTGTATTATGACCTGTCGAATCCACTTGGCTAAAGTAGATTTTGATGCTGCCTGACCCTTTCTGGGGCCTTCCGGCAGAACAAACAAAGAATCCGTTCTGCGAATCTGAGCAGTGGCTTTCAGATAAGCTTTAACTGCTCTTACTACATCCAAAGAATGTAATAACTTTTCCTCTACCGAGCTAGGTTTGGGGAAAAAAGAAGGAAGAACCACATCTTGGTTCAAATGAAACCTCGATACCACCTTAGGAAGAAAGGCTGGATGAGGACGTAATACTACTCTGTCCTTATGGACAACCAGATATGGCTCCTTACAGGACAAGGCGGCTAGTTCCGATACTCTTTTAGCCGAACAAACGGCTACTAAGAAAATCAATTTCCTGGTGAGAAGAACCAAGGAAATGTGTTGCAATGGTTCAAACGGTTGTTTCTGTAGAACCGACAGAACCAGGTTTAAGTCCCAAGGACATATGGGAATACTAACCGGAGGGCTAATACGCATCACTCCTTGTATAAAGTCTTTGACTAGTGAATGCGAAGCCAAGGGCCTTTGAAAAAATATTGACAAGGCCGAAATCTGACCCTTGATAGTACTCAAGGCCAGCTTCCTATCTACAGCCCACTGTAGGAAGTCCAAAATCCTCCCTATCACGTACTTACGTGGATGCCATTTCTTGGCCTCACACCACGATCTGCCTGGATACCGGCTTCCTGGCATTGATCATGGTAGATACCACAGAATTAGAGAGCCCTCTCTTTTTCAGAATGTGGGCTTCAATAGCCAGGCCGTCAAACCTAGGGCTGGTAAGGAAGGGTGGTATATCGGTCCCTGCGACAGCAGGTCCGGACGATGTGGGAGGGTCCAAGGACTCCTCACTGACATTTTTACAATCTCCGCGTACCATGCCCTTCGGGGCCACGCTGGAGCCACCAGAATCACTGGTTTCTTTTCTACCCTGATTCTGCGGAGTAATCGCGGTAACAAATGTGGCGGTGGGAATGCATATATCAGCTTGAACTGATCCCAAGGGAACACTAGGGCATCCGAGCCGCAAGCTAGGGGATCCCTTGTGCGAGACACAAATCTGTCCACCTTTGCGTTGAATCTGGATGCTAGCAGATCTACATCCGGTGTTCCCCACCGCTGGCATATTGCCTGGAAAACCTCGGGGTGAAGAGACCATTCCCCCGGGCATAATTGTTGGCGACTTAGAAAGTCCGCTCTCCAATTTTCCACTCCTGGGATGAAAACCGCGGATATGGCTGGGACATATCTTTCTGCCCACTCCAGGATGCAATTTGCTTCCCTCTGGGCTGCACGACTCTTGGTGCCACCCTGGTGATTGATATATGCCACTGCCGTGGCATTGTCTGATTGAATTCTGACAGGGGACCCTTGGAGTTTGGATGTCCATGCTACTAGGGCATACCGGGCTGCTCGTATCTCTAAGAGATTGATCGGCAGGGCCTTTTCTGCTTCTGACCACTTGCCCTGGAGAGACCATTGCTCCAGTACTGCCCCCCAGCCTATGAGGCTGGCATCTGTAGTGACCACCTTCCAAGAAACCGGACTGAAGGGTTTCCCTCTTTCCAGATTCTGGGGCACCAACCACCAATGGAGGCTCTTGCGAACGGAAGGGGACAGGGACATTGGTAAGTCTAAAGCCTGAACTTTTTTGTTCCAGGCTGACAGTATGGCCCTTTGCAAATTCCTTGAATGGAATTGACCGTAGGGTACCGCTTCGAATGAAGCTACCATCTTTCCCAGCAGCCTCATGCACAGGCGTATGGATGGTTTTCTTTTTGTACCCACTAAGTGGGTCAAATCTTTTAAAGACGACACCTTCTCTGGAGGTAAGAAAATCTTTCTCTGATTTGAATCCAGCCTTAGCCCTAAGTATTCCAGACTTTTGACTGGTCTTAGAGCTGACTTGTCCCGGTTGATAATCCAACCGTGATATTCCAGATACTTGATTGTCTTGTGAATAGCTACTTCCAGCTTTTCCACTGAGTGGTCTATTAGTAGCAGGTCGTCTAGATATGCCATTATCGTTACACCCTGTGTTCTTAGATTGGCCAATAATGGGGCCAGAATTTTTGTGAACACTCGTGGTGCTGTGGCCAGACCGAAAGGTAAGGCTCTGAACTGAAAATGGCGCCCTTCTACTGCAAAGCGTAGAAATTTCTGGTGGGCCGGAAAGATGGGAATATGCAGATAAGCATCCTTTATGTCGATCGAGGCTAACCATTCCTGCCCTTGTAGGGCGGTGGCCACCGATCGGATCGACTCCATCCGAAAAGTCCTGATATTTAGGAACTTGTTTAGCCCTTTTAGATTTAATATGGGCCTCACGTCCCCATTTGGTTTGGGGACTGTGAAAAGGTTCGAGTAAAACCCGAATCCGCTTTCTTCCAGGGGAACCTTCATGATTACACCTTGGAGCAATAGTTGTTCTAGTGCCAGAAGGAGGGATCCTCTCTTTTGGGGATCTCTTGGCACGTTTGACCTCATAAATTGGGCAGAAGGAGTGCCTTTTAACTCCAGCTTGTATCCCAGACTTACTGCGGAGAGCACCCATCTGTCTCTGATGGTGTCCCGCCAGGTCTCTGTGAACAACTGAAGTCTTCCCCCCACCCGATTGAGTGGGGGCAACGCTTCATGCCTTGGGGGGAGGTTTTGTACCTCTCTTGATCCAGGGCTTCTTGTTACCCTGTGATTGTCCCTGATTTCTGCCCCCTGAATTTGACCGCGGAGGCCGTCGGAACTGCTTCACAGCCGATGTGCCCAGGACTGGAGAAGTAGGCCTCTTAAAAGAAGGACTTCTACCCTTGTTCTTAACCGGTAAGAGTGAACTTTTACCGGCAGAAATTTTCTGGATATATTTGTCCAGATCTTCTCCAAATAAGCGTTCTCCATGAAATGGGAAGCTAACCAGCAGTTTTTTACAGGGAGCTTCAGCAGACCAGTTTTTGAGCCACAGAAGCCTACGCATATGTACTATAGACAGCGTAAAGCGGGAGGCCTGTTGGATTGTATCCTTTATGGCGTCCACCGCAAAACACAAGGCTCTAGGCAGGTCAGCTAGGGCAAGAGCCTGCTGATCTGGTAAGTCCCTTAAGACTTGTTTCAACTGATCTTTCACTGCTTGGCAGACTCCAATCGCTGCTACCGCAGGTTGTGTCACCATGCTTGCTGTAGAGAAAGCAGATTTTAGTAAAGACTCCAATTTTTTATCTATTGGGTCTTTGAACATTGGAACATTATCTACTGGACATGTCAGTGATTTGTTAACAGAAGAGATGGCTGCGTCCACTGTAGGGACCCTCCATTTTTTTATGAACTTATCCTCCATGGGATAGATCACCGGAAATCTCTTGGGGGGAGCAAATATTTTATCAGGATGCTCCCAATCCTGGTAAATAAGCCCTTCTAATAAAGGGTGGATTGGGAAGGAACAGACAGCCTGGGGAGCTTTTAGCGACCCCAGCGAGGAAACCGTAGTGGATGGTGGTTCCGCCAGAGGCTTTTTAAATGCTGATCGGACCATATTAGTCAGAGACTGAACCCATAATCTTTCAGCCTGAGATGCTGAGAAAGGTTCTTCCACTGTTGATTCCTCCATAACTGAATCAACCTCATCCTGATCCCCTTCAGGTAGGTCGATCTCTGTGTGGGGCTGTTCCTCCACTAACAGGCACTCTGAAGGAGGAGACGGAGATCGGACGCGCTTTTCCTGAGACAGGGAAGCAGCGATCAATGCTGTTAATCTCTCTTCCAATCCTCCCAGAGTTGAGGATAAAACCTCCTCTGTTATATATACAGGAGCAGGTGGACTGGGGACAGCCGCAGCACCAGGCATTCCTGCGGGGTTTCTACGGCTACTGACCTCTGAATTCTCAGGGGAGATTGGTGCAGTACAAGCATGCCCAATATCCTCAGAGCCCGATGGAGACCCCTTTGGCTTCCTGGAAGATCTATTTCCGGAGCGTCTGGACGACATATCCTTTAAGCACAAAGCTGAGGTATTCCCGTCGTCATACACCAATTTTGCTGGTAATAGTCTAACACAGGTGCTGCTATATACCAGCTGGTGTCCACTAAAGTGCCTTTCTATGGGGATGCCTGCATCAACCGCCTCTGTGTGCCACTGTTTGTTGCTAGCTCTGTTTGCATCCAGCTGACACTTGTACTGTGTCTTTTAACCATGCTGGGACGCCCGCACATGCGCAGAAGCGCCGCAGCGCGCATCGAGCGTCATCCACCCGCTCCGCCCCTTTTTTTCATAGGAGGCGCGTGCACGCGCCCGCGCGCGCGCCCGTGCGCCGTTGGCGCCCTTTTCGAAATCAAACAGGGGACTAGGAGCCAGGGCCCTTTTTGCCGGAGGGCCTGTGCGGTGGATGAGCGCAGCAACAGGGCAGAGGAAGTGGATTCCCACAGAGAAACTTACCAGCTGCCTGGATCTTTTGACTTGAGAAAACCAAAGATCCACATGACAAGAAAAATGGACTACAGCGGCCTCTAGTGGTTTAACACAGGTACCGCGGTCCCTTTTTTTTTTTTTTTTTCTTGACTACTATTAAAATTTTACATTTTCAGTAGTTACAGGCAAACACAGATATTTAGCGGGAATACCGTTAGGTAACAGACAGAAAGACAAATTAGGCTTGGGGGTCCCCCAATAGAACCAAGTTCCTGGGGGCCCCCACTTACCTGATCCCCGCCGCAGGACTTTGTTTGGTCCACAGAAGTCCAAACTTCACCTATCACGGCAGGCATTGTAATTAAACCTTCAGGGACCGGGTTCCCAAGGATTCCACTCCCCTGGACCTGTATAGCACCCTGCACAGACAACATCTTGGTCGTGGGTATGACCAGAGCTCTGGATCCCAGGGTCCAGCCCTCCTAAGAGAAGCATTACAGGCAAAACCTTGCTCTTCTGCTGCAAGGCCCGGGTACCGACCGTTTAGCTATGAAGCTTTTTTGGTGGGATCCGGAACAGCTTACTAAGGCCCAAAAGAACCTGTACGCAAGCCCAGTGAAAACACATGTTACTCTTTGGCCAACACCTTAGACACTGGCAAAAAACTGAGGTGCTCCCGGGTGGGAGGGGCTTATATAGGGGAGGGTACTTCCGGTTTGGAATTGGCCAGTGCCAACACCTGAAGGTAATCTATATAACCCATTAGTAATGACTAAGTCGCTCTGTGTCCCGTGATGTACGAAAAAGAAAAAAGCCATTTAAAACTGCTTGCGGCTTTAATGTAATGTCTGGTCCCGGTAATATGGATGAAAATCTTTAAGAAAAATGGCATAGCTACCCCATGACCCCCCCCCCCCCTACCCCAGCCCATTACCAGCCCCTTTGGGTCTTGTATGGATATTAAGGGGAACACCGCACACAAAATAAAAAAGGCCCTATATACTCTGAACAGCCGTATACAGGCGGTGCATACAAGACAGGGACTGTAGGTTTGTTCTTATGTAGAATGTGTTTGTAATTTTGAACAGGTACATTGTTTAAGTGTAGCTCCAGCCCAAAAATCTATTTTTAAACTTTTTGGAAAACATAGGTAAGGGTTATCACCCCTGTAACATTTGTTTTGCTGTCTGTGCCCCTGTTCAGAACATTTCACCTCACTTTCCGTCCCAATGACAACTGTTTTTGAAATGTGGTGTTTTTCTTGAAACAAGGATTGGTGATAAAGCATCAGTACAGAGGAGACACCTTTCTCCCATATTAATTCTTACAGGAGAGAATTTTCCTTCCTAGGGGTAGATTTCCTCTCACTTCCTGTTGTCTTCTTGCGTTTGCAAGTAGGAGTCGTTTATAAGTTGGATGTTTGAAAGTAGGGACCTGCCGTATATACTCTACAGAAATAGGCCCCTTAGTTGTTGGTGTTGGCACAACACTGTAAGCACTCACAGTTACTCTTGGTTGGTGCTGGAACGCCCTGCTGTCAACTATTATATCAGGAATTGTAATTACATATAATTGTTGAACAGTGGTAGTAAAAATTGGGCCTTTGATGGTGGTGCTGGTGCCACAACACTGTAAGCCCTGACAGTTACTCTTGGTGGGTGCAGCAATGGGCCCTGCTGTGAATTATTAGATCAAGAATTGTAATTGCATGCCCCTGTTGAACAGGGGCTGAAAAATTGGGCCTTTCGTGGTGGTGGTGGTGGTGGTGGTGTTGCCACAACACTGTAAGCCCTCAGAGTTACTCTTGGTGGGTGCAGCAATGGGCCCTGCTGTGAATTATTAGATCAAGAATTGTAATTACATGCCCCTTTTGAACAGGGGCTGAAAAATTGGGCCTTTCGTGGTGGTGGTGGTGGTGGCGTTGCCACAACACTGTAAGCCCTCAGAGTTACTCTTGGTGGGTGCAGCAATGGGCCCTGCTGTGAATTATTAGATCAAGAATTGTAATTACATGCCCCTGTTGAACAGGGGCTGAAAAATTGGGCCTTAGGCACTGGTGGCACAACACTGCAACCCCTCACAGATACTGTACTTGGAGCACAGCAATGAGCCCTGTTGCAAAGTATTGCTTCAAAAATTGTAATGACACGCCCCTGTTAAACAGGGGCTGAAAAATTGGGCCTTAGGCACTGGTGGCACAACACTCCAACCCCTCACAGATACTGTACTTGGAGCACAGCAATGAGCCCTGTTGCAAAGTATTGCTTCAAAAATTGTAATTACACGCCCCTGTTAAACAGGGGCTGAAAAATTGGGCCTTAGCCACTGGTGGCGGCACCCATAAACAAAAATGATCTTCCAAGCTATCATCATCAATCGTATCATTGAGGACTCGGAGGAGGAGGATAGCCAGTCAACATAACAGCACAGGCACTCAGCATCAGCATCAGTCTTGAAGGGATGTGACATGTTAAAATCAATTAGTCTGTTATATCAGCATCAGGTGTGTGGTAGCTGGTGGTGATCCAAGACTGGTTCATCTTGATGAAAGTCAGTCGATCAACCGAGTCGGTGGACAGGCGCACCCTGTGATCCGTGACAAATCCTCCAGCAGCACTGAATGTGCGTTCCGAAAGAACGCTGGATGCAGGACAGGCCAGTAGCTCAATTGCATACTGTGCAAGCTCTGGCCAGTGATCCATCCTCAAGACCCAGTAAGCCAGAGGATTTTCGGTGGGGAAGGTGTCCAAGTCTGACCTTGCCCCTAGATATTCCTGCACCATGTTTATCAGACGCTGGCGATGGTTGCTGGAACCGATCATACTTTGGGGCTGCGGACTAAAGAATTGTCTGAACGCATCGGTCAGACGGCCACCTTCCCCACCGCTCCTTCTTTGACTGGCCGAAGCCTCAGCAACTCGTTGACCAGGACCAGGAGTTTGTAACCTCCCAGTCTCTGGGAACGCGTTGCACAGACCTTTCTGCAAGGCCTCCCGGAGTTGTCTCATCCTCTGCTCCCTCTGCGACGGTAACATAAGGTCCGCAACCTTACCCTTGTACCGTGGATCAAGGAGAGTGGCCAGCCAGTAATGGTCCCTCTCCTTGATCCGAAGAATACGAGGATCCTTTCGCAGACTTTGCAGGATCAGGGAGGCCATGCAGCGTAGGTTAGCTGAGGCATTCGGTCCGGAGTCCTCTGGGTCACTAAGGATGACATGATCCGCAGCCACCTCCTCCCAGCCACGTACAAGTCCACTGGTTTCTTGGGACTATAAATCATCCCTAAAAGACTGCTGCTGATGATGCTGAGTGCCAGCCTCCACCTCCATGCTGACACAATCCTCCTCCTCCTCCTCCTCTTCCTGTGCAATGGGTGGGACAGAAGGAACACTGTCTGGGTAAAGGGGGCCTTGAGAGGCAAGGAAGTCCTCCTCTTCCTGCCTCTGTTCTGCCTCAAGTGCCCTGTCCATTATTCCACGCAGCGTGTGCTCCAACAGGTGGACAAGAGGTACAGTGTCACTGATGCATGCACTGTCACTGCTCACCATCCTCGTGGCCTCCTCAAATGGTGCCAGGACAGTGCATGCATCCCTGATCATGCCCCACTGGCGTGGAGAAAAAAACCAAGCTCCCCTGACCCTGTCCTGGTGCCGTAGTCGCACAGGTACTCATTGATGGCCCTCTGCTGCGTGTGCAGCCGCTGCAGCATGGCCAACGTTGAGTTCCACCTGGTGGGCATGTCATATATAAGGCGGTTCTTGGGCAGGTTCAACTCCTTTTGCAGCTCAGCCAGGCGAGCACTGGCATTATAAGATCTGCGGAAATGCACACAGACTTTCCTGGCCTGCCTCAGGACATCCTGTAAGCCCAGGTACCTGCCCAAGAACCGCTGCACCACCAGGTTAAGGACGTGAGCCACACAGGGCACATGGGTCAGTTGTCCCTGTCGGAGGGCGGAGAGGAGGTTGGTGCCATTGTCGCAAACCACCATTCCTGGCTTAAGCTGGCGTGGCGTCAACCACCTCTCGGCCTGGCCCTGCAGAGCAGACAGGACCTCTGCCCCAGTGTGGCTTCTGTCCCCCAAACACACCAGCGCAAGCACGGCATGGCATCTTTTTGCCTGCGTACTTGCGTAGCCCCTTGAACGGCTACGGAGCACCGCTGGTTCAGAGGACAAAGCACAGGAAGAGGCCATGGAGGAAGAAGAAGAGGAGGGGGTGGAGGAGAGAGGTGTGTCACAACCAGTAGTAGCATTTTGGAGGCGTGGCGGTGGAACAACCTCCAACACTACTGCACCTTGTCCTGCATCCTTCCCAGCTGCCAAAAGAGTGACCCAATGGGCCGTGAAAGAAAGGTAACGTCCCTGTCCATGCCTGCTGGACCATGAGTCAGCGGTAATATGCACCTTACCACTGACCGCCCTGTCCAGCGAGGCCAAGACATTGCCTTCCACATGCCGGTAGAGAGCCGGAATAGCCTTCCGTGAGAAAAAGTGGCGTTTGGGAACCTGCCACTGAGGAACCGCACATTGCACAAACTCACGGAAGGGGGCCGAGTCTACCAACTGAAAAGGCAGCAGTTGAAGCGCTAGCAATTTAGCCAAGCTAGCATTCAACCGCTGGGCATGTGGATGGCTGGGAGTGAACTTCTTTCGACGGTCCAGCAGCTGGGGCAGGGAAATTTGCCTGCTAGAATCGGACGTCGGTGTACTGCTAGCAGAGTGGCCGCAAGTACTTGGCTGTGACACACCTAATTCTACACCTTCATTCCTCTCAGTGCATGTTTCAGAGAGGACTGAAGTTATAGTGGGGTTGGAGATCCCAGCTGATGCGGTGCAAGGAGAGGTCCGCTTTGTTCTTTGGTGTGGGTCTTTGAGGTAGGCTTGCCAACGAGCTGCATGGCAGGTCAACATATGTCTGGTCAGGCATGTGGTACCCAAGCGGCTGATGTTTTGGCCACGCGATATACGCTTGAGACATATGTTGCAAACAGCAGCTGTGCGATCTGATGCACTAGCCTCAAAAAAGGCCCACACCAAAGAACTTTTTGAATGACGGGCAGAGGCAGCGCCCTGCACAGGCGGAGCTCTGCGGTGTGATTCCGTCGGTATACTGCCCTTACGCTGGCCACCAAAGGGCATCCTGCCTCGTTGGAGATGTGCCTCCTCCTCATCCTCCTCCTCCTCCTCTCTCCTATTAGGCACCCACGTGGAGTCAGTGACCTCATCATCCCCTCCCTCCTCATCACTGGAGCCAATCTGGCAGTATGCTGCAGCTGCTGGAACATGACTGCCAGATTGGTGTCCTTCTTGAGCATCCCCTCTGTCTGCTCTCACGCTACTGCCTTCCTGTAGCTGGGTTTCATCATCAGACCCTTCGAAACGCTGGGCATCCTCCTGGAGCATGTACCCAACACTGTGCTCAAACAGTTCGGGGGACTCCTCAGGAGGAGGACATGGTGGGTCTAGGGAAGGAGTGACTGATGATGAATCTGACATTGATACCAGGGAAGAGCACGCTTTGGCAGCTGCTTTGCCAGTACCCTGAGCCTGGGTGAGAGAGGATGAGGAGGAGGAGGAGGGCTTGGTCATCCACTCTACCAAGTCTTCGGCATGATGTGGCTCAACATGTCCAGCTGCCGAAAAGAAGGACAAGCGTGTCCCATGGCCATGTGCTGATGACAATGCACCGCGTCCACGACCAGCACTGTTGCCCCCAGACACAGAGCCTGCTTGCCCTCTTTTATTGCCTCCTGACTGTCTGCCTCTCCTTGTTTGCCTTCCAGACATTCTAATGGATGGCCTGCAGGGAGATGGGAAAAAAGCAATAAGGGCTACCTTCAGGTGTCCTTCTCTGTCCCTTTACTTAAGGATTTCTAAATATGGTTGAGGATGATTGCTTTCGCACAGAATAGCACAATGACAATTTCCCTGACTGTCCAAAAAACAAGGATTTCAAAGATGGTTGATGAGGAATGCTTTAGCACAGTATAGCACAAGGAGAATTTCCCTCACTGTCCTTCCCTGTCCCTACAAACAAGGATTAGCACAGTAAAACACACTGACACTCTCCCTACCTATAGTTTTCTGTCCCTATAAAAAATGTTTTTTTAAAGATGGTTGATGATCAATGCTTTAGCACAGTATAGCACAAGGAGAATTTCCCTCACTGTCCTTCCCTGTCCCTACAAACAAGGATTAGCACAGTAAAACACACTGACACTCTCCCTACCTATAGTTTTCTGTCCCTATAAAAAATGTTTTTTTAAAGATGTTTGATGATCAATGCTTTAGCACAGTATAGCACAAGGAGAATTTCCCTCACTGTCCTTCCCTGTCCCTACAAACAAGGATTAGCACAGTAAAACACACTGACACTCTCCCTACCTATAGTTTTCTGTCCCTATAAAAAATGTTTTTTTAAAGATGGTTGATGATCAATGCTTTAGCACAGTATAGCACAAGGAGAATTTCCCTCACTGTCCTTCCCTGTCCCTACAAACAAGGATTAGCACAGTAAAACACACTGACACTCTCCCTACCTATAGTTTTCTGTCCCTATAAAAAATGTTTTTTTAAAGATGGTTGATGATCAATGCTTTAGCACAGTATAGCACAAGGAGAATTTCCCTCACTGTCCTTCCCTGTCCCTACAAACAAGGATTAGCACAGTAAAACACACTGACACTCTCCCTACCTATAGTTTTCTGTCCCTATAAAAAATGTTTTTTTAAAGATGGTTGATGATCAATGCTTTAGCACAGTATAGCACAAGGAGAATTTCCCTCACTGTCCTTCCCTGTCCCTACAAACAAGGATTAGCACAGTAAAACACACTGACACTCTCCCTACCTATAGTTTTCTGTCCCTATAAAAAATGTTTTTTTAAAGATGGTTGATGATCAATGCTTTAGCACAGTATAGCACAAGGAGAATTTCCCTCACTGTCCTTCCCTGTCCCTACAAACAAGGATTAGCACAGTAAAACACACTGACACTCTCCCTACCTATAGTTTTCTGTCCCTATAAAAAATGTTTTTTTAAAGATGGTTGATGATCAATGCTTTAGCACAGTATAGCACAAGGAGAATTTCCCTCACTGTCCTTCCCTGTCCCTACAAACAAGGATTAGCACAGTAAAACACACTGACACTCTCCCTACCTATAGTTTTCTGTCCCTATAAAAAATGTTTTTTTAAAGATGGTTGATGATCAATGCTTTAGCACAGTATAGCACAAGGAGAATTTCCCTCACTGTCCTTCCCTGTCCCTACAAACAAGGATTAGCACAGTAAAACACACTGACACTCTCCCTACCTATAGTTTTCTGTCCCTATAAAAAATGTTTTTTTAAAGATGGTTGATGATCAATGCTTTAGCACAGTATAGCACAAGGAGAATTTCCCTCACTGTCCTTCCCTGTCCCTACAAACAAGGATTAGCACAGTAAAACACACTGACACTCTCCCTACCTATAGTTTTCTGTCCCTAGAAAAAATGTTTTTTTAAAGATGGTTGATGATCAATGCTTTAGCACAGTATAGCACAAGGAGAATTTCCCTCACTGTCCTTCCCTGTCCCTACAAACAAGGATTAGCACAGTAAAACACACTGACACTCTCCCTACCTATAGTTTTCTGTCCCTATAAAAAATGTTTTTTTAAAGATGGTTGATGATCAATGCTTTAGCACAGTATAGCACAAGGAGAATTTCCCTCACTGTCCTTCCCTGTCCCTACAAACAAGGATTAGCACAGTAAAACACACTGACACTCTCCCTACCTATAGTTTTCTGTCCCTATAAAAAATGTTTTTTTAAAGATGGTTGATGATCAATGCTTTAGCACAGTATAGCACAAGGAGAATTTCCCTCACTGTCCTTCCCTGTCCCTACAAACAAGGATTAGCACAGTAAAACACACTGACACTCTCCCTACCTATAGTTTTCTGTCCCTATAAAAAATGTTTTTTTAAAGATGGTTGATGATCAATGCTTTAGCACAGTATAGCACAAGGAGAATTTCCCTCACTGTCCTTCCCTGTCCCTACAAACAAGGATTAGCACAGTAAAACACACTGACACTCTCCCTACCTATAGTTTTCTGTCCCTATAAAAAATGTTTTTTTTAAAGATGGTTGATGATCAATGCTTTAGCACAGTATAGCACAAGGAGAATTTCCCTCACTGTCCTTCCCTGTCCCTACAAACAAGGATTAGCACAGTAAAACACACTGACACTCTCCCTACCTATAGTTTTCTGTCCCTATAAAAAATGTTTTTTTAAAGATGGTTGATGATCAATGCTTTAGCACAGTATAGCACAAGGAGAATTTCCCTCACTGTCCTTCCCTGTCCCTACAAACAAGGATTAGCACAGTAAAACACACTGACACTCTCCCTACCTATAGTTTTCTGTCCCTATAAAAAATGTTTTTTTAAAGATGGTTGATGATCAATGCTTTAGCACAGTATAGCACAAGGAGAATTTCCCTCACTGTCCTTCCCTGTCCCTACAAACAAGGATTAGCACAGTAAAACACACTGACACTCTCCCTACCTATTCTTCTCTTTCCCTAAACTAAGGGAATCCAGGTTAAGCAAGAAAAAAAAATGTCACTGTCCCTGCCTATGCTTCTCTTTCCCTGCTCCGGAACACACTACACTAGGCCGCCGTGCTGGCGGCCTTTTATAGTGTGGGGCGTGTACTAAACACCGTCAGCAATAATTGGCCACAGGCATCCTGCCTGTGGCCAATCATTGCTCTCCTCGCTGCCGGCGCTGTGATTGGCCAAGCATGCGGGGTCACAGTGCATGCTTGGCCAATCACAGCGCCTGGATGACACTGCGATGGCGTAGTGCATTGTGGGCCGTTCGCGTCACTCGAATTAGGCACGAACGGCCCAAATCGTTCGATCTTCGTCGAACGATCGAACAGCCGATGTTCGAGTCGAACGTATGTTCGACTCGAACACCGAGCTCATCCCTAATGCTGGCTGGCTGGCAATGGCAATGCTGCTAACACGTGGCATGGCGGTGGCATGACTCCAGCCTAACTAACTGCTGCTGACCCGCGGCTGCTCCGAGTCCCATCTGAGATGGCTCCCTGCCTCCCTCACAGACTCGGTCACTCATCTCCTTTTTTGTAGTCCAGATCGAGATCGCGGGTATTCCACAGTGCTGAGTTCCCAGTCCCAGATGAAGTCCACTGCCAGATACGGCGCAGTCAGGAGGGAGGGTGGAGAAGATGGCGGCAGCTAACAGAAGCGCGGGCGGGACTCCTCCAGGGGGAATGTTCAAGGAACTGGCCAGCCCCGCCGCAGCACATGACCACATTCGCTCAATCACAGGGCGCCAGCTGGCGCAACATGGCAGCCGGGACACAGTAGATGGAATTTCACGGAGTTGAGAAAAGTGACACACTGGTGCGGGATTTCGCGCCTCCCCCAATGTTGCACCCGGTGCCATAGCCCCCCATGCCCCCCCCACGCTACGCCTCTGCATCCACCGACCCCGTTTACTGTTTGACAACACATATGGATTTTCATGTGAATGTCATGGCAACTTGGCAGTTTGGGAGGTCTTTGGGGGACAGTGGAAAGGTGATATGGTTACAAAGTGGGGAGCCCATCTGGTGGCATTAATGTGAGTTGTGTTGGAGGCTTGGTTCCTTGAGAAGACAGACATGGTCAAATCTGAACCAGTTCTTGAGCCAGTGGGGTGCAGCTGGGGACAAGGGTAGGTTTCAGTCAAGCTTTCTTTTCGCTAGTGGACACCAAAGACCCCATTTCATAAAAATCATTCGTTATTTTATTTATTGGTATGCTTTTAAAAAAAAAAATCCAGGCCAGAAAAAGAGAAAACTATTTTAAGTTGAGTGTAACTTCAGTCACCTGCAGAGATAGCGATGGAAGAGCTCTCCATGAAACGGGCAAGTCCAAAGTCTCCAATCTTACAGGACATCATGGCAGACAGAAGGATGTTCTCGGAGCGCAGATCCCGGTGCACGCATCCTATTTGCTCCATGTAGTCCATTCCCTGTGAGATCTGGGGAGAGAAGTTCAGGAAACTGTGATCACATACAGGGCCGCCATCAGGGGGGTACAGGCAGTACACCTGTAAGGGGCCCGGATGGCAACCCCCCTTTTTTTTTTTTATACATTTTTTATTTATTTTTATTTAATTTTTTGAATTTTTTATTTTTTATTTTTTATTTTTTGCAAGGGGCCTAGAGGTCCCCAGGGCCCCGGATGGCAACCCCCTTCTCAATTCCTGGCACCCCCTGCTCCTCAATTTGCGGTGGCAGCACCCCCCCCCGGTTCTCCTCTGCTCCAGGGGGCCCATGCCTGAAGCTGTGTAAGGGGCCCCAAAATTCCTGATGGCGGCCCTGATCACATATTCCTGTTATTTACTAAGGTCATGCAAAGACACAGTAATCGCTAATTAGGTTAAAACAAGAAATTGGTCGCACACTGGAACTCCAACTTAACTTGATGTCATCTTTACTGTCAAAAGGGTCAGACAGATACAGGCAATGGTAGACGCGTTTCACAAGCGATAGCTTGCTTGTTCACATCAAATGTCGCACTAAACAGACAGGCTTTTTAACCTCCCTGGCGGTATTCCCGAGTCAGGCTTGGGGTGAATTTTTACTACCAAAAACAGTAACCCCGAGCCAGACTCGGGATCGCATCCCAGTATCCAGGGAAAGTTACTTACCTTGTACCCAGGATCCTGCAATGTCTCCCCGCAGTGTGTACGAGCTGTCTCCTCGCTCGATTCACAGTGCTGAGTGACGAGCTTTGTTCCCTGCGAGCGTTGTAACGCACGGGGGCGGAGATCGGCGCCAAATTCAAAAAGTAAAAACACACAATACATACAGTATACTGTAATCTTACAGATTACAGTACTGTATAAAATAATTACACATCCCCTTTGTCCCTAGTGGTCTGTTCAGTGTCCTGCATGCACTTTTATATTATAAATACAGTTTTTTTCTGCCTGGAAATATGAGAATATCCATAGCAACCAAAAAGTGTCCCTTTACGTCAAAAGTGGTTTTAGACCAGCTAGAAAACATCGATAATAAATTAGAATCACTTGCAGAAATGAGCGATACCGATTTGTGGGGAAATTCGTCATCAAACACTGAAAGTAATGACAGCGACAATTCTGCAACTGAGCAAATTTCTGTGTTTTTGATTTAATTACATTATTGAATAATTTTTATTATTATTATTTGTTATAATTATTTATAATTATTTATTATATTATAATTTATGATTTTGTGTTTCAAACTTTATCATACCCGGGATGTCTACTAGACTCTGGTTTGGTCAGGTGTAGGTCAGGTGTAAGTAAGAATTACAGGCCTACAATATAAAACGCCAAATTTCCATTCAAAATAATTGTACCGCTTTCAGCACCTAAAATCTGACATAATCATACCGCCAGGGAGGTTAAAGGAGTCCGCCCAAATTGGGCTACACCCAAAAACACACCTGGCTCTAATAGTGCCACATACAAACAACATTTTAACCAACGTATTAAAAACATTGTTGAAATGTCGCTTGTGAAACACGTCTACCATTGCCTGTGTCTGTCTGACCCTTTTGACAATAAAGATGACATCAAGATAAGTTGGAGTTCCAGTGTGCGACCAGTTTCTTGTTTTCTTCGTCTTCCACGGTGGTGATCCGAGGTCTGCACCTGTGATCTACCTTGCACCTGATTCTTCCTGGAGCGGTGTGCTTCTCCTTGTTCTTTGCTCTAATTAGGTCACTAAGGTAAGGTGATAAAAAAGGTGAAATTTGATTGGCTGCACTTTGTATATAATAAATGCACTTTTCATCCTATAGCAGCACATTACAGTTAATAATCAACCAGTCTATCTCGATTCGTCCTGATGATCCAAGTCCCATATAGGTTGGATTATTCATGGATTCACCAGCACTGAAGTAAACTGCTAAATGGGACTCTTGGATGCTCTATTAACTCACTTCTGCATGCCAAGCTCTGTTCCCCATCCAAAGAGATCAGGGTGATGATTGGGCTGATACGCGTCCATCATACAAAGAATCAGTTCACTTAAAAGTGATGTTTTCAGTGTTTTATGTATGTTGTGGAGTTAAACCCCCTGGGATTATCAGGGACTCTTGGTGAGTCGAGATCTATGTGCTCTGCGCTATGTTTACAGCTTTTTACACCTGCTGTGCTCATTAAGGGGGTTCCCATTATCCCCAGATCTGCACATTCTCTGCATCTATTATGAGAGGTTCTCAGCATCTTTGCCCTGAGTTCCCAGGTTTGTACACCTGCTGTGTCCATTATGAGGGGCTCCCACCATCCCTGTGCTGAGTTCCTGGGTCTTTACACCTGCTGTGTCCATTATGAGGTGTCCCACTATCCCTGTGCTGAATTCCTGGGTCTGTACACCTGCTGTGCCCATTATGAGGGGTTACCGCCATCCCAGCACTGAGTTCCTGGGTCTGTACACCTGCTGTGCCCATTATGAGGGGTTCCCACCATGCCTGTGCTGAGTTCCCAGGTTTGTAAACCTGCTGTGCCCATTATGAAGGGTTCTCACCATCCCTATGCTGATTTACTGGGTCTGTACACCTGCTGTGCCCATTATGAGGGGCTCCCACCATCCCTGTGCTGAGTTCCTGGGTTTGTACACCTGCTGTGCCCATTATGAGGGGCACCCACCATCCCAGTGCTGATAGTGTGCTTACCTGCACTGCAAAATCCACCAGTTGATGAAACTCCAAATCCCTGAGCTTCTGGTGATCTGCCAAGAAAAAAGAGATGGAGTATGAAGATATTGATATGTGTTTTACTGTCTGTTTGTGACGGATCTAAACTAAAGAAAAAGAGGATGGTACCCCAGATGTACGATACTTTACTACAGCGATCATAACCATTAGCCCATTGACAGGTAAAGTGAATACCATTGATTATCTCATTACAATGGCATCTAAAAGTGGGTGGGATATATTGGGCAACAAGTGAACATATTGTCCATGAAGTTGATGGGTTGAAAGCAGAAAAAATGGACATTGCAATATATTGTGTATAGGGGCTTTGCAGCCTAAGTTTGGTATGCTGACCCATGTCCATAGCCAAACGGGCTTATGATGGGCATCAGAACTGGACCATGGAGCAATGGAAGAAGGTGGCCTGGTCTGATGAACTACATTTTCTTTTACATCATGTGATGGCCGGGGGTGTGTGCGTCACTTACCTGGGGAAGAGATATCACTAGGTAAGTGACATCTCTTCCCCAGGTGGGAAGCAGGCGAGCCAGTGAAGGCAGTGTGCTTGGGCAATGTTCTACTGGGAAACCTTGGGTCCTGCAAATTCATGTGGATGTTACTTTGACATGTACCACCTACCTAAACATTGTTGCTGGCCAAGTACACCCCTTCATGGAAATTGTATTGCCTTATGGCAGTGGCCTCTTTCAGCAGGATATTGCATCCTTTCACCCTGCAAAAATGGTTCAATAATGGTTTGAGGAGCACACAAATAAGTTTGAGGCGTTGACTTGACCGTCAAATTCTCCAGATCCATCGCCGCCTTCCCATCCACTGGTGGGTGGTCATAAAAGTATTCCTGAAGACGCATGATTGGATGCGAAATGCGTAAAGGCTTCTGGGTAACGCCGACTTCACTTCCTGCCCCAACTCACACCAAACCGAGGCTTGGACCACACACCAGCCCCAGGGAACCGAACGGTACATGCCAACCCCAAAAGCATTGCTGGAAAGACTCTGTGCCGGTCCGTATGCACTATACTTTGTAAATAATACAATAATATATTGTGCAATGATGGCTGTTTGTCTTCTATGATACCCTGGGATAAACCAATGTGGAGGTGTATGGAGTGATTACTGGAACACCGGTTGGAAAATCTTTGGATTTACTCATATGTGTGGAGTGGTTAACCCTGACATAAACCAAAGGCGCTTGTTTATCCTTTTTCTGGTGAGTGTCCATTTCAGAAGGTGGTGGTGTTATCACAAATTGGTGGATAAAAGCCTTTTTCAGTCACAGATGTGGATTTGTGCACATGGAATGTAGCTTATTATTTCTGAAGAGAAACACTGGGACTATTTTTTCTGATTTTTTTCCTGAATAATATGATTATTCTGTAAATTTTATGTTTTTTTATTAACATATAAGGAATATCACTTGGTGTTTTTTATTTTTTTGTCCACTTAACATGTACTTGATGGCCCTTTATTAATTATTGATGGGTTTTTGAATATTTACTGTTTGAAGAGTAGTGTTAATACATAATTAGTATAGGGTTGGCACAGCTATCACCTTTTTTCTGTGACATTTCTTACCCCGCAATATCTGTGGGGAATATATAACTGCAGCAGACCTATTATTTAAAACGTATTGACAATTCTATATTTCCTAATTCTGCATAATGTTTTTTTTATTGTGTAGCACACTCTAGTGCATGCTACTAGTAGTAAGAGTAGGTAAACTATATCCTGACTCATGGTACATGGTGAGTCCGTAATTGGGTTAGGGTTACTATAGTTCAGGGCTGGGTGACTCATCCTGGCAACTCTCTGCCCCCCCCGCCCCTGTTTATAGAATGTTGGAGAATATTGCCTTGAATATTTTTGGGCCCTCAGCCAATCCCCATTGGTGGGTCTGGCAGGGGACTGAGATAGCCCATAAATAGACTTGGATCATGCCAGCAGGGGAGTCGGTTGGAAGATGGAGAAGCAGTGCTGAGGAGAGGCTGTCAGTGGTCTTTGAGGGACCCATGCCGGGGAGGGTTTTTTCCTCAGGCTGGAGCTTAGGATAGCTGGCCTAGAAGGATCCCACCACAGGAAGCAGTTGGAGGGATTCAAGATGGAGAGGCAGCAGGAAAGAGCAAGCAGAAGCAGTGAGTAGATCAGCACGGTGCAGGGTCAAGACAAGGGGGGAGACTGTCAGCTGTAACAGGGCTCTCTTGAAGACCGTGGTGTGCCAAGTCTTCATCTAACCTTGCCCTGGGGTATCTCCATGTGTGTGTACTAGTCAGGAGGACTGGAGGAAGCAAGCAGCCAAGAGGGCTGGTGGCAGCCTAGCGGGCTGGGAGTCTTCTGCAGTAGTAGAACTGGGCTTAGTGTCTACAGGAAAGCAGAAGGTGATGTTGTTCACTCCACAATGTACAACTAAAAACGTATCCACACAGGGACAGATGTTCCTAGCCTGTAATGGGCTGCTGCTGAATTGACAAAGACTGTTAATTCCTCTGAGTGATCAGTGGATGCTGTATATAGTGAAACATGTTTGTGCAGGAGGAAGAAGAGGATTTTCATGTAAATAGGGACTAAGTTATCCCCTTTTGTTGTACTTTGCTCCGGGCATTTTCTAAGTTGTGCATCCCATAATTCCCTACCCCATCCAAGTTATCATCCCCTAATAAAATACCAAAAAAAAAAACAAGTCAAGGCCTATTTTCTGTGTCTGAACGAATTAAGGGAATGCTAAGTGATTGGCTGTGCAGCAGTGGGGACCCGGAGACCAGCAACTCCTGGGGTGTAGTGCTACAACTGTATCTCTTTCACCTTGGTGGTACAAAAAACTAGGGGACAGCCCCCAGGGTTATATTTCACCTTGGTCTGATCCTAGTTGATTGACCCACTACATGGGCTAGGCATGTTAACTATTATCTTTGTACAGTACGAGCCATCCACAAGTACTCTGGCCTATTCTGTCATTTGTTCTACTTAATTATGCTACATTTATGCTTTTGTTTTTTTTTGTTTTTTCTCTCTGGGTACTGTGTGCCCTTTTGGTTTTGTTTTAGTTGGTTGGTACACCGTTGTGTGTTTTGTACTTTTCTTAAAAACCTTCAATAAACAGAAATTTTTAAAAATGCATTCTGCATAGTGGACTGAGCTAATGGAAAACTCTCCATTTTAAGCTAAATACCACAAATGGTGGAGCATGCGGGCAATAGTGGAGCTCCTTCTGCTTGGATTTTATTACAAGTACCATTGAATGACAAAAAGCTTTAAAAAATATATACAGTACCTGTTCATATAATTTAAGATTTTGTTTTATCATTCTCTTTTTTGTATTCTGGTGTCTCTTAGTGGAAACACCTCAAGGTGGGAAAACCTGAAGTGCAGCATTCTTGTGGTGCAAAGATTGGAATGGAGGAATGCATTGTATTTGTGGATTGTAGGCTGGTGGCAAAAAAAAGCCCTGAAGAAGTCATTGTGATAGATGACACAGAAGGAACAGGTCTGGTTGATTAGCGAGAAATCGCGTGTGAGATATGTAACATAATGGCAACGTGTCACCTCCACCTGTATCGGATTTAAAGAGGAAGTAAACCCATCAAAACTTTTTTAGTTAAACATACCCCTGCAAGAGAAAGGCATAATGAGCTAGTATGCATAGCATACTAGCTCATTATGTGGCACTTACCTGAAATCGAAGCCCCCGGAGTTCTCCTCGTTCTCCGCCGCCATGTCCGCTCGGAGCTCCTTCCTGTTATAGCCGCTCCGGCACTGTGATTGGCCGGAGCGGCAATGACATCCCACGCATGCCCGCTCGGGCCGGCAAGATCCCATTCAGAAAACCGGCAATGATGCCGGCCCGCTAGTGCGTATGCATGTGACGTCATCGGTGCTGTGTTTTCAGCAAATATCTCCTTAACCGTGTAGGTTAAGGAGATATTTCATGCACCTACAGGTAAGCCTTAATCTAGGCTTACCTGTAGGTGCATGTTTACAACCACTTTAAAGAGCAATTCCTGCTGATAATGATCCCACCATACAGGAAGTGAAGGACAATCTAAAACAGGGGCACAGACAGAAATAAAAATCAAACAGGAATTTATAGCCTTCCCCTACTCTACTAAAGAAAAGACAGTTGTCAGTAGGGTGGAAAGTGAAGGGAAAGCTCTACAACAAAGCTCCATATAGCAGTAAAACCAGACAGGAGTTCCGATCCTTCCCCTTTCCATCCAAAACTAAATTTGGCTTGGCATATATTTTAATAGTATACTGGCCCTGACTTGATTCATCTCTGGTAGATATCCTGGTTGGTGGGTTTTATTTGCATTTATGCAGCAACATTTTGGGATGACCCCTTAGGCATGGTAGGCATGACTCCTCTAGACTGATAGTTTGAAGGTTCATTTACACCAGTGTGCTGACTGCTGAGATACCAATGGCTGATCCTTGTAATTTGCATTGCGGGCATTGGTGTAAAGTGATGTAATTTATTCTAAGGGTCCATTCACATCAGCCCAGTGAGCTATGGCGCAATAAACCCATGTACGTTGGTTTGATTGTTAATGTGCATTGCTGCCCAAAGTGGTGTGAAGGGGCTCTCACATGGCATCCTAACATACCTTCTAAGCAGCATTGTGTTACAGTATACATGCACAATTTTTAATCTGTTGTCACTTCGCAGTGGTTCTGACTGGTGTGAATGGGCCTAAATGCCTCTACAAATATCCTTTGAACATCAAGTTGTGTGGACATCCCAGGGGGCCCCAGGAGCTCACCTCTCAGGTATCTCTTCAACGTTCCATTTTTCATGTATTCAGTGACAATGAAGACCGGTTGTGACTTCAGACAAACTGCGTACAACTTCAACAACCTCTCATGGTTGAGTCTCCACATGGTCTTTGCCTCCTCCTGGAGCGACTTCTGCAGGGACTCCGCCGGCACTGGGGGTGGAGAGGCAGCAGGAATGTCATTTCAGTAAAAAAAAGGTGACACCCTCTGTCTTGCTGCAAAACCTTCCTAATGTCTACCGTAATTCTGTGTGCTGCATACAATCTAATGATTTCAAAGTCTAATGATTTCAAGTCTGATCCCAGCATTTTTTCTCAAAATACATTTATTACAGTTTGGGAAAACGTTTAATATTTATCCATCTACATACCAGGGAACTTTCAAAAGTTGATAAGCCTAAGATTGAGGGACAGAGCAAGGGGCAATGGTGTAATACCCAGATATGTGGCAAATACTGCTGTGGTTTGACAGTTACTAGCCTGTAAGGCATTAGATATTATAGCAGGCATCAGAAAATTTAGCCCCTTTACGATGATTTTTTTGGTGACAGGTTCTCTTTAACCACCTGTACATATACGTCGGCAGAATGGCACGGCTGCGCAAAGTAACGTACCTGCCGCAAGCTCCGTGATCGTGCCCACGGGACCCGCGGACTCGATGTCCACCGAGTGCCTGCGATCGTATCACGGAGCTAAACGGGGAGATGCCAGTGTAAACACAGCATCTCCCCGTTCTGCCTAGTGACAGGAGTGACACTGATCGTCTGCTCCCTCTCATCGGGAGCAGTGATCGGTGTCATGTCACTGATAGCCCATCCCCCAAGCAGTTAGAATCACTCCCTAGGACACACTTAACCCCTTCCTCGCCCCCTACTGGTTAACCCCTTCACTGCCAGTCACATTTACACAGTATTCAGTGCATTTTTATAGCACTGATCGCTGTATAAATGACAATGGTCCCAAAATAGCGCCAAAAGTGTCCGATGTGTCCGCCATAATGTCGCAGTCACAATAAAAATCGCTGATCGCCGCCATTACTATTAAAAAAAATATATTAATAAAAATGTCATAAAACTATCCCCTATTTTGTAGATGCTATAACTTTTGCGCAAACCAATCAATAAACGCTTATTTTTACCAAAAATATGTAGAAGAATACGTATCGGCCTAAACTGAGGAAAAAAAAATGTATAGATTTTTCGGGGATATTTATTACAGCAAAAAGTAAAAAATATTGCTTTTTTTTCAAAATTGTCGCTCTATTTTTGTTTATAGCGCAAAAAATAAAAACCGCAGAGGTGATCAAATACCACTATAACAAATCTCTATTTGTGGGAAAAAAGGACGTCAATTTTGTTTGGGAGCCACGTCGCACGACCGCGCAATTGTCAGTTAAAACGGCGAATTGCGAATCGCAAAAAGTGGCCCGGTCATTTGGCAGCCAAATGGTCTGGGGCTGAAGTGGTTAATGAAACATCTGTGGTCTAAAACAGGGGCCTACCAATTTTCTGAACAAAGGGCCAGTTTTTCTGTCCTTCAGACTTTGAGGGGGCCAGACTGTGGCCAGTGTCAGTAGATAATACCATGGCATCAATGGGAGTAAAGAATCCCCCAGTGGGAGGAATATTGCCCCATTGTTGGTATTAGGGAAAGAAATAGTGTCCAACCATTGGTGTCTTTGGGAGGAATAGTACCACATTGTTGGTATCAGGGGAAGCAATAGTGCCCCATCATTCGTGTCGGTGGGAAAAATAGTGCCCCATTATTGGTGTTAGTGGGAAGAATCGTTTAACATTGTTGGGGTCAGTGGTGGGAATAGGTCCCTCATTGCTGAAGTTTAGTGACAGGAATTTTGCCTTGTATCAGTGGGAGGAATAATGGCCTGATAAGAGCAAGCAGAGGGCCACATCCGGCCCGGGGGGAAAGTTTGGAGACCACTGGCCTATAAGACCCCTGTGCTCTAATTAATCGAATGCATTACTTCTTTCCTGCCCCGGCTGGCCAGGGAAACTGACGTTTTACATTTCCGGGTCAGCAACAAGAAGAATAGGATAGTGAACGTATATCTGCTCAGCCCCCACCCCTCTACTTGGCGGCATCCTCCGTGCCTGGGCCTGCACATGGTGTGGAAGATTATTTGAATTATTATACGAGATGCAGGTTACAGGGTCATGAGAGAATTTGGCAGTGTATTTGGGAGTCACCTTGAAGCTCCTTGATGGCGACTTCCGTGGTTCCATTCCAGAGTCCCAGCCACACCATACCGAACTGCCCCCTGCCCAGTTTCTGGACCTTCTCGATGGAAGTGGGATCAATCTCCAGCTGGTCGACCATGGTGTAGGAGATGCTGTCCACGGGTGGGAGGTCCAGCTGTAATAATATCAAATTAAGGTTGATGAGACACAACAAAACTGCAGAGAAAAATGTACTTTCTAGCTTTGTTCCTTCTAATGGGGAATTAGAAAATTAGATTTTACAAAGATGCACAGAGGTACAGTATGGAGATCGAGAAAAATCATGATTAAATTCTTGTTGAAACGATTTGATGGGAACATATGGTGGGCAGATGTTAAATGACTATGCGTTTCACTGACCGGCAGCCTACTTCTTCAGGATATAGCTGGAGGTATGTACAAATTTATATATATCAAATATAAACATCAATCCAAGTCAAAAAAATTAGTTGTCACCATATGTGCATGAAACCATTCCACATACATGGAGGGGGACTGCTGCCAAAACTAAGTGAAGCCACAATTCAAATATATTCATTGGCAGAGGCGTAACTAGAACCTTGAGGGAAAGAAAACAGAAACCATGAATTGCCCTCCTGACCACCGAAACCCTTTCCATCAGTCCTGAAGCCCTTTCTATTGGTCCCAGGGCCCTATCCATCGGTCCTGGGGCCCTATCCATCAGTCCTGGGGTCCTTTTCTTTGGGCCTGGGGTTCTTCTCACTGATCCCAGGGCCCTTTGTAAACCCCAGTTTACACCATTTCGACTTATCATGCAACTTGCGACACAAAGTCACATGGCAAGTCAAAACACATTCATTTCAATGGGTGCCATCATTGCGACTCAAGTCACAGTAAAAAGAAAACAGTTCCTATACTACTTTTCTGAGACTTTGGTGCGTTTTGAGTGCCATAGACCGCAATGGTAAATCAGAAAAGTGGCAAGAAAATCAGAAGCAAGAATCACTAAGATGAGGTGTCACAGGAACTTCCCAAAGAGTATCCACATTGGGTCATGTATAGTGTCAGCCTAAAACTGTGAGTTGAGTTCTTCTAAACCTCAGCATCTGCCCACAATTCTAGGTGATGATGGGTCTCCGATTCACAGCCACATACTTTACGTGGAAATACTCTCACTTCCACACAAAGGGTCTTTCAGCTTCCTGTGCCTTCAGGTCTAGTCCACAAGGATCCCGAAACTGGACCCACAAGGCATTAGGAACCCTGGTTACAAGGTTACATGGTTTAACCAGGAGACCCTTTTTACTGCAGCCATGTTGGCAAGACCCCATTCATTAGGCAAACCTCCCATTGCACGATAAGAGCCAGTCCTAAAAGTTCCCCTAGATATAGGCTTACCCTCTTTATCCATGGAAATAATGGTCATCTGACATCATCCACTACCCTGCTGACAATGTCCAGTGCCCTACTGACAGCATAAACTGCTCTACTGACAAAGTCCAGTGCCCTACTGACACAATCCACTGCCCTTATGAAACCATCCACTGCTCTACTCACACCATCCTCTTCCCTATGGAAAAAGTCCAGTGCCCTTCTGTGACCATCCACTGCCCTACTGACACCATCCACTGCTTTACTGACATTGTCCATGTGTGTGTATGTATATACTGTATGTGTATATATATACTGTGGGGAGAACAAGTATTTGATACACTGACGATTTTGCAGGTTTTCCTACTTACAAACCATGTAGAGGTCTGTAATTTCTATCATAGATACTCTCAAACTGTGAGAGACGGAATCTAAAACAAAAATCCAGAAAATCACATTGTATGATTTTTAAGTAATTAAATATAATTTTATTGCATGACATAAGTATTTGATACATCAGAAAAGTAGAACTTAATATTTGGTACAGAAACCTTTCATATGTTTCCTGTAGTTCTTGGCCAGGTTTGCACACACTGCAGCAGGGATTTTGGCCCACTCCTCCATACAGAGCTTCTCCAGATCCTTCAGGTTTCAAGGCTGTCGCTGGGCATCATGGACTTTCAGGTCCCTCCAAAGATTTTCTATTGGGTTCAGGTCTGGAGACTGGCTAGGCCACTCCAGGACCTTGAGATGCTTCTTACAGAGTCACTTCTTAGTTTCCCTGGCTGTGTGATTCGGGTCGTTGTCATGCTGGAAGACCCAGCCACGACACATCTTCAATGCTCTTACTGAGGGAAGGAGGTTGTTGGCCAAGATCTCGCAATACATAGCCACATCCATCCTCCCCTCAATACAGTGCAGTTGTCCTGTCCCCTTTGCAGAAAAGCATCCCCAAAGAATGATTTTTCCACCTCCATGCTTCACGGTTGGGATGGTGTTTTTAGGGTTGTACTCATCCTTCTTTCTCCAAACATGGAGAGTGGAATTTAGACCAAAAAGCTCTATTTTGTCTCATCAGACCACATGACCTTCTCCCATTCCTCCTCTGGATCATTGAGATGGTCATTGGCAAACTTCAGATGGGCCTGGACATGCGCTGGCTTGAGCAGGGGGACCTTGCGTGCACTGCAGGATTTTAATCTATGATGGCGTAGTGTGTTACGAATGGTTTTCTTTAAGACTGTGGTCCCAGCTCTCTTCAGGTCATTGACCAGGTCCTGCCATGTAGTTCTGGGCTGATCCCTCACCTTCCTCATGATCATTGATGCCCCACGAGGTGAGATCTTTCATGGAGCCCCAGACCGAGGGAGATTGACCGTCATCTTGAACTTCTTCCATTTTCTAATAATTGCGCCAACAGTTGTTGCCTTCTCACCAAGCTGCTTGCCTATTATCCTGTAGCCCATCCCAGCCTTGTGCATGTCTACAATTTTATCCCTGATGTCCTTACACAGCTCTCTGGCCTTGGCCATTGTGGAGGGGTTGGAGTCTGTTTGATTGAGTGTGTGGACAGGTGTCTTTTATACAGGTAACGAGTTCAAACAGGTTCAGTTAATACAGGTAATGAGTGGAGAACAGGAGGGCTTCTTAAAGAAAAAATAACAGGTCTGTGAGAGCCGGAATTCTTACTGGTTGGTAGGTGATCAAATACTTATGTCATGCAATAAATTGCAAATGAATTATTTAAAAATCATACAATGTGATTTTTTTCAGATTCCGTCTCTCACAGTTGAAGAGTACCCATGATAAAAATTACAGACCTCTACATGCTTTGTAAGTAGGAAAACCTGCAAAATCGGCCGTGTATCAAAATACTTGTTCTCCCCACTGTATAAGTATATATATATATATATATATATATATGTACACATGCACACATGCATGTGTGTTTGAGCTTTGGGGTGCACACACCTATGTCATTAGGATAGGCCAGTGGGAGAAAACGAGAAGGTTTTAGTAACAAATTACGTGATGTGATGAGGTCACAATCTATTATTAATTGTTTTTGTTTTTTTATGATTTTGATAGTATTATTGATTTTGATTTTATTCTTAAAGCGGAGGTCTACCCTGAAAAATTTTTAACATTAAAAATCCTAAAAAAAATAAAAATGAATAGAATTTTTTTTTTTTTATACTCACCCTAAATGCCTGTTGCTATGCGGAAGTCCCCTAATCTGCCTCTAATGTTCCTCTTCTCGTCCGCGGTGGCTCTCCTTCTGCTTCCTCGTCTTGTGAATAGGGGGCGCTGCCTTCTGGGAACTGTGTGTATCCCAGGAGGCAAGCCGCCCATTCACAAAGCGCCGTGCACAGTAGGAAACGGGCAGTGAAGCCTTATGGCTTCACTGCCCCTTTCCCTTCCTCAGGATGGAGGAGCCGGGACCTGCCAGCAGCGATCGATCGCCGTGGCGGGACCGACATCGCGGGCAAGTAGGACAGGTAAGTATCCTTATTAAAAGTCAGCAGCTACACTGTTAGTAGCTGCTGACTTTTTTTTTTTTGGCTGCACCTCCGCTTTCATATGCTTTGATCATTGTACTGTATATATGAAGTCCTCTTTGTAATTATTATTTCAAACTCTTTGGGATGTTGGTACAAGGGATCATTTTCTCTATATAATCCATGCATTATGCTTTAGAACAGCAGTCTCCAAACTGCAGCCTGAGGGCCGGATGTGGCCCTTTACTTGCTTTTATCCAGCCCTTGGGGCAATATTTCATCCTCTGACACCAACAGTGGGACATCATTTCCCCCACGGACACCAACAAAGGGGCATAATTCTTCCCAATGACACCAACAAAGGGGCATAATTCTTCCCAATGACACCAACAAAGGGGCATAATTCCTCCCAATGACACCAATAAAGGGGCATAGTTCCTCCCAGTAACACCAAGCATGGGGCATGATTCTTCCCAGCCAATGACACCAACAATGGGGTATACTTCCCCCCACTGACACCAAGAAAAGGGCACAATTCCTCCCAAGGACACCAACAAAGGGGAATAGTTCCTCCCAGTAACACCAAGCATGGGGTATGATTCTTCCCAGCCAATGACACCAACAATGGGGTATAATTCCCCCCACTGACACCAAGAAAAGGGCACAATTCCTCCCAATGACACCAATAAAGGGGAATAGTTCCTCCCAGTAACACCAAGCATGGGGCATGATTCTTCCCAGCCAATGACACCAACAATGGGGTATAATTCCCCCCACTGACACCAAGAAAAGGGCACAATTCCTCCCAATGACACCAATAAAGGGGCATAGTTCCTCCCAGTAACACCAAGCATGGGGCATGATTCTTCCCAGCCGATGACACCAACAATGGGGTATAATTCTCCCCCACTGACACCGAGAAAAGGGCACAATTCCTCCCAATGACACCAATAAAGGGGCATAGTTCCTCCCAGTAACACCAAGCATGGGGCATGATTCTTCCCAGCCAATGACACCAACAATGGGGTATAATTCCCCCCCACTGACACCGAGAAAAGGGCACAATTCCTCCCAATGACACCAATAAAGGGGCATAGTTCCTCCCAGTAACATCAAGCATGGGGCATAATTCTTCCCAGCCAATGACACCAACAATGGGGCACATTTCCTTATCATGACACCAAACATGAAGCATTGTTTACTCCCACTGATGCAGGACACAGTCCAGCCCCCATGAAGTCTGAAGGACAGTAAACTGGCCCAAAGTTTGGAGACCCCTGCTCTACTGTAGAATCCAATTAGAGAAGTGAAAAAGCAACTGGAGTTAAAATGGGACAAAGTTCAACGCATGGAACCGCTGCTGGATAACTTCCAAGTCCATAGATAAACACTAGTGACATACAGTATGGGACAGAATAGTGGTGGGCTGAGTGATTAATAGCTGTGTAGAAAGTGGACCTGTCATCAGACTAATTATTTGTGATAAATGCAACATGTTGAGTAATGTGTCATTGTGACACTTCCAGGTTTTTATTGCCTCTCACAGAGATCACAGTACTTCCCCTGACTATGCCTTCTTCTGCTTTTCCATCTAGAACAATGGTCTCCAAAATGTGTCCCTTTGCCTGCCTACATCCAGCCCTTTAAGCACTACTCCCAGTGACACCAAGAAGGGGGCACTATTTCTCCTACTGTTACCATGGATGGGGCACTATTCCACTCAATGACACCAATGATGGGGGGCTATTCCTTCCTTCCTTCCACTGATACCAATGATGGATCACTATTCCTCCCACTATTCCTCCCACTAAAACCAATGATGGGGGGCTGTTCCTTCCACTGATACCAATGACGGGGCACTTTTCCACCCAATGACACCAATGATGGGGCACTATTCCACTCAATGACACCAATGATGGGGCACTATTCCACCCAATGACACCAATGATGGATCAGTATTCCTTCTACTGATACCAATGATGGAGCACTATTCCTCCCACCCATACCAATGATGGGACACTATTCCTCCCACCCATACCAATGATGGGACACTATTTCTTCCCACTGACACAAATGATGGGGCACTATTCCTCCCACTGACACAAATGATGGGGCATTATTCTTTCCACTGATACCAATGATGGGGCACTATTCCTCCCACTGACACAAATGATGGGGCATCATTCTTTCCACTGATACCAATGATGGGGCACTATTCCTCCCACTGACACCAATGCTGGGTCACTATTCCTCCCACTGACACCAATGCTGGGGCACTATTACCCCCACTGACACCAATGCTGGGGCACCATTCTTTCCACTGATACCAATGATGGGGCACTATTCCTCCCACTGACACCAATGCTGGGGCACTATTCCTCCCACTGACACCAATGCTGGGGCACTATTCCCCCACTGAGACACCAATGGTGTTACAATGTACAGTCTGATCACTGTAGGAGGGGAGACTCAGCAAACTGATGACATCATCTCAGGTCTAGGCAAAGTCATTGGACTGGAGCTCAACAAGGGCTTTTTGCCAGGGGACTGCACCCTGTGTTGGGGTGGTTCCTTGCCCACAGCACCCCTCCACTCCTGCTGCCTTCCCCCACCTTCCTCCACCTTCCTAGGCTAGGCTCTCCCATCCCACCAGGGAGCCCGGGAGTAAAGCCAGTGGTTCCACAAACCTACCATAGAGATGACCGAGGACTGAAACATCCCTGATGGTCTCTGTGGACTAAGAAACCACTTACAGTTTTGGTCTCATTTAAATAGACCGTTAAAGCATTGGATCAAACTGATCTTGGTTTGATTAGATGCTTTTAAAGGCAGAGGAGAGATCTGGGGTTTAATCGAGCCCAGAAGACTCTTTAACCACTTCCCCACCCAGCCATAGTCAAATGACATCCACAGATGGGATCTCCCATCCTGGGTGGACGTCATATGACGCTCTGGGCTTTGTAGGGGGATATCTGAATGATGCCTGCAGCTAGAGGCATCATTCAGATATCCTTTTAAAGTGCCGGCGATTCTGTGCACCATAAGAATGATCATAGCGGCGATTCCACCGCTTGATCGTTCTTATAGGCGGCGGGAGGGGACATCCCCCCCTCCCGCCGCCATCCGGTGCTACTCCGGGTTCTCCCGTGCCATCGGGGACCCGGAGCGAATCTTCTGGCGCCGTTGGTGGGTCAGGTGACGAGCATAGAGATGACTGGTGACCATCTGGTCACCAGTCATCTCTATGATCGTCGGAGGCCCGGGCACGATGTGATGACGTCACGCCCGGGCCCTCAAAAGTAAACAAAGCCACCATTGCGGCTGTAAGTATGAGATCAGTGAAAAAAAATTTCACTGATCTCATGCTTTCCAGCCTGGAGGAGAGATGTGGGGTCTTATTGACCCCGCATCTCTCAATAAAGAGGACCTGTCACACACATTCCTATTACAAGGGATGTTTACATTCCTTGTAATAGGAATAAAAGTGATCAAAAAAAAAAAAGTAAAATAATTGTAAAAAAATAAATAAATAAGTAAAAAAATAAAATAAATAATAATAAAAAAAAAAAATTAAATGCCCCTGTCCCCGGTAGCTCGTGATCAGAAGCGAATGCACACGTAAGTCGCCCACATATGTAAACGCCGTTCAAACCACACATGTGAGGTATCGCCGCATGCGTTAGAGCACGTGCAACAATTCTAGCACTAGACCTCCTCTGTAATTCTAACCTGGTAACCTGTAAAAAAAATTCAAGCGTTGCCTATGGAGATTTTTAAGTACCGAAGTTTGGCGCCATTCCATGAGTGTGCACAATTTTAAAGCGTAACATGTTAGGTATCTATTTACTCGGCGTAACATAATTTTTCATATTTTCCCCAAAAATTGGGCTAACTTTACTGTTTTGTTATTTTTTAATTCATGAAACCATTTTATTTTTTTTAAAAAGGAGTTTGAAAAATGATTGCGCAAATATCGTGCAAGAAAAAAAGTTGCAATGACCGTCATTTTATTCCCTAGGGTGTCTGCTAAAAAAAACATATATAATGTTTCGGGGTTCTGAGTAATTTTCTAGCAAAAGAAAGATAATTTGTACATGTAGGAGAGAAGTGCCAGAATAGGCCCGGTATGGAAGTGGTACAAAAAGCCCTGTATTGAAGTGGTTAAAAGGACCTGTCACTTCTCTTGTGATACCAATAAAATTTATTTAAACAAATGTAAATTAAAAAGACTGTGTACAAATATTTTTTTTAACTAAAATAACTATAAATTAAAAATTAAAGAGACAATGTAAAAATAAAACAAAATAAATAAATAATTAAAGGGAAATAAATAAAACAAAATAAATAATAATAATAAATAATAACTTTAAAGCGCCCCCATCATCTGTGCTCAAGGTCAAAGGCTAGCACATACGTAGATTGCACACGCATATGTAAATGGAGTTTGCATCACACATGTGAGGTATCACCCCAAATATTATAGCGAGAGCAATAATTATAACACCAGACCTCCTGTTTACATCTAAACTGGTAACCTGTAAAGGCTTAGAAAGTGTCACCTAAGTAAATTTTTTAAGTACCGTAGTTTGTCGCCATTCCACGAGCGTGTGCAATTTTAAATCGTGACACGTTAGGTATTTATTTACTCATCCTAGCATTATCTTTTATATTTTAACCAACAATGTGGTATTATATTGTGTTTTTGTGCAATAAAATTCCCTATAGTGTACTTTTTCCCAAAAACGTGTGTCATATACCGCGCAAATACCGTGTGACATAAAAAATGTCAACACCCACCATTTTATTCTCTAGGGCCTCTGCTTAAAAATATACATATATAATGTTTGAGGGTTCTAAATAATTTTCTAGCAAATTTTTTTTTAGCTTTTTCCATATATGTGAGAAGTGTCAGAATTGGCCTGGTGTTGAAGTGGATATTGGGACATCTGAGAAATGTATTCCCGGAGACTTGTAAAGTTACTAACAGGTCCACTTTAAGTACAATTCTATATCTAGTGTCAGTCCACCATAAGTGACGTGTTACCTGGAACGTTAAACCATCTTATGCCCCGTACACACGGTCAGACTTTTGCCCGGCCAAAATCACATCGGAATTCCATTGGAGTAAAAGAGAACATGTTCTCTATCTAAACTCCAACGGAATTCATCGGAATTTCTCCAATGGGGCATACACATGGTCAGAATATCTGATGGAAAAAGTCCGTCTGACTTTATTCATCGGAAATTCCGATCGTGTGTACAAGGTATAACAGTATCTTATGTTTCCCCTTCCCATTCCCATTACAATGATGTATCACTACTAGACTTTAAATTCAAGAACTCTTCATGGGAACACTCAACACTCCAATTCCGGGAACCATGACCTCACCAATAAATGTCCAAGCTATACAAGAAGCAAGGGAATGACTCCCCACATTGTGCACTGACCTAAAAGACCAAGGTCACCTGCTGCATTGGTAAAACAAAAAGGTGCAAAACCAAGACCACAATAGCCTAGACTAGTGATGGCGAACCTTGGCACCCCAGATGTTTTGGAACTACATTTCCCATGATGCTCAACTACACTGCAGAGTGCATGAGATATCATGGGCAATGTAGTTCCAAAACATCTGGGGTGCCAGAGTTCGCCATCACTGGTCTAGACTCAGGAACTTATGGAGCTGCATGTGAAGAAGTAACTGGGACATTGACAGGATGGACTCTCTTGAGGGTATAGGTCATGTGACATTACTAGGTCAGTGGTGGGATCAGAACATTATTGTATAAGACTTGTCCTGAACCTGGTAGGTGAATTATGGAAGAACTCGTTATGGTCAAAGAGACTAAACCCTGATCTGTCCAATGAGGCATGTTCCTCTGCATCTGAAAGGTGATCTGCTGATAATCGCATAGTGCACCATCTAACCTTGACACAGGGCTTGTCCAGCTTTGCACAAAGACCATCTTGTTTCTCACGGTAATATTGGACCAAATCCTTAATGGTGGGGAATGAGACTCGCTGACCCAAGTAGAAGGAGTCATTGAACTCCTGTATTCGGTAGTTCCGGACCTCTGAGCCCTCCCGCACTGCAAAGGAAGAGGACAAAAGATGGTCACCATGACGTAGACACCCCGTCTTCTGTATAAAAACAAAGGAATACTTGGTCACGAGTTTCTAAAAATAAAGCTTTCAACCAGTTCAACTCTCACCTCTGTACACCCCCTATAGATCTGAGATATTTTTATATTTTTATATTTCTGCTTGAAACCTTGGACGTTACTATTCAGAAATACTTTCATCATTACTTAAGATTTAAAAAAATATATATATATATATGTAGCGATGCCTTCAACTAAGAGGGCCGCAGATTTAGTTTGGGCCCTGAATACAGCTCCGCCAACCCCCGGCAATTTACTCGACCCCCTACTGGCACAGTTAGTTATGGCAGCAATAATTTTCTTATACTATATGATAAAACTCAGACACCAAGGCAATAATGAAAGGGGTATCTAATTTACTTTAGATTTGTGGTAAAAGGGTTAACAGTGGTAACAGTTCACATAAAATATGTTGCAGAGCCCTGCAGCAATATACATACTTATACACTAATGGAATAGTAAAGGTGCACCGCGTGGGCGACCGTTAACTAGGCGCCCTGTGGCGCAGCAACTAAATGAACTAACTAGCTGGCCAGGCCTGGCTCAGATATCTAAAACTTAGTCTATAGGGGATGATGGTTTCTTTACCGGCAAGTCTTTAAAGGTGGTGCACATAACAGAATAACATTTGTAATCCAGTGGGAAGATTGTAATAGAATAACACTTTACTGAAAAACCTCTGAGTTCAGCTCTGATATGGATCTCCAGTGAGAGTATCTGATATAAACTTGTGGGCCACGGCAGTCTATAGGCACATCAGCAACAAACAGTATATGGTCTGAGCATACGCTCGCTCACCCCTCCGGACGCGATCCCACTCCGGGAACTTCCACCGACTGTGTCTTCACACACAGTGTCTCCAGCGATCGGGTCCCCGATCCAACCAAGGCTGTAGATAAGCGAAGTCAGATGCCACCCAGGCTCACAGTGGGGTGGAAGGCTCTTTGGTGCTGCGCAAGGCCTCAGGCTTCAGGCCTTGCACTCCGGCACATCCGCACAGGAGGATCAGTCACTAAAGTCTCGTGTCCCAAAGAGGCCGAGCCCAGCCTCGCCTCCTCCTTTTATAACCCCTCCCATGAGTCTCTGGGATGGAAACATGCCGAAAGGGATTCTGGGCAAGGTAGTCCCGCGAGTCTTAAAGGGGACCCCGCTACACACTCCCCCCACTTAAATTCTTTTGTCCCCAAAGAAACTTTAGCATACACTGCGTACAACCCCAGACAACATTGCATAAGAGGTTGGCATAGGGAATTCCCACCAAAACCGAGGGGTTGGATTCCCTTGCCCACAGGTCACACTATCCTGAGTGGCCTGCCTAACTGTGCCAGAGAGTGAGTGGGGGTTGCCCTCTACCAAATGTACAGTGGAGGGATCCGGATTCTCTACACTCCTCCTAGCGGTGACCACAGAATCTTCTAAGCTCTCCCCCATTTGTGGGTAAGTCAACTTTTTGGGAGGCCTTATGACTCTGCGAGCCCTTTGTTCCCTTCGGGTTTCTGCCTCTGGTGCCACAGGCTCTTCTTCTGTAACAGGCTCAGGCAACAAGGCAGGCTCTGTAACATCTGCTTTAGGAGCCGAGGGATACATGGAGTCTCCAGGGTCCTGTTCAGGGTGAACATCACAGGCATCTTCCCAGTAGTCCGATGAAGGACTAGATGGAATTAATTCAGCGGCTTCTGCATTCAGTTGTCCATCTATAGTGTCTTCAGTAGTTGGAAGATCTATAGCAGAAGTTCCTTGAGTTCGGGAGGGCCATAGCCAGTCCAGCTCTCTCTCTTCATCTCCACTGAGTTCAGAAGCTTCTGTATCTTCAGTCCGAGAGATCTGGGACCGAGTGTTTGGCCTGGGGGTATCCAGAATAGAGACTGGTTCAGGGGAGTCCCTCACTGGAGGTATCCTGACCGCTTCAGCAAGTGGGAGCAGGTGGTTTCGATGCCACGTCTTCAGTGGGCCTACCTTTCCTTCTGGCTTGTAGACAGGTAGGCCCGGCAGCTTCCTACAAATGACATAGGGTTCAGATCTCCATCTGTCTGCAAGTTTGTGTTTTCCAGGGACCCCCAGATTGCGTAGCAGTACTCGGTCCCCGGGCTGCAGGTCTTGTACCCAGACCTTCAAGTCGAAGTTTCTATTGTTTCGGGCTCCCCTTTGATCTGAGGCCGCTTGAGCTTGTTCATAAGCTACTTTCAGGCTGTGTCTGAGCCTGTCCACATATCCTTTGTGGGATGTGGCTGAGGAATGGTCTAAAGAAGTGCCAAAGGCCAGGTCCACAGGCAACCTTGCTTCTCTCCCAAACATGAGTCGATATGGGGAGTAGCCTGTAGCATCACTGGTGGTGCAGTTGTAAGCGTGTACTATAGCTGCTATGTGTTTGCTCCAATGTTGTTTCTTCTCACTTTCCAGAGTCCCCAACATGTTGAGCAGGGTTCGGTTGAACCTCTCCGGCTGAGCATCTCCCTGTGGGTGGTAAGGTGTGGTTCGAGTTTTCTTGATTCCTAACGAATCCAGGAGTTTCCGGATCAGTCGACTCTCAAAGTCCCTTCCTTGATCTGAATGAAGTCGCTGGGGCAGCCCATAATGGACAAAATACTTCTCCATAAGTACCTAGGCTACTGTGGAAGCCTTCTGGTCTTTGGTTGGGAAAGCTTGGGCATACCGGGTGAAATGATCGGTTATCACCAGAACATTTCCTAATCCACTCAGATCGGGTTCGAGGCAGAGGAAATCAATGCATACCAGATCCATTGGGCTTTGACTTTGTAGATGGCCCATTGGGGCAGCTTGATGGGGTAAAGTCTTCCTCTGGATGCAGCGTGCACACGAATGGCAGTACTCTTCCACTTCTGCCCTCATGCAGGGCCAATAGAACCGACTTCTGACAAGTTGAAAGGTCCTTTCCGCCCCTAAGTGGCCATGATTGTCATGTAGGGCAATCAGAACAGTCTCTCTGTGTTTTTCTGGAAGAAACAATTGCCATTTATCTTCCAGGTCCTCAGAGGGGCCCCTTCGGTAGACCACTCCCTGATGCACCTGTAACCTGTCGCACTCTTTCCTCAACAGGCAAGCTTTCTTTTGAGGAGTGACTCAGAAGTCTGTTTGGATCCTGATTTTCCAGGGCTTCCAGAACTAATTTCCCCATGGGGTCTTCTAATTGGTCACATCTTAGCTCATTCTTGGACAGCTTTGGCAGATGGTCTTCCTCCAGTTGAGTTACTCCACAGTATTGTTTGGGGACTCCTACCATGGTAACTCCTATCTCTTCCGCCCTTGAGCCTCCTCTGGCTTGTAATTCAGCCCCTTGACAAAGGGCCCGCACCCCGTCAGGTGCCACTTGAGTCCAGTCTTCCATGTCACGGGTGGGACCATGAGATCTTCTGGACAGGGCGTCTGCATCTCGATTCCCAATCCCTGGCCTGTACTTTAGGCTGAAATTGAATCCAGACAATGTGGCCAGCCACCTGTGTCCAGTGGCGTCCAGCTTTGCTGTAGTGAATAGGTAGGTAAGGGGGTTGTTGTCGGTGTTCACAGTGAACTCCGCCCCATACAGGTAGTCTTTGAGCTTGTCTACTACCGCCCACTTAAGGGCCAGGAACTCCAGCTTGTGAGTGGGGTAGTTTTTCTCAGAGGGGGTCAGGCTCCTGCTCACATAGGCAACAGGCCGTAGTTGCCCTTCGTGTTCTTGATAAAGTACTCCTCCCAGACCGTCATGACTAGCATCTACGTGTAGTTCATAGGGTTTGGTTGGGTCTGCATAGGCCAAGACTGGAGCAGTGGTTAGGCTCTTCTTCAATGCCTGGAAGGCCTCTTCACATTTCTGGTTCCACTGATCTCTGACTGACTCTCCCGGCTTCCTGGGCCCTGAGTCGTCCTCTTCTCCCTCAGTCTTGAATAGTTCATTCAATGGTCTAGCAATTCGGGCGAATCCTTCCACAAACCTCCTGTAATAGGAGCAGAACCCTAAGAAGGATCTGAGTTCTGTTACTGTGGTGGGTCGTGGCCAGGAGGTAACTGCCTCCAATTTCTCAGGGTCTGTGGCCACCCCGTTCTTCAGACACTATGTGCCCCAGATAGTTCACAGACCCGACACTTCTCAGGCGAAAGCTTGAGTCCCTCCTCACTGAGTCTCCTCAACACTTTTTCCAGCCTCTCCTCGTGTTCCTCCAAGGTTCTCCCAAAGATAATGACATTGTCCAGGTATACCAGGACTTCAATAAGGTTCATGTCTCCTACAGTCTTCTCCATGAGACGTTGGAAGGTAGCAGAAGCTCCAGACAGTCCCTGGGGCATTCGATCAAACTCAAAGAACCCCACTGGGGTTATGAAGGCTGTCTTCTCCTTGTCTTCTGGGTGCATAGGGATCTGATAGTATCCACTCTTGAGATCCATAACGCTGAACCACTTGGCTCCAGACAAACTCTGTAAAGCGTCCTCTATCCTCGGAGTGGTGTACTGGTCGGGTATGGTTCTCCTGTTGAGAGTCCTGTAGTCTATACAGAGCCTCAACGACCCATTCTTCTTCCTGATCACCACTATCGGGGAGGCATAAGGGCTTCTAGACTCCCGGATCACACCAGTCCTCTTGAGTTCTGCAAGTTGTTCCCTCAGATCCTCCAGATCTGCTAGTGGGACCTGCCTGACCCTCTCTCTGAAGGGCTTATCTTCTTGGAGGTGTATCCGATGGGTGGCACTCCTTGCACACCCCACATCGAACTCATCTTTGGAGAAGATCTTCTCCCATCTGGTCAATTGGGCCTTGGCTCTCTCTTTCCAAGCCCTGGGCAGATTCGGGTTTTCCATGGATAGCTTCTCCCAAGCATCTCCTCCTTCACCTGTCCCCTTGACTTCTGACAGGGTAACAGGGGCAGCAGGGCTCACCTGGCCCAGCAGCATCCTGGCTGGGATTTCCATGGGGCCATCTGTATTGTTCCTAACTCTCACCGGAACTCTACAATGGGCCTTCTTCAGGGCCTTCAGTGGAATCACTTCTGGTATCACTTCCAGACCGGGGGACTCTTCCCTTGGGTCGGATTCCAACATGACAAAGGGTCCAGGCTGCTCCCAAGTAAGCTTCACAGTGGCTCTGAGACAGGTTACTTCGCCGGGCTGCAACACTACCCCTTCTCTTCCAAGTCTCCACACCTTCCCTATTCCCTCTCCAGGGGTCTTCTGCTCTAGGACCAGCCGTTGATAGGCCGTCTTCAGCATGGGGTTGATCTTGGTGGCCGCTGGCCCCTTCTCTTTCACTAGAGGGGTCAGGAGTCTTCGGACCAGGTCCGTGTTCGTCCCTATTGTAAGGGAACTCTTGGTGGCTCCTGGCGGCCGAGGGCACACAACTGCCAGGGTGTCAAACACTTCGGCTTTTCCAGCCACAGATGGGTCAAAGATCATCTTGACGGGCAGATAGCCATCGCAGGGGAAATTCTGGGTTCCAATCCCACATATTTCCAGTTCATCTATCTTCTGGATGGGCAGGTGACTCAAGTGCTTATCGTAGAAATCTCGGTATAGCAGGGTCACTTGTGCCCGAGTATCCAAGATGGCTCTGGTGTAGACTCCCTCCACTTGAATGGGCACTATAGGAGATGGGCCTACCAGCTTCTCTGGATATGGCCTGGCAGGGGTCGCCTTCTTCTGGCCCTTTCCTTTCGGACTCTCTCTCGTCCAATTCCCTTTGGACTTTAATCTTTCTTGAGCCTGGTATGCATTGATCTCCCTCCTTTCAATGGGTGTACAGACCCGCTGAGGGATACTATTATTTTTCTTAGGTGTGCACCCCCTCTGGGGAGTGCTGTGCCCCTTCTGAGGGGTCTTGCCCCCTTTCTCTGGGGTGTATCTCTGTTGAGGAATGTTGCGTTTCCTCTGAGGTGTTTTATCTCCTCTTTTCTTCTGCTTCGCATTCAGCTTGGTGCTCACTGAAGGTGATGGGCACCCGGTTGACTCCTTCACCGGGGCCCTCTGAAGTTTCCCGCCGGCTTGCGGTTGTCCGTTTTCTTCTTCTTGGGACTGGAACATGTAGCTGCAATATGGCCAATTCCTCCACAGTTAAAGCAGACTATATCTCCCCATTCTTGTAAAGATGCAGGTGCTGAGGCAATTGGGAATAATTCCTTCCTTGGTACTTCTTTCTTGAGACCCTCTGGGTCTTTTGCCATCAGAGAGGTCAACATCTCTAACACCTTGGACATTTGAGATTTTAGAGTGTCTACCTCTGAGTCTCTTTCAGGGGTCATCACTGGATTGACTAGCACCTGTGCGGGGACAACATTTGTCTTGATCATTTGCTGGTCCTGTTGTAGCGCCTCCTCATCTCTGATGATTTTTATCAAGTCAGCATAAGTCAGTAACGTTCCTCCTCCCGAGGTTTTCAGGTGCAACCAGACTGGATCCGAGCGTAACGCTCCCTTTAAGACTTGCTTCATTCTTGCTGCATCTGTATCTTGGGGCTTCATTCCCTTCTTCAACACAATCTTGCACAGCAACCTGTTCAGTCTCCTAACATACTCTGAAAGTTTCTCTCTTGGTTGTTGGAAAGTGTGTTCAAATCGGTAGACCATCTCTGTCACCTTTTCCAATTGACCAAACTCCTCCTGTAGCATGGCTAGACAGTCTTGAGCCGTGCAATCTGCATTCCCAAACCGAAAGCTTTTCACTGCTTCTGCTGCTGCGCCTTTGAGGCTCTCTATCACTCGTTGCCTCTTCTGCGCTTCAGGTACCTCCCATGCCTCTACTGCTTGTAATGCCTGCTCCACCCAAGTATCAAAATCTTCTTCCCCTGCAGGGACAGGGAGCTTCCCTGAGAATGTTTTCAGTCTCCGGTAGCTAGTCTCCACATGCACCGTGTTTGTCTTCTGACATTTGATTAGTAGATCCCCTATTGCCTTTATCAATTCTGGTGATATAGCAGCAGCAGGTGTGGGTGCCACCAGGGGTGTCACCCTACCTCCTCTTTCTGGTGAGGTACGGGCCGCAGCCTGCGGTGATCCTATCTGTAATGGTTCCTTCTTTATAGTTACTGCGGGCGCCAACCTATAGGTTCTATTGTCTGGCGTCTTTACACACTTGTACTTGCAAGCCTCTAGTATCCCGTCTCCGTATTCCACCAGTGCATACTGATATGAAGTGTCTGGGTCTGATTTTATATCTATCACCCATGGTGTGTGATCCGGGGACACTAACTTCATTAACTCCTCTACCATGTCAGTCTTCCATTCCTCCCCTGGGAGACTAATGACTATCGAGTTGTTTGGCTCTGTCCTAGAGGTTTTGCACCACTCTTCTATTGCTTGCGGGTCCATGCCGGCACCTCTGGCGTTTAATTGCTGTATCAGGATCCTGGACGAGAACCCCCACGTGTAGCGATACCTTCAACTAAGAGGGCCGCAGATTTAGTTTGGGCCCTGAATACAGCTCCGCTAACCCCCAGCAATTTACTCGACCCCCTACTGGCACAGTTAGTTATGGCAGCAATAATATTCTTATACTATATGATAAAACTCAGACACCAAGGCAATAATGAAAGGGGTATCTAATTTACTTTAGATTTGTGGAAAAAGGGTTAACAGTGGTAACAGTTCACATAAAATAGGTTGCAGAGCCCTGCAGCAATATACATACTTATACACTAATGGAATAGTAAAGGTGCGCCGCGTGGGCGACCGTTAACTAGGCGCCCTGTGGCGCAGCAACTAAATGAACTAACTAGCTGGCCAGGCCTGGCTCAGATATCTAAAACTCAGTCTATAGGGGATGATGGTTTCTTCACCGGCAAGTCTTTAAAGTTGGTGCACATAACAGAATAACATTTGTAATCCAGTGGGAAGATTGTAATAGAATAACACTCTACTGAAAAACCTCTGAGTTCAGCTCTGATATGGATCTCCAGTGAGAGTATCCGATATAAACTTGTGGGCCACGGCAGTCTATAGACACATCAGCAACAAACAGTATATGGTCTGAGCATACGCTCGCTCACGCCTCCGGACGTGATCCCAGTCCGGGAACTTCCACCGACTGTGTCTTCACACACAGTGTCTCCAGCGATCGGGTCCCCGATCCAACCAAGGCTGTAGATAAGTGAAGTCAGATGCCACCCAGGCTCGCAGTGGGGTGGTAGGCTCTATGTTGCTGCGCAAGGCCTCAGGCTTCAGGCCTTGCACTCTGGCACATACGCACAGGAGGATCAGTCACTGAAGTCTCGTGTCCCAAAGAGGCCAAGCCCAGCCTCGCCTCCTCCTTTTATAACCCCTCCCATGAGTCTCTGGGATTGAAACATGCCGAAAGGGATTCTGGGCAAGGTAGTCCCGCGAGTCTTAAAGGGGACCCCGCTACATATATATATATATATATATATATATGAATATATATATATGAGTATCTCACAAAAGTGAGTACACCCCTCACATTTTTGAAAATATTTTATTATACCTTTTCATGTGACAACACTGAAGAAATGACAATTTGCTACAATGTAAAGTAGTGAGTGTACAGCTTATATAACAGTGTAAATTTGCTGTCTCCTCAAAATAACTCAACACACAGCCATTAATGTCTAAACTGCTGGCAACAAAAGTGAGTACACCCCTAAGTGAAAAAGTCCAAATTGGGCCCACAGTGTCAATATTTTGTGCAGCCACCATTATTTTCCAGCACTGCCTTAACCCTCTTGGGCATGGAGTTTGGACATTTTCCCTTAGGAGTGTACTCACTTTTGTTGCCAGTTGTTTAGACATTAATGGCTGTGTTAAGTTATTTTGAGGGGACAGCAAATTTACACTGTTATACAAGATCTACACTCACTACTTTACATTGTAGCAAAGTGTCATTTCTTCAGTGTTGTCACATGAAAAGATAGAATTAAATATTTTCAAAAATGTGAGGGGTGTACTCACTTTTGTGAGATACTGTATATATTTTTTTTTTTCCAGAAAAACAAGGCTTTCTCTTTGGTGATGTTGCCTTGCAAAAATATTAGTATTATAAATTATTATTAACAACAATATTATTATTATTGGTCGTATTATCATTAATAATAATATTGTTGTTGATAATCATAAAATGATTATTAATAATATTCAAAAAAATAAAAGTAACAATGTTACTTTGTCTCTCTCTATCTCCCCAATTATCAATATTTAGAAACAATGTTACTTTGTATCTCTCTATCTCCTGTCCAATCATTGTTTATAAACAATGTTACTTTGTTTATAAACATTGCTTCACATGGTCCATTTTTTTTACAACATCAGCTTCTAGAGCTTCTGTATTTACACAATAACTCTTGGATGTTATTTTAACAATTGGAAATGTATGGCAAATGCAATGGAAAGTGGTGGGATGGAGTTGGGATCAAAAGTATTATTATCATTATTTGGAATGAACAAGAAAATGAGAACTGGACCTACCGGACAGATAATAATAGTCTTTGTCTTTCTTCATCCATACAAGGAAGGATCCGGTGCCGTTCTGCTCCTGCATAAGATAGCGCTTGGCATCCATCTTTGTTCCCAGATCAAAATACCAGCTGTGAACAGAAAGAGTGTGTACGATGTCAGCATACAGCCTATATGGAGTCTGTACCATACCAACAAATCTTGGGGGGGCAAGCTAGATGAACCAGATAAATTCTAGGAGTATAGGCAGGCTAGATGGATTGGATAAATCCTAGGGGGGTTGTCAGGCTAAAAGGGCTGAATGCACCCTGGTGAGATGTTCAGGCTAGATGGACCAGATAAATCATAGGGTTAAAGTAGGCTATAGTGACCAGATAAATCATAGGAGTATGGGCAGGCTAGTTGTACAGGTTGAGTCCCTGGGGAATGAAGAGGCTAGTTGTACGGGAGTCCCGGGAATATGAGCAGGCTCATCGGACAAGATAAATCCTATGTGGATGAGCAGGCTAGGTGAACCAGATACAGTCTAAGTGTACATGAATGCTAGAGGGATTGGATACATCTTAGGCATACAGGCAGGCCTGATGGACCAGATAAATATTATGGGTAAAAGTAGACTATAGTGACTAGATATATCATAGGGGTATGGGCAGGCTACATGTATGGAATGAGTCCCAGGGGTATGAGCTGACTAGATGGACAGGATAAATCCCAGGGGTTTGGGCAGGTTAGATGGACCAGATAAATCCTGAGGAGATGGCAAAGCTAGGTTGACCAAATACATTCCAGGGGTACAAGAATGCTAGATAAATCCTAGCAGGACTGGAAGGCTATAGGGAACAGATAAATCAAAGGGGTGTGGAAAGGCTATGCTGGATGAATCCAAAGTGTACAAACATACAATGCAGTTAGATAGTCTGGATAAATCTTAGGGGTACAGGTAGACTAGATGGACCAGATAAATCCTAGGGTACAGGCAGCCTAGATCGACCAGATAAATCCTAAAGCCCCATACACACGGTCGGAATTTCCAACGGGAAAACGTCCGTCAGAAATTTTGACGGAAAAATAGAGAACCTGCTCTCTATCTAATGCTGTCAGAATTTCCGACAGAAAAAGTCAGATGGAGCATACACACAGTCAGAATTTCCGACCAAAAGCTCCCATCAGACTTTTTCTGTCGGAAATTCCGACCGTGTGTACACGGCATAAGGGTATAGGCAGGCTAGATGGACCAGATAAATCCTAGGGGTAAAGGCAAGCTATATGGATCAGATAAATCCTAGGGGTTTAGGCAGGCTAGATGGATCAGATAAATCCTATGGGTAAAAGTAGACTATAGTGACTAGATATATCATAGGGGTATGGGCAGGCTACATGTATGGAATGAGTCCCAGGGGTATGAGCTGACTAGAGCAGTGATTTTAATAATGCTTAAAGTGAAACAATAAAAGTGAAATATTCCTTTAAATTTCGTACCTAGGGGGTGTGTATGATATGCATGTAAAGTGGCGCATGTTTCCCGTGCTTAGAACTGTCCCTGCAAAAAATGTCATTTTTGAAGGAAAAAAAGTCATTTAAAACTCACTCGCGGCTATAATGAATTGTCGGCTCCTGGCAATACATACAAATGTCATTGATAAAAAAATAAAAAAAAAGCGTGGGGGTCCCCCAGAATTCAATTACCAGGCCCTTCAGGTCTGGAATGGATATTAAGGGGAACCCCGCCGAAAATTTTTTAAAAAATGGCGTGGGGTTCCCCCAAATATCCATACCAGGCCCTTCAGATCTGGCATGGATTTTAAGGGGAACTCCACCCCAATTTTTTTAAAAAATGGCGTGGAATATTTCACTTTTATTGTTTCACTTTAAGCATTATTAAAATCACTGCTCCCGAAAAAACGGCCGTTTTAAAAAAAAAAATTTGCATTGATACAGGACCCGGGTCCCCAAACACTTTTTAGGACAATAACTTGCATATTAGGCTTTATAATTAGCACTTTAGATTTATAATTAGCACTTTAGATTTCTCCCATAGACTTTTCGAATTTGCCGCGAACACCCCAATTTGTTCGCTGTTCGGCGAACAGGCAATGTTCGAGTCGAACATGAGTTCGACTCGAACTCGAAGCTCATCCCTAATACTGAGGAGATGGCAAAGCTAGATTGACAAAACACATTCCAGGGGTACAAGGATGCTAGATAAATCCTAGCAGGACTGGAAGGCTATAGGGAACAGATAAATCAAAGGTGTGGAAAGGCTAGATATACCGGATGAATCCAAAGTGTAAAAACATAAAAGCAAGATAGATAGTCTGGATAAATCTTAGGGGTACAGGTAGGCTAGATGGACCAGATAAATCCTAGGGGTAAAGACAGGCTACATTGACTAGATAAATCCTAGGGGTAATGAAAGGTTACATGGATCAGATAAATCCTAGGGGTACAGGCAGGCTAGATGGACCAGATAAATCCTAGGGGTACAGGCAGGCTAGATGGATCAGATAAATCCTAGGGGTATAGGCAGGCTAGATGGACCAGATAAATCCTAGGGGTACAGGCAGGTTAGATGGACCAGATAAATTCTAGGGGTATAGGCAGGCTAGATGGACCAGATAAATCCTAGGGGTACAGGCAGGCTACATGGATCAGATAAATCCTAGGGGTGCAGGCAGGTTGGATGGACCAGATAAATCCTAGGGGTACAGGCAGGTTAGATGGACCAGATAAATCCTAGGGGTACAGGCAGGTTAGATGGACCAGATAAATCCTAGGGGTATAGGCAGGCTACATGGATCAGATAAATCCTAGGGGTACAGGCAGGCTACATGGATCAGATAAATCCTAGGGGTACAGGCAGGTTAGATGGACGAGATAAATCCTAGGGGTACAGGCCGGTTAGATGGACCAGATAAATCCTAGGGGTACAGGCAGGTTAGATGGACCAGATAAATCCTAGGGGTACAGGCAGGTTAGATGGACCAGATAAATCCTAGGGGTACAGGCAGGTTAGATGGACCAGATAAATCCTAGGGATGCAGGCAGGTTAGATGGACCAGATAAATTCTAGGGAGAGAAACAAGGTATGTGAGACAATGAGATTTTAAGGCTAGATGACCAGATAAATCCTAGGGGTAATGGCAGGTTACATGGACCAGATAAATCCTAGGTCTACAGGCAGGCTACATGGATCAGATAAATCCTAGGGGTACAGGCAGGCTACATGGATCAGATAAATCCTAGGGGTATAGGCAGGTTAGATGGATCAGATAAATCCTAGGGGTACAGGCAGGTTAGATGGACCAGATAAATCCTAGGGATGCAGGCAGGTTAGATGGACCAGATAAATCCTAGGGAGAGAGACAAGGTATGTGAGACAATGAGATTTTTAGGCTAGATGACCAGATATATCCTAGGGGTAAAAGTAGGCTATAATAACTAGATAAATCATAGGGGAATGGGCAGCCTAATTGTACAAGATGAGTCCCAGGGGTATGAGCAGGCTCGATGGACTAGAAAAGTCCTGTTTGGATGGTCAGGCTAGATGGACCAGATAAACCCCAGGGGTACAAGAATGCTAGATGGATTAGATAAATCTTAGGAGTACAGACTGGCTAGATGGATGTATGGATAGGCTATAGAGATCAGATAAATGAAAAGGGGTGTGGGCAGGCTAGATATACCGGATGAATCCAAGGGGTTTGTGCAAGATAGTTAGTCTGGAATCAATCCTAGGGGTACAGTCTCAGGCAGTCTAGATGGATCAGATAAATTCCTGGGGTACAGACAAGCTAGATGGACCAGATATTTGCTAGGGGGGTGGGCACACTAGATAGACCAGATACATTCTAGTTGTTTGGGCAGGCTATATGAACTGAATAAATCATAGTTGTAAAGGCAGGCTAGAGGGACTCAATCAATTCTAGGGGCATGGACAGACTAGATGGACTGAATAAATCCCAGGGGTAGGTGCAACCCAAAATTAAAGGCGCCAACCTCATAATTCCCATTCAAACAGCCAACCCTTTTATTTGGATTGTACAAGCTAAAATACCATAAATACAGTATATATATATTATCCTTATATCTATCCATTTTTTCTATTTTATCCATTTTATCATGCAAAATTTGTAGAGTTGTATAGGGACATGATTGGAGGAAGGTGAGGGCTGGGGTAATCCAGGTCCACAGGGCTGTGGGGACATTAATAGAGGAGGGTGGGGGGTTGTGGAGATTCAGGTCCCCGGGGCTCTGGGGTCATTAATAGAGGAGGGTGGGGGGTTGTGGAGATTCAGGTCCCCGGGGCTGTGGGGACATTAATAGAGGAGGGTGGGGGGTTGTGGAGATTCAGGTCCCCGGGGCTGTGGGGACATTAATAGAGGAGGGTGGGGGGTTGTGGAGATTCAGATCCCCGGGGCTGTGGGGACATTAATAGAGGAGGGTGGGGGGTTGTGGAGATTCAGGTCCCCGGGGCTGTGGGGACATCAATAGAGGAGGGTGGGGGGTTGTGGAGATTCAGGTCCCCGGGGCTGTGGGGACATTAATAGAGGAGGGTGGGGGGTTGTGGAGATTCAGGTCCCCGGGGCTGTGGGGACATTAATAGAGGAGGGTGGGGGGTTGTGGAGATTCAGGTCCCCGGGGCTGTGGAGACATTAATAGAGGAGGGTGGGGGGTTGTGGAGATTCAGGTCCCCGGGGCTGTGGGGACATCAATAGAGGTGGGTGGGGGGTTGTGGAGATTCAGGTCCCCGGGGCTGTGGGGACATCAATAGAGGTGGGTGGGGGGTTGTGGAGATTCAGGTCCCCGGGGCTGTGAGGACATTAATAGAGGAGGGTGGGGGGTTGTGTAGATTCAGGTCCCCGGGGCTGTGGGGACATCAATAGAGGAGGGTGGGGGGTTGTGGAGATTCAGGTCCCCGGGGCTGTGGGGACATTAATAGAGGAGGGTGGGGGGTTGTGTGGAGATTCAGGTCCCTGGGGCTGTGAGGACATTTATAGAGGAGGGTGGGGGGTTGTGTAGATTCAGGTCCCCAGGGCTGTGGGGACATCAATAGAGGAGGGTGGGGGGTTGTGGAGATTCAGGTCCCCCGGGGCTGTGGGGACATTAATAGAGGAGGGTGGGGGGTTGTGTGGAGATTCAGGTCCCTGGGGCTGTGAGGACATTTATAGAGGAGGGTGGGGGGTTGTGGAGATTCAGGTCCCCGGGGCTGTGGGGACATTAATAGAGGAGGGTGGGGGGTTGTGTAGATTCAGGTCCCCGGGGCTGTGGGGACATTAATAGAGGAGGGTGGGGGGTTGTGGAGATTCAGGTCCCCGGGGCTGTGGGGACATTAATAGAGGAGGGTGGGGGGTTGTGGAGATTCAGGTCCCCGGGGCTGTGGGGACATTAATAGAGGAGGGTGGGGGGTTGTGTAGATTCAGGTCCCCAGGGCTGTGGGGACATTAATAGAGGAGGGTGGGGGGTTGTGTAGATTCAGGTCCCCGGGGCTGTGGGGACATTAATAGAGGAGGGTGGGGGGTTGTGTGGAGATTCAGGTCCCTGGGGCTGTGAGGACATTTATAGAGGAGGGTGGGGGGTTGTGTAGATTCAGGTCCCCAGGGCTGTGGGGACATCAATAGAGGAGGGTGGGGGGTTGTGGAGATTCAGGTCCCCCGGGGCTGTGGGGACATTAATAGAGGAGGGTGGGGGGTTGTGTGGAGATTCAGGTCCCTGGGGCTGTGAGGACATTTATAGAGGAGGGTGGGGGGTTGTGGAGATTCAGGTCCCCGGGGCTGTGGGGACATTAATAGAGGAGGGTGGGGGGTTGTGTAGATTCAGGTCCCCGGGCTGTGGGGACATTAATAGAGGAGGGTGGGGGGTTGTGGAGATTCAGGTCCCCGGGGCTGTGGGGACATTAATAGAGGAGGGTGGGGGGTTGTGGAGATTCAGGTCCCCGGGGCTGTGGGGACATTAATAGAGGAGGGTGGGGGGTTGTGTAGATTCAGGTCCCCGGGGCTGTGGGGACATTAATAGAGGAGGGTGGGGGGTTGTGGAGATTCAGGTCCCCGGGGCTGTGGGGACATTAATAGAGGAGGGTGGGGGGTTGTGGAGATTCAGGTCCCCGGGTCTGTGGGGACATTAATAGAGGAGGGTGGGGGGTTGTGGAGATTCAGGTCCCCGGGGCTGTGAACATGAACAAAAGAGGGGGAAGGTTGGGGAGGGCTTGGAAGTCTGGGTCCTCAAGGTTGTGGGGACATGAATAGAGGAGGGTGGGGGCTTGGAAGGTCTGGATACCCAGGGCTGTGAGGAAATGATTAGAAGAGAGTTGAGGCTGGTAAGGTACTGGTGCCCATTGCTTTAAGGACATGAATGAATGAATGAATGAATGAATGGTGGAGGCAGGGGAGGTCCAGGTCTAGGGAAGGGGGGGGGGTGCTGGAGAAGTCCAGGTCACCAGGGCTGTAAAGACATGAATTAGGGAAGAGGGGGGGGGGGGCTGGAGAAGTCCAGGTCACCAGGGCTGTAAGGACATGAATTAGGGAAGAGGGGGGGGGGCTGGAGAAGTCCAGGTCACCAGGGCTGTGAGGACATGAATTAGGGAAGAGGGGGGGCTGGAGAAGTCCAGGTCACCAGGGCTGTGAGGACATGAATTAGGGAAGAGGGGGGGGGCTGGAGAAGTCCAGGTCACCAGGGCTGTGAGGACATGAATTAGGGAAGAGGGGGGGCTGGAGAAGTCCAGGTCACCAGGGCTGTGAGGACATGAATTAGGGAAGAGGGGGGCTGGAGAAGTCCAGGTCACCAGGGCTGTGAGGACATGAATTAGGGAAGAGGGGGGGGGGCTGGAGAAGTCCAGGTCACCAGGGCTGTGAGGACATGAATTAGGGAAGAGGGGGGGGGGCTGGAGAAGTCCAGGTCACCAGGGCTGTGAGGACATGAATTAGGGAAGAGGGGGGGGGCTGGAGAAGTCCAGGTCACCAGGGCTGTGAGGACATGAATTAGGGAAGAGGGGGGGGCTGGAGAAGTCCAGGTCACCAGGGCTGTGAGGACATGAATTAGGGAAGAGGGGGGGGCTGGAGAAGTCCAGGTCACCAGGGCTGTGAGGACATGAATTAGGGAAGAGGGGGGGGCTGGAGAAGTCCAGGTCACCAGGGCTGTGAGGACATGAATTAGGGAAGGGGGGGGCTGGAGAAGTCCAGGTCACCAGGGCTGTAAGGACATGAATAAGGGAGGGTGAGGGCTAGGGAAGCGCAGATACCCAGGGCTGTGAAGATGAGAATAGAGGACAGTAAGGGCCAAGGAGGTCTGGGTCTTCAGGACTGTAGGGACATGAATAGTAGACACGTGCGATTCGTTTCGTACGAATCGAAAATTCGTATGAATTTCCGAAAATTCGTACATTCGGAAGCATCTGAAATACGAATTTCTATTCTTATGAATTTTATACGAAATATGAAATTTCGTTGACGAATATAGTTTCGGGAGTGGGAGAGACTGCTCAGACTGGTACTGGTAGTCGATGGGAGATTCAGAATCAGACAAAATAAGAATGTTCGTTAATATCGTTTTATTATTGTCATAATAATTACGATTATTCGTTATGATGAAGTTAAAAACCCAGGAAGTCAGCACAGCACAGGGATGATGGGAGCCCCTCATAATGAGCACAGCAGGGGTACAGCCCCAGGAGGAAGTCAGCACAGCACAGGGATGGCGGGAGCCCCTTATAATGAGCACAGCAGGGGTACAGCCCCAGGAGGAAGTCAGCACAGCACAGGGATGGTGGGAGCCCCTCATAATGAGCACAGCAGGGGTACAGCTCCAGGTGGAAGTCAGCACAGCACAGGGATGGTGGGAGCCCCTCATAATGAGCACAGCACAGGGATGGTGGGAGCCCCTCATAATGAGCACAGCACAGGGATGGTGGGAGCCCCTCATAATGAGAACAGCAGGGGTACAGCTCCAGGTGGAAGTCAGCACAGCACAGGGATGGTGGGAGCCCCTCATAATGAGCACAGCACAGGGATGGTGGGAGCCCCTTATAATGAGCTCAGCACAGGGATGGTGGGAGCCCCTCATAATGAGCACAGCAGGGGTACAGCCCCAGGAGGAAGTCAGCACAGCACAGGGATAGTGAGAGCCCCTCATAACGAATGTTTGTAATTGTTACAAAAAGTTTAACGAACTTTCGTATTTCGTACGAATCCAAATTGAATTTCGGACACGAATTATGAAATACGAATTAACGGGCTACTACAAACCCAGGAAGTCAGCACAGCACAGGGATGATGGGAGCCCCTCATAATGAGCATAGTCGACGACTGCCATATTGAGAAAGGTATTTTTTGCTTTTAAAATTCATCAAAACGAATGTTCGTAATTGTTACGAAAAGTTAAGGAATCTAATGAAAATTCGTATTTCGTACGAAACAAATCCAGATTGAATTTCGGACACGAATTAAGAAATACGAATTTTCGTCTAATACGAAACGGAACGGAACGAAACAAAACTAATTTATTGACGGTGCGCATGTCTAATGAATAGAGAGGGGTTGAGGGCTGGGGAGGTCTTGGTCTTCAGGACTGTAGGGACATGAATAGAGAGGGGTTGAGGGCTGGGGAGGTCTTGGTCTTCAGGACTGTAGGGACATGAATAGAGAGGGGTTGAGGGCTGGGGAGGTCTTGGTCTTCAGGACTGTAGGGACATGAATAGAGAGGGGTTGAGGGCTGGGGAGGTCGTGGTTTTCAGGACTGTAGGGACATGAATAGAGAGGGGTTGAGGGCTGGGGTGGTCTTGGTCTTCAGGACTGTAGGGACATGACTAGAGAGGGGTTGAGGGCTGGGGAGGTCTTGGTCTTCAGGACTGTAGGGACATGACTAGAGAGGGGTTGAGGGCTGGGGAGGTCTTGGTCTTCAGGACTGTAGGGACATGACTAGAGAGGGGTTGAGGGCTGGGGTGGTCTTGGTCTTCAGGACTGTAGGGACATGAATAGAGAGGGGTTGAGGGCTGGGGAGGTCTTGGTTTTCAGGACTGTAGGGACATGAATAGAGAGGGGTTGAGGGCTGGGGAGGTTGTGGTTTTCAGGACTGTAGGGACATGAATAGAGAGGGGTTGAGGGCTGGGGTGGTCTTGGTCTTCAGGACTGTAGGGACATGAATAGAGAGGGGTTGAGGGCTGGGGTGGTCTTGGTCTTCAGGACTGTAGGGACATGAATAGAGAGGGGTTGAGGGCTGGGGAGGTCTTGGTCTTCAGGACTGTAGGGACATGAATAGAGAGGGGTTGAGGGCTGGGGAGGTCTTGGTTTTCAGGACTGTAGGGACATGAATAGAGAGGGGTTGAGGGCTGGGGTGGTCATGGTCTTCAGGACTGTAGGGACATGACTAGAGAGGGGTTGAGGGCTGGGGTGGTCTTGGTCTTCAGGACTGTAGGGACATGAATAGAGAGGGGTTGAGGGCTGGGGAGGTCAGGTCTGAAGGGCTCAGCACATTCAGAATAAGAAGGTGAAAAGGGCAGCAATTGTTGTCATTTGAGGGAAGTTTTAGAAAATTTCCCTGCAGATATGATTCCTACGTCAGTTATTAAAGACTCGCTGAGCCGGTTTGGAGTGTTTGGGTTGGGTGTAATTCAATATTCGAGTTGGGTGTAATCCAGGGACAGGGGATTCCCCTCCAGGGTGCCAGTACCATTAATGCCTCCCTGCTTCCTACAACTGGTAGAATAGGGACAGCTGGAAATGTAGCACCTCGCAAGTCCCCCTTTTTTAAGCATAGCCTTAGATCAGACCTGTCACATATTAAGCAAGAAACAAAAAAACACAAAAATTCTGAGCACACTGCCAAGAAACACAGCATGGAGATCCAGATACACAGGCAGCAAAATATTGGGGTGCGGCAGCTCCCCTCCTGCCTCATAAACCACCTTATTGGTCAGTGACACCACTTATTATAGTATTAGTAACTATTTTGCTACAAATGTTGTATTGTCTGTAATAGGATTATCTCCTATGATCATCAGCTCCATCTAGTGGTCGTAATTCAGTGCTTTTGTTTAACCGCCTGCTGACCCGCCGCAGTACATATACTGCTGATGAGCGGCTCCTACATGCACCATAACATACCTAGGTGTGCGTCGCAACTTTTTTCTGGGTTCAGGGCGTGTGCATGCGACTCTTCCCACCGGCTCTTCTGTGATTGTACACAGCAGGACTTAGTCAGCAGGTCCCAGCCAATGATCCACAGCTGGGACCTGCTGATCGGCTGTGTCCAATCACAGCCCAGAGCCCTGTGCTGACAATCAACACAGAGCTCTGTATAGAGGGAATAATCTCTCTGTTTCTTATCCCTGTGAAGCAGGCACAAGAAACAAAGTAATCTTTATTAAAATCAGCACACATTACACATTGTTAGGCACACAGTTAACCCTTTGGTTACCCCGAGATGTTAACCCCTTCCCAGCCAGTGTCATTAATACTTAGAATAATACTTAGATTAGACTCTTAGATTGTAAGCTCGCAGGAGTAGGGCCTCTGTACAGCGCTGCGCAAGCTGTTGGCGCTATATAAATCCTGTATATTATAATATTAATAATACCCTTTCATGACTAAGCCCATTTCTGACATTTGGTGTTTACAAGTTAAAATGCAGATTTTTTGCTAGAAAATTACTTAGAAACCCCAAACATTATATATATTTTTTTAGCAGAGAATCTAGAGAATAAAATGGCGATTGTTGCAATATTTTATATCACACAGTATTTGCGCAGCTGTGTTTTAAACGCAACTTTTTTGGAAAAATTAACTTTCATGAATTTTAAAAAAATTAAAAAGCAAAGTTAGTCCAATTTTTTTGTATAATGTGAAAGATGATGTTACGCCGAGTAAATAGATACCAAACATGTCAAGCTTTATAATTGCCCGCACTCGTGGAATGGCGACAAACTATGGTACCTTAAAATCTCCATAGGCGACGCTTTAATTTTTTTTTTTACGGCTACTAGGTTAGAGTTACAGAGGAGGTCTACGGCTATAATTATTGCTCTCGCTCTGACAATCGCGGCGATACCTCACATGTGTGATTTGAACGCCGTTTTCATATGCAGGCGCGACTTCCGTATGCGTTTTCTTTGCTGCGCGAGCTCGCGGGGACAGGGGCGCTTTAAATTTTTTTTTTCTTATTTATTTTATTTATTTTTATAATTAAAAATTGTGTTTTAAAAAGAAAAAAAAATGATCACTTTTATTGCTGTCACAAGGAATGTAAACATCCCTTGTGACAGTAATAAGTGGTGACAGGTACTCTTTATGGAGAGATCGGGGGTCTAAAAGACCCCCAATCCCTCCTTTGCACTTCAAAGTATTCAGATCGCCGAAAACGGCGATTCTGAATACTGTGTACTTTTTTAAATTTGGCGCCATTGGCAGCCGAGTAACCCGGACGTGACGTCATGACGTCGCTTCCGTGGTTACAGTGAAGAGAAAAAATCAAAGCCGTTCGCGGCTTTGATTCAGTCTCTCTCTAGCCGCCCGAGGTGGCGGATCGTGAATCGGGTCTCCCGGTGGGACGGGAGGCCCGGTAAGAGCGGCGGAGGTGGCAGGAGGGGGGGATGTCCCCTCCTGCTCCTCCGGTATAACAACCGAGCGGCTTTTAGCCGCATCAGTGGTTATACCTGGAAAGCCAATCGTCGGCTCTAAACAACGGTACCGGGATGATGCCTGCAGCTGCAGGCATCATCCCGGTATAACCCTGGAAAGCCGAGGACGCATATTTGCGTCCGCTCGGCGGGAAAGGGATAATAATAATAATAATAATAATAATAATAAAATGATAGTGTATATTGTTAGCACTGATCCCTGTATTAGTGTCACTGGTGAAGTCAGTGGCAGTTAGTCAGTTCCCACAAAGTGTCAGTTAGTGTCAGATTGCCTACCGCACTACTACTGTCCCATTCAGGGGCGTACATATAGGGGGTCGCAGGGGTCGCCACTGCGACCCGGTCCCATACATCAGGGGGGCCTGTGCGGCATCAGTTCCTCTACATGCTGCTTGGCATGTAGAGGAATCGATCTTCTCCATGCTTCCCCTCCTCCTCACCCTCCCGCAGGCATTCAGGAAGGAAATGGTGGGCATCAGTTCCTCTACATGATGCTTCTGGCATGTAGAGTAACTGATCTCCTCCATGCTTCTCCTCCTCACCCTCCTGCAGACATTCAGGAAGGAAATGGTGGGTATCAGTTCCTCTACATGCTGCTTCTGGCATGTAGAGGAACCGATCTCCTCCATGCTTCTCCTCCTCACCCTCCTGCAGACATTCAGGAAGGAAATGGTGGGTATCAGTTCCTCTACATGCTTCTTCTGGCATGTAGAGGAACCGATCTCCTCCATGCTTCTCCTCCTCACTCTCCCGCAGACATTCAGGAAGGAAATGGTGGGCATCAGTTCCTCTACATGCTGCTTCTGCCACAACCCTATCCCTGTGTGCTTCCCTGGTCCCCTGCAGTGCTGCCGGGTTTCCCCCTTCCACCTCCCGCCGGCTGCTGCGTAGGATCTGTCAGATTTGAAAGCGGGGAAGGGGCTCCTTCCTTGTCTTAATGAATAGAGATAGTGAACAGTACCGATCACTAACTCTTTTTTTTTATTTTATTCATTCATAGCTGAGACATAGTAAACTGTGTTTTCTATGCTTTAGTTTATGAATGTTCCTGTTCATTCATTTTGTGCAGCTGAGGCTGCAGAGAAAGGGACTGATAAATCTGTCCCTTTCTTTGTCTCAAAATGGAGACATCAGGGGTCTGTTTAGACCCCTGATATTTCACCAAAGCCCCCTGGGGGTCCTAAAAAATCTGTAAAAAAAAAAATGTAAACAAAAAAAAAATGCAATAATATAAAATTGTAAACAAAATAATAAAAAATAAAACAACCGGGGGCGTGGCCTGCTGCGGACCAGGATGGCTGCCTGAAGTCCGAGCTCCGCTCCACGGCCTGGATAACAGCAACCCTCCGCTACTTTCCTCCCCGCAGCTCACACCATCAGAGCGGGAGAGGACCGGGGACACTTCAGGGTATGACGAGACGGCGTTACAACCCGCCGATTCCCCGCCGCCTGACCGATTACTACCCGTCAGCTGCCGCCATGCATAGGCCCCAAGATGGCGCCGCCACCAGCACCGTAAACCGCGCTGACTCTGTGAGCCTGCCAGCCAGATCTCCACCGCTGCATCCTCCAGGAGACCCATCCACCGCTCCCATCAGAGACAGCATGGACACCCTCCCTCCTCCAGAAACCACCACAGGAGGACAGCAGGCTGATAGAGGTAAGAGACTGGCTACCTCCCCTGCAAACTCCCCTCACAAGGAGCCGCAGGCAAAAAAACATCTATGGGCCTCTGTTGTTGCAGGGACACATGGATCCCAAGATGCTCCCTCACTGGCTTCTATCCCTACCACTGACAATACTGTCTCAGAAGCAACACTAAAATCTATGCTCCTCACACTGCAGCAAGATTTACACAGGGAGCTTCAGATATCAATGTCCCAGATGCATGATAGAATAGACTGCTTAGAAACTCGCACAGATGCTCTGGAGGACAACTTGCAGGATTACTCCAAAGCACATAATGATTTGTTTGATGCTCATGAGCACCAAGCAGAGGAAATCCACCAAATCAAACTGAAATTAGCAGATTTAGAAGACCGTTCCAGGAGAAATAATATCAAATTCAGAGGCATCCCGGAATCGATCAAACCGAACGAATTAACTCCATACTTGCAACAACTCATCACAACCTTACTCCCACGCCTCAATGCTCGTGAGACATTGATTGATCGGGCCCACAGAATTGATAAACCATCACACCTCCCAGATGACATCCCTAGGGATGTGTTGGCCCGCATACATTTCTTCCATATCAAGGAACAAATTCTCTCCACCGCCAGATCTGCAAAAGTCTTGCCAGACCCGTACGCCAATATTAAGCTTTATACTGATTTATCTCCTGCCACAATGGAGATGTGCAGAGCTTTCTCCCCCGTCACCTCTATTCTCCAACAAAAAAAAATTGCTTATAGATGGGGCTTCCCCAAAAAATTGCTGGTCTCACACCAACAGAAGATCGTCCCTATACTCAATCCTAAAGATGGCTACAAAAAGCTGACCAATTGGGGACTCCTCCCTATTTCTCCTGGAGACTCAGGGCAAGACAGCTCCTCTCGCATATCATCTGATTCAAGGAATCTGTCATCCAAACCGGTCGATAAAATATGATCTTTATCTCAACCCAGGTCCTCAGCCCACCCATATCCGGCCTGGGCGATTTACCTTCCTTTTTTCCTCTCCACCCCCAGGTTAATAGTGTGCTAGGCACACGTTTCTGTAAAACTTGTTTCACATATAAGTTATTTAGAATTGTTTTATTGCCTTCTTGTTTTTTTTTTTTTACATAAGTACATCTATTTAGTGTATTAGTAACTCTTTAGTTCCTTGTCAGCCTCTACCTGCAAATACGGTATTGACAGTTGTTTTTATTGTTTATCTGTGTATACTTCTCAAGTACCACTAGTAGGTGTAGTCTTTCTCCCTCCACCCTCTCTCCTGAAGCAACTTTCCACCATTACCATTACGATCACCTCCCTAAATGTCAAAGGTCTAAACTCGCCTTTTAAACGCAATCTTCTCTGGAAAGAAGCATTAAATCATCATGCGGATGTTCTCTGTGTACAAGAGACCCACTTTTCCAAACTAAAACAACCCCAATGTAACCACAAAAGATACCCTCATTGCTTCTTTGCGAATGCCTCTAAGAAGAAAAGAGGGGTAATGATTGCCATAAGCGCGGCAGTGAATTTCACATTACATCACTGTGAATATGATGAAGATGGCAGGTTTCTAATCCTGTCGGCCACGATTGATAATCGCCCCCTTACCCTAGTCAACGTTTATGCCCCTAATACAGCCCAAAAAAAATTCTATGCTACCCTCTTCTCCAAATTGACTCCCTATAGATCCTCACCTTTGATAATTTGTGGAGACTTCAATGAAGTGGTTGATCCCACGCTCAATACCTCCAATGCTTCCAGATGTAGACCCTCTGCATTATCTACTCTCCTTAAACGGGAGGATTTATATGACTCCTGGAGATGCATGCATGGTACAGAGAAAGACTACACCTTTTTCTCCCCCCCACATCAGTCTTACTCTCGGATTGATTTATTCATTACCGACAAACACCTGCTTCAGTCCATCACTGCTTCCCGCATAGGAACAATATCCTGGTCTGACCACGCTCCGGTCACTATCCAGCTAGCCTCCCCATCCCAAACTCCTAGCCACACGATCTGGAGACTAAACACCTCCCTCCTCAACAACCCCACTTTTGAGAATCAAATACAGTCCGAGATTGAGACTTACTTCCATGACAATGTAAACTCTGTAACTGATCATGCTATAATCTGGAACGCTCATAAGGCTTGCCTACGAGGTCTTTTTATAAAACTTGGGGCCCGCGCAAAAAAAAAATACTCCGCCATCACAGAGTCCCTCCTAAAACAGATTCAATCCCTAGAATCCTTAAACAAAAGATCCCCCTCGAATGCTATCTCCTCAGAACTTAGAAATCTTAGACACCAGCTTAGTGACCACCTTCGCAAAAATTTTGACTATTATATCAAAAGACTCCGACTACAAACCTATTCAGCAGCCAATAAACCTGGGGCCTTTATGGCCAAACAATTCAAGAGGCAACTCTCTAACAAAAAAATCTCACATCTCACTAACTCCCATGGCAAGCGCTTAACCAACCCCCTTGACATTGCCAATGAATTTAGCAACTTTTACGCCAAACTCTACAATCTCAAGGAAACAGATCCCCTACCCCCACCTTCCCAAGCGGACATATCAAGCTTCTTATCCTCCATATCCCTCCCCTCTATTTCTCCAGAACAACTTGACTCCCTTGCAACTCCGTTCTCACATGCTGAAATCCACAAACTGATCCAACACCTTCCACTACACAAAGCTACAGGCCCTGATGGACTGTCCAATGAATATTATAAACGTTTTGCCCAACCCCTAGTCCCTCACCTTTGCAATATGTACAACCAATTTGCTACCACGGGTAAACTACCTAAAGAATCCCTTGATGCCTTAGTGGTCACCATCCCCAAACCAGGAAAAACCCCAGATAACCCCGCTAATTATCGCCCAATTTCACTCCTTAACACGGATACAAAACTTTATGCTAAACTCCTTGCACAGCGTCTCTCCGAGGTCATCCCCCAAATTATACATCCCGATCAAGTTGGATTCGTGCCCGGCAGACAGACCTCAGACGGAACTAGACGTTTTATTGACCTAATCCAGTGGGCAGAACACACTCGAACGCCTTCTCTTTTCCTGTCTTTGGATGCAGAGAAGGCGTTCGACAGGGTCTACTGGCCATACATGGAAGCAGTTCTTCGTAAATTTGGATTGTCGGGCACCTTTCTCACTGCCATATTAGGTCTATACACTCACCCAACCGCACGCATTTGGACTTCGGGCGTCGTCTCCAATCCCTTCAAAATTACTAACGGCACCAGGCAAGGGTGCCCATTGTCCCCTTTAATTCTTGCCATGATAATGGAACCTTTAGCAGAATCCATAAGATCTAATCCAGCGATTTCGGGTATAAAAATTGGAACCGTAGACCATAAAATTTGCCTTTATGCCGATGATGTGATCATAGCCCTCACCACTCCCTTAACGTCCTTACCGGAAACTCAACGAGTCCTAGAAACGTTTAGTGCAATATCCATGTACAAACTGAACCATAGTAAATCACTTATGCTTAACCTCGGCCTTGACCCTCAAACCTCTAATTCCATCTCCGCTAATTCCCCCTTTGCTTGGACACCCAACTCCTTCCTTCCGTATTTAGGAATACACTTGACGTTCCCAAGCCATATACTACTAAGATCCAACCTAGAAGACCTCGTGGGCAGGCTCACTCGGCTAGCGAAAGATCTGAGTCACGTTCCGGCCTCTTGGGCTGGAAGGGTGGCTCAGGCAAAAATGTATTTACTCCCGCATGTATTATATTTTTTTCGTACGATACCTCTTCCACTGGCACAAAATCAAATTAAAAAGCTCCAGGGAATTATTAACAACTTTATTTGGCAACAGAAACGTCCCCGTGTGAAAAGAAACATCCTTTTAACCCCAGTTCGAAATGGAGGTTTAGGCGCACCGGACATCCAGGCCTATTACCGAGCAACTCTCCTAGACCAATTGAAATCTTGGTGGTCAGATAAATGCCACACAACCTGGAAACAAATAGAAGCCACTGTACTTTTTACTAACCCTAAACTTTTTCTGGCCTCCGCTTGGCTCAACTCTAACTTTGTCCCTAAGCACTACCCACTGGATACCATCACGGCCTCCATAAGGATCTGGGCAGCAATTCTGCAACTTACGAAAGGAATATCAACAGACGTCCTATCATCATTACCCCTTGAAGCGATACACCCTATATCCCCGGACCTGCCCTTATCGGTCTGGACCAAAGCAGGCGTCACCAACATAGGTATGCTTTTCTCAGCATCAGAAATGTACTCCTTCGCCCACCTAAAACAAAAATTTGGTCTAACCAACCAAACGTTCTTTCTTTACTTGTGGATCAGATCCTGTCTTTCAAAAATCTGCTGGTCAAATTCAGACTCTCTGTCGCTCCCGCTGATAAAGTATTACAGCCTTCACGCATCCAAAACCAAGGGCATCTGTCTGATATACAAGCTGCTTACCAACCCTTCTCCAGACCTACTCTCTTCCTCCGCTCAATATTGGTCCTCTTTGCTAGACCAGACACCCCCGGCTACACAATGGCAGAAAGCCCTCACATTACCCCTACGATTATCTCACTGCCTCACCCACTGGGAATCAGTACAGAAGCTGTTCCACAAATGGTACTACACCCCAGAAAGACTGGCAAAAATATACCCAAATACCTCACCCAAATGTTGGAGAGGCTGTGAAACAACTGGATCCCTATCACACATTTGGTGGGATTGCCCCTCTATCAGGAGGTTCTGGAATAAAGTGAAGAATCTAATCTTTTCTCTGTGTGGCATATCCATCCCTATGTCCCCACTTGATCTGCTCCTGGGTCTATCTATCCCCTCGTGGCCGAAGCACCTACAAACTCTAGTGACACACATCCTCATAGCAGCAAGACTAGCGACCGCAAAAAAATGGAAATCGACGCATCCGCCCTTACTAAAGGACGCCATTCAATTACTCAACCAACACTTCCTAATGGAATTTTCTTTTGCCAGAGCCAATTTATCCACAAACCAATTCAACAAAGCCTGGGAACTGTGGATCAATGACTCTAGAAGCTCACCACTGGGTTAGTTGCCTTACTTTTTCTCTTGCAAGACAGGTACCTCCCCCTAACCCTTCTCGGCCTATCCACAAAAGACGTACTTGTGATAATTACAACAGCTCTTTTTGCTTTGTTTTACTGCATCACTGTGGTTACTCTCTTAACATAGTTCCCCAAGTGTTCATTACACTGATACTTTATGCCTATTTGTAGGATTGTTCTATACCGTTTGACTACTCATAAATCTTCATCCTTTGATAACGAAATAGATGCCATTCGTTACTATCCGTTTGCTCTCTTTGCTCTCACTTGTCTCTTATGCACGCAAATTTAACGCCAGGGTATGCCCAATTGGCGATGTTTTTTGTACTACTCCCTATCTTTGAAAAATAATAAACATCGAAAGTTAAAAAATAAATAAAACAACCAAAATAAAAAAAACTACTGACACCAGTGACGAAACTACCAGGGTCGCAAAGGTTGCACTTGCGAATGGTCTCTGACGTTCCGCCACCATGTGGGGACCTTGAAACAGCAGGAACGTGGCCCACTGTTGGGCCATAATGAAGGGTCCCATGATGGGAGTAAAGGGCCCTCGGATCGGTGGGAAGTGAATTGTTTCTTGCACCGTGGCCCTGAAGGTTCTAGTTACGCCTCTGGTCCCATTATAAGTCGCTAATCCCCGCATTAGTAGTAAAAAAAAATAAAAAATTCCAGTATATATCCCATAGTTTGTAGACGCTATAACTTTCACACAAACCAATCAATTTCCCCCGCATTTACATGTCTAACAACATTAGGTTGCCCAATTGGGAAAAATACAAACCCAAACACTTTGCCAATTGCCGTAAAATAGGTTAGACTCTACCTTCTCATGTGTGATTTGGTAAAACTATGTTGGAATTTCGGCAGCGAGCATACCGCTATATTGCCTCAATGAGGACTTGCAACCCAAGCCTTCCTTTAGGAAGACATGTGACTGCAATCCATGGTGGTGTTTTCCCAAAAATATCTTTAATAATCCTGGATCGTATACATCCCGGCATACGAGGAGGGGATTGCAATAAAACATTTTTACAGCATGAACAATGGTGGATTTTTCACCTGAATGCTACAAATCCCACCCGGGCTGAATGAGTATATCTTTTAGACACTTCCTAGAAGGTTTTACTTTAGGAGGACCTAAATTTGAATCAGATTGCTCCAATTTAGAATAATTATAATAAAAATAACCACTTCCAGCCCATGGATGTCATATGACGTCTTTGACTTTCAGTGGGAATATCTGAATGATGGGTGCAGCTACAGGCATCATTCAGATATCCTTCTTTTCAGCCAGTGATCCTGTGCACCATAAAAACAATCATAGTGGCAGTTCCGCCGCTTGATCGTTCTTACAGGCGACAGGAGGGGACATCCTTCCGCCGCCATCCAGTGCTTCTCCGGGCTCTCCCGTGCCATCGGGGACTCAGAAAAAGAATCGGCCACCGCCGGATGACGACCATAGAGATTTCTGGTGACCAGTCATCTCTATGACCGTCGGAGGCCCAGACGTGACGTTATGATGTCACGTCCGTGCCGCGGTTGTAAACAAAGGCTGGTAAGCATGAGATCATGATTTTTTTTTCGATCTCATGCTTTCCAGCCTGGAGGAGAGATGTGGGATCTTATTGACCCTGCATCTCTCCATAAAGAGGACCTGTCACACACCATTCCTATTACAAGGGATGTTTACATACCTTGTAATAGGAATAAAGGCGATAAAAAAAAAAAATGTAAAAGAAAGTGTAAAAAAATAAAAAAAACAAGAAAACAAAAATTTAAAACGCCCCTGTCCCCGGTAGCTCAGAAGCGAACGCACACATAAGTCCCGCCCACATATGTAAACACCGTTCAAACCACACATGTGAGGTATCGCTGCGTGTAACACTTCTAGCACTAGACCTCCTCTGTAACTCTAAACTGGTAACCTGTAAAAAAAAAAAAAAATGGAGATTTTTAAGTACCGAAGTTTGGCGCCATTTCATGAGTGTGTGCAAATTTAAAGCGTGACATGTTAGGTATCTATTTACTCGGCGTAACATCATCTTTCACATTATACAAAAAATTGGGCTAACTTTACTGTTTTGTTTTTTCAATTGAGTCACTTTTCCTCTGTTTCATCCCTTATTTCACCTCTCTTACATGTCGACCCAATGACAAATATGTTATCCCCTTTCTCTCCATCAATTTGTCTTTCTTTTCCCCCTATTGACATTGAAATATATGTCAGAATTGAATATGCTGAATAGATGCCTGTTATTGACAGAATCTCAGTTTATCGTGTTCTTCTGTTTCTCTCTGTGGAGTTTTTGGGAGTTTTCCTAAGAGGACATGAATAAAGGAGGGTGGGGGTGCATTTATGGTCGTCAGTGGTAAAGCAGTTGACAATGGGGGCTGATAGGGTACAGTGGGGGGCTGATGGGTACATTTGTGGTCAGTAGGGTGACCACATTTCCAAACTGCCATTCAGGGACACCCCCTTTCATCTCGCCTTCCCCAAAAAAAGATGAGAGGGGGGGCAGGGGGAAATGTAGTCTTAGGGTTGATGGGCAATTTGGCGGCAGGTTATTTGTCAGGTGAATGTGCCACTTGCCACCAGATGCAGTGCCGCTTGCCACCCATAGCCTGCCACCAGATGCAGTGCCACTGTCACTCCCTCTGCATGAGCCACGTGCATTGAAGGAAAGGAGTGGAGTCGCTATCTGGAGAGTGAAGATCACACCAGTCCCTGCTGCTTGCTGCTGGGTGCCGGAAAAGGAGGAGGTGCCAAGGTGGGGTGGGGTGGGGGGGGGGCAGCAGTGCTGCACTAGGCGCAGGCCTTGCTCCCGGTCTCACTGTCTGAGAGTAAATTGTCACTTGTTGCAAGATGCCAGGCAGCGCTGACCCTAGCAACCAGTTCTGGAAATGTAGTTATTAGTTAGTAGGGGGTGGCTGTGTCCTCTCTTTCATTCCGGGACATTGTATTGTCCCGGAATGAAGGTGCCCGGGACCCAGGACAGACATGTTAATTGCGGGACAGTCCTGGGCAATCCGGGACACGTGGGCATCCTAGTTATCAGTGGTGGCTAAAGTGAGCATTGATGGTCAGTAGAAGCCAGATGGGTACATACTGTATGTGGTCAGTGGTGGCTGAAGTGTTGGTGCCTGGGGACATCCCCAGGGCTAAGATGACACGAATAAAGGAGGGTGGGGGTGTATTTACGGCCGTTGTTGGTAAAGTGGTTGTCAATGGTGGCTGATAGGGTACATTGATGGTCAGTGGGAGCTAGATGGGTACATTTGTGGTCAGTGGTGGCTAAAGTAAACATTGGTGGTCAGTAGAAGCATGATGGGTATATTTGTTGTCAGCGGTGGCTAAAGTGAACATTGGTGGTCAGTAGAAGTTAGATGGGTTACTTTTCATAATATAGCTATTGAGGAACAGCAATTTCACTCTAGGATAGGTTTACAGGGGTGTTCTGTAGTCCTAACCTAGGGTGACAACACTCACTACACTGTATCTGTGGAGGAACAGTGTTGTCGCTTTAAGATAAGTCTACAGCCTACACTAGCCTTGCTGTATCTATAAAGGAACAACATTGTCAGCCTAGGATAGGTTTAGAGAACGCCCCCTGTGTTCCTGAGATGAGAATGAGAGGAGGTGTCCTGTAGTCCCATCCACGTGAGACACTCACAATATTGTATTTGGGCAGTAGCAGGATTGTCATTCTAGGACCAGGCTATAGAACACCTCCCCTCCATGTTATGGAGATAAGCAAAGGGGTGAGGGGTTCTGTAGTTCTATCCTACGGTGGCAATGCTCTCTCACTGTGCTGCATCTGTGAAGTAGCAGCATTATCATCCTAGGACAGGACTACATGACAGCTCCCTCTTTTTTATGGAGATAAGAAAGGAGGGGGTGACAACATTCACTCTACTGTATCTATGGAGAGGCAGTGTTGTCGCTCTAGGACAGGACTACAGAACACCCCCATACTACTCAAGCTTCATTCCATAGGAAGAGGTGTTTTGTAGTCCTATCCTGATGGGGAGGGGGGGGGAGAATGCTCACTAGGCTTGCTGTATCTATAAAGGAACAGCACTGTCCCCTTAGGATAGGTTTACAGAAAATCACCTGTGTTATGGAGATGAAGGGAGGGATACTCACCCAAAGTACTGTATCTGGGAGAAGAGGGATTGTCATTCTAGGATAGGACTATAGAACACCTCCCCTCTGTGTTATCGAGATAAACAAAATGGGAGAGGTGCAACACTCTCTCACTGTGCTGCATCTGTGAAGTAGCAGCATTTCCATCTTAGAACAGGACAACATTTGAGATGATGGGGGGGGGGTGTTTTGTAGTCCTCGCCAAGAGGAACAACACCTACTCAATACACTGTATCTGTGGAAGAACAATGTTGTCACCCAAGGATAAGACTACTTAACACCTTCCCCCGTTCATATCTCCATATCACAGGGGAGGTGTTTTGTAGTTCACAGAGGTAGCTAAAAATAATACAGCACAGGTAGACCCCCAGGAAGTTATCAGCTGATTTCTGGCAGGAGAAATGGGTACTTTTCACACTTACTGTATTATACAGATATAACAAAAACAGAATCAATGGGATATTTAACAGATCAAAAGGGAGCAAATCAATCATTATTGAGGCTCATTCACACCACACTGCATATCACTGATCACTGGTGGTCATCAGTGGGAAGAATGTTCCTTACATTGGTGATCAGTAGGGATGAGCCGAACACCTCCCGGTTCAGTTCACACCAGAACCTGCGAACAGACAAAATGTTCGTGTGAACTTTAGAACCCTATTAAATACAATGGACTCGAACGTTCGAAATCTAAAGTGTTAATTATAAAGGCTAATATGCAAGTTATTGTCCTAAAAAGTGTTTGGGGACCCGGGTCCTGCCCCAGGGGACATGTATCAATGCAAAAAAAAAGTTTTAAAAACGGCAGTTTTTTCGGGAGCAGTGATTTTAATAAGGCCTAAAGTGAAAAAATAAAAGTGAAATATACCTTTAAATTTCGTACCTGGGGGTTGTGTATGATATGCATGTGAAGTGGCGCATGTTTCCCGTGCTTAGAACTGTCCCTGCATAAAATGTAATTTCTGAAGGAAAAAGTAATTTAAAACTCACTCGCGGCTATAATGAATTGTCGGCTCCCGGCAATACATAGAAAAGTCATTGATAAAAAAAATAAAAAAAAATAAATGCGTCGGGGTTCCCCCAAATTCAATTACCAGGCCCTTCAGGTCTGGTATGGATATTAAGGGGAACCCTGCCGCAAATAAAAAAAAAAAAAAAGTGCCGTTCCCCCCAAATATCCATACTAGGCCCTTTAGGTCTGGTATGGATTTTAGGGGAACTCCACCCCAAATTTTTTTAAAAAATGGCGTGGAGTTCCCCCCAAAAATCCATACCAGACCCTTTATCCGAGCACGCAACCTGGCAGGCTGCAGGAAAAGAGGGGGGGACGAGAGAGCGCCCCCCCTCCTGAACCGTACCAGGTCACATGCCCTCAACATGGGGAGGATGTCCCCATATTGATGGGGACAAGGGCCTCATCCCCACAACCCTTTTTTCTTTTATTTGACGCAGGGTTCCCCTTAATATCCATACCAGACCTGAAGGGCCTGGTAATTGAATTTGGGGGGACCACCATGCATTTTTTTTTTTTATCAATGACTTTCAATGACTTTTCTCTATATTGCCGGGAGCCGACAATTCATTAATAGCCGTGAGTGCTTTTAAATGACTTTTTTTCCTTCAGAAATGACACTTTGTGCAGGGACAGTTCTAAGCACGGGAAACACGCGCTGCTTTACAGGCATACTATACACACCCCCCAGGTAAGAAATTTAAAGGAATATTTCACTTTTATTGTTTCACTTTAAGCATTATTAAAATCACTGCTCCCGAAAAAAAACAGCCATTTTTAAAAAAAAAATTGCATCGATACATGTCCCCTGGGGCAGGACCCGGGTCCCCAAACACTTTTTATGACAATGACTTGCATATAAGCCTTTAAAATTAGCACTTTAGATTTCTCCCATAGACTTTTCTAATTTGCCGCGAACACCCCAAATTGTTCGCTGTTCGGCGAACGGGCGAACAGGCAATGTTCGAGTCAAACATGAGTTTGACTCGAACTCGCAGCTCATCCCTAGTGATCAGTGAGAAGAATGTTCCTTACATTGGTGATCAGTGGGAAGAATGTTCCTTACATTGGTGGTCAGTGGGAAGAATGTCCCTTACATTGGTGGTCAGTGGGAAGAATGTCCCTTACATTGGTGATCAGTGGGAAGAATGTCCCTTACATTGGTGATCAGTGGGAAGAATGTCCCTTACATTGGTGCAATGGTGATCAGTGGGAAGAATGTCCCTTACATTGGTGGTCAGTGGGAAGAATGTCCCTTACATTGGTAATCAGTGGGAAGAATGTCCCTTACATTGGTGATCAGTGGGAAGATTGTCCTTACATTGGTGATCAGTGGGAAGAATGTCCCTTACATTGGTGATCAGTGGGAATAATGTCCCTTACATTGGTGATCAGTGGGAAGAATGTCCCTTACATTGGTGATCAGTGGGAAGAATGTCCCTTACATTGGTGGTCAATGGGAAGAATGTTCCTTACATTGGTGATCAGTGGGAAGAATGCTCCTTACATTGGTGATCAGTGGGAAGAATGTTCCTTACATTGGTGATCAGTGGGAAGAATGTTCCTTACATTGGTGGTCAGTGGGAAGAATGTCCCTTACATTGGTGATCAGTGGGAAGAATGTCCCTTACAATGGTGATTAGTGGGAAGAATGTCCCTTACATTGGTGGTTAGTGGGAAGAATGTCCCTTACATTGGTGATCAGTGGGAAGAATGTCCCTTACATTGGTGATCAGTGGGAAGAATGTCCCTTACATTGGTGATCAGTGGGAAGAATGTCCTTACCTTTGTGATCAGTGGGAAGAATGTTCCTTACATTGGTGAGCAGTGGGAAGAATGTCCCTTACATTGGTGGTCAGTGGGAAGAATGTCCTTTACATTGGTGATCAGTGAGAAGAATGTCCCTTACATTGGTGGTCAGTGGGAAGAATGTCCCTTACATTGGTGATCAGTGGGAAGAATGCTCCTTACATTGGTGGTCAGTGGGAAGAATGTCCCTTACATTGGTGATCAGTGGGAAGAATGTTCCTTACATTGGTGGTCAGTGGGAAGAATGTTCCTTACATTGGTGGTCAGTGGGAAGAATGTTCCTTAAATTGGTGATCAGTGAGAAGAATGTCTCTTACATTGGTGGTCAGTGGGAAGAATGTCCCTTACATGTCCCTAATTTTTCTCGTCGTGATTCTCAGCGGTTTTCTCGTCGGGAAAACTGCTAGAGAGCCTACACACGGCCGTTTTTCACGTCCGAATGAAAAAATTACAGTTTTCCCGACGAGAAAAATGGTCGTGTGTACGCGGCATCACATTGGTGATCAGTGTGAAGAATGTCCCTTACATTGGTGATCAGTGGGAAGAATGCTCCTTACATTGGTGATCAGTGGGAAGAAAGTCACTTACATTGGTGATCAGTGGGAAGAATGTCCCTTACATTGGTGGTCAGTGGGAAGAATGTCCCTTACATTGGTGGTCAGTGGGAATAAGCTCCTTATACTTGTTGTCATTGAGGAAATGTCCCCCTTACAGATAGCTAAAAAGATAAATGGTGTCAGTGGGAACTTATCTGAGAGGCAAAAATAGCTCATTGCTCAAGAAACCCCTAGCACCCTCTTGAAGAACCCTAGGGTTCCATGGAACCCTGGTTGAGAAACCCTGCATTGGAATGATTGGTTCTGTGGACAAAGCATTGGATGCGGCTTTCACCAAACGTTTATTGGTGGAGAATCCATCGGCGTCATTTAAAATGCACGTACCTAGAAGATTCCCCCACAGGGAAGGTTTGGTAAAAGTCACATTCATCGTTTTATAAATAGACCCTATCAAGGGCCCACAGCTATGCACATGAACATCGAAGCAAGACCTGTTTGTGGTAAAACAATTTGCGCCATGACTTACTCCTCGGCCTCGAGGCTCCCGGCGTTGGCCAGGAAGGTTCGCGGGATGTAGCCGGTTTTGACCTCCCCATTGTCTTTGAGCGTCCTGGCCAGGATCCATGTCCCCTGCTCTTCCAGGACCTCCAGCGCCTCGCCCTTGCGGACCTCCAGGTCTTCAGTAGAACGTGGCTTGTAGCTATAGGTGGAGACCTTGGTGATGCGAGAGAAACGCACTAATCGTTCGGCTTGCCCCTTTCCTGGAACATGCGTGTGGACTTGCTTGTCGAATCGTTCTTTTGGAAGTTCCAGTGTGGGACCGTTGGGGTTGGGTTGTTCTCCATTGGGGCTGTCGACAAAGACTGGGTTGTCCTCACCTTTGAGAAAACTTTCCAACTTCACTGAGATCTGTGGGTTTAGATTGTGGATCCGGTACATCTTATGGGCATCCACCACGGAATCCGGCTTGTCTAACGCCTTGGGGCTACTCATCATGGTACTGCCGTTTCCTATGCGTGGGATATCCACAGAGTGGCGGCAGCACCCACAGCAGCAGTACCCACAGTACCGCTTACAGATATTCTGCCCCATCCTGAGTGAAGTGTGGAGATTGCAGAGAGTGTGGAGAGTGTGGAGATTGCAGAGAGTGCAGAGATTGCAGAGAGTGTGGAGCGCTCAGATCCCAGCACAGGACTGACACTATGAGGAAGTCAGCGCCGCAGGAATGTGAAGAGAGGGTGGGCGGGTCTACCCAAAGGCTGTGACAACAACGACAAAGACCTGCTTCCTCATTCATACACCTGAGCTGCATCACACCCTGTACACCAAATACAAATCTCATTCCATGTGTGCACAGTACCACTTCTCTTGTCCTTTACTCTGGGTGTAATTCTCAGTATCTGTTCTTATTCTGTATTATTGGGCTCTTCACAGTACCACTTCTCTTGTCCTTTATTCTGGGTGTAATTCTCGGTATCTGTTCTTATTCTGTATTATTGGGCTCTTCACAGTACTACTTCTCTTGTTCTGTATTCTGGGTGTAATTCTCGTTATCTGTTCTTATTCTATATTTATGGATTCTGCACAGTACCACTTCTCTTATTCTGTATTCTGTATGTAATTCTCGTTATCTGTTCTTATTCTGTATTTAGGGACTCTGCACAGTACTACTTCTCTTGTCCTTTTTTCTGGGTGTAATTCTCGGTATCTGTTCTCATTCTGTGTTTATGGACTCTGCACAGTACCACTTCTCTTATTCTGTATTCTGTATGTAGTTTTCGATATCTGTTCTTATTCTGTATGTATGGGCTCTGCACAGTACCACTTCTCTTGTCCTTTATTCTGGGTGTAATTCTCAATATCTGTTCTTATTCTGTATTATTGGGCTCTTCACAGTACTACTTCTCTTGTCCTTTATTCTGGGTGTAATTCTCAGTATCTGTTCTTATTCTGTATTATTGGGTTCTTCACAGTACTACTTCTCTTGTTCTGTATTCTGGGTGTAATTCTCGTTATCTGTTCTTATTCTGTATTTATGGATTCTGCACAGTACCACTTCTCTTATTCTGTATTCTGTATGTAATTCTCGTTATCTGTTCTTATTCTGTATTTAGGGACTCTGCACAGTACTACTTCTCTTGTCCTTTTTTCTGGGTGTAATTCTCGGTATCTGTTCTCATTCTGTATTTATGGACTCTGCACAGTACCACTTCTCTTATTCTGTATTCTGTATGTAGTTTTCGATATCTGTTCTTATTCTGTATGTATGGGCTCTGCACAGTACCACTTCTCTTGTCCTCTATTCTGGGTGTAATTCTCAGTATCTGTTCTTATTCTGTATTATTGGGCTCTTCACAGTACTACTTCTCTTGTTCTGTATTCTGGGTGTAATTCTCAGTATCTGTTCTTATTCTGTATTAATGGGCTCTGTACAGTACCACTTCTCTTGTCCTTTATTCTGTGTGTAATTCTTGGTATCTGTTCTTATTCTGTATGTATGGGCTCTGTACAGTATTACTTCTCGTGTCCTTTATTCTGTGTGTAATTCTCAGTATCTGTTTTTATTCTGTATGTATGGACTCTGCACAGTACTACTTCTCTTGTTCTGTATTCTGTGTGTAATTCTCGGTATCTGTTCTTACTCTGTATTTATGGACTCTTCACAGTACCAATTCTCTTGTTCTGTATTCTGGGTGTAATTCTCGGTATCTGTTCTTATTCTGTATTATTGGGCTCTTCACAGTACCACTTCTCTTGTCCTTTATTCTGGGTGTAATTCTCGGTATCTGTTCTTATTCTGTATTTATGGACTCTGCACAGTACTACTTCTCTTGTCCTTTATTCTGTGTGTAATTCTCGGTATCTGTTCTTATTCATATTATTGGGCTCTTCACAGTACTACTTCTCTTGTCCTTTATTCTGGGTGTAATTCTCAGTATCTGTTCTTATTCTGTATTATTGGGTTCTTCACAGTACTACTTCTCTTGCCCTTTATTCTGGGTGTAATTCTCGGTATCTGTTCTTATTCTGTATGTATGGGCTCTGCACAGTACCACTTCTCTTGTCCTTTATTCTGGGTGTAATTCTCAGTATCTGTTCTTATTCGGTATTATTGGGCTCTTCACAGTACTACTTCTCTTGTCCTTTATTCTGGGTGTAATTCTCTGTATCTGTTCTTATTCGGTATTATTGGGCTCTTCACAGTACTACTTCTCTTGTCCTTTATTCTGGGTGTAATTCTCTGTATCTGTTCTTATTCGGTATTATTGGGCTCTTCACAGTACTACTTCTCTTGTCCTTTATTCTGGGTGTAATTCTCAGTATCTGTTCTTATTCTGTATTATTAGGCTCTTCACAGTACTACTTCTCTTGTGCTTTATTCTGGGTGTAATTCTCGGTATCTGTTCTTATTCTGTATTATTGGGCTCTTCACAGTACTACTTCTCTTGTCCTTTATTCTGGGTGTAATTCTCAGTATCTGTTCTTATTCTGTATGTATGGGCTCTGCACAGTACTACTTCTCTTGTCCTTTATTCTGGGTGTAATTCTCAGTATCTGTTCTTATTCTGTATGTATGGGCTCTGCACAGTACTACTTCTCTTGTCCTTTATTCTGTGGGTAATTCTCAGTATCTGTTCTTATTCTGTATTTATGGGCTCTACACAGTACTTCTTCTCTTGTCCTTTATTCTGGGTGTAATTCTCAGTATCTGTTCTTATTCTGTATGTATGGGCTCTGCACAGTACTACTTCTCTTGTCCTTTATTCTGTGTGTAATTCTCAGTATCTGTTCTTATTCTGTATTTATGGGCTCTGCACAGTACTTCTTCTCTTGTCCTTTATTCTGGGTGTAATTCTCGGTATCTGTTCATATTCTGTATTTATGGACTGTTCACAGTACCAATTCTCTTGTCCTGTATTCTGGGTGTAATTCTCAGTATCTGTTCTTATTCTGTATGTATGGGCTCTGCACAGTACTTCTTCTCTTGTCCTTTATTCTGGGTGTAATTCTCAGTATCTGTTCTTATTCTGTATGTATGGGCTCTGCACAGTACTACTTCTCTTGTCCTTTATTCTGTGTGTAATTCTCAGTATCTGTTCTTATTCTGTATTTATGGGCTCTGCACAGTACTTCTTCTCTTGTCCTTTATTCTGGGTGTAATTCTCGGTATCTGTTCATATTCTGTATTTATGGACTGTTCACAGTACCAATTCTCTTGTCCTGTATTCTGGGTGTAATTCTCAGTATCTGTTCTTATTCTGTATGTATGGGCTCTGCACAGTACCACTTCTCTTGTCTTTTATTCTGGGTGTAATTCTCGGTATCTGATATTATTCTGTATGTATGGACTCTGCACAGTACTACTTCTCCTGTCTTGTATACAAGGTGTAATTCTCAGTATTTGCTCTTATTATGTATTAATGGACTTTGCACAGTACTACTTCTCTTGTTCTGTGTCTTGTTCACGGTATCAGACGGGAGATAGAGAGATACAAAGTAACATAATTTATAAATAGGGTTGAGCAGACCCAAACTGTAAAGTTCGGGTCCGTACCGAACTCTTGGGTTTTGGGGTCCCGGACCCGAACCGGAACAATTGACTGTATGTTCGGGTTCGGGTCCGGTGTTTGGCAATATGCATGTAAAGTCGCGCTTGTTTCCCGTGCTTAGGACTGTCCCTGCAAAAAGTGTAATTTCTGAAGGAAAAAAAGTCATTTAAAACTCACTCGCGGCTTTTAATGAATTGTCGGCTCCCGGCAATACATAGAAAAGTAATTGATAAAAAAAAAAAGTGTGGGGGTTCCCCCTAAATCAATTACCAGGCCCTTCAGGTCTGGTATGGATATTAAGGGGAACCCGGCCGCAAATTTAAAAAAAAAATGCGTGCGGTTCCCCCAAATATCCATACCAGGCTCTTCAGGTCTGGTATGGATTTTAAGGGGAACTCCACCCTAAATTTTAAAAAAAAATGTCGTGGAGTACCCCCAAAAATCCAGACCAGACCCTTTATCCGAGCACGCAACCTGGCAGGCCGCAGGAAAAGAGGGGGGGGGACCAGAGAGCGCCCCCCTCCTGAACCGTACCAGGCCACATGCCCTCAACATGGGGAGGATGTCCCATGTTGATGGGGACAAGGGCCTCATCCCCACAACCCTTGCCCGGTGGTTGTGGGGGTCTGCGGGCGGGGGGCTTATCGGAATCTGGAAGACCCCTTTAACAAAGGGGACCCCCAGATCTCGCCCCCCATGTGAATTGGTAATGGGGTACATTGTACCCCTACCATTTCACAAAGAAAGTGTAAAAAATTGTAAAAAGAATACACAGACACCATTGGGAAAGTCCTTTATTAAAAAATAAATAAAAAATTCCGCTCATCCAATGACGTAGGGGTCTGACATACGAGGGGGCGGACCTGATGGGGAACTTCCTCCACAGTGTAATACATGAATAGACCCGCCGCTTCTCATGTTCCGCATCAGGTCCTCAGCCTTACACCTACGTCATTGGCTGAGCGGACCTGATGGGGAACTTTAGAAGGGGCGGGTCTATTCATTTATTACACTGCGGAGGAAGTTCCCCATCAGGTCCGCTCAGGCTCAGCCAATGACATTTTGTCTGGACAGCGCTGGACATCGGGATCGCCGCGGGACACTGGATTTCATCGCTGGAATGTTTTTTTAATTTTTTGTTTTTTTAGGAGGGGGGGCACTCTCTCATCCCCCCCTCTTTTCCTGAAGCCTGCCAGGTTGTGTGCTCTTATAAAGGGTCTGGTCTGGAGTTTTGGGGGTACTACAAGCCATTTTTTTTTTAAATTTGGGGTGGAGTCCCCCTTAAAATCCATACCAGGCCTGAAGGGCCTGGTATGGATATTTGGGGGAACTCCACGCATTTTTTTTTTAAATTTGCGGCAGGGTTCCCCTTAATATCCATACCAGACCTGAAGGGCCTGGTAATTGAATTTGGGGGAACCCCCACGCATTTTTTTTTTTATCAATGACTTTTCTATGTATTGCCGGGAGCCGACAATTCATTAATAGTCGCGAGTAAGTTTTAAATTACTTTTTTCCTTCAGAAATTACACTTTGTGCAGGGACAGTTCTAAGCACGGGAAACAAGCGCGAATAGTCCTCAGAAGTTCGGGTCCCCATTGACTTCAATGGGGTTCGGGTTCGGGGTCAAGTTCGGTCCCGAACTCAAACTTTTTACCGAAGTTCGGCCGAACCTGTCGAACCCGAACATCCAGGTGTCCGCTCAACTCTATTTATAAACATTGATCAGACAGGAGATAGAGAGATACAAAGTAACATTGTTTATAAACATTGATCAGACAGGAGATAGAGAGATACAAAGTAACATTGTTTATAAACATTGATCAGACAGGAGATAGAGAGATACAAAGTAACATTGTTTTTAAAAAGTTTTTTAATATTTATTATTTATATTTTTGTTCTTGTATAATCCCTTATTAACACCTACAGTCGTTTCCCTTATCAGTTACTAATTCCTTCTTCCTTTTTTCTCATTGACTTGATTCACTTGCTGATTTTATTTTTATTTTGTAGGTTTTTTTTTATTATTATATATTTTTTTCATATTTTAAATATTGAAAAAAAGTGGGGGAAAAAAACCTTGACATTTTTGTATGTAATGTTTTAGCATAATGTTCCTGATCAGCACCACACTAGTCTCAGTGTCACCAGTCCAATTTAAACAATAAACAGTGCTTTTGATGACAGTCATGCCGCGTACACACGACTGTTTTTAATGACGAGAAAAATTAAATTTTTTTAAATGGTCATTAAAAATGACCGTGTGTGGGCTTCAGAGCATTTTTCACGACGTGAAAAACGGCCATGAAAAAATTGGAACATGCTCTAATTTTTCACGTCGTTTTTTACATCTTCATTTTTCTCGTCATGAAAAACAGCTGTGTGTAGGCTTTAACGACGTGAAAAAAAAATGCGCATGCTCAGAATCAAGTATGAGACGGGAGCGCTCGTTCTGGTAAAACTAGCGTTCGTAATGGAGATGGCACATTCATCACGCTGTAACGGACTGAAAAGCACGAGGCTGAAAAGCGTGAAACGTCTCTCAACAAACTTTACTAACATGAAGGGTGGCGCCATCCGAATGGAACTTCCCCTGTATAGTGCCGTCGTACGTCACTGCGCTTTACTTGAACATTTTTTTCCACGATAGTGTGTAGGCAAGGCAGGCTTGAGAGGAAACACGAGAAATCACGTCGAGAAAAATGCAGTTTTTTTTTATGACATTAAAAACGGTCGTGTGTACGCGGCATCATACCTGTACCAGTGTCACCAGACCAGTGTAGGCCAGGAACAATGTTAGTGATTGCCACCACTTCTGTCCCAGCATCACCAGACCAGTGCAACCAGAAACAGTTTTCCTGGTCACTTCTATGAAAGTACCAATGTCACCAGAGCAATGTAAGCCAGCCTCAGTATAGGGTTGCCACCTCATCCCTTTTTGTGGTAAAATTAGGTGCTTCGGCTTATATTCTGGTCGGCTTATACTCGAGTATATACGGTATGTGTATACATTCCTTTGCTGTCTCTCCTAAGTCATTCCTTCCTTTATTTAGCAGTTAAATATTCCCTTTTGTATACAGGATTATGTTTTTTACTAACACTAGAAGGGTTTCTGATTAGCTGATCTGATGATTGCTTTGATGTCACATAAATTCAAATAATAAATGTGTACATCTATCATGGGTACTCTATTCTGCAGCAGATTCATAGGGGTTCTTATCATTATATTATTTTGTATATCTCCTGTTGGATGTGTCATCTTTTACTAAAAGCTATATACTGGTTCCTGGCTAACAATGGTTATATACAACACTGTACTGGTGTAGCTGGTGATGAGAAATGCTGCTACTGGCTGCACTGTTACTGGTGTTGCAGCAATAAAGAACACTGTTGTTGACCTTTACTGGTCTTGTGACACTGGGACTGGTTGGGCTGCCATCAGGTTGCATTGGTCTGGTGGTAACGCAGAGGCTGGCATGGCTAGCAATTTCAGAAAACACTGTTGATGGCTCTGGTGGCACTGGGATTGGTGGTGATCAGGAACACTGTTGCTGGCTCACATTAGTCTGGTGACACTGGGACTGGTGGCAGTGGGATTGGTGTGACCATTAGGATCACTATTTCTGGGTACACTTGTCTGGTGACACTTGATGGCTCTGGTGGCAGTGGGATTGGTGTGGCCATTCATAAGGAACACTTTTGCTGGCTTACTCTAATCTGATGACACTGGGACACTGGGACTGGTTTGCCGGCCACCAGGAATACTGTTATTGGCTTACACTGGTCTTGTAACACTGGTACTGGTGTGGCTGGTGGCTAGGAACACTGTTGTTGGCTCACACTAGTCTGGTGACACTGGGACTGGTGTGGCAGCCATTAGGATCACTGTTTCTGGATACACTCGTCTGGTGACACTGGGACTGGTGTGGCAGCCATTAGGATCACTGTTTCTGGATACACTCTTCTGGTGACACTGGGACTGGTGTGGCAGCAATAAAAAACACTTTTGTAGGCTTACATTGGTCTTGTGATACTGAGACTGGTTGGGCTTATATCAGGTTGCATTGGTCTGGTGACACCGAGGCTGTCATGGCTAGCAATCTGAAACACTATTGATGGCTCCGATGGCACTGGGATTGGTGTTGCCAATGATAAGGATTACTCTTGCTGGCTTACTCTGATCTGGTGACACTGGGGCTGGTTTGCTGGCCATCAGGAACACTGTTATTGGCTTACACTGGTCTGGTAACACTAAGACTGGTATGGCTGGTGGCTAGGAACACTGTTTTGGGTCACACTAGTCTGGTGACACTGGGACTGGTAGGCAGGGCCGCTTATAGAAATCACGGGGCCCCGTACAGCCTACCTGACGGGGCCCCCGTGCACAAATTTCCAAACAAAAATCCCCCCTCCTAGCACAACCCCCTCTAAATTACCCCCTTGCCCCCCAATCTCTCCTCCCAGCACATATCCCCCCATTCTTCCTCCTCACACCCCCCTCCCCAAATCCCCATTACATTTGCCAATGCCAACACAGCTAGGAAGAGGTGTGCTGGTCTTTATAGTACATGAGACCGGATCGCTCTTACTGTAGATTGCATTGCACTGTACACACACAGCGCCCCCATCTCCTCCAAAGGTAGTGCTCACCTCCCGGCAGCAACAAATGTGGATAGGGGGCGGTGTGTGTACAGTGCCATGCGATCTATGTTAAACAGGGGCTGAAAAATTGGGCCTTAGCCACTGGTGCTGGTGCCACGACACTGCAACCTCTCCCAGATACTCTAGTTGGAGTGCAGGAATGAGCCCTGCTGCAAAGCATTGCATAAAAACAGGGGCTGAAAAATTGGGCCTTAGCCACTGGTGGTGGCACCCAGAAACAAAAATGTTCTTCCAAGCTATCATCATCAATTGGATCATTGAGGAGGAGGAGGATAGTCAGTCAACATAACAGGACAGTCTCTCAGCATCAGCATCAGTCTTGAAGGGATGTGACATTTGAAAATAAATTAGTCTGTTATATCAGCTTCAGGTGTTTGGTAGCTGGTGGTGATCCAAGACTGGTTCATCTTTATGAAGGTCAGTCGATCAACAGAGTCGGTGGACAGGCGCACCCTGTGATCCGTGACAAATCCTCCAGCAGCAATGAATGTGCGTTCTGAAAGAACGCTGGATGCAGGACAGGCCAGTAGCTCAATTGCAAACTGTGCAAGCTCTGGCCAGTGATCCATCCTCAAGACCCAGTAAGCCAGAGGATTTTCGGTGGGGAAGGTGTCCACGTCTGACCTTGCCCCTAGGTATTCCTGCACCATGTATATCAGACGCTGGCGATGGTTGCTGGAACCGATCATACCTTGGGGCTGCGGACTAAAGAATTGTCTGAACGCATCAGTCAGACGGCCACCTTCCCCACCGCTCCTTCTTTGACTGACCGAAGCCTCAGCAACTCGTTGTCCAGGACCAGGAGTTTGTAACCTCCCAGTCTCTGGGAACGCGTTGCACAGACCTTTCTGCAAGGCCTCCCGGAGTTGTCTCATCCTCTGCTCCCTCTGCAACCGTAAGATAAGGTCCGCAACCTTACCCTTGTACCGTGGATCAAGGAGAGTGGCCAGCTAGTAATGGTCCCTCTCCTTGATCCGAAGAATATGAGGATCCTTCCGCAGACTTTGCAGGATTAGGGAGGCCATGCAGCGTAGGTTAGCTGAGGCATTCGGTCCGGAGTCCTCTGGGTCACTAAGGACGACATGATCCGCAGCCACCTCCTCCCAGCCACGTACAAGTCCACTGGTTTCTTGGAACTGTAAATCATCCCTAAAAGACTGCTGCTGATGATGCTGAGTGCCAGGCTCCACCTCCGTGCTGACACAATCCTCCTCCTCCTCCTCTTCTTTCTGTGCGATGGGTGGGACAGAAAGAACACTGTCTGGGTAAAGGGGGCCTTGAGAGGCAAGGAAGTTCTCCTTTTCCTGCCTCTGTTCTGCCTCAAGTGCCCTGTCCATTATTCCACGCAGCGTATGTTCCAACAGGTGGACAAGAGGTACAGTGTCACTGATGCATGCACTGTCACTGCTCACCATCCTCGTGGCCTCCTCAAATGGTGCCAGGACAGTGCATGCATCCCTGATCATGCCCCACTGGCGTGGTGAAAAAAACCCGAGCTCCCCTGACCCTGTCCTGGTGCCGTAGTCGCACAGGTACTCATTGATGGCCCTCTGCTGCGTGTGCAGCCGCTGCAGCATGGCCAACGTTGAGTTCCACCTGGTGGGCATGTCACATATAAGGCGGTTCTTGGGCAGGTTCAACTCCTTTTGCAGCTCAGCCAGGCGAGCACTGGCATTATAAGATCTGCGGAAATGCACACAGACTTTCCTGGCCTGCCTCAGGACATCCTGTAAGCCCGGGTACCTGCCCAAGAACCGCTGCACCACCAGGTTAAGGACGTGAGCCACACAGGGCACATGGGTCAGTTGTCCCTGTCGGAGAGCGGAGAGGAGGTTGGTGCCATTGTCGCAAACTACCATTCCTGGCTTAAGCTGGCGTGGCGTCAACCACCTCTCGGCCTGCCCCTGCAGAGCAGACAGAACCTCTGCCCCAGTGTGGCTCCTGTCCCCCAAACACACCAGCGCAAGCACGGCATGGCATCTTTTTGCCTGCGTACTTGCGTAGCCCCTTGAACGCCTACGGAGCACCGCTGGTTCCGAGGACAAAGCACAGGAAGAGGCCACGGAGGAAGAAGAAGAGGAGGGGGTGGAGGACAGAGGTGTGTCACAACCAGTAGTAGCATTTTGGAGGCGTGGCGGTGGAACAACCTCCAACACTACTGCACCTTGTCCTGCATCCTTCCCAGCTGCCAAAAGAGTGACCCAATGGGCCGTGAAAGAAAGGTAACGTCCCTGTCCATGCCTGCTGGACCATGAGTCAGCGGTAATATGCACCTTACCGCTGACCGCCCTGTCCAGCGAGGCCAAGACATTGCCTTCCACATGCCGGTAGAGAGCCGGAATCGCCTTCCGTGAGAAAAAGTGGCGTTTGGGAACCTGCCACTGAGGAACCGCACATTGCACAAACTCACGGAAGGGGGCCGAGTCTACCAACTGAAAAGGCAGCAGTTGAAGCGCTAGCAATTTAGCCAAGCTAGCATTCAACCGCTGGGCATGTGGTTGGCTGGGAGTGAACTTCTTTCGATGGTCCAGCAGCTGGGGCAGGGAAATTTGCCTGCTAGAATCGGACGTCGGTGTACTGCAAGCAGAGTGCCCGCAAGTACTTGGCTGTGACACACCTAATTCTACACATTCATTCCTCTCAGAGCAGGTTTCAGTGAGAACTGAAGGTATAGTGGGGTTGGAGATCCCAGCTGATGCGGTGCAAGAAGAGGTCAGCTTTGTTCTTTGGTGTGGGTCTTTAAGGTAGGCTTGCCAACGAGCTGCATGGCAGGTCAACATATGTCTGGTCAAGCATGTGGTGCCCAAGCGGGTGATGTTTTGGTCACGCGATATACGCTTGAGACATATGTTGCAAACAGCAGCTGTGCGATCTGATGCACTCGACTCAAAAAAGGCCCACACCAAAGAACTTTTTGAATAACGGGCAGAGGCAGCGCCCTGCACAGGTGGAGCTCTGCGGTGTGATTCCGTCGGTGTGCTGCCCTTACGCTGGCCCCCCGAGGGCATCCTGCCTCATTGGAGATGTGCCTCCTCCTCATCCTCCTCCTCCTCCTCCTCCTCCTCCTCTCTCCTATTAGGCACCCACGTGGAGTCAGTGACCTCATCATCCCCTCCCTCCTCATCACTGGAGCCAATCTGGGAGTATGCTGCAGCTGCTGGAACATGACTGCCAGATTGGTGTCCTTCTTGAGCATCCCCTCTCTCTGCTCTCACGCTACTGCCTTCCTCTAGCTGGGTATCATCATCAGACCCTTCGAAACGCTGGGCATCCTCGTGGAGCATGTACCCAACACTGTGCTCAAACAGTTCGGGGGACTCCTCAGGAGGACATGGTTGGTCTAGGGAAGGAGTGACTGATGATGACATTGATACCAGGGAAGAGGACGCTTTGGGAGCTGCTTTGCCAGTACCCTGAGCCTGGGTGAGAGAGGATGAGGAGGATGAGGAGGGCTTGGTCATCCACTCTACCAAGTCTTCGGCATAATGCGGCTCAACACGTCCAGCTGCCGAAAAGAAGGACAAGCGTGTCCCATGGCCACCTGCTGATGGCGATGCACCGCGTCCACGACCAGCACTGTTGTCTCTAGACACAGAGCCTGCTTGCCCTCTTTTATTGGCTCCTGACTGTCTGCCTCTCCTTGTTTGCCTTCCAGACATTCTAATGGCCTGCAGGGAAATGGGAAAAGCAGCAATACAGGCTAAGTTCAGGTGTAATATGGTCAGGAGGCACACTCCGCCCGCTGTAAGTGCCGCAAAATCCTGTTGGTGTAACACACCAGGGAAAAGCAGCAATACAGGCTAAGTTCAGGTGTAATATGGTCAGGAGGCACACTCCGCCCACTGTAAGTGACGCAAAATCCTGTTGGTGTAACACACCAGGAAAAAGCAGCAATACAGGCTAAGTTCAGGTGTAATATGGTCAGGAGGCACACTCCACCCGCTGTAAGTGCCGCAAAATCCTGTTGGTGTAACACACCAGGAAAAAGCAGCAATACAGGCTAAGTTAAGGTGTAATATGGTCAGGAGGCACACTCCGCCCGCTGTAAGTGCCGCAAAATCCTGTTGGTGTAACACACCAGGAAAAAGCAGCAATACAGGCTAAGTTCAGGTGTAATATGGTCAGGAGGCACACTCCGCCCACTGTAAGTGCCGCAAAATCCTGTTGGTGTAACATACCAGGAAAAAGCAGCAATACAGGCTAAGTTAAGGTGTAATATGGTCAGGAGGTACACTCCGCCCGCTGTAAGTGCCGCAAAATCCTGTTGGTGTAACACACCAGGAAAAAGCAGCAATACAGGCTAAGTTAAGGTGTAATATAGTCAGGAGGTACACTCCGCCCGCTGTAAGTGCCGCAAAATCCTGTTGGTGTAACACACCAGGAAAAAGCAGCAATACAGGCTAAGTTAAGGTGTAATATGGTCAGGAGGCACACTCCGCCCGCTGTAAGTGCCGCAAAATCCTGTTGGTGTAACACACCAGGAAAAAGCAGCAATACAGGCTAAGTTCAGGTGTAATATGGTCAGGAGGCACACTCCACCCGCTGTAAGTGCCGCAAAATCCTGTTGGTGTAACACACCAGGAAAAAGCAGCAATACAGGCTAAGTTAAGGTGTAATATGGTCAGGAGGCACACTCCGCCCGCTGTAAGTGCCGCAAAATCCTGTTGGTGTAACACACCAGGAAAAAGCAGCAATACAGGCTAAGTTCAGGTGTAATATGGTCAGGAGGCACACTCCGCCCACTGTAAGTGCCGCAAAATCCTGTTGGTGTAACATACCAGGAAAAAGCAGCAATACAGGCTAAGTTAAGGTGTAATATGGTCAGGAGGTACACTCCGCCCGCTGTAAGTGCCGCAAAATCCTGTTGGTGTAACACACCAGGAAAAAGCAGCAATACAGGCTAAGTTAAGGTGTAATATAGTCAGGAGGTACACTCCGCCCGCTGTAAGTGCCGCAAAATCCTGTTGGTGTAACACACCAGGAAAAAGCAGCAATACAGGCTAAGTTAAGGTGTAATATGGTCAGGAGGCACACTCCGCCCGCTGTAAGTGCCGCAAAATCCTGTTGGTGTAACACACCAGGAAAAAGCAGCAATACAGGCTAAGTTCAGGTGTAATATGGTCAGAAGGCACACTCCGCCCGCTGTAAGTGCCGCAAAATCCTGTTGGTGTAACACACCAGGAAAAAGCAGCAATACAGGCTAAGTTAAGGTGTAATATGGTCAGGAGGCACACTCCGCCCGCTGTAAGTGCCGCAAAATCCTGTTGGTGTAACACACCAGGAAAAAGCAGCAATACAGGCTAAGTTAAGGTGTAATATGGTCAGGAGGCACACTCCGCCCGCTGTAAGTGCCGCAAAATCCTGTTGGTGTAACACACCAGGAAAAAGCAGCAATACAGGCTAAGTTAAGGTGTAATATGGTCAGGAGGCACACTCCGCCCGCTGTAAGTGCCGCAAAATCCTGTTGGTGTAACACACCAGGAAAAAGCAGCAATACAGGCTAAGTTCAGGTGTAATATGGTCAGAAGGCACACTCCGCCCGCTGTAAGTGCCGCAAAATCCTGTTGGTGTAACACACCAGGAAAAAGCAGCAATACAGGCTAAGTTAAGGTGTAATATGGTCAGGAGGCACACTCCGCCCGCTGTAAGTGCCGCAAAATCCTGTTGGTGTAACACACCAGGAAAAAGCAGCAATACAGGCTAAGTTAAGGTGTAATATGGTCAGGAGGCACACTCCGCCCGCTGTAAGTGCCGCAAAATCCTGTTGGTGTAACACACCAGGAAAAAGCAGCAATACAGGCTAAGTTCAGGTGTAATATGGTCAGGAGGCACACTCCGCCCGCTGTAAGTGCCGCAAAATCCTGTTGGTGTAACACACCAGGAAAAAGCAGCAATACTGTCTAACTTCAGGTGTACAATGTGCAGGAGGCTTAGCAACAATGACACTGACACTGTCCCCTGCCTATCCTTCTCTCTCCCTGCACACAAGGTTTATCAAAGTATATGACACTGACACTCTCCCTGCCTATCCTTCTCTCTCACTGCACACAAGGTTTAGCAAAGAATATGACACTGACACTGTCCCCTGCCTATCCTTCTCTCTCCCTGCACACAAGGTTTATCAAAGTATATGACACTGACACTCTCCCTGCCTATCCTTCTCTCTCCCTACACACAAGGTTTAGCAAAGAATATGACACTGACACTCTCCCTGCCTATCCTTCTCTGTCCCTACACACAAGGTTTAGCAAAGAATAGATTTGACAAGATTTGACACGGTCCCTGCCTATCCTTCACTTTCCCTGCTCCGGAACACACTACACGAGGCCTCTGCGCTGGCGGTCTTTTATAGTGTGGGGCGTGTACTAAACCCCCTCAGCTATAATTGGCCACAGGCATCCTGCCTGTGGCCAATCATTGCTCTCCTCACTGCCGGCGCTGTGATTGGCCATGCATGCAGGGTCACAGTGCATGCTTGGCCAATCACAGCGCCGGGATTACACTGCGATGGCGCAGTGTATTGTGGGCCGTTCGCGTCACTCGAATTTGGCGCGAACGGCCCAAATCGTTCGTGGTTCACCGAACGTGCGAACAGCCGATGTTCGAGTCAAACCTATGTTCGACTCGAACACCGAGCTCATCCCTGCTCTCAATTAACCTGTTGAGTTCAGAAACAGTAAAAAGTCCTTTACAGATATCCTTGGGGATATGGTGGATAAATATTACAGACCCATTTTAGGTAGCCCAAGATATATTTCTTAATGTCCATTATTTCCTGGCTCACCCTGTGTCCAATGTGACCCTCCTGTCACACATCTCCCCTTTCGGCAGGAGACTAACAAAGGAGGTGACCCCAGACGGGTTGACTCCGAAGTTAGTCCATAGGTCCATTCTTCTAATGCCGGTATCCACACAGTACCCCAAATAAATTGCTCCAAACAGAGCATTACTTACCCAGCCAACCTCTGCCTCTCTCAGAGAACATACCCATCGCTGGGGAGAAGACAGGGTGACTGGGCTCAGTCCGTCATGCTGTTGGGGATCTGAGCCAACTGCCCAGCATCCCTGAGGTATACAAGTGGAGACTGAAGTCCCATCCCCTTGTGACAGGTGAAAATCGCCCAGTGCTTGCAAAGCAAGGCTGACATCCTCCTGTCCCAGTGTCACACCATTTTCTGGGGTTGTGTCAGTGAGGTCCGAAGTCCCATCCAGTACCACAGGAACTCCCTCTTCTGTTAGTTGAGAGCAGAGGCCCGCGGCACTCTGCTCTGATGCCAGCTCTTCCGCTGGGTTGCTGTGAGTGGAGACCGTAGTCCCATCCACCGATATCCGCTCAAGTGGCAGATGTGTGCAGAGGCCAGTAGCATTCTGCCCTACTGCCAGTGATTCAGTTGGGGTTAAAAGCTTTACTACCTCAGCTTGTTGCTGGAGAGAGGGGCCAATTGCCCCGGCTCCCTGAAACTCCACAGTTGTTTCCGGTGCTGGGCAGAGGTTGCTAGCACTCTGCCCTGTTGCCAGCACTTCTGCTGGGGACTCCACATCATCTGCTCTGGCTAACTGTTGGGGAGGAAAAATGGCTACTTCTCCTCCCTGCATCTCTGAAATCCACTCGGAAAGAGGAACCATCACCTTCTCAACTCGGGCCTCCAAAACTGCCACGGGTGTAGAGCAGGGGTCTGCAGTACTTTGTCCTGCTGCCAGTACTTGAGCAGGCGATGCATAATCCATAACACCCTCTGAACAGCCCATTAAGTCCATACCTTCTGTAATCTGTGGCTGGGGAGATGAGCCAACTGCCCTAGTTTCCTGGAACTCCACATCATCCACTCCGGCTTTAGGGATGGCAATCTTCAGATTTTCCACTGGCGATTCTTCAGCCAGGGTTTCATAGTTGCCAACTGGTATTTTTTGATAGTCCCAGGCAAAGGTAGCACCACCCTGCTGCTGAGCAGATTCCAGCAGCTGTCTGTGGGCGATCTCCAGCTCCCATTCCTGAACGGCCAGAAACTCCAAATCTTCCTCTGTCCAGTGCCCTTCCGAGACATTCAGTTTTCGCTCTCTGTGCTCCATTATTTCCTCCAAACGCCACTCCTGATCACTCCCAAAGTCAGGGTCACTGGACAGCCTCCAATACAACAATCCCAGGCCATCATAGTCAAAGCCTTCCGTGGGGCTGTCATCCGCTGACCATGGGCACTCTTGGGCTACATACCACCGGAGGGCTCTGTAGCTCTCGTCCAACCGCATCTCTGCCCGGATCAGCCTGCTTAACTCAGCTGTCCACTCCTGCTTCGGTTGTTCTCCCAATAACAGCATTCATACTTCATACTGCGACCAGTACCTTACATGGATGGAGGGGAGAACCTTTCCCTGGTGTTGCTGCTCGAGAGCTAGCGCTTTCTTCCAGAATTCGCAGCGGATCGAATCAGACCATCCCAGCAGGACCTCCTCTGATACTGGTCCTCTATGCTGTATCTGCATCTCTCGCAACCTCCTTCTGAATTCCTCTTCCATGGCGGCTGGTATCTGTATCTCTTCTCTCCTTTCAGTTGGTGCTGCTTCTTTAGGTGTTGTCTCCGATTGCCGTATTTCCGCCATTCTCTGCTCATGTTGCCACTCATCCTGCCGCTCGATTTCTCTAATGGCTTCCTGTATGGCGGTCTCTGATGGGCTAGCACCGTACAATGCCAACCGCTGTCGCACTCGTTGTTGAAACAAGTCTTCAACTGACCCGGATCCTGCATCACCATCCCTCTGATCCATCTCCGCTAGTTCCCTGATCAAGGTGGCCTTGTTCTTTGTCCCTCCGGTGCCTCCACGGCTCTCAAGTAAGTCTTTCAGCGTGGCTCTCCTGCAGGCTGCATAGCTGGTCATTCACTGCGGTGGTTTGGAGTGTCCCAGTAACTGGAGGGAAGATCCCACTGCTGCCACCAATGTAACGACACCCCCCAATATGAAAGGGGTTCACGCCGTTTAGAATATTCCCTCTCTGAACACACAACCAATATCGACCCTCCACAGCCAGGCGACCACTTCCCATAGGATTAATCCTTCCAGAGATACGAGACAACGCTCAGTATTTCAAGTTCCAAAACAGGGAATGACTTTATTTTTCAAAACACATGGTAACACATTTCTCTTCAAAACCCTTCCTTCCCATCCTTGGGGGAACAGGGCGGGTTAAACTGTCCAATGACAATGGTGATACAGGTCAGGTGTGTTCAAACTTCTCCTTCAGTAAACAGCCTTAGCAGGAGGGGTGATTCCCCCCCTCCTCACAGAAGACACTTCAACATCCCATAATATGCAGCCAGACGGTCGACCAGCTCCAATCCACATCATCACAGTAGAAGACTTAATTCACAATAGACAATAGAATGCAATCACACCTCATCACAGCAAGGATTACACAGCCCCCAACCACAGTACACACCCAATCTAGATACAATGTATAAACAGCATTGAATGTGGCTATCATAGGTCATAGTGGGGTTTTTCCATTCACCCTGTGCCCCTAAGGGAGACACAGGGTGGTTGACACATAAGAGGCATTGGGGAAGCTGAAGCAAGGGTATCCCATACTGTCCAAGAGATTCTGGGTTCCCCGGGCGCTCCCGTTACAATGCCCAACTAAAAGATGTAATGGAGCAAAACAATCCTCTTCACATACCAGGAATTAAAAAAAAGGAGTGACCTGATGCTGATTGACGAATGGCGGTATGCCCAGTTAAAACATTTCTTTGAAAAATTACCACAGCCGATTAGAACAGTAGAAAATCTGCGGCCTTTTGAGAAATTATGTGAAGACAAGAGCAAGAAGGGTGTAATCTCGAAAATCTATAAGATACTAATTGTTGCAAAAAAGCCTGGCATGCCGCGATTCGTCAAGAAGTGGGAGGATGAGTTGGGGACAAGGGTTAATGACTCAGAGATTAAACAATTAATAAAAAGGGTACACTCAACTTCAGTCAATTCTAATATAATGGAATTAAATTACAAATGTCTCGCCAGATGGTATTTAACCCCCGATAAGGTACATAAATGCACCACACTAACATCCCAGCTCTGCTGGCAGAGATGTCAGGAAATGGGGACTATGGGCCACATCTGGTGGACATGTCCTAAAATTAAAAAATATTGGAGAGAAATACGAAATAAGATCACAGAAATAACTAAAATGGCAGTACCTGACGACCCGTGGGTATGCTTATTTCATAGTATTCGAATGCCAGACAAACACTATTTGAGAACACTGCTTCCACAGCTCTTTATTGCCGCGAAGAGTCAAATCCCCCTCTATTGGCAAAATCTGGAACGACCAACACTGAGGGGTTGGTGTAATAAAATAGATGAAATGCACGGCTTGGAATATCCCAGGTTTTGTGACGGGGAGGGTATGGAAGAATTTGAAAAAAAATGGAAAGAATGGATTGTCTATAAACATATATTGGGATACGCAGAGATAATGGGGGCATAACGCATAACGTATAACGTATAACGTAAAACAAATAAACTACTAGAGACGGTGAGGAGGGGAAAAATACACATACTGTATAAAAAAAGAGCGAGCAAGGAAACTGAGAGACTACAATTCGGAGAGGCCGGGGTAAGGGGTGGAGAAGGGGAGGGGGTAGGGGTGCATTAACAAATAGATGTGTAAAAGGTTATAATGTGGTGTTTATATGAATAATTAATAAGGAGATTTAAAAAAAAAGACAAGGAAATCCACAAATGATGAAACTGAAGTAGAGATGATAGGAACATATGCAAAATATGACCAAGTCTCTTGCTAATGGTTGAGTCTGAGGTGGAAAAAAAAAAAAGAAGAAGAAAAAAAAAAACAGCATCGCGCGGTGACAGAACAGACATGTTCTGTCACCGCGCGATCTGCTGTTAAACCTGCGGCGGCGGCGCTGTCTCCTTTCAGTCACGGAGGGCGGGGGGGGTGCGCCGGCCTGACACCCCCCAGTGTGTGGCACCTGGTGTGGCACGCCCCCCCCCGCCACCCCCTTAGTACGCCACTGCCTACGACCAGGTCCCCAAAGTCACCAGAGTAATTACCGTTTAACATGGGAGTCTATGGAAGGGGTGCCCGGGTTTGAAAAATCGGTGCTCCCCAGCCGTAGGTCCCCTGGACAACACACTTTGCACACTTGTAGAGGAAGAGTGGGGATACATGTGTGCCAAGTTTGGGGTCCAAGGGACCTACGGCCGGCCAGTACTGGGTCCCCAAAGTCCGGGAAATCAGGCGTAAAAAGGTGACTCGAGTATAAGCCGAGGGGGGCATTTTCAGCACAAAAAAATGTGCTGAAATACTCGGCTTATACTCGAGTATATACGGTACATAAAAGACACATAAAGTAAGTACATATACAGTATGCTGGATGTGTTGAGCGTGGAATGTAGTATTCTGAAGTGGATTTATAGGATTATTATTATTATTCATAAGATTATTATTATTAGTATTCATAGGAATTATTTTATTATTATTAGAATTAGAATTTTTCATATAATTAATATAGTATTATTATGTATATTCTATGTTGGACGTGTTACATGTTGCTGGGATCCAATAAATGCTATACATTCTGGAAAAGAGACAAGGTTGCCTGGAACTTGCTGGAAGAAGGTTGCATTCCCCAAACCCACTTTCTGTTTCCATAATCATACATTTTATATTTTTTTATTGATTTATGGACAACACCATTGTCATCAGGTACCAGTAGTCATTGCCAAAAAAATCCCCAAAATGTACACTAATGAGGATGCCTTTCAGTTTCTGAATATGGCTGATTACAGCAGTGAGGAGGAGGCCAAAGGAAAGCAGCAATGGCCACCTCTGATTCAGAGGATGAAGGGGTCCCTGCTATAAGAGTCAGATATACCATGTTCTCACCAAGCACATAACAAACTACAGGCATACCCCACTTTTAAGTACACAATGGGACCAGAGCATGTATGTAAAACGAAAATGTACTTAAAGTGAAACAATACCTTTTTCCACTTATAGGGTGTAGATGGGGGTCAGGGGCTGTAGTGGGGGTGTCAGGAGCTGTAGTTGAGGTCTCAGGGGCTGCAGTGGGGGTGTCAGGGGCACACTGGAACAGGGGGGGCTATGCTCTCGGAGCTTCTGCTCCTTCTACTGCGGCTGCAAAATGTCTGTACAGTACTTGTGAGGCACTTTACATACACTCGTGGGTATGTCCTTACTCGCGAGTGTATGTAAAGTGAGTGTACCTAAAGCGGGGTATCCCCGTATTCAACTGCAGCAGGCAAGCACCAGCAATGTGGTACTTCCTGGGTAAAATGTAATTTGTAATCTGGAAATCAGATGTGTAATTTATACCCCTTAATAGCCTAAAGGGGCTCTTTGGATTTTGGGACATTCTATGTTTCTCAACAGCAAAAAAAGTCTTACACATGGGGGTTACCCATTGTAACGGGAGGGCCCGGGGAACCCAGAATCTCTTAGAAAGTATGAGATACCCTTGCTTCAGCTTCCCCAATGCCTCTTATGTGTAAACCACCCTGTGTCTCTATTAGGGGCACAGGGTGAATGAAAACCCCACTATGATCTGTACTAATCAGATTCAATGCTGTATATACGTTGTTGTGACAGGGGTCATTTTGGGCACAGGGTGAGCCAGGAAATAATGGACATTGAGAATATGTATTCGATTATTTTAAAATGGGTCTGTAATATTATTCCCCAATATTTCCCAGGATCTGTTAATAACTATTTTGTTGATCCTGAACTCAACAGGTTAAATTAAGAGATGCTGATGTGTCACCTGTCTGCTTGTGGAATGTTAATGAACCTCAATTATGCTACAGATCCTTTCATTGTGAGATGTGTATTGGGAGCTCGTTATGTATCTATTGTGTGAAATCTTTTGAGAAATGGGAGACAGTACGGCTAGCCTAAAAGGTCATGCATAATCATTTAAACTGAAATGTGGATTGGGAGACAAAAGCTAGCTGGTGTCAAATCGCATGTCAAATCTGCGAAATTTGCCACAAATTGCGGGCAATGGCACCGTCCTAATCGGTTTGACGCCGCATCTGCGGCGCTGCACCGATTACAAAAAGTAGTTTCTGTACTACTTTTTGCGATTTCAGCCGCGATTTACATTGACATCTGTTTCAGATGTCTTTAAAATCGTGGCTGAAATCGGGACTGCCAGCGGGAGTGAAATCGTGCGAGTTCAGCCCCAGTGTGAACGTTGCTAAAAGGTCATATGTCTGAGTCATCAAGCTGTAGTTAAGTAGATCATGCAAATTAGCTCTGGTCAAAGATGTATAGTGAGAAGAAAATAAGAAACTCCCCTCTATGTGTATAAAAGGTTGCAATGTTTTTTCAATAAACAGGGTCTATCTCGGGAAGATACAGAGCGTGTTGTCTCGTTCTTCTGGAAGGATTAATCCTATGGGAAGTGGTCGCCTGACTGTGGAGTATTGGTAGCGAATGTGTGTCCAGGAGAGGAAATATCGGAAACGGCGTTAAACCCCTTTCAGATTTGGGGTGCCGTTACACCCATACTCAGAAGGAGTAGCAGAATATGTTTTGGGATGCAATTCTACGTATGCCTATGCTGTGGGAGAAATAGCTTATTAATTGACAGCTGTGTGCAAAAAATGCAATTTATTTTTCTTCTTCATTTTTCAAAAACCTGTGGCAAAAATGTGATTTTTGAAAGACTCACCATGCCTCTATTGTAAAAAATTGGAGGGTCTACTTTGCAAAATCGGTCATTTTGTTCGTGTTTCTCCTTTCCTGGCACTTCAGGGCCTCAATAAATGTGATAGGTATCCAGGAAATTAGATGCATTATTTATGCCCCTTAAAATCTGGAAGGTGCTCCTTGGATTTTGGGCCTCTCTATGTATCTCAACAAGTAAAAAGTCTCACACATGTGCTATTATCGCGTACCTGATCAAAGACTGAAATTATGAGGTTGGCCGTCTTCTCTATCTCCAGCCCAGGTCCTACTGAAGGTGGAACAGAGGGTACTTGCAGCAGGAGATGCGGTCCCGGACAGTCTGGCAGAACATCGGGTCAAAAACAGTAGCTGTGCATGGAGATCCAGCCAAGGTTAAAGGGGTACTCCACATGTGCTGCACGTTCCTGAGGAGTAGCTTGTCAGAGCTCCCAGCAGGCTTTGGGCAGTAACACACTGTGGTGAGCAGAGCTGGTGCAGATGACTGCCAGGTAGGTAGTGTTGGGCGAACAGTTCGACCCGAGCATGCGTTTGGGCCAAACATTGGCTGTTCGGCCCGTTCGTCCATTACTTGAATTTGTAGGGTGTTCGGCAGGTGTTCGCCCAGCCAAACGCCCTGCAATGCATTGCACACTGCACAGTGCATTTTGCGCCCTGATTGGGCAGTATAAGCTGGTTCTTAACAACCGATAAGTCATCAGATGTCAATGGGTTTTCCTGCTGACAGCTGTAAAAAAAAAAAGTTTGCCGGTTACAAAAGAAAGAAAAAATCGATGTGGGGTCCCCCCCAAAATCTATACCAGACCCTTATCTGGGCATGCAGCCTGGCAGGTCAGGAAAGGGGGGGTGGCAAGCGAGTGCCCCCCCTCCTGAACAATACCAGGCCACATGCCCTCAACATTGGGGGTGGGTGCTTTGGGGCCTGGTATGGACAGGAGGGGGACTCCATACCATTTTTTTTTTTTACCAAGCTGTCAGCGGGGAAACCCATTGACAGCTGTCGGTTGTTAAGGATGTTGCGGCCGCTCCCTAATAACCAGCTTACACTGCGCCCTGATTGGGCAATACTTTGCCCAATCAGGGAGCAGAATGCACTGTGCAGCGCTCAGTGCATTGCAGAGTGTTCGTCAGGGTCAACATCCGGCGAACACCCAGCAAATTCGGGTGTTCAGCGAATGATCAAACAGGCAAATGTTCGGCCCGAACCGTTCGGCCATCCCTACCAGCAAGGTGTACCTAATAAAGTGGCCAGTGAGTGTATATATACCAATATATTCCATAGTTTGTAGACTAAAAATTTCACACAAACGAAATAATATAAACTCATTTGCTTTTGTTTTTTTTTGTTTTGTATCAGAATATATTTTGGCCTTAATTTATGAGAGATGATTTATTTGCAATGTTTTATAACAGAAACCTTTTTTTACATTTGTTTTTCTTTTATATAGTAAAACACAGTAAAAAGGTAAAAGAAAAATGAAAAAAAGAACCTAAAGGGTTAACATAATAACTTAAAATCATTTTCTCCTCCCTTGTAGTAGTTCCATTGACAGAACTATATAAGTTTGTAAGAAAAGAAATGGCTGCACATCCAGGAATTCCGATTGCCTTTTATTGTTAAAAGTGATAACAACAAAGACACCAACACAAGGTCATGTAGATGCGTTTCACACAAACATCTTGTGCTTAATCATCAGAGTAATGATTAAGCACAAGATGTTTGTGTGAAACGCATCTACGTGACCTCGTGTTGGTGTTATCACTTTGAACAATAAAAGGCAATCGGAATTCCTGGATGTGCAGCCATTTCTTTTCTTACAAGTTTCCCACGGAGGCGGGCCGGGGCTGGCACTCTACCAGACATTCCACCTCAGGTTATCATCATACACCTGGAGCAGCGGCTCTTTTTCTTTGAACTATATAAACTGCTTTCTACTTATCCTCATCCTCAGCTTCCCAGTCATCCCAACCTCCAATACAGCCTCAGCTGAACATCTTTTAGCCTAAAAATGGTTAATCACAGGGGAGGGACATGTATTCTCTCCTGTACAGACATAGGAGTGGGTGCAGATGTATGGGATTAAGGAACCCTTTCTTTGTATTATTGTGTTTTCACTAATCTTTTAATCAGGTGAGGTATGTGGATAGGATAGGTACAGTATGTCTTCAGTGAGAAAGGGGGAGAGCTGTCAGTTTCGGAGATACTACATTGTATTCTCTCTGCTCTGCATAGAGGTGATGGCTTATTTGCTGGAAAAACTGGTTCTACGGGAATCACAATGGCTGAAGTGGGCTGATTGTATTTATCCTGGCTGGGAAATTACATTCCTTACATTCTCTGTAGTCCACTCATACATTTATATAGCACTAACCTATACCGCAGGTTTGTAAAGACAACAGTGAGCCAGCATCATCAGTTTCTTCACCAGAGGAGCTTACACTCTAATGTCCCCCCACAGTCACACACTATTATTATTATGCATTTTATATAGCTCTGACATATACCACAGTGCTGTACAGAGAACACTGAGCCATTCACATCAATCTCTGTTCCAGAGGAGCTTACACTCTAATGAAACACTGCAGTCACACAGAATTATTATTATACATGTATATAACGCTGGCATATACTACAGTGTTGTACAGAGAACGCTGAGCCAGTCACATCAGTCTCTGCACCAGATGAGCTTACACTCTAATGCCGCGTACACACGACCGTTTTTAATGTCATTGAAAAAACCGGCATTTTTCTTGACGTGATTTTTCGTGTTTCCTCTCAAGCCTGCCTTGCCTACACACGTGGAAAAAAATATTCGAGCAAAGCGCGGTGACGTACAACACGTACGACGGCACTATAAAGGGGAAGTTCCCTTCGGATGGTGCCACCCTTCATGTTAGTAAAGTTTGGTGAGAGACGATTCACGCTTTTCAGCCTCGTGCTTTTCAGTCTGTTACAGCGTGACGAATGTGCTATCTCCATTACGAACGCCAGTTTTACCAGAACGAGTGCTCCCGTCTCATACTTGATTCTGAGCATGCGCATTTTTTCTCACGTCGTTAAAGCCTACACACGGCCATTTTTCATGACGAGAAAAACGACGTGAAAAATTAGAACATGTACCAATTTTTTCTTGGCCATTTTTCACGTCGTGAAAAATGCTCGGAAGCCCACACACGATCATTTTTAATGACCATTTAAAAAAATTGCATTTTTCTCGTCATTAAAAACGGTCATGTGTACGCGGCATAACCCCTCCCACAGTCGTACACTATTATTATTATACATTTAACCTGATGTTGGAATTTCCAAAAGGAACTTGACCTCATTGTTTTTCTCTTGTTTTAGACATTTCCTGTCGATCTCGCAGCTTTTTCTGCATCTTCTACACAATGTGAACAAGTGAGATTTACAGATAGTAAATGTCAAAATAAAAGAACACCGTTATTTTTACATTAAAACCAAATTATTGTTGTGTCTCAGCCTTTGTGAACCTACATCCATGGTGGTCCATTGTCCCCTTCTGATAGGCCAGCTTCGGACTCTACCACCTTCCTTGCACTCTTATGCCGCGTACACACGATCATTTTTCCCGTCGGGAAAAATGACATTTTTTTTTTTCGCCGAGAAAAACGATCGTCTGTGGGCTTTATGCCGTTTTTCTCGTTGAGAAAAACGGCAGGAAAAACGACGAGAAAAATTAGAACATGTTCTAAATTTTCTCATCGTTTTTTCCATCATTTTTTTCCGCGGCAGTTTTCCCATAGGGAGACACTGCCGCGGAGCCCACAGACGGTCGTTTTTCTCGACAAAGAAAAAAATGACGGGAAAAACGGTCGTGTGTGGGGGAAAATGCCGTTCCCTCGTTTTTCATTTTTTTTCATGTCGTGATTCACGGCGGTGTTTTCACCGCCGTGAATCACGATCGTGTGTACGCGGCATAAAGGTGAATTCTGTATGTTTGACTTGATAAAGTGATTTTGTTGCTAGTTGTGTTTGGTGCTAGTAAGCTCAGATATTTCTTGGGGCTCTTTAACCACTTCAATACCGGGCATTTTCACCCCCTTCCTGCCCAGGCCAATTTTCAGCTTTCGGCACTGTCACGCTTTGAATGACAATTGCGCGGTCGTGCGACGTGGCTCCCAAACAAAATTGACGTCCTTTTTTCCCCACAAATAGAGCTTTCTTTTGGTGGTATTTGATCATCTCTGTGGTTTTTATTATTTGCGATATAAACCAAAAAAGACTGACAATTTTGAAAAAAAAAAAAGCAATTTTTTTTACTTTTTGCTATAATAAATATCCCAATTGAAAAAAAAAAAAAAAAGTGCAATAAGCGTTTATTGATTGGTTTGCGCAAAAGTTATAGCGCCTACAAAATAGGGGATAGATTTAAGACATTTATATATATATATTTTTTTTTTACTAGTAATGGCAGCGATATGAGATTTTTTTCAGGACTGCGATATTGCAGCGGACAGATCAGACACTTTTGACACTATTTTGTTACCATTCACATTTATACAGCGAACAGTGCTATAAATATGCATTGATTATTGTATAAATGTGACTGGCAGGGAAGGGGTTAACACTAGGGGGCAATCAAGGGGTTAATGTGTTCCCTAGGGAGTGATTCTTACTGTGGGGGGAGGGGACTGACTGGGGGAGGTGACCGATCTGTGTCCCTATGTACAAGGGACACGCCATCGGTCTCTTCTCCCTGACAGGACGTGGATCTCTGTGTTTACACACAGAGATCCACGTCCCTGGCTCTGTGACAAGCAATCGCGGCTGCCCGGCGGACATCGCGGCCGTCGGGCACGCACATCGTGTCCCCAGTGATGTGGCAAGCGCACGCGCTCCACATTGCAGGAATCCCAGGACGTCATTAGACATGTGTACTGCCGAAAAATTAGTTTTTTTCATTTTCGTTTTTTTGCTTTTTCGGAAATTCGAAAAATTTGTTGTTTTCATTTTTTTTTTGGTTTTTTTGCTTTTTTCGGAAATTCAGAAATTCGGGAAATTCGAAAAATTCGTTGTTTTTGTTTTTTTGCTTTTTTCGGAAATTCGGAAATTCGAAATCCGAAATTCCGCATCTAAAATTCGAAAATGGGAAATCTCGGAGGTCAGATTTATACCTTGCCCATTGCCAGCCTCTGGCATAGACTGTGAACAGCCATGATGCATAACAAGGAGAGTGCACCTGCTTACAGTGAAATAATTGAAATTCTTGGCTGCCCAGACAGGCAGACTCCGTATTCAGATAAGAGGGGTGCTTATCAGGCCATGGAAAGTGCTGTGGCGTCCCTGCTGAGGGTGAGGCTGTACTGTGTGTACTATGTGACTCCACACACTTGGGACCTCTAATTAATGAGGATTCCTTCCCTGGACCCATCCTTTGTTATAAATGTCCATAATGTGCCCATGGAGGGCTTTCAGACACTTCAGTGGAATTTGGATGCCAAGAAAAATACCTGTGTGATCCCTCAGAAGGGAACTGCCACTTGCTAGCTTGTCTGGTCCACCATATGGCCCAGGACTCAAAGCCTCTTCCGGCTTCTTAAACAGCAACAGATCTAAATTCTTCTTATAACATTTGCCGAGAACTGTGTCTAGTCTGAGATGATGTCATTGGAGCTGACCCGTGACAGACATTTGTGAACACGGCCAAGAACTGCACAGGTTTACATGATTGTGAGCCAGCATGTAGGCAAGTTCATCCTCCACTCTGTAGGTGACGCTGTGTTGCTGAGGGAATGGAGGATGAGAGGAACTTTGTTCCTCTGAAGCCTCCATAGGTGTCACCAGTTTAGCAGTGGTCCGACTGGACTCTGAAACACTGGATGACCTCTGTGGCCATCTTTGGTGAGGACATTGCTAATCAGGGCAGCCATCACAAATTTTGGGGCCCCTTACACAGCTCTAGAGCAGAGAACCAGGGGGGGGGTGCTGAAAAAAAAGTGTAATCTCTTCTTTCCTCTCTCCTGACGCGAGATGATAAGCGGGGGGGGGGGGGCTTGGGGGCCTGGGGACCATCGGGCCCCTTACAGGAGTAATGCAGAAAAATACTACCAGACAGACATTTTTCCCTCAGTTGGGTAGGCAGATGGTACAAACATTTAATGCAATGGGACACGGGACAGGATTTACTCCAGAAACCTTGAAAACGCTTATCACTGTTATTCCGACGGAGGATAAGGACCCATCAATATGTGGCAGCTATCGCCCCATTTCATTATTGAATGTAGTCTTAAGTTATTTACAAAAATTTTAGCCACATGTATACAACCACATTTGACTGCATTAGTACACCCAGACCAGGTAGGCTTCATCCCAACGCGGGAGGCCCGTAATGATAACATAAAAATTTTGAATCTAGTCCACTTAGCCGGTCATTCTAAAACATCAACTGTGTTCCTGGGAACGGATGCCGAAAAGGCATTCGACCAGGTTAATTGGTCTTTTATTCTCTCAGTCCTACGGTATGTGGGTATAGGGGAGAGGATGGTAGGGTGGATCTCGAGCGTATACACAAGGCCGGAGGCACAAATAAAAGCAAATGGAGTTGTATCTGAACCTTTCTCTATCTCTAACGGCACCCGCCATGGGTGCCCTTTATCACCACTCCTTTTTGCTATCACCTTAGAGCCATTTCTTTGTAAGGTTAGGCAAAACCCGGATATTAGGGGGTTAATAACCGGAGATTTACCATATATACTCGAGTATAAGCCGACCCGAGTATAAGTCGAGGCACCTAATTTTACCACAAAAAAATGGGAAAACATATTGACTCGAGTATAAGCCTAGGGTAAGAATGCAGCAGCTTCTTTAAGCGGAAAAGAGGGTCAACAATGCCCATTTGCAGCTTCACTGTGCCCATTTGCACGCCTCACTGTGCCCATCTCCTCACTGTGCCCATCTCCTCACTGTGCCCATCTCCTCTCTGTGCCCATCATCACTGTGCCCATATCCTCACTGTGCCCATATCCCCACTGTTCCCATCATCACTGTGCCCATATCCTCACTGTGCCCATCTCCTCACTGTGCCCATCTCCTCACTGTGCCCATCATCACTGTGCCCATCATCACTGTGCCCATATCCTCACTGTGCCCATATCCTCACTAGGGATGAGCTTCGTGTTCGAGTCGAACATACGTTCGACTCGAACATCGGCTGTTCGATCGTTCGACGAAGATCGAACGATTTGGGCCGTTCGCGCCAAATTCGAGTGACGCGAACGGCCCACAATGCACTACGCCATCGCAGTGTCATCCAGGCGCTGTGATTGGCCAAGCATGCACTGTGACCCCGCATGCTTGGCCAATCACAGCGCCGGCAGCGAGGAGAGCAATGATTGGCCACAGGCAGGATGCCTGTGGCCAATTATTGCTGAGGGTGTTTAGTACACGCCCCACACTATAAAAGGCCACCAGCACGGCGGCCTAGTGTAGTGTGTTCCGGAGCAGGGAAAGAGAAGCATAGGCAGGGACAGTGACATTTATTTCTTTCTTGCTTAACCTAGATTCCTTTAGTTTAGGGAAAGAGAAGGATAGGTAGGGAGAGTGTCAGTGTGTTTTACTGTGCGAATCCTTGTTTCTAGGGACAGGGAAGGAAAGTGAGGGGAATTCTCCTTGTGCTATAGTGTGCTTTAAAAAAACATTTTTTCTAGGGACAGAAAACTCTAGGTAGGGAGAGTGTCAGTTTCTTTCACTGTGCGAATCCTTGTTTCTAGGGACAAAGAAGGAAAGTGAGGGGAATTCTCCTTGTGCTATAGTGTGCTTTAAAAAAACATTTTTTCTAGGGACAGAAAACTCTAGGTAGGGAGAGTGTCAGTGTCTTTTACTGTGCGAATCCTTGTTTCTAGGGACAAAGAAGGAAAGTGAGGGGAATTCTCCTTGTGCTATAGTGTGCTTTAAAAAAACATTTTTTCTAGGGACAGAAAACTCTAGGTAGGGAGAGTGTCAGTGTCTTTTACTGTGCGAATCCTTGTTTCTAGGGACAAAGAAGGAAAGTGAGGGGAATTCTCCTTGTGCTATAGTGTGCTTTAAAAAAACATTTTTTCTAGGGACAGAAAACTCTAGGTAGGGAGAGTGTCAGTGTCTTTTACTGTGTGAATCCTTGTTTCTAGGGACAAAGAAGGAAAGTGAGGGGAATTCTCCTTGTGCTATAGTGTGCTTTAAAAAAACATTTTTTCTAGGGACAGAAAACTCTAGGTAGGGAGAGTGTCAGTGTCTTTTACTGTGCGAATCCTTGTTTCTAGGGACAAAGAAGGAAAGTGAGGGGAATTCTCCTTGTGCTATAGTGTGCTTTAAAAAAACATTTTTTCTAGGGACAGAAAACTCTAGGTAGGGAGAGTGTCAGTGTCTTTTACTGTGCGAATCCTTGTTTCTAGGGACAAAGAAGGAAAGTGAGGGGAATTCTCCTTGTGCTATAGTGTGCTTTAAAAAAACATTTTTTCTAGGGACAGAAAACTCTAGGTAGGGAGAGTGTCAGTTTCTTTCACTGTGCGAATCCTTGTTTCTAGGGACAAAGAAGGAAAGTGAGGGGAATTCTCCTTGTGCTATAGTGTGCTTTAAAAAAACATTTTTTCTAGGGACAGAAAACTCTAGGTAGGGAGAGTGTCAGTGTCTTTTACTGTGCGAATCCTTGTTTCTAGGGACAAAGAAGGAAAGTGAGGGGAATTCTCCTTGTGCTATAGTGTGCTTTAAAAAAACATTTTTTCTAGGGACAGAAAACTCTAGGTAGGGAGAGTGTCAGTGTCTTTTACTGTGCGAATCCTTGTTTCTAGGGACAAAGAAGGAAAGTGAGGGGAATTCTCCTTGTGCTATAGTGTGCTTTAAAAAAACATTTTTTCTAGGGACAGAAAACTCTAGGTAGGGAGAGTGTCAGTGTCTTTTACTGTGCGAATCCTTGTTTCTAGGGACAAAGAAGGAAAGTGAGGGGAATTCTCCTTGTGCTATAGTGTGCTTTAAAAAAACATTTTTTCTAGGGACAGAAAACTCTAGGTAGGGAGAGTGTCAGTTTCTTTCACTGTGCGAATCCTTGTTTCTAGGGACAAAGAAGGAAAGTGAGGGGAATTCTCCTTGTGCTATAGTGTGCTTTAAAAAAACATTTTTTCTAGGGACAGAAAACTCTAGGTAGGGAGAGTGTCAGTGTCTTTTACTGTGCGAATCCTTGTTTCTAGGGACAAAGAAGGAAAGTGAGGGGAATTCTCCTTGTGCTATAGTGTGCTTTAAAAAAACATTTTTTCTAGGGACAGAAAACTCTAGGTAGGGAGAGTGTCAGTTTCTTTCACTGTGCGAATCCTTGTTTCTAGGGACAAAGAAGGAAAGTGAGGGGAATTCTCCTTGTGCTATAGTGTGCTTTAAAAAAACATTTTTTCTAGGGACAGAAAACTCTAGGTAGGGAGAGTGTCAGTGTCTTTTACTGTGCGAATCCTTGTTTCTAGGGACAAAGAAGGAAAGTGAGGGGAATTCTCCTTGTGCTATAGTGTGCTTTAAAAAAACATTTTTTCTAGGGACAGAAAACTCTAGGTAGGGAGAGTGTCAGTTTCTTTCACTGTGCGAATCCTTGTTTCTAGGGACAAAGAAGGAAAGTGAGGGGAATTCTCCTTGTGCTATAGTGTGCTTTAAAAAAACATTTTTTCTAGGGACAGAAAACTCTAGGTAGGGAGAGTGTCAGTTTCTTTCACTGTGCGAATCCTTGTTTCTAGGGACAGGGAAGGACAGTGAGGGAAATTCTCCTTGTGCTATAGTGTGCTAAAGCATTCCTCATCAACCATCTTTGAAATCCTTGTTTTTTGGACAGTCAGGGAAATTGTCGTTGTGCTATTCTGTGCAAAAGCAATCATCCTCAACCATATTTAGAAATCCTTAAGTAAAGGGACAGAGAAGGACACCTGAAGGTAGCCCTTATTGCTTTTTTCCCATCTCCCTGCAGGCCATCTATTAGAATGTCTGGAAGGCAAACAAGGAGAGGCAGACAGTCAGGAGGCAATAAAAGAGGGCAAGCAGGCTCTGTGTCTGGGGGCAACAGTGCTGGTCGTGGACGCGGTGCATTGTCATCAGCACATGGCCATGGGACACGCTTGTCCTTCTTTTCGGCAGCTGGACATGTTGAGCCACATCATGCCGAAGACTTGGTAGAGTGGATGACCAAGCCCTCCTCCTCCTCCTCATCCTCTCTCACCCAGGCTCAGGGTACTGGCAAAGCAGCTGCCAAAGCGTCCTCTTCCCTGGTATCAATGTCAGACTCATCATCAGTCACTCCTTCCCTAGACCCACCATGTCCTCCTCCTGAGGAGTCCCCCGAACTGTTTGAGCACAGTGTTGGGTACATGCTCCAGGAGGATGCCCAGCGTTTCGAAGGGTCTGATGATGAAACCCAGCTACAGGAAGGCAGTAGCGTGAGAGCAGACAGAGGGGATGCTCAAGAAGGACACCAATCTGGCAGTCATGTTCCAGCAGCTGCAGCATACTGCCAGATTGGCTCCAGTGATGAGGAGGGAGGGGATGATGAGGTCACTGACTCCACGTGGGTGCCTAATAGTAGAGAGGAGGAGGAGGAGGATGAGGAGGAGGCACATCTCCAACGAGGCAGGATGCCCTTTGGTGGCCAGCGTAAGGGCAGTACACCGACGGAATCACACCGCAGAGCTCCGCCTGTGCAGGGCGCTGCCTCTGCCCGTCATTCAAAAAGTTCCTTGGTGTGGGCCTTTTTTGAGGCTAGTGCATCAGATCGCACAGCTGCTGTTTGCAACATATGTCTCAAGCGTATATCGCGTGGCCAAAACATCAGCCGCTTGGGTACCACATGCCTGACCAGACATATGTTGACCTGCCATGCAGCTCGTTGGCAAGCCTACCTCAAAGACCCACACCAAAGAACAAAGCGGACCTCTCCTTGCACCGCATCAGCTGGGATCTCCAACCCCACTATAACTTCAGTCCTCTCTGAAACATGCACTGAGAGGAATGAAGGTGTAGAATTAGGTGTGTCACAGCCAAGTACTTGCGGCCACTCTGTTAGCAGTACACCGACGTCCGATTCTAGCAGGCAAATTTCCCTGCCCCAGCTGCTGGACCGTCGAAAGAAGTTCACTCCCAGCCATCCACATGCCCAGCGGTTGAATGCTAGCTTGGCTAAATTGCTAGCGCTTCAACTGCTGCCTTTTCAGTTGGTAGACTCTGCCCCCTTCCGTGAGTTTGTGCAATGTGCGGTTCCTCAGTGGCAGGTTCCCAAACGCCACTTTTTCTCACGGAAGGCTATTCCGGCTCTCTACCGGCATGTGGAAGGCAATGTCTTGGCCTCGCTGGACAGGGCGGTCAGCGGTAAGGTGCATATTACCGCTGACTCATGGTCCAGCAGGCATGGACAGGGACGTTACCTTTCTTTCACGGCCCATTGGGTCACTCTTTTGGCAGCTGGGAAGGATGCAGGACAAGGTGCAGTAGTGTTGGAGGTTGTTCCACCGCCACGCCTCCAAAATGCTACTACTGGTTGTGACACACCTCTCTCCTCCACCCCCTCCTCTTCTTCTTCCTCCATGGCCTCTTCCTGTGCTTTGTCCTATGAACCAGCGGTGCTCCGTAGCCGTTCACGGGGCTACGCAAGTACGCAGGCAAAAAAATGCCATGCAGTGCTTGCGCTGGTGTGTTTGGGGGACAGAAGCCACACTGGGGCAGAGGTCCTGCCTGCTCTGCAGGGCCAGGCCGAGAGGTGGTTGACGCCACGCCAGCTTAAGCCAGGAATGGTGGTTTGCGACAATGGCACCAACCTCCTCTCCGCCCTCCGACAGGGACAACTGACCCATGTGCCCTGTGTGGCTCACGTCCTTAACCTGGTGGTGCAGCGGTTCTTGGGCAGGTACCCGGGCTTACAGGATGTCCTGAGGCAGGCCAGGAAAGTCTGTGTGCATTTCCGCAGATCTTATAATGCCAGTGCTCGCCTGGCTGAGCTGCAAAAGGAGTTGAACCTGCCCAAGAACCGCCTTATATGTGACATGCCCACCAGGTGGAACTCAACGTTGGCCATGCTGCAGCAGCTGCACACGCAGCAGAGGGCCATCAATGAGTACCTGTGCGACTAAGGCACCAGGACAGGGTCAGGGGAGCTTGGTTTTTTTTCTCCACGCCAGTGGGGCATGATCAGGGATGCATGCACTGTCCTGGCACCATTTGAGGAGGCCACGAGGATGGTGAGCAGTGACAGTGCATGCATCAGTGACACTGTACCTCTTGTCCACCTGTTGGAGCACACGCTGCGTGGAATAATGGACAGGGCACTTGAGGCAGAACAGAGGCAGGAAGAGGAGGACTTCCTTGCCTCTCAAGGCCCCCTTTACCCAGACAGTGTTCCTTCTGTCCCACCCATCGCACAGGAAGAGGAGGAGGAGGAGGAGGAGGAGGAGGATTGTGTCAGCATGGAGGTGGAGGCTGGCACTCAGCATCATCAGCAGCAGTCTTTTAGGGATGATTTACAGTCCCAAGAAACCAGTGGACTTGTACGTGGCTGGGAGGAGGTGGCTGCGGATCATGTCGTCCTTAGTGACCCAGAGGACTCCGGAGCGAATGCCTCAGCAAACCTACGCTGCATGGCCTCCCTGATCCTGCAAAGTCTGCGGAAGGATCCTCGTATTCTTCGGATCAAGGAGAGGGACCATTACTGGCTGGCCACTCTCCTTGATCCACGGTACAAGGGTAAGGTTGCGGACCTTATGTTACCGTCGCAGAGGGAGCAGAGGATGAGACAACTCCGGGAGGCCTTGCAGAAAGGTCTGTGCAACGCGTTCCCAGAGACTGGGAGGTTACAAACTCCTGGTCCTGGACAACGAGTTGCTGAGGCTTCGGCCAGTCAAAGAAGGAGCGGTGGGGAAGGTGGCCGTCTGACCGATGCGTTCAGACAATTCTTTAGTCCGCAGCCCCAAAGTATGATCGGTTCCAGCAACCATCGCCAGCGTCTGATAAACATGGGGCAGGAATATCTAGGGGCAAGGTCAGACTTGGACACCTTCCCCACCGAAAATCCTCTGGCTTACTGGGTCTTGAGGATGGATCACTGGCCAGAGCTTGCACAGTATGCAATTGAGCTACTGGCCTGTCCTGCATCCAGCGTTTTTTTCGGAACGCACATTCAGTGCTGCTGGAGGATTTGTCACGGATCACAGGGTGCGCCTGTCCACCGACTCGGTTGATCGACTGACTTTCATCAAGATGAACCAGTCTTGGATCACCACCAGCTACCACACACCTGATGCTGATATAACAGACTAATTGATTTTAACATGTCACATCCCTTCAAGACTGATGCTGATGCTGAGTGCCTGTGCTGTTATGTTGACTGGCTATCCTCCTCCTCCGAGTCCTCAATGATACGATTGATGATGATAGCTTGGAAGATCATTTTTGTTTATGGGTGCCGCCACCAGTGGCTAAGGCCCAATTTTTCAGCCCCTGTTTTACAGGGGCGTGTAATTACAATTTTTTTAGCAATAATTTGCCATAGGGCTCATTGCTGTGCTCCAAGTACAGTATCTGTGAGGGGTTGGAGTGTTGTGGCACCAGTGCCTAAGGCCCAATTTTTCAGCCCCTGTTTAACAGGGGCGTGTCATTACAATTTTTGAAGCAATACTTTGCAACAGGGCTCATTGCTGTGCTCCAAGTACAGTATCTGTGAGGGGTTGTAGTGTTGTGCCACCAGTGCCTAAGGCCCAATTTTTCAGCCCCTGTTCAACAGGGGCATGCAATTACAATTCTTGATCTAATAATTCACAGCAGGGCCCATTGCTGCACCCACCAAGAGTAACTCTGAGGGCTTACAGTGTTGTGGCAACGCCACCACCACCACCACCACGAAAGGCCCAATTTTTCAGCCCCTGTTCAAAAGGGGCATGTAATTACAATTCTTGATCTAATAATTCACAGCAGGGCCCATTCCTGCACCCACCAAGAGTAACTCTGAGGGCTTACAGTGTTGTGGCAACACCACCACCACCACCACCATGAAAGGCCCAATTTTTCAGCCCCTGTTCAACAGGGGCATGCAATTACAATTCTTGATCTAATAATTCACAGCAGGGCCCATTGCTGCACCCACCAAGAGTAACTGTCAGGGCTTACAGTGTTGTGGCACCAGCACCACCATCAAAGGCCCAATTTTTACTACCACTGTTCAACAATTATATGTAATTAAAATTCCTGATATAATAGTTGACAGCAGGGCGTTCCAGCACCAACAAAGAGTAACTGTGAGTGCTTACAGTGTTGTGCCAACACCAACAACTAAGGGGCCTATTTCTGCAGAGTATATACGGCAGGTCCCTACTTTCAAACATCCAACTTACAAACGACTCCTACTTGCAAACGCAAGAAGACAACAGGAAGTGAGAGGAAATCTACCACTAGGAAGGAAAATTCTCTCCTGTAAGAATAAATATGGGAGAAAGGTGTCTCCTCTGTACTGATGCTTTATCAGCAATCCTTGTTTCAAGAAAAACACCACATTTCAAAAACAGTTGTCATTGGGACGGAAAGTGAGGTGAAATGTTCTGAACAGGGGCACAGACAGCAAAACAAATGTTACAGGGGTGATAACCCTTACCTATGTTTTCCAAAAAGTTTAAAAATAGATTTTTGGGCTGGAGCTACACTTCAACAATGTACCTGTTCAAAATTACAAACAGATTCTACATAAGAACAAACCTACAGTCCCTGTCTTGTATGCACCGCCTGTATACGGCTGTTCAGAGTATATAGGGCCTTTTTTATTTTATGTGCGGGGTTCCCCTTAATATCCATACAAGACCCAAAGGGGCTGGGGTAGGGGGGGGTCATGGGGTAGCTATGCCATTTTTCTTAAAGAATTTCATCCATATTACCGGGACCAGACATTACATTAAAGCCGCAAGCAGTTTTAAATGGCTTTTTTTTCCTTTAGAAGTGTCATTTTGTGCAGGGACAGTTCTAAACACGGGAAACACGTGGCACTTCACAGGCATACTTTAGACACGCCCCAGGTACGATATTTAAAGGAATATTTGACTTTTTTTTTTTCACTTTATGCATCATTAAAATGACTGCTCCCGAAAAACGACCGTTTTTAAAACTTATTTTTGCATTGATACATGTCCCCTGGTGCAGAACCCGGGTTCCCAAACCCTTTTTAGGACAATAACATGCATAATAGTTGTTATAATTAGCACTTTAGAATTCGAACGTTCGCATCCATTGTATTTAATAGGGTTCTATTGTTCGTACGAACTTTCGGTCCGTTCGCGGTGTGACAGCAGGAAGGTAAAGTCACCTGGTTGCATCCAGGGGGGTAGATATATTTCGCCCAGATTCAGGCTTTACGCCGACTTATACAACTAGGTGGAGAGTTGTATAAGCCCAGCTGAGGCTAGCAGGCTCATGGATGACTCATACCTCTAGGGAGAGTGCTGGGCGTCGTGCAGACAGGGAGTTGATGAGACCAGCTGAAGCTTGTCAGCTCATTTAGGCCTCTATAAGAACTCCCAGCTTCATTAGATGTTAGCTCATGCCTGGACCCAGACCTGTGTGGACTGTCTAGGGAGAGTGAACCCCTGTGCGGTGAGAAAAAGCCTGTGTGGCTATTTGCTTGGACATTTAAAACCAGGGACTTAGGGACTAGGACAGCACTAGGCTGATCCCAGTTGTTAGTTAGGAAACCTGTATGTTTAGTCAGAGGTCAAGTTGACCAGGATTTATTTTGTTTATGTTTCTTTTGCTTTGCTGTGTTTTGTCACTGTAAATAGAAAATAAACCGCACCTTTTTGATTTTGAAAACCACACCCTCCGTTTGCTGGGCCTGTTTTTGTGTGGGGAGCCCATCTCGGGGGTCACACACACCCGCTGCCGAGCTAACCCCCTCACAGTTGGTGGAGAATGCGGGCAGTTTTTTTTTAAGCCAGCATGGAGGAGATACTGAAGCAGCTGGCTCTAGCAAATGCCAATCAACAGCAGACAAATGCAGGTTTGCAAAAGAGCCTTGCAGCTCAACAACAGAACTTCGCAGCCCAGCAGCAAGCTCATCAACAGAGCCTTGCAGCCCAGCAGCAGACAAACGCAACTTTGCAACAGAGTCTGGAGGCTCAGCAACAAGCCCAGCAGCAATCTGAGGCCCGCTTCATAGACCTGTTGCAGAAGCAAGAGCAGAGACTACAACAACAGATGGAAGCAGCAATGCAGCAACGTCCGCAGACCAGTGAGGAAAGCCGTCCCACTAATACCGCGTCCTTTGGGGTGAGTCGTTTATTGACAAAAATGACTGGACAGGATGATCCAGAGGTATTTTTGACCACATTTGAAAGGACCGCTGAAAGAGAAAAGTGGCCTGAGGAGCAGTGGGCTGGACTGGTGGCTCCTCTGTTAACTGGTGAATCGCAGAAAGCTTACTATGACCTAGAGCCTAACCAAGCAAAAGACTATGTGATGCTAAAAGCTGAAATATTGGCAAGGCTGGGTGTCACCCAGGCTGTCCGGGCTCAGCGTGTGCATAACTGGACTTTCCAGCTTGGAAAACCCCCCAGGTCTCAAATGTATGATCTCATTCACCTGAGCAGAAAGTGGCTACAGCCAGAGACTTTGTCCGCACCAAAGATTGTGGAACGTGTTGTAATGGATCGGTTTTTGAGAGCTCTTCCTACTGCCATCCAAAAGTGGGTAAGCCATGGAGACCCAGAGACGGCCGATGGTCTTGTGGATCGTGTGGAGAAATACTTGGCTACAGAGAACCTGACGGCCTCTTCCAGAGACACTCGGACTTTCCACCCTAAGACCAGACCATCCCCAGGGGCGGATAAGAGGATTCCAAGGGGTGAGGGTGGAGAGAGTGAGAGGGTGGGAGCTCTACCCCAAGTTTGGCGAGAACAGCCTGGGAAATCAGCGGCTCAAGAGGCCGCAAGAAGGATCGTTTGCTACCGCTGCCGGCAAGCGGGACATATTGCAGCCAATTGCCCGGTTGTGGAGGAACCCATGCAGTGTGACTTTCTGACGGGCAGACGTCAGTCGCTGTGTGCGACAGTCGCATGCACTGCCATTCGAGGAACTGAGAAACATTTATGCAAAATGTGTGTTAATGGTAGAAATGTTGTGGTATTGCTGGATTCAGGTAGCCTTGTGACCCTGATAAAGGCTGAGTTAGTTAAAACAGAGGTCTCTGGGAATAGCAAGGTAGCTGTTATTTGTGTGCATGGGGACACCCGAGAGTATCCAGTGACTACAGTGTGTTTCGAGACCCCCAAAGGTACCCTCTCTCATCCAGTGGGCTTAGTATCTCAGTTACCGCATGACACCATTGTGGGAAGGGATTTTCCGAAGTTCTGGGAACTGTGGGATGATCCTGAGCCCCCCACTGGTGCCCCTATGTACCAGGAATGTGATAGCCAGAACTCCCCTGAGAGTGGTGAGGACTCTCCGGAATTTCCCTTATCAGTATTGGCAGGGGAGACTCAAGAAACTGGAGAGGAGCCCACCTCCTCAGACGAAAACCTACCGTCTGTGGAGTTTTCTGATCTGGAGGTTCACAGGGAAAATTTTGCCACAGAACAGTTAAAAGACCCCGCCCTAATAAAGGCACGGGAAAACGTAGTGGAAATAGATGGCGAGTTAGTGAACCCAGATAATACCTGCACTTACCCATACTTCAGCGTAGAGAAGGACCTACTGTATCGGGTGGCAAAAAGGGCAGAAGAAACCGTTGAGCAGCTTGTGGTGCCCAAACCTTACAGGAAGTTGGTGTTGGAGTTGGCCCATGGGCACATTCTTGGAGGTCATCTGGGGACAGAGAAAACCCGAGAGAGGGTATTACAGAGATTCTATTGGCCGGGGGTGATGAAGGACATAGAAAATTATTGTTCCTCCTGCCCTGTGTGTCAGAGGTCGGCCCCGATGCCACATTTCCGTAGCCCGCTGGTCCCTCTACCCATCATTGAGGTCCCGTTTGAGAGGATCGCCATGGATTTGGTAGGTCCTATAATCAAGTCCGCTAGGGGGCACCAGTACATATTAGTTATAATGGACTATGCCACCCGTTATCCAGAAGCGATCCCTCTCCGAAATACCTCGGCCAAAACCATAGCCAAAGAGCTATCTCTTGTGTTTAGCCGGGTGGGTATTTGTAAAGAACTGCTTACGGACCAAGGTACACCCTTTATGTCCCGGGTTATGAAGGAGCTGTGTAAATTGTTCAAAGTGACGCAATTACGTTCATCTGTGTATCACCCCCAAACCGATGGGCTGGTTGAAAGGTTCAACAAAACCCTAAAACAAATGTTGAAGAAAGTGGTGGATAGAGATGGAAAGGATTGGGACTGTCTACTTCCTTATCTGATGTTTGCTATTAGGGAGGTGCCCCAATCCTCTACGGGATTCTCCCCCTTTGAGTTACTGTATGGGAGACACCCAAGAGGGCTGTTGGATATTGCCAAGGAAACTTGGGAAAGTGAGAGTTCTCCCCACAGGAGTGTGATTGAGCATGTCGCCCTGATGCAAGACCGAATTGCACAGGTAATGCCCATCGTGAAGGAACATTTGGCCCAAGCGCAGTTAGCACAGCAGAGAGTGTACAACCGTGGAGCCAAGACCCGTACCTTTTCCCCGGGGGATAGGATACTGGTACTTGTCCCTACGGTTGAAAGTAAATTCCTTGCCAAATGGCAAGGCCCCTACGAGATAATGGAAAAAGTGAGCGAAGTGAATTACAAGGTCAGACAACCAGGAAGGCGAAAGCCCGAACAGATCTATCACGTTAATCTGTTGAAAGCCTGGAGGGATAGAGAGTCCCTAGTCGCAGACACTTGGTCACCAGCTCAAACTGGTTGCGTGATTCCTGAGGTTGGAATAGCAGCCACCTTGTCACAACCCCAACAACAGGAGGTTAAGGAGTTTGTGCTTCGCAACAAGGAGGTATTCTCTGAGCTGCCGGGACAAACATCTGGGGTAGAGCATGACATCATTACCCCGCCCGGTGAAAGGGTGAAGTTAAAACCCTATCGGATCCCAGAGGCCCGACGGGAGGCAATACGGGAGGAAGTACAGAAAATGCTGAACTTAGGGGTGATAGAGGAGTCCCAAAGTGATTGGTCTAGTCCCATTGTGTTGGTGCCTAAACCGGATGGGAGCTGGCGATTTTGTAACGATTTTCGTCAGTTGAACAAAGTTACAAAATTTGACACCTACCCCATGCCACGTATAGATGAGTTGATCGACCGGCTGGGAACAGCCCGATACATGACGACTCTTGACCTCACAAAAGGGTATTGGCAAATCCCCCTGGCCAAGTCGGCCAAAGAGAAAACCGCATTTGTAACCCCAGACGGGGCGTTCCAATACAAAAGAATGCCGTTCGGGTTACAGAATGCGCCGGCCACATTCCAGCGGAAAATGGACCAGATGCTGAGGCCCCATCGGAAGTATGCTGCGGCTTACCTGGATGACATAATTGTCCATAGCACAGATTGGGCCTCACATCTGCCAAAAGTGCAAGCAGTCCTGGACTCTGTTCGGGAAGCGGGGTTTACGGCTAACCCCAAGAAGTGTACCATTGGGCAGGAGGAGGCCAAATATCTTGGGTACACCATTGGGAGGGGAGTAATAAAACCCCAACTCAACAAAGTCGAGGCCATCCAGAGTTGGCCACGTCCCAACAGCAAGAAGCAGGTACGAGCCTTTCTGGGAATCGCTGGGTATTATCGGCGATTCATTCCCCACTTTGCTTCTAAGGCTGTGCCCCTAACCAACCTGACGAAGGGGAAAGGGTCGGTCATGATTAAATGGACCCCCGAGGCTGAGGCAGCATTCCAATTCTTGAAACAAGCCTTATGTAGCCAGCCAGTGTTGTACTCACCCGACTTCTCTAAAGACTTTGTCGTACAAAGTGATGCGTCAGATGTGGGGTTAGGAGCAGTATTGTCCCAGGTCTGGAACGGGGAAGAGCACCCAGTCATTTACCTCAGCAGGAAGTTGAAGTCCCATGAGGTAAATTACGCCACCGTTGAAAAGGAGTGTTTAGCGGTGAAGTGGGCTCTAGATTCCCTTCGGTACTACCTGCTAGGTAGGCACTTTGACATGGTTACGGATCACGCTCCGTTAAAGTGGATGGCTCAAAACAAGGAAACAAATAGAAGAGTGAATAGGTGGTTCCTGGCCCTCCAGGAATTCAACTTCACAGTAAAGCATCGCCCTGGCGTTCAAATGGGGAATGTGGATGCTTTGTCTCGAGTACATGAATGCCTGATTGCTGGTGTTCCAACCCCGAGGTTAAAACAAGAGGGGGGGTATGTGACAGCAGGAAGGTAAAGTCACCTGGTTGCATCCAGGGGGGTAGATATATTTCGCCCAGATTCAGGCTTTACGCCGACTTATACAACTAGGTGGAGAGTTGTATAAGCCCAGCTGAGGCTAGCAGGCTCATGGATGACTCATACCTCTAGGGAGAGTGCTGGGCGTCGTGCAGACAGGGAGTTGATGAGACCAGCTGAAGCTTGTCAGCTCATTTAGGCCTCTATAAGAACTCCCAGCTTCATTAGATGTTAGCTCATGCCTGGACCCAGACCTGTGTGGACTGTCTAGGGAGAGTGAACCCCTGTGCGGTGAGAAAAAGCCTGTGTGGCTATTTGCTTGGACATTTAAAACCAGGGACTTAGGGACTAGGACAGCACTAGGCTGATCCCAGTTGTTAGTTAGGAAACCTGTATGTTTAGTCAGAGGTCAAGTTGACCAGGATTTATTTTGTTTATGTTTCTTTTGCTTTGCTGTGTTTTGTCACTGTAAATAGAAAATAAACCGCACCTTTTTGATTTTGAAAACCACACCCTCCGTTTGCTGGGCCTGTTTTTGTGTGGGGAGCCCATCTCGGGGGTCACACACACCCGCTGCCGAGCTAACCCCCTCACAGCGGGTTCTGGTGCGAACCGAACCCGGGGGTGTTCGGCTCATCACTAATCCTCACTGTGCCCATCTCCTCACTGTGCCCATCATCACTGTGCCCATCATCACTGTGCCCATATCCTCACTGTGCCCATATCCTCACTGTGCCCATCGCAGCGTACCTGAAATTCTTGATAGGCTGTGCTGCGGGCGTCCATTTTTTAAAACTTGTGGCTTCCTCCTGTTCCCGTCCCATTCCAAGATAGGCGATTGACACTGTGTTCAGTGTTCCGCCTATCACAGCCCTCTTCTCATCCTCGGACTCAGTTTCCCAGCAGACACTGTGTTTAGTGACAATCACGGACGTTCTTTCATCTTCGAACAAGAGAAGGTCCGTGATTGGCGGATCATTAAACACAGTGTCTGCTGGGAAAGTCAGAGGATGAGAAGATGGCCGTGATAGGCGGAACACTGAACACAGTGTCAATCGCCTATCACGGAACCGCATGGGACCAGGAGGAAGCCGCGAGTTTTAAAAAATGGACGCACAAGGTACACTAACTCGAGTTTAAGCCGAGAGGGGTATTTTCAGCCCTAAAAAAAGGGCTGAAAAACTTGGCTTATACTCAAGTATATACGGTACATCATAAAGTATCCGCATATGCGGATGATCTTTTATTCTGCCTTACCAAACCTGTTATATCTATGCCAAACCTACTAAGAGAATTGGATCAATATGGTGCACTGTCCAATTTAAAGATTAATATGTCCAAGTCAGAGGTAATGGGTGTATCTATGACTACGACTCAAATTAACGCTTCAAAAATTTGTTTTAAGTTTAGATGGACCTATACGGGCATCAAATACCTGGGCACGTTGATTCCACCTAAATTGGATCAAACCTTTGAGTTAAATTTTTTACCTCTACTGAGTAGAGTGAAAGTCTCACTTTCTAAATGGCATCAGGGCCTTTTCTCTTGTTTCGGTAGATGTAACATAATAAAAATGTCAATATTGCCTAAATTTTCCTATCTTTTTCAAACTCTACCCATTCATATACCCCCTGAATTCTTTAAACAGACTAATAAGATGATAACTGAATTCATTTGGGCCCATAAAAGGCCCAGAATTCAACGTTGTTTAATGATAATGCCTAAACAATATGGGGGGGGGTAGCGGTACCAGATATGCAGAAATATTATCAGGCGGCTCAAATGGCGCGACTAGTAGACTGGTGTAGGCATGCAAGCTCTAAAATATGGCCAAAAATCGAGCAATCACAGTGTGAGGTCCCATTGCGTCATGCGGTTTGGTGCTTTGGAGACCTGAGTTCAGCCCTCAAAAAGCACTCAACCTTGGGCCCTACCCTGCGTATTTGATCTCGAATATGTTCCACCACTTTATGATCATCTGTCAACTCCCCCCTGTACCATATTGTAGGGAATCCTCATTTCCCTCTGGGACTACAGGAGGGACCCTTCAGGAAACTTTCAGACTCACAGTGTTTTCAGGCCTCGCATTTTATACAAATAGCGACCGGGACATGGCCCTCATTACCTGAACTAACCTCATCCAACGACTGTTTCTGTCTTGATTTCTGGAGTGGAGCTCAGTTGCGACACTTCCTTAACACTCTCCCACCTCCGGATAGATTTCAACGAACATTGACACCCTTAGAACAACTATGTGAGGGGACGGGGCCTTGCTCCCACTTAATCTCGCAAATGTATACACTACTGGTTGCCCCCCAAGAGGATTATGTCCCTCTATATATAAGGAAGTGGGAAATGACATTAGACAGGACGTTCACCCAGGCACAACATAGGCAGATAGTAAATCTTGCATTGAAATCTTCAATATCTACAAGAATCCAAGAAACAAATTTTTAAATAATGACAAGATGGTACCGTACACCCTCATTACTTAATAAATTCTCTCCGGAGATCCCGGACAAATGTTGGAGGTGTCAGGAGGAAAGAGGGACTCACGTTCTCTGGTCCTGCCCAAAATTGGAGTACTTCTGGAGGGAGATACGGTGGATAGCACAGAAATTTACTGAGTATAACCTCCCAGAAGATCCAGCCATATTTTTGTTACATGTCTCAAACATACTGGGGAAAACATATAGTAAATTAATTTTGCACCATCTTATTAACGCTGCTAGATCATGTATCGTACGGCAGTGGAGAGATACGAGCCCTCCCACAATTCTTACATGGGTCACACGAATTGAAGAGGTTAATAGGATGGAGGATCTGTTATTATCGGCTCAAAATCGAAAGGAGACATATTTAGAAACTTGGGGCTAATGGAACACATTTAAATTCTCGGAGGAAGGGAGTTCCCTCTTTGCCCCTGAGAGAACTTGAAAAAGAGAGGAGTGGGGGGCCTTGGGGGTGCCCTAACTCCCCTGGATGATGGTATAGTAAACTCACCTTTACCTCGGTACATTTTCCCCGCCAACTCCGACTCCCCTTCCCCTATTAGTGTTTTCTTCCTCCTTCTTTTTTTTCCCCCTTTTTTTATTTCTATCTTCTCTTTTTCTATCTTTTTCCTTTTTTTTTAGGAATTCTTTCCCTCATGGGGTTTCTTACTTTCTCCTTTTGCCTCTTCAGATAGGTAGAGGTTTTTCTTCTTGGTAAAGTATGTTGTCAGGTAGGGATGAGCTTCGAGTTCGAGTCAAACTCATGTTCGACTCGAACATTGCCTGTTCGCTCGTTCGCCGAACAGCGAACAATTTGGGGTGTTCGCGGCAAATTCGAAAAGTCTATGGGAGAAATCTAAAGTGCTAATTATAAAGGCTTATATGCAAGTTATTGTCATAAAAAGTCTTTGGGGACCCGGGTCCTGCCCCAGGGGACATGTATCAATGCAAAAAAAAGTTTTAAAAACGTCAGTTTTTTTGGGAGCAGTGATTTTAATAATGCTTAAAGTGAAACAATAAAAGTGAAATATTCCTTTAAATTTCGTACCTGGGGGGTGTGTATAGTATTCATGTAAAGTCGCGCTTGTTTCCCGTGCTTAGAACTGTCCCTGCACAAAGTGTCATTTCTGAAGGAAAAAAAGTAATTTAAAACTCACTCGCGGCTATAATAATTTGTCGGCTCCCGGCAATACATAGAAAAGTCATTGATAAAAAAAAAAAAAAGCGTGGGGGTCCCCCCAAATTCAATTACCAGGCCCTTCAGGTCTGGTATAGATATTAAGGGGAACCCCACCGCAAATGTAAAAAAAAAATGCGTGCGGTTCCCCCCAAATATCCATACCAGGCCCTTCAGGTCTGGTATGGATTTTAAGGGGAACTCCACCCCAAATTTAAAAAAAAATTGCGTGGAGTCCCCCCAAAAATCCATACCAAACCCTTATCCGAGCACGCAACCTGGCAGGCCGCAGGAAAAGAGGGGGGACGAGAGAGCGCCCCCCCTCCTGAACCGTACCAGGCCACATGCCCTCAACATGGGGAGGATGTCCCCATGTTGATGGGGACAAGGGCCTCATCCCCACAACCCTTGCCCGGTGGTTGTGGGGGTCTGCGGGCAGGGGGCTTATCGGAATCTGGAAGACCCCTTTAACAAAGGGGACCCCCAGATCCCGCCCCCCCTATGTGAATTGGTAAGGGGTACATTGTACCCCTACCATTTCACGAAGAAAGTGTAAGAAAAAAAAAAAACACACACAAACACCTTGGAAAAGTCCTTTATTAAAAAACTAAAAAAAAACTAAAAAAAAAAAACATTCCAGCGATGAAATCCAGTGTCCCGCGGCGATCCGATGTCCAGCGCTGTCCGTCATTGGCTGAGCCTGAGTGGACCTGATGGGGAACTTCTTCCGCAGTCTAATAAATGTATAGACCCACCCCTTCTAAAGTTCCCCATCAGGTCCGCTCAGCCAATGACTAGGTGTAAGGCTAAGCGGACCAGATGCGGAACGTGAGAAGGGGCGGGTCTATTCATGTATTACACAGTGAAGAAAGTTCCCCATCAGGTCCGCTCAGGCCAATGACGTAGGCGGGGTCTGATATACGAGGGGGCGGACCTGATGGGGAACTTCCTTCACTGTGTAATACATGAATAGACCCGCCCATTCTCACGTTCCGCATCTGGTCCGCTTAGCCTTACACTTAGTCATTGGCTGAGTGGACCTGATGGGGAACTTTAGAAGGGGCGGGTCTATACATTTAATAGACTGCGGAAGAAGTTCCCCATCAGGTCCACTCAGGCTCAACCAATGACGGACAGCGATGGACATCGGATCGCCGCGGGATACTGGATTTCATCGCTGGAATGTTTTTTGTTTTTTTTTTTTAATAAAAGACTTTTCCAAGGTGTTTGTGTGTTTTTTTTACATTTTTTTTACACTTTCTTCGTGAAATGGTAGGGGTACAATGTACCCCTTACCAATTCACATAGGGGGGCCGGGATCTGGGGGTCCCCTTTGTTAAAGGGGTCTTCCAGATTCCGATAAGCCCCCTGCCCGCAGACCCCCACAACCACCAGGCAAGGGTTGTGGGCAACATGGGGACATCCTCCCCATGTTGAGGGCATGTGGCCTGGTACGGTTCAGGAGGGGGGGGCGCTCTCTCTTCCCCCCCTCTTTTCCTGTGGCCTGCCATGTTGCGTGCTCAGATAAGGGTCTGGTATGGATTTTTGGGGGGACTCCATGCCATTTTTAAAAAAAAATTGGGGTGGAGTTCCCCTTAAAATCCATGCCAGACCTGAAGGGCCTGGTATGGATATTTGGGGGGAACCGCACGCATTTTTTTAAAAGATTTGCGGCGGAGTTCCCCTTAATATCTATACCAGACCTGAAGGGCCTGGTAATTGAATTTGGGGGGACCTCCACGCTTTTTTTTTTATCAATGACTTTTCTATGTATTGCCGGGAGCCGACAATTCATTAATAGTCGCGAGTGAGATTTAAATTACTTTTTTTCCTTCAGAAATGACACTTTGTGCAGGGACAGTTCTAAGCATGGGAAACAAGCGTGACTTTACATGCATATTATACACACCCCATAGGTACGAAATTTAAAGGAAAATTTCACTTTTATTTTTTCACTTTAAGCATTATTAAAATCACTGCTCCCGGAAAAAACTGGAGTTTTTAAAACTTTTTTTTGCATTGATACATGTCCCCTGGGGCAGGACCCGGGTCCCCAAACACTTTTTATGACAATAACTTGCATATAAGCCCTTAAAATTAGCACTTTAGATTTTGAACGTTCGAGTCCATTGTATTTAATAGGGTTCTAAAGTTCACGCGAACATTCTGTCTGTTCGCAGGTTCTGGTGAGAACCGAACTGGGGGGTGTTCGGCTCATCCCTATTGTCAGGGCATACAAGAGAAGCAGGTCTAATGGAAGATAGAATGGGGACTATCTCAAATAACTAGTTATTGTTTTCTTTTCTTTTTTTTTGTGGATGTATTTAAGATAGGAGTCATGCTGTTAACTGGATTTTGAATGGACTCTGGGCTTATATGATTGATGGATTAATGAAATAGTTTTCTTCTCTGTATGTATGACAACTAAAATAAAGAAATTTAAAAAATAAAAAAATGGGAGGGGGGCGGTCGGGCCTGTAAGGGGCCCTGGGGACCATTGGGCCCCTTACAGGTGTAATGCAAAAAATAAATAAATTAGAAAAAAAAAATGGGAGGGGGGCCAGCCGGGCCTGTAAGGGGCCCTGGGGACCATCGGGCCTCTTACAGGTGTAATGCAAAAAAAATAAAGTAAAAAAAACCCCCAAAAAATGGGAGGGGGGCCAGCCAGGCCCCTGGGGACCATCGGGCCCCTTACAGGTGTAATGCCTGTACCCCCCTGATGGTGGCCCTGTTGCTAATAAATGCTTAACTGTACTTGGCGTGCATTTGCGGAGTGGATAGGCAAGGTATAGGATCCACATTGGCTAGGGACAGAACATCTAGTCCTAGGGAAAGGACTGTTGCTGTTGGTTGTAACAATGTGATCGCTGAATAAAGCTTCGGACCCTATTTTGGAGACCCATGGTGTGCTGATGACATCTTTTGCTCTGATCACCGTTCCAGCCGGTAGTTGCTTCAGCACCCACTTTTCCTCATAGCCACTTTTGCAGAAACATGTGCATTGTAGTCCTAGGGAAAGGTTCCTGAGGAGGAAAAACAAAATAGGGACACCTTTTCTGGATATAGATCGGCCATCGGTCTGCTTAGTGCCACTCATACCGCCCAACAGCTGCCCCTCTTCAACCAGATGCTGTTCCAGTAATTGAAGCCTTATCAAGGTGACAGTATAAGTGTAGGGACAATTCCGCCGTGCCAATAACATTGCTGAGAGTTTCTGTACCTGTGCCACTCCACTTGGTCTCAGTGGACCTCACTTGGTCTCAGTGGACCTTTTCTCCACCTTGGGTACCAACTAATTGCCCTGTCCACAAGCATCTTGTGCCTGGATATAGATGGTGACCTTGAATGATCGATGAACAAAGATGACACCATCTTTCTGGAAAGAAAAGCAGATGCAGGCAGTGTCAGGGGGAGTACTGTGATGTCTGGAAGGGTTACACTGACACATTACTGGGTCTACTGCACACAATTATCTGATGCTAGTGTAGCGGCCTCCCGGACCTCAAGAGGCCTGATGATGACCTCCAGAGTCAGGGAGAGCTGACATCCATCTTCGTAGAGTGGGTTACCAGGCATGGTTTGTGTAATGCAAGATGAAATGATGGGCGCCAGTCACTTTTTGAATGCAAATAAAGAGATTTATTGTCTCCTAACGAGAACTGTGGGAGAGGGGGTTAGGGCCGGGACACCCTTAGGCAGATGCAATGACAATTAGCAGACACTATAGGCAGACAGCTATACAGTTCAAAGCCTCCAGCCAGATGCAACTTCTGTATTGGCAGGACCGTTGTCTCCAATGGCAACTAAGCTTTTAACAGTTTCCAAAGATCTTCACACATAGAACTTGGCAACAGAGTACGGTTCTTCTCTTATCTCACAGTTTCCCACTGTAGGTCTTTGATCACTGAGCTCCCAGTCTCTCACTAGACTTCCAGATCCCAGCTGCCCTCTGGATCCTCCGAGCTCCTCCACAGTTACCCCTCTGTATACTACTCAAGCGTCACCCCCACTAACCCATTGGGTCCCTGGCTGGGCACTTGCTTAAGCTTTCTCAATTCTTCACCATCTCCAGCTGGTGAGAAGACTGCTCTGGTACTTCTTCAGGCTTACTCACAGTAGTCTTTGGTAATAAGGTGGATGGTCCCTTAGTGGCGACTGCTTCCCCTTTACCTCTGACCACGACTGGTTCCCCATCCTTCAGAACCTCTGTAACTCGGTTAGACTCCAATCCTGCAGTCCCAACCCTACGCTGCTTCTCCTGGATAGGCCTCAGCCAGCTTAGCAGCCATGTGTCCCCAGGATAGGCCGCAGGCTTCTGGCCTAGCAACCCGAGACATAACACACGTCCACTCAGACAGCCATCCAGGGGGCACAGAACCCCGATCACCTGACTCCACCCAAATAAATAGGCTCTCCCAGCAGGCCAAGGGACTAAAGAAACCCCTGCCAATTGGCTAAGACACCCCATCCATTCATAATCCAACCTTGCTATGCCCTTGTCGATCTAATATCACCAGCAACAATGCCACCCAGTGACAGAAGAGAAAAGGTACAGCAACTTCAGTATTAGAGAGGGATCAGTGGATCTTCTAACAATTAACCAGAACATTTACTATCTGGCAAACTAAATTTATGAGCAAACCTGCCCAAACACCAGGGTGCTACACTAAGTCAGCTTTAAATAAAAAGACCTAAAAAACTACCAGCATGCGGTACATTGGCTAAGTGTGATCACATGACCTCATCACAAAGTCAGCATTCACTACATTGGCTCAGACTAACCAATGACCTCATCCCAAAGCCAGATTTCACTATACTGGCTGTGAATGACTCCATCATACCCTGGGCCTGTGTGCATGTTGGGTAATGGAGATATTTTCCAGTCTTAAATCTCTGGTAGGTGTATGATAGCACTGGGACAATCTGAATGGGAATTAGTTCTAATCAATATAAAATAAAACGCGTTCTTGAATGTGATCATGACAGTGGAATCCCTCAACAGACATCCACCTACGGGTATGCGGTTGGAAGCACCTAGTAAAAACGTTAATTTTGCTTGGAAATTCTTTTAGAATATTTACTGGTTAAGAGCATCAACTACAGCAAATGCGTTTTGGGGGGAAGCAATTCCCTTCTTTAGGGCTAGAACTATGGTCTGTAATAGCATCAGGATGGAATACACTAGAAAGGCTGAGTTAAAGCTGAAGTAAACCCATCCATAAAACAGTTTTATTTCCGGCATGTGCCGGAAATGTAACACTCCCATTGGTTGTGCTCTCAACCAAACTGTCTAACCATCCAATGGCTGGTGTCATAACTGATCACATGTGCAGCATTGTGGCAGTTGTAGATTAAAAAGAGGCCAAGATGGCAGCTTCCTTGGCTGAAAATGATAGGGGGGTTTACTTACACTTTAAAGTGATTGTAAAGTCTCGTTTTTTTTTCCTATAAAAATAACAAACCTGTTATACTTACCTGCTCTGTTGTAGTAGATTTGCACAGAGCAGCCCGCTTCCTCCTCTTCTCGGGTCCCTCTTCTGTGATCCTGGCCCCTCACTCCTGTTCAGTGCCCCCACAGCAAGCAGCTTGCTATGGGGCACCTGAGCCGAGTCACAGCTCCCTGTGTTGATTCAAACACTGAGCCCCGACCCAGCCCTGCCCCATCTCTCTCCTGATTGGCTAGCTGACTTTGATTGACAGCATTGGCAGCCAATGGGGCCGATGCTGTGTCTCAGCCAATCAGGGAGGGAGAATCTTGGATGGCTGAGACACTCTTGGACATCGTTGGACAGAGAGGGACCTCAGGTAAGTGTTAGGGGGCTGAGAGGGGCTGCTGCACACAGAAGGATTTTTATCTTAATGCATAGAATGCATTAAAAAAAAGGGTTCTGCCTTTACAACCCCTTTAAGACTGGATTAGGGCTTGCATGTCCTAGCATAAAATGGATTAATCTGGCTGTCCACATTTTCATTAGGACATGCTAGCCTAAACCCAGGCATTTGAGAGTATTCCATCCTAATTCTATTACAGACCATAGTTCAAGCCCTGAAAAAGGTGATCCTTTTCTCCTGAAACATGTTGGCTGTTTCTGTTGCTCTTAACTAAAAAATATTTCCAAGGAAAGTAAACATTTGTACTAGGTTTTTCCCAAGCACACACCCAGACGTTTACTCTCTGTTGACCTTTTTTGACTTTCATGATCAGAGAGGTAGCCGCCTAGGACCAGAATCAGGCTTATAACATCTTACTTTTGTAGCGGGGTCTTTAAATTTAGGTTGGGTACACCTGGGTGGAAGTTCAGGTGTGTAGGTATGGGAGTAATGACTATTTGTATTCGTGGAGGAATGGGGCGGTGTAATAATCTCCTTGGCCGGTGGGTGGTGAGTGCCCGCAGGCTCAAGGTAGATTCACTGCGATAGTGCTGTCCTTTTTGTCCCTTCTCGGAGATGGCACGGCGAGGGTGGGGAACCTGCCGTGGCGTCATTGGAGGAGATAAAAGGGGGAGACGCCCTGATCATGAGGTCTTGCTCTTCTGGAGGTTCTTCATCACGCGCCCAGGCACCTTAGGCCTGGGTGCGGGCGGTTCCGGATTTCGGCTCAGGTGCCCTAGGCCTGACCGGAATGGAGTTGGAGTCCATCCCAGGCACCTTCAGCCTGGGGTGAGGTACTAAACCAGGAGGCCTGGGGCCCAGTGACTTTGACTGGGTCCTGCGAGGGTGGAGAAGTCCGAGGGTCCCTGAAGTGGATGGGGCCCATGTCTGAGGTGAGGAGGCCGGGGAGGTTACCCATTCGGAGAGTCTGGAGCAGCATCAACCCAGTGACGGATGGGCCTCTGGTAACTCCCTTGGAGGGACATCTTCCCCTGATAGGGGCCGCAACGCAGCAAAGGTACTCCTATCTATGTTCTCTTGAGTCGCTGGTAGAGACTCTCAAGTTCTAAGTCCTTTCAAGATATGGCTATAGTAACCGCTGGCGAGATCGCAGTGGTTTAGCTGAGAATTAGGATAGTGCCTCGGCCTGCTCAACCCCTGTATCAATATGTTAACAAGTCGCAACCAGTTGGCTACTGAAGCACTGTTTATTGTGAGAAATGCAATAAAACAAGAGTTGGACTGTGATCGGTGTGTGGAACTCTGGTTAATGGGAGCAGAGGGAAGTGTTGGCACAACAGGACTTAATCCTTTACAGAAGCACATAGGCCCGAGGAAATATCTGGTACTAGCCTTCACCTCACCCACAGCTATGGGGAGGACATGGGCCATAGCGCATCTCACCCTGTCGTGTGTGATACCCCTAGACGAAAGAGATGGGGTGAGGTCGCTACACTTTCATAATGGACTTACCTCCTGCAAGAACGCACTTTATGCTATGTTTTCTAGAACAAAATTCCCATACTCATTGGTCCAGTGCTATCAAATACCTACCGGAGATTTAAGACTGGAAGATTTCTCTACCACACAGTATGCATTATTCAAGCCCAAAACAAATGAATCCCAGCGCTAACACAACTGTTAGATGGAAGCAGTCTAAATTAGAATATTAGAATATTATGCTACCAAAAATGAATTATGGCCCCATATTGGAATTCATTCTGTTGACTGATTTGACTAACGTGAACAGAGAGGTAGCAGCCCAGGACTAGAACCAGGTTTCATAGTTACATAGTAGGTGAGGTTGTAAAAAGACAAAAGTCCATCAAGTCCAACCTGTGTGTGTGATTATATGTCAGTATTACATTATATATCCCTGTATGTTGTGGTCGTTCAGGTGCTTATCTAGAAGTTTCTTGAAACCATCGATGCTCCCTGCTGAGACCACCGCCTGTGGAAGGGAATTCCACATCCTTGACGCTCTTACAGTAAAGAACTCTCTTCATACGCACCTAATTTTTATTGTGGGCTTACCTCCTTCAAGAAGAAAGCACTTTATTCTATGTTCATTAGAACTAATGCCGTGTACACACAATCGATTTTCTCGACGGTGAAAACATCGCCGAGAAAATCGACATGAAAAACGAGGACCGGCTTGGTCCCCTACACACGGCCGGTTTTCATGACATATTTTCTTTTGGTCGTGAAAAACGACCATGTGTAGGCTCCCTGGCAGTGTTTTTCCCTATGAGAAAACTGCCGCGGAAAAAAATGCCCTGAATAACGACGAGAAAAATTAGAGCATGTTCTAATTTTTCTCGTCGTGATTCTTGCAGTTTTTCTCGTCGGGAAAAATGCAGAAAAGCCCACACACGAGCGTTTTTCTCGTCAAAGAGAAAAAATTACATTTTTCCCGACGAGAAAAATGGTCGTGTGTACGCGGCATAATTGCTATTCTCATTGGTCTAGTGCCATCATTCACCTACCAAAGATTTAGGACTGGAAAATATTTCCACCCCTCAATATGCATTGTTCAAGTCCTGAAGAATTGGCTCCCTTTCCCCTGAAATGTGTTGGCTGTATCTGATGCTCTTAACCAATCAATGCCTATTGCAGAACAGCCCTGAATAAGGGGATCTCTTCCCCTGAAACATGTTGGCTATATCTGATGTTCTTTTACAAGCAGGATTTATGTGAGATCATTGAAAAACAGAAATTAACTGCTCTAAATATCCTGCTTTTTGATTGAATTATTTTCCTATCAGAATCTCGCCAGAACACAGAAAGACAGAACAAGTAGAAAATTCAGTAAAATCAGGGGGAAAGAGCCAACGTCCCAGCATTCTATTCACTATGAAATTCGAAGTTCCATGTTCAAAGTTATTTAACACTCAACTCCAGGATCTTGTCAACTCCCCCAAGTTTGTTGGCTCTCACCACCGCTGTTGCTCCTGCATAATAAATTGTATAATATCTGCTGCTATCACCATAAAAAGATCTTACAAACGCTTGTGATGTCATCATGTAGACACAATGGCTTCCTGAAAGTTCAGAGCACCAGGAGGATCCTCCATCATTTCTGAAAACGACGTGTCCCTTGGTTCTCAGGGATCCAATTGTAGTTTCTGGACAGTGACCGAGGGTAACAGGTTGTTATGTGTTGAATGACTGTGTTGAAAGCAGTGACGGGGAAGCAGTGTATTATTTCATCACCACCACCCAAAGCGGGTAGCTTCTGGAAACTATGTGTCCCATGGTATCTAGGGATCCTAGATTCGTTTCTGGACAGTGATTGAGGGTAACAGGTGGTTCTGTGGGAGGTGACAGGATGTTCTATGGATGGTAATGGATGGTTCTGTGCATGATGATGGATAGTTATGTGGGTGTTGAGGGGTGGTGACAGTGAAGTGGTGTATTATTTCATTGCCCCCCACAGCTGGTAGCTTCCTTACTGGCCTTCTAGAAGTTACGTGTCCCCTGGTTCCATGTAATTTCTGGACAGTGACTGAGGGTAATAGGTGCTTCTGTGTTGAAGGCAGTGACAGTGAAGCGGTGTATTATTTCATCAGCGCCCAAAGCCGGTAGCTGCCTTACTAGACTTCTGGAAACTATGTGTCCGATGGTTCCCAGGGATCTACGTAAGTGTAGTTACTGGACAGGATGGTGGCATGGTGGAGGTGACGGGATGTTCTATGTGTGATGATGGGTGGTTCTGTGCACAATGATGGGCAGTTATGTGGATGTTGAGGGGTGGTGACTGTGAAGTGGTGTATTATTTCATTGCCTCCCACAGCTGGTAGCTGCCTTACTGGCCTTCTAGAAGTTACGTGTCCCCTGGTTCCATGTAGTTTCTGGACAGTGACTGAGCGTAATAGGTGGTTCTGTGTTGAGGGGCTGTGTTGAAGGCAGTGACAGTGAAGTGGTGTATTATTTCATCAGTACCCCAAAGCCGGTAGCTGCCTTACTAGACTTCTGGAAACTATGTGTCCCATGGTTCCCAGGGATCTACGTTACTGGACAGGATGGTGGCATGGCGAAGGTGACGGGATGTTCTATGTGTGATGATGGGTGGTTCTGTGCACGATGATGGGCAGTTATGTGGGTGTTGAGGGGTGGTGACAGTGAAGTGGTGTATTATTTCATTGCCTCCCACAGCTGGTAGCTGCCTTACTGGCCTTCTAGAAGTTACGTATCCCCTGGTTCCATGTAGTTTCTGGACAGTGACTGAGGGTAATAGCTGGTTCTGTGTTGAAGGCAGTGACAGTGAAGCAGTGTATTATTTCATCAGCACCCAAAGCCGATAGCTGCCTTACTAGACTTCTGGAAACGATGTGTCCCATGATGCCCAGGGATCTACGTTACTGGACAGGATGGTGGCATGGCAGAGGTGACGGGATGTTCTAGGTGTGGTGAAGGGTGGTTCTGTGCACAATGATGGGCAGTTATGTGGGTGTTGAGGGTTGGTAACAGGGATGAGCCGAACACCCCCCTGTTCGGTTCGCACCAGAACCTGCGAACAGACAAAATGTTCGTGTAAACTTTAGAACCCTATTAAATACAATGGACTCGAACGTTCGAAATCTAAAGTGTTAATTATAAAGGCTGATATGCAAGTTATTGTCCTAAAAAGTGTTTGGGGACCCGGGTCCTGCCCCAGGGGACATGTATCAATGCAAAAAAAAGTTTTAAAAACGGCAGTTTTTTCGGGAGCAGTGATTTTAATAATGCTTAAAATGAAAAAATAAAAGTGAAATATTCCTTTAAATTTCGTACCTGGGGGGTGTGTATGATATGCATGTGAAGTGGCGCATGTTTCCCGTGCTTAGAACTGTCCCTGCAAAAAATTTCATTTTTGAAAGAAAAAAAGTCATTTAAAACTGACTTGCGGCTATTAATGAATTGTCGGCTCCCGGCAATACATTCAAAAGTCATTGATAAAAAAAAAAAAAAAAAGCGTGGGGGTCCCCCAGAATTCAATTACCAGGCCCTTCAGGTCTGGAATGGATATTAAGGGGAACCCTGCCGCAAATTTAAAAAAAAATTGACGTGGGGTTCCCCCACATATCCATTCCAGGCCCTTCAGATCTGGCATGGATTTTAAGGGGAACTCCACCCCAAATTTTAAAAAAAAATGGCGTGGAGTTCCCCTAAAAATCCATACCAGACCCCTTATCCGAGCACGCAACCTGGCCGGCCGCAGGGGAAAAGGGGGGGACGAGAGAGCGGCCCCCCTCCCTCCTGAACCGTACCAGGCCACATGCCCTCAACATGGGGAGGATGTCCCCATGTTGATGGGGACAAGGGCCTCATCCCCACAACCCTTGCCCGGTGGTTGTGGGGGTCTGCGGGCGGGGGGCTTATCGGAATCTGGAAGATTCATTGGTTGTGCCTGAGCGGACCTGATGGGGAACTCCCTCTCAGTATTTTAAATGTATAGACCCGCCCCTTCTAAAGTTCCCCATCAGGTCCGCTCAGCGGACCAGATGCGGAACATGAGAAGGGGCGGGTCTATACATGTATTGCCAAAGTGAGAGCAGCTCCCCATCAGGTCCGCCCCCTCGGTATGTCGGACCCGCCTACGTCATTGGCTTGAGCGGGGAACTTCCTTCACTATGTAAATTTAAATTACACAGTGAAGGAAGTTCCCCGCTCAAGCCAATGATATAGGCGGGTCCGACATACCGAGGGAGCGGACCTGATGGGGAACTTTAGAAGGGGCGGGTCTATACATTTAAAATACTGAGAGGGAGTTCCCCATCAGGTCCGCTCAGGCACAACCAATGAAGGACAGCGCTGGACATCGGGATCGCCGCGGGACACTGGATTTCAGCGCTGGAATGTTTTTGTTTTTTTTATTATTTTAAATAAAGGACTTTTTCAAGGTGTTTGTGTGTTTTTTTTAAACATTTTTTTACGCTTTCTTCGTGAAATGGTAGGGGTACAATGTACCCCTTACCAATTCACATAGGGGGGGGGCCGGGATCTGGGGGTCCCCTTTGTTAAAGGGGTCTTCCAGATTCCGATAAGCCCCCCGCCCGCAGACCCCCACAACCACCGGGCAAGGGTTGTGGGGATGAGGCCCTTGTCCCCATCAACATGGGGACATCCTCCCCATGTTGAGGGCATGTGGCTTGGTACGGTTCAGGAGGGAGGGGGGGCCGCCCTCTCGTCCCCCCCTTTTCCCCTGCGGCCGGCCAGGTTGCGTGCTCGGATAAGGGGTCTGGTATGGATTTTTAGGGGGACTCCACGCCATTTTTTTAAAATTTGGGGTGGAGTTCCCCTTAAAATCCATGCCAGATCTGAAGGGCCTGGAATGGATATTTGGGGGAACCCCACGTCAATTTTTTTTTAAATTTGCGGCGGGGTTCCCCTTAATATCCATTCCAGACCTGAAGGGCCTGGTAATTGAATTCTGGGGAACCCCCACGCTTTTTTTTTTTTTTTTATCAATGACTTTTGTATGTATTGCCGGGAGCCGACAATTCATTAATAGCTGCGAGTGAGTTTTAAATGACTTTTTTTCTTTCAAAAATGACTTTTTTTGCAGGGACAGTTGCACGGGAAACATGCGCCACTTCACATGCATATCATACACACCCCCCAGGTACGAAATTTAAAGGAATATTTCACTTTTATTTTTTCATTTTAAGCATTATTAAAATCACTGCTCCCGAAAAAACGGCCGTTTTTAAAACTTCTTTTTGCATTGATACATGTCCCCTGGGGCAGGACCCGGGTCCCCAAACACTTTTTAGGACAATAACTTGCATATAAGCCTTTATAATTAGCACTTCAGATTTCTCCCATAGATTTTTCGAATTTGCCGCGAACACCCCAATTTGTTCGCTGTTCGGCGAACGGGCGAACAGGCAATGTTCGAGTCGAACATGAGTTCGACTCGAACTCGAAGCTCATCCCTAGTTGGTAACAGTGAAGCTGTGTATTATTTCATCCCCGCCCACAGCCAGTAGCTGCCTTACTGGACTCGGCAGAGGACAGGAAATGGTAAAGCAAGGTTAGTGTTGCATAGCCGGAAGTAAAACATTGATTGAAACCCCTATTAATTGTGGATGGGAATGTGTAAGGTAAATGAAAACGAAGGCAACGTTCTTGAGTTAATTACAAATATAACAATACTTTTATTGGCAAAGTTGCAGTTCCGCTCTAAGTGATAAGGCCTTACCATAGGTTGGTCTATTTAGAAAAAAATAAATTTTGAGACTGGGTTCACACTATTGTTTCACCGCATCCAATTCACATGTCAGGAGATTCATACATCTCCAGGGCCGCTCCGGTCCAAATTGCATAGGAGTCCTGTGTGTCTTCTTTTCCATTTCAGGTCCGAATTCAGCCAAAAATTCAGACTAAATTTGGACCTGAAAAGGTGAATGGGGTCGCACCGGACCCCTGCTGTGAGTAGCTCCGTGCTGCAGTGTGAACCCAGCCTTATGCCGCGTACACACGATCAGACCTTTTTCCAACCAAATTCGGAATTTCATCAGAAAAAAATTGAACAGGTTCTATTTTAAAATTGCGATGGAATATATTGGAATTTCTCCGATGGGGCCCACACACGGTCGGAATTTCCGATGAAAAAAGTCAGACGGACTCCGTCTGACTTTTTTCATCGGAAATTCCTATCGTGTGTACACCGCATAAGGGTCCTTTAAGAAAACTAAATTTTCTTCCAAACATGGAGGTTATCAAAGTTCATTATAATTTTGTTGGGTTGAAATATGGTGAATATTAATTTTGTAAAAAACAATATCACATAAAAAAACAAAAAAATGACAATAGAAATAAAAATAAAAAAATAACTATATGGTTTCCAGGGCACCTATCAGCTGCGCCCCTCCTCCTCTGTGCTCTCGGCCCCCCTTTTCCTTCCAGGAACGCTGAAAGATGCTTCTATGGCGGCTCGGACGGTCACCGAGGAGTCTAAGCGCGTCTTGGCCTCCTGAACAGAGCAATTCCGTAACAAACTCACGATGGCCATGGGAAGAACCTGATGGGAAGATCAAAGGTTTGCCATTATCACCTAACTGGAACATGTGCCAATAATGTGCAGAATTTCTTTTGATTATGACCACTAAATCCTCACACCCAAAACATATCTCTATAAATGTTATACAATACAGCCAGGAAGGGCATTCCTCCTATGAGTAATGTATGATTCACCAGCTACCAGTTGTAGATTGTTTAGGCGTGTGATTTGGCAAAGACTCTGGAAACTGTTATGGGAAATCCATATACAAATGCTAGAAGATGTCAACCCTACACTGTACACTCGGGAGAGGTTGAACCAGAGATCAGTTATAGCAATGAAGGTGATGAAAACTGGGGCTGAACTTCTGTTGGCCTTGAGTTATTTTTTGATGATTAGCCGCAGTATTTTTTGGGTTTAGGATCATCTGCTGCTACCAGTATTCACATTAACATTTTCTATCCAGATGATACAATTTAAGTCTTTCTTTACCTGAAATGATACCCTTATCCCAAGACCCACCGTAGCATAAGGTGACCAGATTTTTAAAATGAAATCCGGAGACATATTTTTTTTTTTACTAGTAATGGCGGCAATCGGCGACTCTCTGCCCATCGCCGCCAAGTCTTATGCTCCGGGCCTCGGCTACTACTGGGTGGGGAGCGGAGGAAGATCACTGCACCAGGGTAGGCAAGGAGATAAGCAGGCGGCTGGCCGGGACTTGAGCCAAGGCAGAAGAACATGCGAGCGGAGCTGAACGGGCATGCAACCGAAACTGAAGAAATATTCCCTCCGCTCCGACCAGCACATGATCATCAGAAAGGGGCACAGATTATGAAAAAAAATACACCCCCCTAAGCTAGTAGGAGCGGCGGAGCTGGGGGGTGTAATTCAGATTTTTTTATTTTTTTTTATTCTGCACTGACTGTCTTTGAAATTGCCCCAGCCCCTGTTCAAATCCAATCTGGGGACAAAACCGGGGACAGACTTGGTCCGGGGACAGTGTCCTCAATCCGGGGACTGTCCCCTGAAACCGGTGATGTCTGGTCACCCTACCGTAGCACCCACCTCTTTTGAGATCCAGCACCAAGTTTCCTTTCCGACGTGCTGCCACCGACACTACCTGATCTAGGAGTACCGGAACAGCAATCAGTAGACAACCTTCCTGTTTTGCTGTCCCTCCTAAATTGCGAAGCAACGCATGGCTCAGCATTCAACCAACACATCGCAATCCTTTAGCTGCCCTCATTTTACCCACTTGCCGGCCAGGATTTTTCTGGCACTTTTTTGTTTACAAGTTTAAATCAGGTATTTTTTGCTAGAGAATTACTAATAACCCCCAAACATTATACTTTTTTTTTTTTTTTTTTTTTTTTAGCAGAGACCCTAGGGAATAAAATGGTGACATTTTGTATGTCACACGGTATTTGTGCAGCGGTTTTGCAAAAATACACTTTAACCACTTAAGGACCGCCTCACGCCAATATACGTCGGCAGAATGGCAAGGCTGGGCACATCAACGTACAGGTACGTTGCCCTTTAAGAGCCCAGCCGTGGGTCGCGCGCGCGCCAGCCAGCAGCGCGCTCGCGACCCGGTCCTGAGCTCCGTGACCGCGCCCGCGGAACCCGCGGACCCGATCGCCGCCGGTGTCCCGCGATCGGGTCACAGAGCTGAAGAACGGGGAGAGGTAAGTGTAAACAAACCTTTCCCCGTTCTTCTCCGTGGCATGTCAGTGATCGTCTGTTCCCTCATCGGAACAGACGATCAGTGACATGTAACGTGTAGCCACGCCCCCCCTACAGTAAGAATCACTTCTTAGGGTACACTTAACCCCTACAGCGCCACCTAGTGGTTAACCCCTTCACTGCCAGTGTCATTTTCACAGTAATCAGTGCATTTTTATAGCACTGATCACTGTAAAAATGACAATGGTCCCAAAAATGTGTCAAAAGTGTCCGATGTGTCCGCCATAATGTCGCAGTCACGAAAAAAATTGCTGATCGCCGCCATAACTAGTAAAAAAAGAAAAAAATTATAAAAATGCCATAAAACGACCCCCTATTTTGTAAACGCTATAACTTTTGTGCAAACCAATCAATAAACGCCGATTATGATTTATTTTACCAAAAATATGTGGAAGAATACGTATCGGCCTAAATTGAGGAAAAAAAAATATTTTATAAATTTTTGGGGGATATTTATTATAGCAAAAAGAAAAAAATATTGAATTTTTTTCAAAATTGTCGCTCTATTTTTGTTTATAGCGCAAAAAATAAAAACCGCAGAGGTGATCAAATACCACCAAAAGAAAGCTCTATTTGTGGGAAAAAACGGACGCCAATTTTGTTTGGGAGCCACGTCGCACGACTGCGCAATTGTCAGTTAAAGCGACGCAGTGCCAAATCGCAAAAAAGGGGCCTGGTCTTTATGCTGCGTATTGGTCCGGGGCTTAAGTGGTTAATAAATAAAAAAACAAACATAAAGCCCTGTACACACGATCGGTTTTACCGATGAAAACAGTCCGATGGACTTTTTTCATCGGACAAACCGATCGTGTATGGGCCCCATCTGTCTTTTTTCCATCGGTGTTAAAAAATAGAACCTGTTTTAAATTTATCCGATGGAAAAAAAAAACGATAGCAAATTAGTATCGTCTGTGGGGAACTCCATCGGATAAAAAACCCACGCATGCTCAGAATCAAGTCGACGCATGCTCAGAAGCATAGAACTTCATTTTTCTCGGCTCATCAGAGTGTTTTACGTCACGGCATTTGGGACGATCTTTTTTTGACTGATGGTGTGTAGGCAAGACTGATGGAAGTCAGCTTCATCGGATTTCCGATGGAAAAATCCATCAGTTTAAAATCCATAGGAAATCCGATCGTGTGTACAGGGCTTCATAGTTACCCCCAATTTATTGTATAATGTGACAGATGATGTTACGCTGAGTAAATAGATACCTTAAATGTCACGCTTTAAAATTGCGCACGCTTGTGGAATGGCGACAATCTACGGTACTTAAAAATCTCCATAGGCGAGACTTTAAACACATTTACATCTTACCTGTTTAGAGTTACAGAGGAGGTCAAGTACTAGAATTGTTGCTCTCGCTCATAAGGCCCATACACACAATGTGATATTCCGACAATTATCCGATGGACGTGTTTTGTCGGATAATCCGACCGTCTGTATGCTCCATCAGACAATTGTTATTGGAATTTCCGACAACAAATGTTGGCTGTGCATGCTCTCAAATTGTCCGACCACAAATGTGTTCCGTCGGATTATCAGATAGTGTGTACACAAGTCCGTCAGACTAAAATCCAAAGTACAAATACGCATGCTCCGAACCAATACTAACCATCAGACAACATTAGCAGAATTTGCCCAAAGGGTGGCGCTAAAGAGCAGAAAAAACACATTGTTTCATGAATGTTGGCTGAAAATGTTCTGCTGTCTGTATGCAGAACAAGTTCATGGACAACGCCCTTCAGACATAAAACCACGGATTTGTCCGATTAAAATCCGATCATGTGTAGGAGGCTTAACACTTGCAGCGATACCTCACATGTGGGGTTTAAATACCGTTTACATATGCACGCGTGACTTAAACCTCATACACACGATCGGATTTCCATCAGACTTTTCCGTGGATTTTTGTCCGAAGGGCGTTGTACGTGAACTTGTTCTGCATACAGACAGCAGAACATTTTCAGCCAACTTTCATGAAACAACGTGTTTTTTCTGCTCTTTAGCGCCACCCTTTGGGCAACTTCTGCTAATGTTGTCTGATGGTTAGCATTGGTTCGGAGAATGCGTGTTTGTACTTTGGATTTTAGTCTGACGGACTTTGGCTGCCAAATGACCAGGCCACTTTTTGCGATTCAGCACTGCGTCGCTTTAACTGACAATTGCGCGGTCGTGCGACGTGGCTCCCAAACAAAATTTACGTCCTGTTTTTCCCACAAATAGAGTTTTTTTTTGGTGGTATTTGATCACCTCTACGGTTTTTATTTTTTGCGCTATAAACAAAAATAAAGCGACAATTTTGAAAAAAAAGCTATATTTTTTACTTTTTGCTATAATAAATATCCGCAAAAATATATATAAAAATTTTTTTTTCCTCAGTTTAGGCCGATACGTAGTCTTCTACATATTTTTGGTAAAAAAAAATCGCAATAAGCGTTTATTGATTGGTTTGCGCGAAATTTATAGCGTCTACAAAAAAGGGGATAGTTTTATTGCATTTTTAATAATATATTTTTTTTACTAGTAATGGCGGCGATCAGCGATTTTTATCATGACTGCGACATTATGGCAGACATATCGAACACTTTTGGAACCATTGTCATTTATACAGCGATCAGTGCTATAAAAATGCACTGGTTACTTTGTAAATGACACTGGCAGGGAAGGGGTTAACCACTGGGGGGCGAGGAAGGGGTTAAGTGTGTCCTACGGAGTAATTCTAACTGTGTGGGGGCGTGGCTACGAGTGACACGACACTGATCACTGCTCCCGATGAGAGGGAGCAGACAATCAGTATCCTGTCACTAGGCAGAACAGGGAGATGCCTTGTTTACACTGGCCTCTCCCCGTTCTGCAGCTCCGTGACTCGATCGCGGGACACCGGCGGACATCGAATCCGCGGGTCCCGTGGTCACGGAGCTTGCAGCAGGGGCGCGTGCGCGCCCACGCGGCACAAAATTCAAAGTGACGTAAATATAAGTTACTTTGCGCAGCTGTGCCATTCTGCTGACGTATATGTACAGGACGCGGTCGGCAAGTGGTTAAAAAAATAATTGTTTTTTTTCCAGCTTGGACTGGAAGTGACGTTGTGACATCGCTTCGGTCCTACAAGGCCAAAGAGTTGATTAAAGAGTATTAACCCTTTGATCGCCTATGGAAGCAGCAGAAACATTAAGCCTGAGAAACACCGGCTCATGAGCCACTTGGACTGGTTTCATGAGAAAGCCGGCTGCCTGCTGAAAAACGGTACCAGGGTTATGGCTGATTGGCTGGTAGCTCCAGCCATAATCCCGGTAAACCACTTGGAGACCGCAATGTATATAAACATATTGCAGCCAGCGAGTGGTTAAATCAGTAAGACCCCTACTGAGTCAGAGCTAGAGATTTTTAATCAGTGAGGAGCATTGATGATTGGAGAGCTCTGGCTCTCAGACTTCTGTAGAGAGTCCACTGCTTCCACATAGAAAACAAGGGTCCTAATCTGCAGCATCCTGGCAGACGATATGCTTTTCTACTTAGGCTGTGGAAGCTTTCTAAAGATACCCAACTGTGATACTTTGCACACATTTTGTTCTGTTACACCTGCATTATATTTTGGTAATTTAAAATGAATAGTTGAATTGGGCTTCAAAAAGACTTTGTCCCCAGACCAATCATATCAACAGTACAAAACAGATTATAGCGCACACATTTTGTGTTCAATAATATCAACAATCTTCCCATAAGATTATATGTGCATTTAAAATATTTTAGGAGTGTTATTTACCTATAAACACCTCCCTTGTGTAGATATCTAAAATAAATGAGACTGCTGCTGGGCACTATCTTGGATTTGATGGTAGCAGGTTGAGGTTTACCCAGACAAGCTGATGGCACAGAGGCACACTTGGAGGCATGGAAGAGCACGGGGGCATGGAGGGAAGACATATTGAGGCACAGGGGGCATGGAGACACTGGAGGACCCAGGTGCCGTGCCGAGGTACTCATAGACTCAAGCAGGTGGGTTTGCATGGAGGATCCAGGATAGCTCTGGAGAACACTGGGCCACAGGAGGCATGGAGGAAACAGGTAAGTTCTGCAGCATTGAGATCTCCAATCATCAAAGCTCATGCTCCTCACTGATTGAAGAGCTCTAGCTCTGACTCTGCAGGGGGTGTACTGATTTAATCTGAGGGCCCATTCACTCCTAAATGCACTGTACATGTTTTCGTGCATTGTGGCAGGTTCTGTTGAAACATCATATAGATGACCTTTTCTTCCACTGGAGACTTGTAAGGATGACACCTATCTGTTTTGGAACTTTGTATGGGTGACACCTACAGTATCTTCCACAGAAAGCCCCCATGGGTGACTTTCCCTTCATCAGAGTTCTATAAAGTTAACACCTATCTGTTTTGAAACTCTGTATGGGTGGCACCCATCTGTCACTGGATTCCCCATAGATGACTTGATGACCGTTGATTCCACTGGTGATATATGAAGGTGACGCCTATCTGCTTTGGAACTTTGTAAGGGTGACACCTATCTTCCACTAGAATCCCATAGATGACCTTTCCTTCCACTAGAGATCTATGAAATTGACACCTATCTGTTTTGGAATTCTGTATGGTTGACACCTATCTTTCACTAGAATCCCGTAGGTGACCTTTCCTTCAACTTGAGATTTATGTAGGGGTGCCACCTATCTGTTACTGGATTATCCCATAGGTGACCTTTCCTTCCACTGGAACTCTATGAAGATGACACCTATCTGTATTAGGACTCTGTATGAGTGACACATATCTTCCAATAGAACCCTTATAGGTTACCATTCCTTCCTTTAGAGATCTATGAAAGTAACACCTATCTGTTTTGGAACTCTGTAAGAGTGATGCTTATCTTCCATTAGAACCCCCAGTAGGTGACCTTTCCTTTCACTAGAGATCTATGAAGGTGACACTTATTTGTTGTGTAACTCTGTATGGTTGACCCCTATCTTCCATTTGAACCCTTAGTAGGTGACCTTTGCTGCCACTGGAAGTCTATGAAGATGACACCAATCTGTTTTGGACCTCTGTATGGGTGACACCTATCTTCCACTGGAACCCCCATAGGTGACCATTCCTTCCGTTAGGTGTTACTTTCATAGATCTCTAACGGAAGGAATGGTCACCTATGGGAATTCCAGTGGAAGATAGGTGTCACCCATACAGAGTTCCAAAACAGATAGGTGTTACTTTCATAGATCTCTATCTGTTTTGGATCTCTGTATTATTGACACCTATCTTCTATTGGAACCACCAATAGGTGACTTTTCCTTCCACCAGAAATCTATTGAGGTAACACCTATTTGTCTTGGAACTCTGTATGGGTGACACCTATGTTCCACTGGAACTGCTGTAGGTTCCTTCAACTGGATATCTATGAAGGTGACACCTTTCTCTTTTGGAATTCAGTGTGGGGGAATCTATCCTCCTTCCACTTGAACTCTGAGAAGATGACAACAGATTTCCACTGGAGCTCTGTGAAGGTGAAAACATATCTATACTGGAAATCTCTGTAAGTGACATTTATTGTTTTCTGAAACCTTGTGTAGATAGACGCCTATCTTTTACTGGTTACATTTCAAGTTCAGTGGTCACCCTCAGTCATGTAACTTACCTTGTCCTTCGATGAAGCCACCTCTACATGTCTGGATATCTCTGTGTTCTTAGTCTGGTCACTCAAGATCTGCTCTCCATGGATGGACTGGAAAAGAGACTCTGTGCACCGGGTCTGGGAGTGTCCTGTCAGTCGCTGCGGATGACGTAGATTTGTGTTATGAGGCTGAACAATATAAAATAAAGCTTATATTTGGAAGGTGGCTGCAGAGACTTACCTGTAGGATGGAGACTGCCCTAAGAAAGTGTTTATTATTACTGATTCTAAAATCCACCGGGAAGTTACGGTATACTTGGCCCTTAAGGACATGTGCCCCGCTAGTCACTGTGTTCAGGATCCACTTACTGCTCAGCTCCCTCTGGAACTTCTGTTAGGGATGGAAGAAAAAAAATCATACTACCTACACAGAGTAATGAAAGAGCTATGACATCAACAACCTGCCACCCGCTACACTGCCAGATTTCACTACATTGGCTCTGAATAATCACATGATATGATCACACTGTCAGCTTTCTCAACATTGGCTCTGCATAATCACATGACATTATCACATCTCCAGCTTTTGCTACTGTGACAGGAGTCACTTTGGGTGGGGAGTTTGTGGAACTCAGCTTACCCTGGAGAGCTCGGGAAATTCCCGTGTCCAGCTTCCCCAACACCTCTTATGTGTAAATCACCCTGTGTCTCTAATAGGGGCACAGGGTGAATAAAAACCCCACTATGATCTGTGCTAGTCAGACTCAATGTTGTATATATGTTGTATATATCAAGCTGTTATGGACTCTTTGCTGTGATCATTTGGGGTGTGACTGTATTCTATTGTTCTATTGTGGCTGCCTCAACTATTATGTGATGTGTAAGTGTGTTTGCTGTGAGGAAAGAGGGAGGGGGATTCCTCCAGCAGCCCCCCTGCTGATAAGACTGTTTACTGATGAGAAGTTTGAACACACCTGACCTGTGTGTCTATTGTCATTGGACAGTTTAACCTGCCCAGTTTCCAAGGGTGGGGGGGAAGAATCTCTGAGTTATTTATCTGTTGTGTCCATGTGTGATAATATATCAGTTTGTTGTTTGCCACTTTACACTGTGTTGCGGCTGGTGACTGGGTGGGCTAAAGAGTCTTGGATAGTGCTGGTTCTGGACAGAAGAAGCATTGACGACGGACATAGTCCGGTTTGAGAACGAGGATTCGTCACAGCTACATTGGCTCTAAATGACCACCTGACATCATCATACTGCCAGATTTCACTACATTGGCTCTGAATGATCACTTGACATTATTACATCTCCAGCTTTCACCATATTGACTGGTCATAAGAAACGACACAGATTGAGGGATGAAGTGTACCTGGATGAAGGCTCCCTCGTACTCCAGAAACAGGATGGGCCACGTAATACTGATGATGTTTGGGATGAGCTTTTTGGTAGAATTCTAATGGAAGGTAACATTAATATCATTTTTAGATATCAGTTAGAGAGGAGTGAGAAGCACTAGATGGAAGCAGAGATAACAGACATGTAGGACACATAGGACAATTGAGAAAAGAGAATTGTAGAATAGCACAGCTCACTTACCGGCAGGTATTGTCCTGCTGTAGTATGAGAAACAGCAAAGATGTTCGACGTCTTCTCCTTCACCAGACCCACCAGCTTCTCTACCGCACTGAGCTCATCTGCAGGCAGAACATAGTCATCAGCACACTGATCCCTAAACAGAAGGGGAGCACTGGGCAGGATCCGGGATCCATGTACCCATAGAAACCACCAAAAATTGCCTGAAATATGCTGCTGCCAGTGCTCCTTGAGCAAAAAGAGAAGATGCAATAAAGCCTTGTCCCTCTCAGATAAGCCAGAATTGGAGGTGTCTCTGAGCTTTCTTCTCTATATATGTTTTTAGGACACAGTAGTGTGATTCTGATCCTCGAGGGAGGTCCCATGGTGCCTGCACGGATACTGTTAGATGGGGGTGGTCACAGAGAATGCCATTACCCGGGGAGGGGGGGGGGGAAATTTCCAATCTTAACACCTGTTCCCTGGCCTATTGTCCATCTTCCTATTTCCTATAAGAACATTATTATATGATAGACAATGTATATAGCTCATGCTCTTGGCTTTTGGTTGGCAGATGCCAACAGTTAGTAAGAGGCAGTTAGTGGGCGGTACACATAGAGTCTTATGTATCAAAGCGTCATCACAAAGAACTACAAATCTTTATCTACAGCGATCAATTACATGTAGACTTTTAGGGCAGGAGTGACTAAAAGTGGTGGCAGAGCCGCCATTAGAAATTGTGGGGCTCCATTCAGCCTGCCCAACAGGGTCCCTTAGTCTCTGTCCTGACCAATCATGGAAAGCCTTGCTTCATAGTGCTCACTCCTGCACTCCACTCCAGGGGCTGTTTTGTATCTTCTTCACCCTTGGAATTCATGGGGCCTCATAAAGTCCCCCAGCCAGGAAGTATCTTGATCCCTTAGCAAGAACACATTGATACCAACAGTCCTGGAGTTTTACATAAGTTCCCCAATGGGATTATTAACAGAGTCCAATACTCATATGGCCCACTACTTGTTGAGCAGCTGGGTTCCCAAAACTGTACTCACACATTGTGGTGCTAATAATAATGATACGGAAAATAATAATAGTAATCAACAAGCTACCATTATTATTGTCCGTAGCATTATTATTATCAATATTATTCCTATTGTGATCATTTTTATTTTTATTGTGATCATTTTCTCTTGATTTACTCTTTTTTTTTATATGTAGTGGTACTCCCCGTAGGAGCTGCTGGTTTAGTTTTGGGTCTGCACGTTACCTTACTGTTCCAAATGTTCGGCTCCAGGGGTTCTCCTTGAAGAGTTTCTCCGGAAGAAATGTTTGCACCAATACAAAGTCTCTTTCAAGGGTTTTATTGAATAAACTTTCCAACAGAGGGGATAGAGGAATGGGGAGGACTCAGGTATCTTACTTGTCAATCACGGAACTTTTCTAGGTCCAGAGGAGCAACTGTCTCCACGCTGGACTCAGCAACCACCGCATAGGCCGACTCTCATCGGCCTAGCAACCGTTGTGAAGCTCGATCAAAGATAGTCTCTGCCACAGACTCGGTATTAGAATTTGTTCAATAGTCTCTGCCACAGACTCGTATAACCCCTCACTGGGTTAGCTCCCTCAGAAAGAACACAGCTCTCAGTGCCAGGATCTTTCAGCCGCTCCGGCAGCACTGTGAGGTAGATTTTTGGGATCCGGATGCATCCTCCAATTGAGTCCTCAATTGCTCGGTCCCTTCCATCAGGCAAGGCGACACAGGATCATCCCTGGATCAGTAGGCCCCAGTAACTCCTGGGCCTACATCTCAGTTGCGAGGCCTCGGGCCAACGTGGCCCCGAAGCGGACACTGCCAACACATCCCTGAGGCCAGGAGGACCCTCAAGTGAGGATCAAAGAACGACCCCCGGCTATCCACCCCGATAGCGCGGTCTCTGCCTCTTAAGTACCCCCTCCCAGAATGCACCGCGGGTTCACCACACCCCCTGGGCTGCTTCTGGGAAAGAGGTACCCAACACCTCCAGCCTGCTGCCTTTCCAACCCTGACCAGCGGTGACAGCGACACCCACCGCTGGGGGGGGGGGGGAATTATGCAACCAGCTGAACTGAAACAGCGCCACGATTTGAATACAATCTCTCTGGACTAAACTAATGCCCAGACAACTATAATTTCAACATATAGCACCCACTCATTGGGAGCAGGGCGCTACATATATTTTTTTAACATATTTTTACCTTGGGAATACTTGCTTGTTTTTTCTCTTTTGCATTGTTTCTTTTATATATTCGACATTATGTTCTCGTTTTTAGATATCTGTTTTCTGTATATTTCTCAAACTTGTTTAATAGCCCTGAAGAAGGGAGAGCCTCCCTCCCGAAATGAGTTGGCTCAATAAACACCTCCTTATCTACCATCAAACGTGTATTCTTTTGGACAACGGGCACTCTTTTACTATTCCAATCTATCTCACACCATGCTGATCTGAGGAACGGCATGATGGGAACCTCTTTACCTATCTAATATAATACCTTGTATATCACTAGGTGTATACTATAGGATTTGACTATTGATACCTAGTTCCAATTACATAAGAACTAATGACTATCTTGGAAAATGAGGAGGACTGTTCTGTGGCATTATATGGGTGACAATGACCATTTGTAGGAGGACCAATGTGTTTCTATTTTGATGTTTTTGATTACTAACCGTGAGTTTTCTTGCTGAAACTTTTCCTAAAGAAGCGAGTTATCTCCCGTGAAACGCAAACTGCGTTGAAATTACAGCAACTCACTGTGCTCCACCATAGGGGAGCCACCAAGAACCTGTATTCAAGGAGTACTAGATGGTTTTGGTTATGTTTTATGTGCAGTTTTTGTGTGTTTTTATGTATACATTGCAATTTTTATCATATAATAAATATTTTTTGATACTTTTTAGAAAAATTGGGTACCGTTATGGTCCTTATATTTAGTTTGTTAGGGTCCATTATTCTGTATATCATTGATTAGGATGAGTTACCAGACCTACATGGTCTACCAAATGAGGGTCTCTCACTGAGGTCTTCCTCCCAATTTCCTATTTTTCATACTGCTTTACAAACAATTCAGGCTTGATGAGTAGATATGGACTATATTTTTGTATTTTTCTTTTGTATACTTACCTGTTCCCTGTGTTTGGATTACAAAACCTGATCTGGCAACTTTCCTGCTTGAGCACCATGTGATTTATACAAGAAAACAATAAGCATATGATCCAAAACTTCAGGTCAAAGTAGGATAAAGTTGACAGTATACTTTAAATTCTTCAGGTTAACAAAGACAACTTGGAGAGGTTTGTTTTCATTACACAATGAATATATAGGTGAACAAGTCAAGCAGTACAAAATAGTGGAGTAGACATGCGTTATATAGTAAATAGCAGATGTGGAATCAAAGTTAAATATATCGAATTCAAATATTTATTTATTTTTTGCCAAGGGCAATGGTCTTAGCTTTACGGGCCCATAATACTGGCAATGCATGATGGACAATGTATAGATGTGGTTCATAGTGTTCTGCGTGATTTCCGAATTCAATTACTAATATCATATACATACGTGCATGTTTATGATAAGCCCTCTCTGGTCTATAGGGTTGCCACAGTAGTTTTTTCTTTTTTTTTTTTTAGTATACTCTAAAGGATTGTAACAGATCGTGAGACCTGGGACACCTTTGGGCGCTTAAAAGAGAATAGTAATGTGGCACACATAGTGCCCCCTCACCCTCCTGTCAAGCCCTGTTCCAAGCCACATTTCTGTCTGAATATTGTGTCCGGGTTTCAAGTGGATTAAACCCGGACACATGATTCAAACCCGGACTGTCCGGGTGAATCCCAGAAAGGTGGCAGCCCTACTGGTTTACAGTTTTTAACTCTTTTTGTAAGTTCTAAAAAAAGGGGATTTCAGGATAAATAAGTGTAGCGATACCTTCAGTTAAGAAGGCCGCAGATTTAGTTTGGGCCCTGAAGACAGCTCCGCCATCCCCCGGCAATTTACTCTACCCCCTTCTGGCACAGTTAGTCTAGGGTAATATGTATCTCTCTTATGCTCTATGGTTAAATTCAGACACCAATGCAATGATAGAAGAATAACGAATTTACTTTCTACTGGCAATAAAATCAACAGTTGTAATAGATCACATGAATCTATCTGCAGAGCCCTGCAGCAATAGCCACACTATAACTAGTAAGATATGGCGCACACGCGCCACGTGTAACAGTACTTCACTATGCGCCCTATGGCGCAGCAACTAAATAAACTATCTGGATGGCCAGGCCTGACCATATAACTCAGTCTCTATGGGATGAACTCTTCGCATGCAAGTCTTTAAACGGTGGTGCACATTTCAGGAACACATTTGTAATCCAAAGGGTAAAAGTGCCAACACAGAACACTCCACTAGAGATCCGTTTGACTCAGTTCTGCTATGGATCTCCAGTGGGAACTTAAATATGAACTGGTGGGCCACGGCAGTCTGTAGGCCTAACAATATTGTACAGTGTATGGATTGAGCAAGTGCTCGCTCACCTCTCCGGACGCGATCCCAGTCCGGGAACTTCCACCTGCTGTGTCTCCACACACAGCGTCTGCAGCGGTCTGGTCTCCGGCTCAGCAGCGGTTGAGGAAACCGAGTCAGATGCCACCCAGGCTCGCGATGGGGTGGAAGGCTCTTTTGGGTAACAGCGCAAGGCCCCAGGCTTCAGGCCTTGCACCACAGCGGATCCGCACAGGAAGATCTCTGCACTGAAGTCTCGTGTCCCAAAGAGGCCAAACGCAGCCTCGCCTCCTCCTTATATAACCCCACCCATGAGTCTCTGGGGTGGAAACATTGCATCCAGGGTGCCGAATGGGGTTCTGGGTAAGGTAGTCCTGAGAGTCTTAAAGGAGACCCCGCTACACACTCCCCCCACTTAAACTCTTTGGTCCCCAAAGATAATTCTAACATACACTGTGTACAACCCTAGACAATGTTGCGTATGATGTTGGCATAGGGAATTCCCACCAAAACAAAGGGGTTGAATTCCCTTGCCCACAGGTCACACTATCATGAGTGGCCTGCCTAACTGTGCCAGAGAGTGAGTGGGGGTTAGACATGGGAGCCGTTGAAAAATTTGTTTCGTTCCGTTCCGTTTCGTATAAAAAAAAATATCGTATTTCGTAATTCGTGTACGGAATTCAATTCGGATTCGTATGAAATAACGACCGATTCGACCGGAAATGTACTTCCCCCACCCAATTCCAGCAGCAATCTTCTCTCTATAATGTTGAATCTTTTCTCTCTATAATGTCAAATCTTTTCTCTCTATAATGTCGAATCTTTTCTCTCTATAATGTCAAATCTTTTCTCTCTATGTCGAATCTTTTCTCTCTATAAAGTCAAATCTTTTCTCCCTATAATGTCAAATCTTTTCTCTCTATGTCAAATCTTTTCTCTCTATAATGTCGAATCTTTTCTCTCTATGTCGAATCTTTTCTCTCTATAAAGTCAAATCTTTTCTCCCTATAATGTCAAATCTTTTCTCTCTATGTCAAATCTTTTCTCTCTATAATGTCGAATCTTTTCTCTCTATGTCGAATCTTTTCTCTCTATACTGTAATGTCGAATCTTTTCAATTTGGAGCCAAAATTCGTAAACGAAACTTCGTATTTCGTACAGAATTCGTATCCGTAAAAATTCGTAATTCGGATTTGTACAAATGTACGAATTTAGAAAAATTTGTACGAATTTTCGATTCGTACGAAACTAATCGCACATGTCTAGTGGGGGCTGCCCTCCACCAAATGAACAGTGGAGGGTTCCGGATTCTCTGCACTCCTCCTGGCAGTGACCACAGAATCTTCTGAGCTCTTCCCCATTTGTGGGTAGGTCAACTTTTTGGGAGGCCTTATGACTCTTCGAGCCCTTTGCTCTCTTGGGGTTTCTGGGTCTGGCGCCACAGGCTCTTCTTCCGTATCAGGCTTGGGCAACACGGCGGGCTCGGGAACATCTGCTTCAGTAGCCGAGGGATACATAGAGTCTCCAGGGTCCCTTTCAGAGTAAGTATCATAGGCATCTTCCCAGTAATCTGATGAAGGACTAGATGGGATGAACTCAGTGGCTTCTGCATTCAGTGTTCCATCTACAGTGTCTTCAGTGGTTGAAAGATCTATAGCAGAAGTTTTTGGAGTTGGGTAAGGCCACAGCCAGTCAAGTTCTCTTCCTTCATCTCCACTAAGTTCAGAAGCCTCTCCATCTTAAGCCCGAGAGGTCTGGGACCGAGTGTTTGGCCTGGGAGTATTCAGAATAGAGACTGGTTCAGGGGAGTCCCTCACTGGAGGTATCCTGACTGCTTCAGCAAGTGGGAGCAGGTGGTTTCGATGCCACGTCTTCAGTGGTCCTACCTTCCCTTCTGGCTTCAACTTGTAAACAGGCAAACCCGGCAGCTTCCTACAGATGACATAGGGTTCAGATCTCCATCTGTCTGCAAGTTTGTGTTTTCCAGGGACCCCCAGATTGTGTAGCAGTACTCGGTCCCCGGGCTGCAGGTCTTGCACCCGGACCTTCAGGTCGAAGTTTCTTTTGTTTCGAGCTCCCCTTTGATCTGAGGCCGCTTGAGCTTGTTCATAGGCTACTTTCAGGCTGTGTCTGAGCCTGTCCACATATCCTTTGTCGGAGGTGGCTGAGGAATGGTCTAAGGAGGTGCCAAATGCCAGGTCCACAGGTAACCTTGCTTCTCTCCCAAACATGAGTCGATAGGGGGAGTAGCCTGTAGCATCACTTGTGGTGCAGTTGTAAGCGTGTACTATAGCTGCTATGTGTTTGCTCCAATGTTGTTTCTTCTCACTATCCAGAGTTCCCAACATGTTGAGCAGGGTTCGGTTAAACCTCTCCGGCTGAGCATCTCCCTGTGGGTGGTAAGGTGTGGTTCGGGTTTTCTTGATTCCTAACGAATCCAGGAGTTTTCGGATCAGCCGACTCTCAAAGTCCCTTCCTTGGTCTGAATGGAGTCGCTGTGGCAGTCCATAATGGACAAAATACTTCTCCATAAGTACCTTGGCTACTGTGGAAGCCTTCTGGTCTTTGGTTGGGAAAGCTTAGGCATACCGGGTGAAATGATCGGTTATCACCAGAACATTTCCTAGTCCACTCAGGTCGGGTTTGAGGCAGAGAAAATCAATGCATACCAGATCCATTGGGCCTTGACTTTGTAGATGGCCCATTGGGGCAGCTTGATGGGGTAGAGTCTTCCTCTGGATGCAGCGTGCACATGAATGGCAGTACTCTTCTACTTCTGCCCTCATACAGGGCCAATAGAACCGACTTCTGACAAGTTGAAAGGTCCTTTCCGCCCCTAGGTGGCCGTGATTGTCATGCAGGGCAATCAGAACAGTCTCTCGATGTTTTTCCGGAAGGAACAATTGCCATTTATCTTCCAGGTCATCAGAGGGGCCCCTTCGGTAGACCACTCCCTGATGCACCTACAACCTGTCCCACTCTTTCCTCAATAGGCGAGCTTCCTTTGAGGAGTAGTGCAGGAGTCTGTTTGGATCCTGATTCTCCAGGGCTTCTAGAACCAATTTCCCCATGGGGTCTTCTAATTGTTCCCATCTCAGCTCCTTCTTGGACAGTTTCGGCAGATTGTCTTCCTCCAGTTGGGTTACTCCACAGTATTGTTTGGGGACTCCTACCATGGTAACTCCTATCTCTTCTGCCCTCGAGCCTCCTTTGGCTTGTAATTCAGCCCCTTGACAAAGGGCCCGCACCCCTTCGGGTGCCACTTGAGTCCAGTCTTCTGTGTCACTGGTGGGGGCATGAGATCTCCTGGACAGAGCGTCTGCTTCTCGATTTCCAGCCCCTGGCCTGTACTTTAGGCTGAAATTGAATCCAGACAGTGCAGCCAGCCACCTGTGTCCAGTAGCGTCCAGCTTTGCTGTGGTGAAAAGGTAGGTAAGGGGGTTGTTGTCGGTCTTCACAGTGAACTCCGCCCCATACAGGTAGTCTTTGAGCTTGTCTACTACCGCCCACTTAAGGGCCAGGAACTCCAGCTTGTGAGTGGGGTAGTTCTTCTCAGAGGGGGTCAGGCTCCTGCTCACGTAGGCAACAGGCCGCAGTTGTCCTTCGTGTTCTTGGTAAAGTACTCCTCCCAGACCGTCATGACTAGCATCTACATGTAGTTCATAGGGTTTGGTTGGGTCTGCGTAGGCCAAGACTGGGGCAGTGGTTAGGCTCTTCTTCAACGCCTGGAAGCCCTCTTCACACTTCTGGTTCCACTGATCTCTGACCGACTCTCCTGGCTTCCTGGGCCCTGAGTCGTCCTCTTCCCCCTCGGTCTTGAGTAGTTCATTCAATGGTCTGGCAATTCGGGCGAATCCTTCCACAAACCTCCTGTAATAGGAGCAGAACCCCAAGAAGGATCTGAGTTCTGTTACTGTGGTGCGTGGCCAGGAGGTAACTGCCTCCAATTTCTCAGGGTCTGTGGCCACTCCTTCTTTAGACACTATGTGTCCCAGATAGTTCACAGAAGACTGGTAGAACCGACACTTCTCAGGCGAAAGCTTGAGTCCCTCCTCACTAAGTCTTCTCAACACTTTTTCCAGCCTCTCTTCGTGTTCTTCCAGGGTTCTCCCAAAGACAATGACATCGTCCAGGTATACAAGGACTTCAATAAGATTCATGTCTCCTACAGTCTTCTCCATGAGATGTTGGAAGGTAGCAGGAGCTCCAGACAGTCCCTGAGGCATTCGATCCAACTCGAAGAACCCCACTGGGGTTATGAAGGCTGTCTTCTCCTTGTCTTCCGGGTGCATAGGGATCTGGTAGTATCCACTCTTGAGATACATAACGCTGAACCACTTGGCTCCAGACAGACTCTGTAAAGCGTCCTCTATCCTCGGAGTGGTGTACTGGTCAGGGATGGTTCTCCTGTTGAGAGTCCTGTAGTCTATACATAGCCTCAACGACCCATTCTTCTTCCTGACCACCACTATCGGGGAGGCATAGGGGCTTCTAGACTCCCGGATCACACCAGTCCTCTTGATTTCTGCGAGTTGTTCCCTTAGATCCTCCAGATCTGCTAGTGGGACCCGCCTGACCCTCTCTCTGAAGGGCTTGTCTTCTTGGAGGCGGATTCGATGGGTGGCACTCCTTGCACACCCCACATCGAACTCATCTTTGGAGAAGATCTTCTCCCATCTGGTCAACTGGGCCTTGGCTCTCTCTTTCCAAGCCCTGGGCAGATTCGGGTTTTCCATGGACAGCTTCGCCCAAACATCTCCTCCTTCACCCGTCCCCTTGACTTCTGACAGGGTAACCGGGGCAGCAGGGCTCACCTGGCCCAGCAGCATTCTGGCGGGGATCTCCATGGGGCCACCTGTAGTGTTCCTAACACTCACTGGAACTCTACAATGGGGCTTCTTCAGGGCCTTCAGCGGAATCACTTCCGGTATCACTTCCAGACCTGAGAACTCTCCCCTTGGGTCGGACGCCAGCACGATAAAGGGTCCAGGCTGCTCCCAAGTAAGCTTCACAGTGGCTCTGAGACAGGTTACTTCGCCGGGCTGCAACACTACCCCTTCTCTTCCAAGTCTCCACACCTTCCCTATCCCCTCTCCAGGGGTCTTCTGCTCTAGGACCAGCCGTTGGTAGGCCGTCTTCAGCATGGGGTGGATCTTGGTGGTCGCTTGCCCCTTCTCTTTCACTAGAGGGGTAAGGAGTCTTTGGACCAAGTCCGTGTTTGTCCCTATTATAAGGGAACTCTTGTTGGCTCCTGGCAGCCGAGGGCACACAACTGCCAGGGTGTCAAACACTTCGGCCTTCCCAGCCACAGATGGGTCAAAGGTCATCTTGATGGGCAGATAGCCATCGTAGGGGAAGCTCTGGGTTCCAATCCCCCATATTTCCAGTTCCTCTATCTTCTGGATGGGCAGATGACTCAAGTGCTTATCGTAGAAATCCCGGTATAATAGGGTCACTTGTGCACCAGTATCCAAGATGGCTCTGGTGTAGACTCCCTCCACTTGAATGGGCACTATAGGAGATGGGCCCACCAACTTCTCCGGATATGGCCTGGCAGAGGTCGCCTTCTTCTGGTCCTTTCCCTTCGGACTCTCTCTCGTCCAACTGCCTTTGGACTTTAGTCTTTCTTGAGCCTGGTATGCATTGATTTCCCTCCTTTCAATGGGTGTACAGACCTGCTGAGGGATATTATTGTTTTTCTTAGGTGTGCATCCCCTCTGTGGAATGCTGTGCCTCTTCTGAGGGGTCTTGTCCCCTTTCTCTGGGGTGTATCTCTGTTGAGGAATGTTATGTTTCCTCTGAGGGGTTTTGTCTCCTCTTTTCTTCCGCTTCGCATTCAGCTTGGAGCTCACTGAAGATGATGGGCACCCGGTTAACTCCTTCACCGGGGCCCTCTGGAGTTTTCCGCCGGCTTGCGGTTATCTGTTTTCTTCTTCTTGGGACTGGAACATGTAGCTGCAATGTGGCCAACTCCCCCACAGTTAAAACAGATTATGTCCCCCCAGTCTTGCAGAGATGCGGGTGCCGAAACAGCTGGGAATAGTTCCTTTCTCGCTACCTCTTTATCTGGACCCTGAGTGTCTTTCGCCATCAGAGAGGTCAGCATCTCCAACACCTGAGACATTTGTGATTTCAAAGTGTCCACTTCTGAGTCCCTTTCTGGAGTCATGAGTGAGTTAACTATCACTGGTGTAGGGGCATGACTTGTCTTTATCATTGCCTGATCCTTCTGCAGTGCCTCCTCATCTCTGATGATTTTTATCAAATCAGAGTAAGTCAGTGAAGTTCCTCCTCCTGAGGTTTTCAAGTGCAACCAGACTGGATCCGAGCATAATGCTCCCTTTAAGACTTGCTTCATTCTTGCCACATCTTTATCTTGGGGCATCATTCCCTTCTTCAGGACAATCTTACACAGCAACTTGTTCAGTCTTCTGACATACTCTGAAAGCTTCTCATTCGGCTGTTGGAAAGTATGTTCAAATTGGTAGACCATCTCTGTCACCTTTTCTAACTGACCGAACTCTTCCAGTAGCATGGCTAGACAGTCTTGAGCCGTGCAGTCTGTATTTCCAAACCGGAAACTTTTCACCGCTTCTGCTGCTGCGCTTTTAAGGCTTTCTATCACTCGTTGCCTCTTCTGCGCTTCAGGCACCTCCCATGCCTCCACTGCCTGCAACGCCTGTTCCACCCAAGTATCGAAGTCTTCCTCCCCTGCAGGGACAGGGAGCTTCCCTGAGAATGTCTTTAGTCTCCGATAGCTAGTCTCTACATGAACCGTGCTTGTCTTCTGACATTTGGTTAGCAGATCCCCTATTGCCTTTATCAATTCTGGTGATATAGCAGTGGCAGGTGCAGGTGCCACCGGGGGCGTCACCCTGTCTCCTCTTTCTGGTGAGGTACGGGCCGCAGCCTGCGGTGATCCCGTTGGTGATGGCTCCTTTTTTACAGTTACTGCGTGTGCCAACCTATAGGTTCTGTTGTCTGGCGTCCGCACACACTTGCGCTTGCAAGCCTCCGGCATCCCGTCCCAGTACTCTACTAGTGCATACTGATATGAGATGTCTGGGTCTGACTTTATCTCCGTCACCCACGGTGTGTGATCTGGGGACACTGACTTCATTAACTCCTGTACCGTTTCAGTCGACCATTCCTCCCCAGGGAGGCTGATGACTATTGAGCGGTCTGGGTCTGCCCTAGAGGCTTTGCACCACGCTTCCACTGCTTGTGGGTCCATGGGGTCCATGCCGGCACTTCTGGCGTTCACCTGCTGTATCAAGATCCCAGACGAGAACCCCCACGTGTAGCGATACCTTCAGTAAAGAGGGCCGCAGATTTAGTTTGGGCCCTGAAGACAGCTCCGCCAACCCCCGGCAATTTACTCGACCCCCTTCTGGCACAGTTAGTCTAGGGTAATATGTATCTCTCTTATGCTCTATGGTTAAATTCAGACACCAATGCAATGATAGAAGAATAACGAGTTTACTTTCTACTGGCAATAAAATCAACAGTTGTAACAGATCACATGAATCTATCTGCAGAGCCCTGCAGCAATAGCCACACTATAACTAGTAAGATATGGCGCACACGCGCCACGTGTAACAGTACTTCACTATGCGCCCTATGGCGCAGCAACTAAATAAACTATCTGGATGGCCAGGCCTGACCATATAACTCAGTCTCTATGGGATGAACTCTTCGCATGCAAATCTTTAAACGGTGGTACACATTTCAGGAACACATTTGTAATCCAAAGGGTAAAAGTGCCAACACAGAACACTCCACTAGAGATCCGTTTGACTCAGTTCTGCTATGGATCTCCAGTGGGGACTTAAATATGAACTGGTGGGCCACGGCAGTCTGTAGGCCTAACAATATTGTACAGTGTATGGATTGAGCAGGTGCTCGCTCACCCCTCCGGATGCGATCCCAGTCCGGGAACTTCCACCTGCTGTGTCTCCACACACAGCGTCTGCAGCAGTCTGGTCTCCGGCTCAGCAGCGGTTGAGGAAACCGAGTCAGATGCCACCCAGGCTCGCGATGGGGTGGAAGGCTCTTTTGGGTAACAGCGCAAGGCCCCAGGCTTCAGGCCTTGCACCACAGCAGATCCGCACAGGAAGATCTCTCCACTGAAGTCTCGTGTCCCAAAGAGGCCGAGCGCAGCCTCACCTCCTCCTTATATAACCCCACCCATGAGTCTCTGGGGTGGAAACGTTGCATCCTGGGTGCCTAATGGGGTTCTGGGTAAGGTAGTCCTGAGAGTCTTAAAGGAGACCCCGCTACATAAGATTATAAAATTCAGATTTCACATTGACAGAAAAATTTCTTTTTTTGGGGGCAGGGCTTTCTTTCAATGGGAATGTGTGGGAACTTAGTTCCAGCACCCGCAGCACTGAATATATGTAATGGCAAGGGGTGCCGGGGTATGCTGGAGGACACTGGCTATTGGGGGATCTATTGACACTGGGGGATCTAGAATTGCTGGTGTGGGATCCATTGTTGCTGGGAGGGTCAATTGTTGCTGGAAGGGATCTACTGTTGAGGGTTGGGTTTACGGATGCTGGCTGCTGGGAGCTGTACAGTATTGTTGCTGGTGCGGATCAATTGATGCTGGGGGCTATATTGTTGCCGAGGAGCAGACCCAGACTGGACATAGGGCATACCAGGCATTTGCAAGGACATGTCTTTGTGGGGCCTAAAGCAGCTGCATCAGCTGGGCTGCCCCTCGAGCCCGTACCACTCACCCGGCCACTCCGCAGCTGACCATTCAGTTCACAGTATGGCTGCTGGGGGGCGCAAACTAGGGGTCAGCTGACCCGTGACCATAAAAGGGGGAGGAGCTTGAGGAGACCCCATTGCCTGATGTTGGGATAAGTGTCACTGCTGCCGCAGACACCATGGAGCCAGACCAGAGTAAGTGACTGCCAGTATTCACCACACATGTTCACTTATACTGTTAGAAAAAGTTACAAGACAATTTGTATAGACTCAGATTAACTCTGATGGGCCCTGCAGGAGTGGCCTGTTGGTGACCGGGCAGCGTAGCGTGAGGTAGGCGTCGGTCGCAGTCCAGACAGGGTTGACGCTGGCCACGGTCGATGCTCGCCCACCACTGTGTGGCCATGCCTGTGTATCCTCTCTCGGCTCCCCTGCCCTACCGGCGGTGTCATCCTGTTGACGGGGCGGGAGTAGGGTGACCACGTGTCCCGGATTGCCCGGGACAGTCCCGGATTTTGTAGGTCTGTCCCGGGCACCTTCATTCCAGGACAATACAGTGTTCCGGAATGAAACTGACACAGCTACCCCCCCCCCGGGCCAATCTGATGCCCCCAAAAAAGGCCGCCACATCACTGCTTTACTCACTGACAGTACTTGCCCTGGCCGGGAATGCCTGGAGGAGCACATTCCCCCCCCCTGCTTGTGATTGGAGAAATCATAAAGCCCCCCTCTTGTGTCCAAACACTGTGCTGTGATTCGTTACAGCACAAGCTGGTTTTTGGGAAGGGGGTGTCCCTGAATGGTAGTTTGGAAATGTGGTCACCCTAGGCGGGAGGAGCTGGAGACTGGCACAGAGAGCCGGAGTATTCATATTGACAAGCAGGTGGTCACCCGCTTGTCGATTTTTTTTTCCGGGTCTGCAGCTCCTCCTGGAGGGGACATGGAGGCTGAATCCTGCCTCTTCCCTGCCCGGAGGTGGGACTATGCAGGGGAGGCACTGTGGTTGGAGAGAGGGGGGAACATGGCTGCAGGGGGCACTGTGGTGGTGGGCTGTGGTTGCTGGGGGCACTGTGGTGTAGGGGGGCTTCATTGTGGTGTAGGGGGCTGCACTGGGGGGCACTGTAATTATTGTGGGGCCCCTATGCAATGCGGCTCCCTTTGTGTCGCAGTGCGGTGGACTGGCTTTGTGGGTGTCCCATCACTGGCCGCCCAGCGGAGGAATTGACTGCTTGGTCTGGAATGCCTGAATCTGTTTTTGTCCCAGTCCAGGCCTGCTGAGGAGTATATTGTTGAAGGGGTTCTATTGTTGCCAAGGGGGATTTCTTGTTGCTAGGGGGCTCTATTGTTTCTGGGGGTATTTTGTTTCAGGGGTTCTATTGCTGCTGGGGAGGCTATATTGTTGCTAGCGAGGGTCTATTGTTGCTGGGGGGTGATATATTGTTACAGTGGTTCTATTGTTGCTTGGGGGAATCTGTTGTTGCTGGGGAGTGCATTGCTAAAGGGGTTCTATCGCTGCTGTGGGGGTCTACGGTTGCTGGCTGCTGGCTGCAGGGGATCTATTTCACTGCTTTTCATCTTATCATTAACACATTTCATACAAATTACTTAACACCACAAAATAACACTTGATTCTGTATTCTCTAAAAGGGGGTGTCCTAGGAGGTGGTTAGGGGTGTAACTAAGGTACAGTGTTCAGAGGTGGGTAGGGGCAGAAGCAAGGGTTGACTCAGTGGAGGGGCAGTACCTGCACCTACAGTCTGAGAAAAAAAGTTGTTTAGGGGTTTCAATGATCATGCTATGTGTGTACCGCTGGGCATCTGGCAACAATAAATCCTTTAATATCAAATACTTAAAATATTGACATGGCATTGCTTTGGAAACATCACTTTGGTGCCTTGTTGGAAACAATGTCTTTGCTTGCCTTTATCCGTCTTTTGGGGCCCTAATCCATCCACGGACACCAACATTTGGGCACCACTTTTTTCATTGACACCAACAATGGGGCACAACTCCTTCCACTGATACCAATGATGGGGCACTATTCCTCACACTGACACCAATGATGGGGCATTGTTTACTCCCACTGGTCAAAGTCTGAAGGACAGTAAAGACTGGCCCTGTGTTTAGAAAGTTCGGACACCCCTGGTGTAAATCATGGAGAGCCCCTCTAAAGGGACTACAAGATTCAATATAGGAGTGTGGAATGGTGCTGACTCCTTTACAAGACATGATTTCATATTTTTTGAATGGTATATTCACTCACCATCAATCGTAAAGAGGAAGAGGACAGTGTCCGTCTCAGATATGGATGGGAGGACGCTCTTCACAAAGTCTTCATGGGAAACAGCAAATTCAGCACCCTGTGGTTAGCAGAAACATTAAATTGGGAGGGGTTCTATGTCTTGGAAACATCCAGTGAGGGGGGCAGCCCATCACGCCACCGAAGGGACCCACTCACATCAATAGAACTCTTTTAAACCCAATAGCATTAGAAAAAATAGGGGAGTAAAGTGTTAAAGTGTACCTGTCACAATAGCAATATGGGCTACACCATGGCTGAGTTCCTTGTGAAAATGCTAGTCACCTGCCTGAAATAAGGATTGTTCTCTTCACGCATCACATGACCTCTGTCCTGAAATTTAGCTTGGGACCTCCCCCCCGCACCCATCTATTGGCCAATAAGTCCACACATCCTAACTCTAAAACAATATGGAGGTTATCAGAATGGGAGACCCTCATGAATTAAAGTGATGGTTTGTACATATAAAAGAGTAAAGTTCCTTTTAAGAACAGTTTAAGAAAAGTTTGCATCTCTAAATATTTAAGAGTAAGTCCACCCAAATCTCATTAACAGCATTTGGAAGATAATGGAGAGTGAAACCACCTGTCAGTTTCTTCTATGTCTTAGTGAGCAAAGAATTATGGCAGAGAGGTCTCCCTTTTGGAGCTGGATCAGGTCAGAAGGCTTCATTTACAACTAAAATATTATTTTTGGTGTACTGATCTTTTTTTATTATTATTTATTTGGGCTGTTCTACTGAAAACCAGTATTAGGTGATCTTTGGTCTGCAAGCTTCTTGTTGGAGTTTCCAGCTCCAACTGTCTGGACCTGAATCACCTGCTGGTGGCACTGAACTTTCCCAAGTGGAAGGTTGTAGTTTTGGTGTCCACCAGCGGGTGAGAAACACTAGTAGGGAAGGACCTAAATACCCTCCCAGAAGCCAGCATCAGGTGGAAACTGATTGATGGGATCTGCTGGCTGCTGGAAGGGTATTTAGGTGCTCTCCTACTAGTGCCTCTCGCGCCAGTGTTTTGCTGCTGCCAGGAACTCTAAAGAGGAAACCTTACTAATGGATACTATAAGAAGCCATCTGGTGGTGAAATAATAGTTTTGGGTTTTGCATTGTCAATAAGTAAATAAAATGTGCCCAGCTGTCTGACTGTAGGAAGTTTTCATTACCAGTGACCTTAAACCACTCACCAGAGAGGTCAGATCCCCCTCTTTGTTCTCCATTGTTTGATATCCTCCATTTATAAAGCCACGCACATCTCTCCAATCTGCAACAAAAGTCACATGGTACACGGTCAGCCACTGACTTGTAACATCCTTGCTACAATGAATCAAGTAATGAACCAATCAGAGTGCAGGGCCTGGCCCACGAGGAGACCCAGTGCAAGAACGGCACCACCTATTAACTTAAACGGCAAGAAAAAGCTTATTTTCATACTTTTTTTGGTCATAAAGAGCATACTTACTACTTTATGGTCCTGGATTCTGGGAAACTGTTAAATCTGACCTTCGGCCTTCCCTTCAGTCTTGCACAGTTGTACAGGCTTCTCCCCTGGCCTGAAATGACTTACTCTGATTTCACTGCCCACTGTGAGTTTCTCACAATGTGCGTGAGAAGCTACAGCAAGTCAGATAGGGCCTAATTTCCTGGCTGGAGGACGTCCAGCTTCATCTAGAACTTTTATCCCCAGCCTGACTGTTCCTGATCTGCCCCTTTCATTCATTGGACGTCAGCTCTTTCAACCATGGAGACTCAGAGTCACAACATAAGCCAATTGAGCTTCACTTTTAAATTAAATCAAAACCTATATGTCAAGGTGGTGGTAAAGGGGTTCTGTTTAGGGTTAGAGTTAGGGTTAAGGAGTTATGGTTAGTGTTAGAGTTTGGGTAGAAGGACAGAGTTAGGGATGAAGTTAGACCAATGGGGGTTAGATTTAGGGTTAAACTTAGGGTTAGCGTTAGAGTTGGGGTTAGGGAGGTAGGGTTAGAATTTGGGTTAGGGAGTTAGGGTTTGGAAGTTGGGGTTAGTGTTAGAGGATTATAATAATAGCTGGAGTTAGAACTAGGGTTAGGGAATTGGGGTTAGTATTAGGCCTAGAGATAGGTTTGGGGGTTAGGGTTCAGAGTTAGGATTAGTTTAAGGATTAGGGAGTTAGAGTTAGGGGGTTAGGATTAGAGTTAGGGTAACCGTTGGGGTTAGATTGAGGGTTTGAATTACGGTTAGTTTTATGGTTAGGGGATAGGGTTGGAATTAACCCCTTAGCATCGGGGTTAAGTTAGGGTTAGAATTAGGGTTAGAAAGGTAGGGTTCGAGTTAGGATTAGAGTTAGGGAGGTAGGTTTAGAGTTAGGTTTAATGTTAGGGACGGGTTAGAGGTTAGGGTTAGAATTATGGATAGGGAGGTATGGATAGAGTTATAGTTAGAGGTTAGAGTTAGAATCAGGGATAGGGAGGTAGGGTTGGAGTTAGGGCTAGAATTATTGATAGGGAGGTATGGTTAGAGTTAGAGTTAGAATTAGGGTTAGGGAGGTACGGTTAGAGTCAGAGTTAGGGTCAGAGGTTAGGGTTAGCATTAGGGATAGGGAGGTAGAGTTAGGGTTAGAATTAGGGTTAGGGAGTTAGGGTTTGATAGTTGGGGTTAGTGTTAGGGGATTATAATAATAGCTGGAGTTAGAACAAGGGTTAGGGAATTGGGGTTAGTATTAGGCTTAGAGTTATGTTTGGGGGTTAGGGTTAGAGTTAGGATTAGTTTAAGGATTAGGGAGTTAGAGTTAGGGGGTTAGGATTAGAGTTAGGGTTACAGTTGGGGTTAGATTGAGGGTTTGAATTACAGTTAGTTTTATGATTAGGGGATAGGGTTGGAATTAACCCCTTAGCACCAGGGTTAAGTTAGGGTTAGAATTAGGGTTAGGAAGGTAGGGTTAGAGTTAGGATTAGAGTTAGGTTTAGGAAGGTAGGTTAAAGGGTTAGAGAGAAAAAAATGTTGTATCAGCCACAGAGTGGTAACTGTGGATATCAACGAAAAATACCTAGCGTGCTGCGTCCTAGAGTTTAGATAAAGAAAAGAGCTAAATAGGGGGACTTGGACTTTTTAGGCACAGTACACAATTTGTATAAAAAATATAATTTTATTGTACAATACTCTATCAAATAAATGTTTTCGTTTAAAAATTAATCACATGTTCTAGGAGAGACAATACACCAATGCCGTTATAGTATAACACCATAGCTCTAATAGCGAACATATAGGGATATTGATGATCCACAACCAGTTTGATACATTCCAAAAAGTTGAGGTATGGTTGAAGCGGCAGAGGTTGTAGGAAAAGATGTAATATTTTCACTCTCGCTCGACAAGTTCCGCGTCCATTGACGCTTCTTCAGGAGCGTGTCATGTGAACTAAAAAAATATATTTAAACATAAAACATACATCAGAAAAGATTTTAAATTTGTCACCATGCATTAAACAATGCTATAATACATTTAGAAAACCTTTTTATTAGAAAAAAATAAGTGTTTACATTTTTGCAGAGGAAATCGGAGAAATACCCAAGATGTACTTACTGGCCTAATGAACAGGGGATAGATATAGACCGAACCAGGCGGTCGCTATGGAGGCGTGTACCTATTATTAATTGATGAAACTGAATTAATAATTATAAACCATTACTTTTGAGACATCTGGTTAATAAACCATATAAGTCTATAATTATATAAATAATTAAGGTTTGTGTAGAAAAAACATAATCAAACTTACTTACGAGCAGGAATAAATCCCTTGAAGGTGGAGAATGGTCACAGAGGGTAATATGTTAGAACATAGTTTGGAGAAAGGAACCAAATCTCCAAAGGTCTAGGGACCAAAATAGTGGATCCTAGAATCTGTATACAAAAAGTGTGTACAGAATGTTCATATAGATAATATACCTAATACAAAGAGAGCAAGAGTACTAACTTCTAAAAGGTCTTAATCATTGTCTTATTTCTAAGGGGTGAAACTTACCCACTAATGTAGTTTAAATATGAAAGATTGGTCAGCCGTATAGTAAAGGATTTGCCTGGAGATCAAAGACACTGCCCATATACCAAAATATAGGCATAGAGCATTAAATGCGTCCGCTTGTTACCACTAGTCTCATGGTGTACTGTCCATCAGGACACAAAGTAACATATGGTCTAAAGGATGGACCTAAATGAGAAAAGCCATAAGTAGTATTTCCTCCGTATGATTCGGTGAGGTTCAGGTAATTTAACAGTGAAGCTTAGAAAAATAAAATATGATCATACCTGACACTGGGTTCTCAACTGGTAACCTCCTAGCCACAACGCCGTCCTGGGCGTCCTTAATTAATAAAACCAAATTAAATGATTCTAGGTAATTGCTTTCAAGACGTCTGAATACTCAAAACATAATTGTCTATAATTATAAAACTCACCCATTAATGTGGTTCAATTGTAGATAAGTGGTCAGCTGTATAGTGGGGGATTTGCCAGAAAACCAAAAACACTGCCCATATATCACAATAGAGGCAGAGAAAATCAGATGCGTCCGCTTGTTCGCATGAGCCTCATGATGTATTGTCCATCAGGACATAATGCAGCATATTAGCAAAATAATAGACCTAAAGTGGGGGAAACCACAAGCAGTGATTCCTTTATGTAATACAATAAGATTCAGATGGCTTGAAAATTATGCTCAGAGCGATATATTCGTACCTGACATAGAGTTCCCGTATAATGACCTCCTAACAGCAACACCGTCCTAGGATGCCGGCTCGATATGTAGCACGCTGTGATAGCGTGATATTTAAGGTACACGCCTCTTCCGTAGTCACCGTCCGGGCCAATGGAGAGGCTCGGCGTGACGTCATTCGGAACGGCCGGAGGATCAGCATTGCTGCACGCACGTACAACACGCATAGGTGCCGGGATAGAATCCGGACATAATGCGTGAGTGATCGCGGCAGCATAGAGCTGAACCAAGCCATCTCAGTTGGAGACGAGATGAGTCGTCAACCAGAGATGGCAATGGCGCTGCCTAGCATTGCCTGACAGCGCTCGGGTGGCCACACAGCGGCCGTAAACGATCCCGTCCATTGACCCAAACCCTGCCATGAAGCAGACCAGTAGTAAAAGATCCTAAGCATTCTCCGAATTTCCAAAAGCAAAATTGCAAGCTATAATGTGAACAAAGAATTTATATTCAAAAAAGGTAGAATTTTTAAATATTCAATAAACAATGTGTAGCTAGAAAAAAATCCCATTTGATCTAATAAAAGATCATAGGTCATTTTTAATTTAGCTCAAAATATAATTTAGAAACTTCATATTATATATAACAAGAATATATAAATCTATGAGTAACCTATTTTATTCTCAACTATTGATTCATTGATTGGAAAGAGGGGGCCTATAGTGACATCTTGATTAGTTGGTTTTTTAGGGTATTAATTTGATGTTTATTATTTGAAAAATATACAACTTTTTCACAGCGATTGACCCTAATATGGTTATATCTACAGAAACGCTTTATATGATTGAGCCTCATTGATGCCATACATACACCTGGCATCAATGAGGCTCAATCAAGATGTCACTATAGGCCCCCTCTTTCCAATCAATGAATCAATAGTTGAGAATAAAATAGGTTACTCATAGATTTATATATTCTTGTTATATATAATATGAAGTTTCTAAATTATATTTTGAGCTAAATTAAAAATGACCTATGATCTTTTATTAGATCAAATGGGATTTTTTTTCTAGCTACACATTGTTTATTGAATATTTAAAAATTCTACCTTTTTTGAATATAAATTCTTTGTTCACATTATAGCTTGCAATTTTGCTTTTGGAAATTCGGAGAATGCTTAGGATCTTTTACTACTGGTCTGTTTCATGGCAGGGTTTGGGTCAATGGACGGGATCGTTTACGGCCGCTGTGTGGCCACCCGATCGCTGTCAGGCAATGCTAGGCAGCGCCATTGCCATCTCTGGTTGACGACTCATCTCGTCTCCAACTGAGATGGCTTGATTCAGCTCTATGCTGCCGCGATCACTCACGCATTATGTCCGGATTCTATCCCGGCACCTATGCGTGTTGTACGTGCGTGCAGCAATGCTGATCCTCCGGCCGTTCCGAATGACGTCACGCCGAGCCTCTCCATTGGCCCGGACGGTGACTACGGAAGAGGCGTGTACCTTAAATATCACGCTATCACAGCGTGCTACATATCGAGCCGGCATCCTAGGACGGTGTTGCTGTTAGGAGGTCATTATACGGGAACTCTATGTCAGGTACGAATATATCGCTCTGAGCATAATTTTCAAGCCATCTGAATCTTATTGTATTACATAAAGGAATCACTGCTTGTGGTTTCCCCCACTTTAGGTCTATTATTTTGCTAATATGCTGCATTATGTCCTGATGGACAATACATCATGAGGCTCATGCGAACAAGCGGACGCATCTGATTTTCTCTGCCTCTATTGTGATATATGGGCAGTGTTTTTGGTTTTCTGGCAAATCCCCCACTATACAGCTGACCACTTATCTACAATTGAACCACATTAGTGGGTGAGTTTTATAATTATAGACAATTATGTTTTGAGTATTCAGACGTCTTGAAAGCAATTACCTAGAATCATTTAATTTGGTTTTATTAATTAAGGACGCCCAGGACGGCGTTGTGGCTAGGAGGTTACCAGTTGAGAACCCAGTGTCAGGTATGATCATATTTTATTTTTCTAAGCTTCACTGTTAAATTACCTGAACCTCACCGAATCATACGGAGGAAATACTACTTATGGCTTTTCTCATTTAGGTCCATCCTTTAGACCATATGTTACTTTGTGTCCTGATGGACAGTACACCATGAGACTAGTGGTAACAAGCGGACGCATTTAATGCTCTATGCCTATATTTTGGTATATGGGCAGTGTCTTTGATCTCCAGGCAAATCCTTTACTATACGGCTGACCAATCTTTCATATTTAAACTACATTAGTGGGTAAGTTTCACCCCTTAGAAATAAGACAATGATTAAGACCTTTTAGAAGTTAGTACTCTTGCTCTCTTTGTATTAGGTATATTATCTATATGAACATTCTGTACACACTTTTTGTATACAGATTCTAGGATCCACTATTTTGGTCCCTAGACCTTTGGAGATTTGGTTCCTTTCTCCAAACTATGTTCTAACATATTACCCTCTGTGACCATTCTCCACCTTCAAGGGATTTATTCCTGCTCGTAAGTAAGTTTGATTATGTTTTTTCTACACGAACCTTAATTATTTATATAATTATAGACTTATATGGTTTATTAACCAGATGTCTCAAAAGTAATGGTTTATAATTATTAATTCAGTTTTATCAATTAATAATAGGTACACGCCTCCATAGCGACCGCCTGGTTCGGTCTATATCTATCCCCTGTTCATTAGGCCAGTAAGTACATCTTGGGTATTTCTCTGATTTCCTCTGCAAAAATGTAAACACTTCTTTTTTTCTAATAAAAAGGTTTTCTAAATGTATTATAGCATTGTTTAATGCATGGTGACAAATTTAAAATCTTTTCTGATGTATGTTTTATGTTTAAATATATTTTTTTAGTTCACATGACATGCTCCTGAAGAAGCGTCAATGGACGCGGAACTTGTCGAGCGAGAGTGAAAATATTACATCTTTTCCTACAACCTCTGCCGCTTCAACCATACCTCAACTTTTTGGAATGTATCAAACTGGTTGTGGATCATCAATATCCCTATATGTTCGCTATTAGAGCTATGGTGTTATACTATAACGGCATTGGTGTATTGTCTCTCCTAGAACATGTGATTAATTTTTAAACAAAAACATTTATTTGATAGAGTATTGTACAATAAAATTATTTTTTTTATACAAATTGTGTACTGTGCCTAAAAAGTCCAAGTCCCCCTATTTAGCTCTTTTCTTTAGGTTAAAGGGTTAGGTTTAATGTTAGGGTTAGGGTTAGAGGTAAGGGTTAGAATTAGGGATAGTGAGGTAGGGTTAGAGTTAGGGTTAGAATTATGAATAGGGAGGTAGCGTTAGAGTCATGCCCCATACACACGATCGTTTTTCATGCCGTTAAAAATGCCATTAAAAAAAATGGCCATTAAAAATGATCGTGTGTAGGCTCCAGAGCATTTTTAACGACGTGAAAACGGCCATTAAAAATTTCGAACATGCTCTGCTATCAACCCTTTATAAAGAAACCCCTCATATTAGCCAAAGTAGACCTGGGAACTCAAAGATCTCACCAATAGAGTCCTCAAGAGACCGAAGAAAGTGAATGGGGGTAGCCATTGTCTGGCCATTATGTTGAACCTCTGGCTTCACCTAATGCCTTGTACACACGGTCGGACTTTTGCCCGGCCAAAATCACATCGGAATTCCGACGGAATTCCATCGGAGTAAAAGAGAACATGTTCTCTATCTAAACTCCGACGGAATTCATCGGGCTTATTTTCATATTTGCTCCTCATATTTCCAGACCCCGAGAACAACTTATTACCTGATTATAACAACAGAGAAGGTTTTTTTTTGCTCTCCCTGTTCTTTGTGTATATAAGGTAATATCAGCTGTGTGTCTCAGGTCAGGGAGGGGAATTTTCTTTGAAGTACATATCAAGTTACTGAATGTTCTTTACCAGAAGAAATGCAGGAAGTGCGGGCAGAATATGCAGAGAATTTCATAGATATTTGTCTAGTATTTGGAGCACTACGGGTTATTTCATGGTGGAAAACCTCACAATCTACTTCCTTCTCTGCTTCTGACCTACTTCACTAAGGGGCCCCAGAGAGGTCAGTCACTGCGGGGCCAAATTAGTGATTGGGGATTAATAACTCTCTGCACAGACCCCACAGATCTTTCTGTATTACTTCCCATATTTCAATTACATTTTCTCCCAGCTCCATCAGGAAAGAGCCCCCTCATGGTACTCTGCAGAGTCAGACCACTGTGCTCTGGCACGCCCCCCCGCTGTGTCAGACCTTCATATCTCCAATCAGCAATGTTGATGAGGGTAGCAAAGGTAGCTGATTGCAGAGCTGTAGGTCTGATGCGGAAGGGGGCGTGACACAAAGCCCAGTGGTCTGACTCTGCAGAGTACTACATGGCGGCTCTTTCCTGAGAGAGCTGAGTTGACAATTTATAAAGAGATACAAAGGTAAAAAATACAAATAGGACTATTTTGTTGCCCACAGATTACACCGATACAGCCTGAACAGAGGCTACAGTTTGGGAATTACATTTCGTGAAATGTAACCTTGTGGAAAGTGGCTCTGCCAGTAATGGGTGGTTAAACCAGTATGAGTGGGAAATTCAATCTCCTTTCAGCTCTGTCCTGAGAGGTTGAACTGATCATAACCGGATCCTTCTGTAAATCACTTTCCTACATCTGTAGAGGAGAGCTCAGCAGTGTAATGTAATCTAAGTACTTTCACATTGTGGTCACATGGGAAATCCCACTGAGGTCATCTTGATTTCTTATACACTAACCCTAACCCTATTATTAAACATAACTATAACACTAACCCTACCTCTCTAACCCTAATTCCAATCCTAACAACTAAACCTAACTCCAACCCTACCTCCCTATCCCTAATTCTAACTTTAATCTCTAACCCTAATGCCCCATACACACGATCGTTTTTCTTGCCATTTTTTTTCTTGCCGTTTTTCACGTCGTTTTTTTTCATGTTTCCTCTCAAGCCTGTCTTGCGTACACACGATCATTTAAAAAAACAGTCAAGCAAAGCGCAGTGACGTACAACACGTACGACGGCACTATAAAGGGGAAGTTCCGTTCGAATGGCGCCACCCTTCATGTTAGTAAAGTTTGTTGAGCGACGATTCGCTCTTTTCAGTCTCGTGCTTTTCAGTCCGTGACTGCGTGACGAATGTGCTATCTCCATTACGAACGCTAGTTTTACCAGAACGAGCGCTCCTGTCTCATACTTGATTCTGAGCATACGCGTTTTTTTCACGTCGTTAAAGCATACACACTATCATTTTTCACGTCGTTAAAAAAAACGACATGAAAAACGACGTGAAAAAAGAGAGCATGTTCGAAATTTTTAATGCCCGTTTTTCACGTCGTTAAAAATGCTCTGGAGCCTACACACGATCATTTTTAATGGCCATTTTTTTTAATGGCATTTTTAACGGCATGAAAAACGATCGTGTGTATGGGGCATTTCTCTAACGCTACCTCCCTATTCATAATTCTAACCCTAACTCTAACCCTACCTCACTATCCCTAATTCTAACCCTTACCTCTAACCCTAACCCTAACATTAAACCTAACCCTTTAACCTAAAGAAAAGAGCTAAATAGGGGGACTTGGACTTTTTAGGCACAGTACACAATTTGTATAAAAAATATAATTTTATTGTACAATACTCTATCAAATAAATGTTTTCGTTTAAAAATTAATCACATGTTCTAGGAGAGACAATACACCAATGCCGTTATAGTATAACACCATAGCTCTAATAGCGAACATATAGGGATATTGATGATCCACAACCAGTTTGATACATTCCAAAAAGTTGAGGTATGGTTGAAGCAGCAGAGGTTGTAGGAAAAGATGTAATATTTTCACTCTCGCTCGACAAGTTCCGCGTCCATTGACGCTTCTTCAGGAGCCTGTCATGTGAACTAAAAAAATATATTTAAACATAAAACATACATCAGAAAAGATTTTAAATTTGTCACCATGCATTAAACAATGCTATAATACATTTAGAAAACCTTTTTATTAGAAAAAAAGAAGTGTTTACATTTTTGCAGAGGAAATCGGAGAAATACCCAAGATGTACTTACTGGCCTAATGAACAGGGGATAGATATAGACCGAACCAGGCGGTCGCTATGGAGGCGTGTACCTATTATTAATTGATAAAACTGAATTAATAATTATAAACCATTACTTTTGAGACATCTGGTTAATAAACCATATAAGTCTATAATTATATAAATAATTAAGGTTCGTGTAGAAAAAACATAATCAAACTTACTTACGAGCAGGAATAAATCCCTTGAAGGTGGAGAATGGTCACAGAGGGTAATATGTTAGAACATAGTTTGGAGAAAGGAACCAAATCTCCAAAGGTCTAGGGACCAAAATAGTGGATCCTAAAATCTGTATACAAAAAGTGTGTACAGAATGTTCATATAGATAATATACCTAATACAAAGAGAGCAAGAGTACTAACTTCTAAAAGGTCTTAATCATTGTCTTATTTCTAAGGGGTGAAACTTACCCACTAATGTAGTTTAAATATGAAAGATTGGTCAGCCGTATAGTAAAGGATTTGCCTGGAGATCAAAGACACTGCCCATATACCAAAATATAGGCATAGAGCATTAAATACGTCCGCTTGTTACCACTAGTCTCATGGTGTACTGTCCATCAGGACACAAAGTAACATATGGTCTAAAGGATGGACCTAAATGAGAAAAGCCATAAGTAGTATTTCCTCCGTATGATTCGGTGAGGTTCAGGTAATTTAACAGTGAAGCTTAGAAAAATAAAATATGATCATACCTGACACTGGGTTCTCAACTGGTAACCTCCTAGCCACAACGCCGTCCTGGGCGTCCTTAATTAATAAAACCAAATTAAATGATTCTAGGTAATTGCTTTCAAGACGTCTGAATACTCAAAACATAATTGTCTATAATTATAAAACTCACCCACTAATGTGGTTCAATTGTAGATAAGTGGTCAGCTGTATAGTGGGGGATTTGCCAGAAAACCAAAAACATTGCCTATATATCACAATAGAGGCAGAGAAAATCAGATGCGTCCGCTTGTTCGCATGAGCCTCATGATGTATTGTCCATCAGGACATAATGCAGCATATTAGCAAAATAATAGACCTAAAGTGGGGGAAACCACAAGCAGTGATTCCTTTATGTAATACAATAAGATTCAGATGGCTTGAAAATGATGCTCAGAGCGATATATTCGTACCTGACATAGAGTTCCCGTATAATGACCTCCTAACAGCAACACCGTCCTAGGATGCCGGCTCGATATGTAGCACGCTGTGATAGCGTGATATTTAAGGTACACGCCTCTTCCGTAGTCACCGTCCGGGCCAATGGAGAGGCTCGGCGTGACGTCATTCGGAACGGCCGGAGGATCAGCATTGCTGCACGCACGTACAACACGCATAGGTGCCGGGATAGAATCCGGACATAATGCGTGAGTGATCGCGGCAGCATAGAGCTGAACCAAGCCATCTCAGTTGGAGACGAGATGAGTCGTCAACCAGAGATGGCAATGGCGCTGCCTAGCATTGCCTGACAGCGCTCGGGTGGCCACACAGCGGCCGTAAACTATCCCGTCCATTGACCCAAACCCTGCCATGAAACAGACCAGTAGTAAAAGATCCTAAGCATTCTCCGAATTTCCAAAAGCAAAATTGCAAGCTATAATGTGAACAAAGAATTTATATTCAAAAAAGGTAGAATTTTTAAAAATTCAATAAACAATGTGTAGCTAGAAAAAAATCCCATTTGATCTAATAAAAGATCATAGGTCATTTTTAATTTAGCTCAAAATATAATTTAGAAACTTCATATTATATATAACAAGAATATATAAATCTATGAGTAACCTATTTTATTCTCAACTATTGATTCATTGATTGGAAAGAGGGGGCCTATAGTGACATCTTGATTGAGCCTCATTGATGCCAGGTGTATGTATGGCATCAATGAGGCTCAATCATATAAAGCGTTTCTGTAGATATAACCATATTAGGGTCAATCGCTGTGAAAAAGTTGTATATTTTTCAAATAATAAACATCAAATTAATACCCTAAAAAACCAACTAATCAAGATGTCACTATAGGCCCCCTCTTTCCAATCAATGAATCAATAGTTGAGAATAAAATAGGTTACTCATAGATTTATATATTCTTGTTATATATAATATGAAGTTTCTAAATTATATTTTGAGCTAAATTAAAAATGACCTATGATCTTTTATTAGATCAAATGGGATTTTTTTCTAGCTACACATTGTTTATTGAATATTTAAAAATTCTACCTTTTTTGAATATAAATTCTTTGTTCACATTATAGCTTGCAATTTTGCTTTTGGAAATTCGGAGAATGCTTAGGATCTTTTACTACTGGTCTGTTTCATGGCAGGGTTTGGGTCAATGGACGGGATAGTTTACGGCCGCTGTGTGGCCACCCGAGCGCTGTCAGGCAATGCTAGGCAGCGCCATTGCCATCTCTGGTTGACGACTCATCTCGTCTCCAACTGAGATGGCTTGGTTCAGCTCTATGCTGCCGCGATCACTCACGCATTATGTCCGGATTCTATCCCGGCACCTATGCGTGTTGTACGTGCGTGCAGCAATGCTGATCCTCCGGCCGTTCCGAATGACGTCACGCCGAGCCTCTCCATTGGCCCGGACGGTGACTACGGAAGAGGCGTGTACCTTAAATATCACGCTATCACAGCGTGCTACATATCGAGCCGGCATCCTAGGACGGTGTTGCTGTTAGGAGGTCATTATACGGGAACTCTATGTCAGGTACGAATATATCGCTCTGAGCATCATTTTCAAGCCATCTGAATCTTATTGTATTACATAAAGGAATCACTGCTTGTGGTTTCCCCCACTTTAGGTCTATTATTTTGCTAATATGCTGCATTATGTCCTGATGGACAATACATCATGAGGCTCATGCGAACAAGCGGACGCATCTGATTTTCTCTGCCTCTATTGTGATATATGGGCAATGTTTTTGGTTTTCTGGCAAATCCCCCACTATACAGCTGACCACTTATCTACAATTGAACCACATTAGTGGGTGAGTTTTATAATTATAGACAATTATGTTTTGAGTATTCAGACGTCTTGAAAGCAATTACCTAGAATCATTTAATTTGGTTTTATTAATTAAGGACGCCCAGGACGGCGTTGTGGCTAGGAGGTTACCAGTTGAGAACCCAGTGTCAGGTATGATCATATTTTATTTTTCTAAGCTTCACTGTTAAATTACCTGAACCTCACCGAATCATACGGAGGAAATACTACTTATGGCTTTTCTCATTTAGGTCCATCCTTTAGACCATATGTTACTTTGTGTCCTGATGGACAGTACACCATGAGACTAATGGTAACAAGCGGACGCATTTAATGCTCTATGCCTATATTTTGGTATATGGGCAGTGTCTTTGATCTCCAGGCAAATCCTTTACTATACGGCTGACCAATCTTTCATATTTAAACTACATTAGTGGGTAAGTTTCACCCCTTAGAAATAAGACAATGATTAAGACCTTTTAGAAGTTAGTACTCTTGCTCTCTTTGTATTAGGTATATTATCTATATGAACATTCTGTACACACTTTTTGTATACAGATTCTAGGATCCACTATTTTGGTCCCTAGACCTTTGGAGATTTGGTTCCTTTCTCCAAACTATGTTCTAACATATTACCCTCTGTGACCATTCTCCAACTTCAAGGGATTTATTCCTGCTCGTAAGTAAGTTTGATTATGTTTTTTCTACACGAACCTTAATTATTTATATAATTATAGACTTATATGGTTTATTAACCAGATGTCTCAAAAGTAATGGTTTATAATTATTAATTCAGTTTTATCAATTAATAATAGGTACACGCCTCCATAGCGACCGCCTGGTTCGGTCTATATCTATCCCCTGTTCATTAGGCCAGTAAGTACATCTTGGGTATTTCTCCGATTTCCTCTGCAAAAATGTAAACACTTCTTTTTTTTCTAATAAAAAGGTTTTCTAAATGTATTATAGCATTGTTTAATGCATGGTGACAAATTTAAAATCTTTTCTGATGTATGTTTTATGTTTAAATATATTTTTTTAGTTCACATGACACGCTCCTGAAGAAGCGTCAATGGACGCGGAACTTGTCGAGCGAGAGTGAAAATATTACATCTTTTCCTACAACCTCTGCCGCTTCAACCATACCTCAACTCTTTGGAATGTATCAAACTGGTTGTGGATCATCAATATCCCTATATGTTCGCTATTAGAGCTATGGTGTTATACTATAACGGCATTGGTGTATTGTCTCTCCTAGAACATGTGATTAATTTTTAAACGAAAACATTTATTTGATAGAGTATTGTACAATAAAATTATATTTTTTATACAAATTGTGTACTGTGCCTAAAAAGTCCAAGTCCCCCTATTTAGCTCTTTTCTTTAGGTTAAAGGGTTAGGTTTAATGTTAGGGTTAGGGTTAGAGGTAAGGGTTAGAATTAGGGATAGTGAGGTAGGGTTAGAGTTAGGGTTAGAATTATGAATAGGGAGGTAGCGTTAGAGTCATGCCCCATACACACGATCGTTTTTCATGCCGTTAAAAATGCCATTAAAAAAAATGGCAATTAAAAATGATCGTGTGTAGGCTCCAGAGCATTTTTAACGACGTGAAAAACGGCCATTAAAAATTTCGAACATGCTCTCTTTTTTCACGTCGTTTTTCATGTCGTTTTTTTTAACGACGTGAAAAACGATAGTGTGTATGCTTTAACGACGTGAAAAAAAACGCGCATGCTCAGAATCCAGTATGAGACAGGAGCGCTCGTTCTGGTAAAACTAGCGTTCGTAATGGAGATAGCACATTCGTCACGCAGTCACGGACTGAAAAGCACGAGACTGAAAAGAGCGAATCGTCGCTCAACAAACTTTACTAACATGAAGGGTGGCGCCATTCGAACGGAACTTCCCCTTTATAGTGCCGTCGTACGTGTTGTACGTCACTGCGCTTTGCTTGATCGTTTTTTTAAATGATCGTGTGTACGCAAGACAGGCTTGAGAGGAAACATGAAAAAAAACGACGTGAAAAACGGCAAGAAAAAAAATGGCAAGAAAAACGATTGTGTGTATGGGGCATTAGGGTTAGAGATTAAAGTTAGAATTAGGGATAGGGAGGTAGGGTTGGAGTTAGGTTTAGTTGTTAGGATTGGAATTAGGGTTAGAGAGGTAGGGTTAGTGTTATAGTTATGTTTAATAATAGGGTTAGGGTTAGTGTATAAGAAATCAAGATGACCTCAGTGGGATTTCCCATGTGATCACAATGTGAAAGTACTTAGATTACATTACACTACTGAGCTCTCCTCTACAGATGTAGGAAAGTGATTTACAGAAGGATCCGGTTATGATCAGTTCAACCTCTCAGGACAGAGCTGAAAGGAGATTGAATTTCCCACTCATACTGGTTTAACCACCCATTACTGGCAGAGCCACTTTCCACAAGGTTACATTTCACGAAATGTAATTCCCAAACTGTAGCCTCTGTTCAGGCTGTATCGGTGTAATCTGTGGGCAACAAAATAGTCCTATTTGTATTTTTTACCTTTGTATCTCTTTATAAATTGTCAACTCAGCTCTCTCAGGAAAGAGCCGCCATGTAGTACTCTGCAGAGTCAGACCACTGGGCTTTGTGTCACGCCCCCTTCCGCATCAGACCTACAGCTCTGCAATCAGCTACCTTTGCTACCCTCATCAACATTGCTGATTGGAGAGATGAAGGTCTGACACAGCGGGGGGGCGTGCCAGAGCACAGTGGTCTGACTCTGCAGAGTACCATGAGGGGGCTCTTTCCTGATGGAGCTGGGAGAAAATGTAATTGAAATATGGGAAGTAATACAGAAAGATCTGTGGGGTCTGTGCAGAGAGTTATTAATCCCCAATCACTAATTTGGCCCCGCAGTGACTGACCTCTCTGGGGCCCCTTAGTGAAGTAGGTCAGAAGCAGAGAAGGAAGTAGATTGTGAGGTTTTCCACCATGAAATAACCCGTAGTGCTCCAAATACTAGACACATATCTATGAAATTCTCTGCATATTCTGCCCGCACTTCCTGCATTTCTTCTGGTAAAGAACATTCAGTAACTTGATATGTACTTCAAAGAAAATTCCCCTCCCTGACCTGAGACACACAGCTGATATTACCTTATATACACAAAGAACAGGGAGAGCAAAAAAAAACTTCTCTGTTGTTATAATCAGGTAATAAGTTGTTCTCGGGGTCTGGAAATATGAGGAGCAAATATGAAAATAAGCCCGATGAATTCCGTCGGAGTTTAGATAGAGAACATGTTCTATTTTACTTCGATGGAATTCCGTCGGAATTCCGATGTGATTTTGGCCGGGCAAAAGTCCGACCGTGTGTACAAGGCATTAGGTGAAGCCAGAGGTTCAACATAATGGCCAGACAATGGCTACCCCCATTCACTTTCTTCGGTCTCTTGAGGACTCTATTGGTGAGATCTTTGAGTTCCCAGGTCTACTTTGGCTAATATGAGGGGTTTCTTTATAAAGGGTTGATAGCAGTCATTGGTGAAAACTAAGTCATGACCATGTATAAAGGGAACGAAGACCTCCTGCCTATGACTATGGTACCCTAGTAAGGAGGTTCGAGACCCCCCCCTCCCAAATAGGATGCCCCCGTGTCCCGGATTGCCCGGGATTATCCTGTAATTTGGATATTTGTCCCCGGTCCCGGGCAGCTTCATTCCGGGACAATACAATGTCACGGAATGAAACTGACAGTCTGGGAACAGTGGCGGACCGAGCCGCCATAGCGCTGGCTCTGGCTCTGCCTAGTCTGTCCGTCTGTCTTCTCTCCCGCCGCCGGGCGCCTGCCGCCCCCCTCCTTCCCGCATTCTTTGCTTTGAAGTCATTGGCAGCTAGGACCAGTGTCCTAGTAACCAATGCCGATGCTCGGTCCATCTCAGCTCTGCCCCCTAATTCCGGCTCCCTCAGTCCCTCTCTCATCTGCATGCAGAGCAAAGCAGCGGCCACCCAGTCCCTGTCCCAACATTCTGAATGTACACTGTGGTGTTCCACACTCCAACCACCAGTATACTGTTGTCCTGGGGACCTTGGGGCCATGTCATTTTTGCAGTAGAGAACATTATTATGTGTTGTCTGAGCTGCAGAGAATCTTGTGACTACTCACAAAAAACCTACACATCCCACACTCCAAAATTAATTCACATTAAAATGTTTAGAGGAGGACAGCAACATGTAAATAAGCCACGCCACCTTTTTTTTTCCTGGGCACTAGGAACCTGTAAGGAATGAAACCCAGGCACAAGGTAACTATGGGAAATTTTTACCTGGGCACAGGGCACCTACCTACGGGGAATGATACCCGGGTAAAGGACACCTATGGGGAATTATACCCAGGCACAAGGTACCTATCGGAATGCTACCTGGGTACAGGACATCTATAGGGAATGGGGCCTTGTCACAGGGTACCCATGGGGAATGACACCCAGGTATAGGACACCTATGGGGAATGATACCTGGGCACAGAGCACCTATGGGGAATGATATCTGGGCACTGGGCACCTATGGGGAATGATACCTGGTCACTGTGGGGAACCTATGGGGAATGATACCTGGGCACAGGGCTCCTATAGGGAATGGTACCTGGTCAAAGAGCACCTATAAGGAATTATACCTGGAAAAAGGACATCTATGGGAAATGATACCCGGGTACAGGGTACCTAATGGGAATGATATCCGAGTACAAAGCACCTATGAGGAATGATACCCAGGCACAGGGCACCTATGGGGAATGATACACTGGTAAAAGGCACCTATGGGAAATGATATCTGGGCACAGGACACCTATGGGGAATGATACCGAGGTACAGGGCACCTAAGGGGAATGATACCTGGTCAATAGGCAGCTATAGGAAATGATACCTGGACACAGGGCACCTCTGAGAAATGATACCTGGGTACAGGGCACCTATGGGGAATGTTACCTGGGTACAGGGCATGTTTAGGAAATGATATCAGAGTACAGGGTAACTATTGGCAATAATACCCGGGTACAAGGCACCTATTAGGAATGATACAGGGATACCTATGGGGAATGGTAGCCAGGCACAGGGCATCTATGGGGAATGATACCCGGGTACAGGGCATCTATAGGGAATGATACCTGAGGCACAGGGCACCTATGGGGAATAATACCCGGGTAGAGGGCTTCTATAGAAATGATACACAGGTACATGGTACCTATTGGGAATGATAACTGGGTACAGGGCACCTATGAGGAATGATACAGGGCATCTATGGGGAATTATACCTGGGTAGAGGGCACCTATGGGGAATGATACCTGGGTAGAGGGCACCTATGGGGAATTCTACCTAGACAGGGCACCTATGGGAAATGATACCTGGGTAGAGGGCACCTATGGGGAATAATATCTGGGTACAGGGCACCTGTGGGAAATGATACCTGGCTACAGGACATTTGTAGGGAAGGTTACCTAGGCACAGAGCACCTATGGGGAATGATACCTGGGTACTGAGCACCTATGGGGAATGACACACAGGTACAGGGTACCTATTGGGAATGACAGGTGCCCCCCATAGGTGCTCTGTGCCTAGGTATAATTCCCCATAAATGCACTGATCTTCCCAGTGAAGAGCTGTGCAGGGGGCATAAAAACAGCAGTATACTGATCTTCCCAGTGATGACCTGTACAGGGGGGCATGTGAGCAGGAGGCATAAAAACAGCAGAACACTGATCTTCCCAGTGATAAGCTGTTCGGGGGGGGGGTCAACAGGAGGCAGAGGGACAGCAGTACACTGATATTCCTGGTGATTGGTTGTTTCAATAGGAGGCAGAGATAGAGCAGTATACTGATCCACCCAGTGATTAGCTGTGCAGCGTGCATGCCAGCAGGAGGCAGAGGAACATCAGCACACTGATCTTCCCAGTGAAGAGCTGTTCAGGGGGTGTGTCAGCACAAGTCTGATGAACTGGTTAAGATATAGAACTCATTGATCTCAGAGAATACCTTGGTGAGAGGGGAGTGACAGACTGTACCTGCATGAAAGGCCGGAACGCACTCTGCTGCCTCCATTATCGCCATCATTCCCAAGGTCCCCCAGCCAAGAATGTAGAGGTGGCCCTTCTTCTGTAGACTGCCAATAGGAAGAGAGCAGCGGATCAGAACTGATATGTATGTATATGGATGTATTGGACCAAATAATTATATTAATTTATTACAATTATATTAAAGAATGTAACATGATTAAATTTGTCGGAATAATTTGGATTAGCTTTATTGCCATCTTGTGGCCACATGTAGGAAGTACACACACAATGATATCATTGTCTGTGATAGAATGGAATACTTCATGTAAGCTCTGCTGCCATCTTCTGGCCACGTATAGGAAGTGCATATGTAATTATATAATTGATTTGTAATACAGCCATGAGCTTGTGGCCACCTATAGGAAGTGCACATTTTATATTATCATTGCTCTGTAATAGGATGGAATACTTCACGTGAGCTCTGCTGCCATCTAGTGGCCACATATAAGAAGTGCATATGTAATAATATCAGTGCTCTGTAAAACAGCCATGAGCCTTGTTACCATCTTGTGGCCCCCTATAGGAAGTGCACATTTTATGATATTGCTCTGTGATAGAATGGAATACTTCACGTGAGCTCTGCTGCCATCTAGTGTCCACATATAACAAGTGCATATGTAATGATATTAATCCTTTGTAATACAGCCAATGAGCTCTGTTACCATCTTGTGGCCACCTATTGGAAGTGCAGATTTTTATATTATCATTGCTCTGTGATAGAATGGAATGCTTAACGTGAGCTCTGCTGCCAACTAGTGGCCTAATATAGGAAGTGCATATGTAATGATATCATTGCTTTGTAATACAGCCATGAGCTCTGTTACCATCTTGTGGCCACCTATAGGAAGTGCACATTTTATGATATCCTTGCTCTGTGATGCAGTAAAATACTTCACGTGAGCTCTGCTGCTATTTTGTGACCAATTATAGGAAGTGCACATACAATAATACCATTGCTCGGTAATACAGCCATGAGCTCTGTTACCATCTTGTGGCCACCTATAAGAAGTGCACATTTTATGATATCATTGCTCTGTGACAGAATGGAAAGCTTCACATGAGCTCTGCTGCCATCTTGTGGCCACATATAGGAATTGCATGGTGCTGGGTACACACCTGGTGGCAGACTGCTTGAGCAACGCAGCTATCTTCTTGCAGTGGGCGTAGGTCACCTTGTGCGCCCTCTCATACGTCCGCAAGATTTCCAACAAACACCTGAAAAGGGATCACGCAAAAAAGACTTAATCCTGGCCCTCAGAGGCTATCTTCAGGGATCTTGTATAGGTCACAAGTTTTACATTTTCCTTTAAGAGCAGTTAAAAAAAAGCCTTTTGTGCGCACCATTCTGATTTATCTTTACTTTGTGACAGGGTGGTTACTTTCCCTGACTTCATAGCTAAGCCATGCCCAATGCCGTCCTCTCAGGATGATGGTTCTGAGTGTTCCTGCCAACCTTAGAGCAATACTTTTCCTCCTCTCTCTATACTTTAAGTGCTTATTTACGATTCATCATGCTTTTTTTATGTGTTTTTGACGCTTCAGTGATTTTTTTTTCTTAACCTTTAATGAAGCGTGGCTAATGGTCTGTGTGTGTGTTGATTTTCTATTTGTTTTAAAGGGGCCAAGTAGAACCTCAGCTCTGTAGTACCCCCACTCAGCAGATCCCCAGCTTATTAGTACCCTCGCTCACCAGACCCCTTGCTCAGTAGTACCCCTAGCTCTGCTGATCCCCGCTCAGTAGTAACTCCCAGCTCTGCTGATCCCCCACTCAGTGGTACCCCCAGGTCTGCTGATACCCACTCAGTACCAACCCACAGCTCTACTGATCCCCCACTTAGTAGTAACCCCCAGCTCTGCTGATCCTCTGGTTTGCTGATCCTCTTCTCTCTCTGGTCTCTGCGTTCCTCCCGCTATATAGCTCCCATGCTGGCCACCACATGTGACAATTAGGGTTGCCACATCATCCCTTTAATCCAGGACACACATTAATTACACAGGTTCTGTGGCTGATTAAGGTGGTAATTAAACTCACTTGGTGTCTTATCTGCATTAAATCATCCTCAGAACCTGTGTAATTAATATGTGTCCTGGATTAAAGGGATGATGTGGCAACCCTAGTGACCATACTAGTTTCTCTTGCTCCAGTCTCACAGCTCTGCTGATCCTCCACCAGGCTTTTTAAAAAAGCACGTCCAAAGCCACATTTTGAAGCAAGTGTAAACGAGCTCCCACCATGAGTGGATAGTACAAGATGTTGGGTAGGTTCAGCCTGTGGTCACGTACTTCTCGGTCACCTCCACGTTGGAGCTGGCTTTGTGGGCCACCAGGAACAGTGTCTCCAGCAGGATCTTTGTAGCACTACCACCTTTCATACGTGAGGAGCAGCAGATGCCCTCTGGCTGTAACAAAAATGCAAAGTTGGTTGGTGTGTGGCATTTATCCTGGGTGGTCGTTCTACAGAATTAAAACAACATGTCAGGACGCCAAGGCCTAACTGGGCCCTAAAAGACACAGTCTGCACAGACTTTCCAAGAATAAACATTTCAGACTTACCCCGATAGCCGGGTTCAGCACAAAGCCCTGCTGTGTGTCATGGAGGCTCTGCATCCTCTCAGCCACCTGCCGGAAGGTGGAGGTCCAGCCTTCAATCCTCTCGTTCCTGCAAGGTAATATGAGAGGTCAGCCTTGCTCCTCTGCCAGGGGAGCCCAGGGTCCGCCTCTTTCCACAACCCACCTGGCTGTACAAACTGGATTAAACCCTACAAGGACTGGCAGGAAGACATCCAGGTTCTTCATACAGAAGTCCAACTGACCAGCAATGAATGGAGCCTGTATGGACAAAAGACAAGGTCAATGGACTCATTGTTAGTATTGATATAGCATCAACATCTTCCATAGCACTGTTCAATGTGAGCTCATCCAGTGGATATAACCAAGGCATGATATTAGTGATTGGTGATTGGGGTGGTTGGTACTCACCGATAAGCTGCAGGAGATTCCCAGGTAGATGACCTTCTTCTTCCCAGCACATACCTGGAATGACACACCCCAACATGTGAAATAATAGCTCTGGTGGAGGAAGAAGGACCAACATGACAGACAGGAGAGATCACTGAGTTCTCTGACACACACTGGGACATTTGATTATGGGGAAGAGCTTGAGCTCTGCCATAGTATTGGCCGGAGATAGACAGATGTCTTTACACAAAAGTCCAACGATGACCAATGATGAATGGAACCTATATGGCTTCTCTGGTGGAGGAGGAAGAACCGACATTACAGACAGCATGGATCAATGAGCTCTCTGACATTGATTATTTCTGTCTGCTCGTGTTGAGTTCTCTCCAGAAGCTAATGTGTGAAGTAACAATGGTATTATTATTTATCTGTCTCAGCCAATCATGAAGGGATCTGTTCCAGTAGTCTGGTCTAAGGGGAGCAACCTTCAGGAAAGGTCTTTGTCAATCATTTCCGAATTTTTAAATTTCAGAATTTTCGGATTTCAGAATTTTTCAATTTCAGAATTTTCGGATTTTCGAAATTTCGGAATTTCGGATTTTTGAATTTCCGAAAGTCCGAATTTCCGAAAGTCCGAATTACCAAAATTCCGAATTTCAAAAATTGGAAATTTCGAAAATTTGAGATTTGAAAATTCGAAATTGCAAAATTCGAAAATGGGAAATTTGGAAAGTTGAATTTTTAAATTTCGAATTTTTAGAATTTCCGAATTTCCGAAAATCTGAAACTCGTTTTTTCATTTTTTTTATTTTTTCCCAAAAATGAAAAAAAAAGAAAAAAAAACGAACACGAAAAAAACCGAAAACGAAAAAAACAAATTTTTCGGCAGTGCACAAAAATTGCAGTGCACAAGACCTTACAGCTCACAGTGCATGTCAGAGAAAATGAGAATCATGAGGTCAAAGGAACTGCCTAACACCCATGCGATCCGATTCTGCTGCGGACAAAAAAAAGGCTCCTGTGCGAGTTTGATGCGAATTCAGCCATACCATTTGTATGGCTGAAATCGCACCGCACAGAGATCGCATGTGATGTGCACTGCAGTGTGGTGCGAATCACATGCAAACTCTGAAATCGCAGCAGTGTGAACCTAGCCTCAGTCCAATCCCCCCTCTCTCTCAGCCGTCCTCTCTCTCTCAGCCCCCGCCCCTCTCTCTCAGCCCCCGCCCCTCTCTCTCAGCCCCCGCCCCTCTCTCTCTCAGCCCCCGCCTCTCTCTCTCTGCCCCCACCTCTGTCCACCACCCTCTCTCTCAGATCCACCTTCTGACTACCACTACCCTTTCTCTCAGCCCCACATCTATCTCAGCCCAACCTCTATCACTCAGCCCCCTCTCTCTCAGCCCAACATCTATCACTCAGCCCCCCTCTCTGTCCACTATCCTCTTAGCCCCCCTCTCTGTCCACTACCCTCTCTCTAAACCCCTCTCCCTCTCTCTGTCCACTACCCTCTCTCTCAGCTCCACTTCTCTCTCTCTCTCAGCTTCACTTCTCTCTCAGCCCCACTTCTCTCTCTCTCTCTCTCAGCTTCACCTCTCTCTCAGCCTCATCTCTCTCTCTCTCTCTCTCAGCCTCACCTCTCTCTCTCTCTCAGCCTCACCCCTCTCTCTCTCTGCCTCACCCCCTCTCTCTCTACCTCACCCCTCTCTCTCTCTGCCTCATCTCTCTCTCTCTCTCTCAGCCTCATCTCTCTCTCTCTCTCTCTCTCAGCCTCATCTCTCTCTCTCTCTGCCTCATCTCTCTCTCTCTCTCTCTCTCTCAGCCTCATCGCTCTCTCTCTCTCTCTCTCTCTCTCAGCCTCATCTCTCTCTCAGCCTCATCTCTCTCTCTCTCAGCCTCATCTCTCTCTTTCTCAGCCTCATCTCTCTCTCTCTCTCTCAGCCTCACCTCTCTCTCTCTCTCTCAGCCTCATCTCTCTCAGCCTCATCTCTCTCTCTCTCTCCCTCTCTCAGCCTCATCTCTCTCTCTCAGCCTCACCTCTCTCAGCCTGACCTCTCTCACTCAACCCCCTTCTCTGTCCACTTCCTTCTCTGTCAGCCCCCCTCTCTCTCTAGTAGAGATGGAGTACCCTGCAGTGTGTAGAGGGGTATCCAGGGGTGTAATCAGGGTAGTGGTATCTGGGGGTGTGTGTGATCAGAGTGGAGGGTATCTGGGGAGGTGTGATCATGGTGGGGGGTATATGGGGGTATAGTTGGGGTTAGGCCCCTTTCACACTGAGGAGTTTTTCAGGTGTTTTGAGCTAAAAATAGCGCCTAAAAAACGCCTGAAAAACTCCTGTCCCTGCAGTCTCAATGTGAAAGCCAGAGTGCTTTCACACTGAGGCGATGCGCTTGCAGGACAAGAAAAAAATCTCCTGCAAGCAGCATCTTTGAGGCGGTGAAGGAGAGGTATACCACTCCTTTACCGCTGCTGCCCATTGAAATCAATGGGACAGCGCGGCTATACCGCAGAGGCGCTTTGAGGTGGTTTTTAACCCCTTCTCGCCCGCTAGCGGGGGTTAAAACTGCACTGCTAGCGGCCGTTTAGAGCCGCAAAAACGACGGTATAGCAGCGCTAAAAATAGCGGCGCTATACCGCCAGCGCATCCAGCGCTTCAGTGTGAAAGCGCCCTTAAGGAATCCGGGGAGGTGTGATCAAAGTGGGAGTATCTGGGGGGTGTGACCTGGGAGTTGCTTATGGGTTTTAGTTGGCCTCAGCTGCCTGTGACCAGTGAGGGGAAGCAAGAAATGCATAACCCCACCCCCTCATTACACACAGGGACGGATCCAGAGTCTTTTCTCGGGAGGGGCACTGCCAAAAAAAGTTTTTTTGTGGGAAATTTATCGGGGAAATGGCTGGTGTCGGCGCTTCAATCATCCCGGCACCATAGTTGTTATGGTGTCAGGATGATTGAAGCGCATTATTTCTATTATTACATTGTAATATAAAATTAAATAGTTCAATGCAGAATCAGTGGGAACACCGAGTGTTTCACTTGCCACCGTCGCCTGCAATTAGTGGGAGCCCTGAGCGTGTCACTTGCCACACGTTGCGGATTGTCACTTGCCACATCACCTGCCACATCTTGTGGATTGTCACTTGCCACACCTTGCGGATTGTCACTTGCCACGTCACCTGCCACACTTTGCTGATTGTCACTTGCCTGCCACCAGATGCGGATTGTCACTTGCCACGTCACCTGACACAATTTGCGGATTGTCACTAACTTGCCTGCTAAGGTGTAGTTTTGGTTGTCTCTTTCTGTGTCCCAGACTCCCAGAGTCAGGCAGCAGAGAGATAATGTAATCTCTCTGCTGCCTGCACAGTGAGGGTGGAAGTCACTGCAGAAATGCAGGGCAGGCACGGGCGGTGAGAGATGAGCCTGCTCTTTCACTCTCACCTATGCTGCCAACAAACTGAGCAGCATGGTCTGCCCACGAACCACGCCGCCTGCCCACAAACCGTTCCGCAAGTGGAGCCGCCCGCTTACTTACCCGTCTGCGGAGCCGCACGCTATCGCACCTGCCTACAGAGCGGCCTGACGTGACTCACTGACGTCACTCGTTGCTAGACGCTAAGCGGCCCAGGCGTTAGCAACGAGTGCAGGGAAGAGGCTCCACCCACCTCCTCCTCCGCTCCTGGTATCATGTCAGTGCGGCGTGTAACTATATTAGATGAGTCTCTCTCTCTGCGCCGCTGATCGGCTGATGTGAGAAACTGAGAGAGAGACTCAGAGATGCAGCGGCAGCCGCAGAACAAGTACTGTATATACTCGAGTATAAGCCGACCCGAATATAAGCCGAGGCACCTAATTTTACACCAAAAAAATGGGAAAACTTATTGACTCGAGTATAAGCCTAGGGTGTCCATCTGCATGCCTCACTGTGCCTCACTTTGCCTCACTGTGCCCATGCCTCACGGTGCTTATGCTTCACTGTGCCCATGACTAGACTGATGTTTAACATGGGAGTCTATGGAAGGAGTGCCCGGCTTTGAAAAATCGGTTCTCCCCGGCCGTAGGTCTCCCAGACACTTTGCACACTTGTAGAGGAGACATGGGGCTACATGTGTGCCAAGTTTGGGGTCCAGCGGACCTATGGCCGGCCAGTACCGGGTCCCCAAAATTCCGGGAGATCAGGCGCAAAAAAAAAAAAACAGAGCAAGCAAGTGAGTGTGACAGATGGTCTCGGGGGGGGGGGGGCAATTGCCCTGTTGCCCCCCCCCCTGGATCCGCCCTTGATTACACACTGCTGTATAGTGGAAGTTCTATTTTCAGTGGTATGTGACGTCCTTCACATTGCGCCCCATCACATTACAGGCGCAGTGTAAAGGAGGTACCAGCTCGATTTTAGACAGGGAGTAGCAAGAGGACAGTGCGTATGGGTTGGGGGGGGCGTCAAAATGGATCTTTGCCTATGTAGTCACAAATACTTATCACTGGCCCTGAGTGCTCCTCTCCCTCCTTCTCACCGCATGAGCTGTGAGAGCCGGGCGGCACTGTAACAAAGTTTCGCCTCCTAGACCGGCTCCTGCACACTGATGCAATGCCGTGAAATTGAAACAGTGTGATGTGTACCATAGGAGCCGCGAGTCGGTCTTTGTTACAGTGGCTGCCTGGGCGAATCAAATCCAAGCTCTGTGACAGCAAAATATTGCTCTTCTGTGTGATCCAGGGGCACTGGTAGGCTGAAATTGGTGAGCACTTATAAGGCTGCAATTGTTGGGTACTGGTAGGCTGCATTTGGTGGGCACTGATGAGGCTGCATTTGGTGGGCACTGATGAGGCTGTAGCAAATTGGATCATGCTCTGCTGGGGTTTTTTGCCTTCCTCTGGATCAACTGTGGGTATAGAATTGGGTATATGGGATTGTATGATATTTTTTTTTTTTTTTTTTATGGTTGAACTGGATGGACTTGTGTTTTTTTTCAACCTGACTAACTATGTAACTATGTAACTATGTAACTATGGGCACAGTGAGGCATGGGCACAGTGAGACATGGGCACAGTGAGGCACAGTGAGGCATGGGCACATAACCAATATTATTTATTGTTATCCCTCCTATTATTTTTATACAGTATGGGGTAGATCAGTATTTTGACTTGATTTGTGACTTGACCAAAATAAATGACTTGACTTGACTTGCTTGACTTCTAGCAGGGACTCGACTTGACTTGCTTGCTTTTCATCACAGTAACTTGGGACTTGCTTGAGACTTGAAGGTTAAGACTTGAGACTTGCTTGTGACTTGCACATGTGTGACTTACTCCCATGTCTGATATATATATATATATATATATATATATATATATATATATACACACACTGTATCCTGTGTAGCTAGATCTCACTGCAGGCCATTCCTGGTGTACGTATTAAAATACACTTTCAGGCAGGCGGGTCAGGCAGGTGATTCAGTGATCCGCAGTGCATAAAATTTATACTGTCTCCTACATATATATCCACTGCATTGTACTGTAGCCAAGCCTATACCTGACTGCAGACCATTCCTGGTGTTCGTATTAAAATACACATTCAGGCAGGCAGGCCAGCCAGGCAGGTGATTCAGTGATGTGCAGTGCATAAAATATATATACTGTCTCCTACATATATATACAGTGGGGATCGAAAGTTTGGGAACCCCAGGTAAAAATGTGTATTAATGTGCATAACGAAGCCAAGGAAAGATGGAAAAATCTCCAAATGGCATCAAATTACAGATTAGACATTCTTATAATATGTCAAAAAAGTTAGATTTTATTTCCATCATTTACACTTTCAAAATTACAGAAAACAAAAAAATGGCGTCTGCAAAAGTTTGGGCACCCTGCAGAATTTATAGCATGCACTGCCCCCTTTGCAAAGCTGAGACCTGCCAGTTTCATGGATTGTTCTCAATCATCGTCTGGGAAGACCAGGTGATGTCAATCTCAAAGGTTTTAAATGGCCAGACTCATCAGACCTTGCCCCAACAATCAGCTCCATGGGTTCTTCTAAGCAGTTGTCTAGAAAACTGAAACTGAAAATAGTTGACGCTCACAAAGCTGGAGAAGGCTATAAGAAGATAGCAAAGCGTTTTCAGATGTCAATATCCTCTATTCGGAATGTAATTAAGAAATGGCAATTATCAGGAACAGTGGAAGGTAAAGCAAGATCTGGAAGACCAAGAAAAATATCAGACAGAACAGCTCGCAGGATTGTGAGAAAAGCAATTCAAAACCCACGTTTGACTGCACGATCCCTCCAGAAAGATCTGGCAGACACTGGAGTTGTGGTACACTATTCCACTATAAAGAGATACTTGTACAAATATGGTTTTCATGGAAGAGTCATCAGAAGAAAACCTCTTCTACGTCCTCACCACAAAAATCAGCGTTTGAACTTTGCAAATGAACATATAGACAAGCCTGAGGCATTTTGGAAACAAGTTCTGTGGACCGATGAGGTTGAAATATAACTTTTTGGCCGGAATGAGCAAAGGTACGTTTGGAGAAGAAAGGGCACAGAATTTAATGAAAATAACCTCTGTCCAACTGTTAAGCATGGGGGTGGATTAATCATGCTTTGGGGTTGTTCCCCAGTGGCACAGGGAACATTTCACAAGTAGAAGGAAAAATGGATTCAATAAAATTTCAGCAAATTTTGGATGGTAACTTGATGCCATCTGTGAAAAAGCTGAAGTTAAAGAGAGGATGGCTTCTACAAATGGATAATGATCCTAAACACACCTCAAAATCCACGGGGGATTACATCAAGAGGCGTAAACTGAAGGTTTTGCCATGGCCTTCACAATCTCCTGACCTCAACATTATTGAAAACCTATGGATAGACCTTAAAAGAGCAGTGCGTGACAGACAGCCCAGAAATCTCAAAGAACTGGAAGACTTTTGTAAGGAAGAATGGGCAAAGATACCTCAAACAAGAATTGAAAGACTCTTGGCTGGCTACAAAAAGCATTTACAAGCTGTGATACTTGCCAAAGGGGGCAGTACAAGATATTAACTCTGCAGGGTGCCCAAACTTTTGCAGACACCATTTTTTTGTTTTCTGTAATTTTGAAAGTGTAAATGATAGAAATAAAATCTAACTTTTTTTTACATATTATAAGAATGTCTAATCTGTAATTTGATGCCATTTGGAGATTTTTCCATCTTTCCTTGGCTTCGATAAGCACATTAATACACATTTTTACCTGGGGTGCCCAAACTTTCGATCCCCACTGTATATATATATATATATATATATATATATATATATATCCACTGCATCCAGTCTAACCAAACCTCTATCTGACTGCAGGCCATTCCTGGTGTACCTTTTCTAGTAAACTTCAGGCAGTGTTTTGCTAGTCTAATTTTACAGTATGTCTGGAAGGCCAACAAGGAGAGGCAGACACTCACAGGCCACTAAAAGAGGGCAAGCAGGCTCTGTGTCTAGAGCCAACAGTGCTGGTCTTGGACACGATTGTCCTTTTTTTCAACAGCTGGCCGTGTTGAGCCACAACAAGCAGAAGAGTTGGTAGAGTGGATGACAAAGCCGTCCTCATCCTCCTCATCCTCTGTCACCCAGGCTCAGAGTACTTTGGCTGCCAATTCAGCTGCCAAAGCGGCCTATTCCAACAGCTCAATGTCATCAGTCACTCCTTCCCTAGCCCCACCATCATGCATGGAGGAGTCCCCCGAACTGTTTGACCACAGAGTTGGGTACATGCTGCAGGAGGATGCGCAGTGTTTTGAAGGCTCCGATGATGGTACCCAGCTTGAGGAAGGCAGTAACGTGAGCCCAGAAAGAGGGGGTTCCCAAGAAGGACATCAAACTGGCAGTCATGTTCCCCCAGCTGCAGCATACTGCCAGGTTTGCTCCAGTGATGAGGGAGGGGATGATGAGGTCACTGACTCTACGTGGGTGCCTGATAGGAGAGGGGAGGAGGAGGGAGGAGGCACATCTCTAACGAGGCAGGATGTCCTCCAGGGGCCAGCTTAAGGGCAGCCAACCGACTGCATCCCACCACAGAGCTCCGCATGTGCAGACCCACACCAAAGAACAAGGCGGACCTCTCCTTGCTCATCATCAGCTGGGATCTCCAATCCCACTATACCTTTAGTCCTCTCAGAAACCTGCACTGAGAGGAATGAAGGTGTAGAATTAGGTGTGCCATGTACTTGCGGGCAATCTGCTATCGCTACACCAACGTCCGATTGTAGCAGGCAAATTTCCCTACCCCAGTTGCTAAACCGGCGAAAGAAATTCGGTCCCAGCCATCCACATGCCCAGCGGCTGAATGCTAGCTTGGCTAAATTGCTAGCACTCCAACTGCTGCCTTTTCAGCTGGTAGGCTCTGCCCCCTTTTGTGAATTTGTGGAATGTGCGGTTCCTCAGTGGCAGGCTCCCAAATGCCAATTTTTCTGATTACGGCTCTCTACCAGCATATGGAAGGCAATGTCTTGGCCTCGTTGGACAGGGTGGTCAGTGGTAAGGTGAATATTACCACTGACTCATGGTCCAGCAGGCATGGACAGGGACGTTACCTATCTTTAACGGCACACTGGGTAACTCTCATGGCAGCTGGGAAGGATGCAGGACAGGGTGCAGTATTGTTGTAGCTTGTTCCTCCAAAATGCTGGTAGTGGTGATTCTGCCACACCTCTCTCCTCCACCCCCTCCTCTTCTTCTTCCTCTATGGCCTCTTCCTGTGCAGATTTGTCCACGGAACCAGCGGTGCTCCGTAGGCATTCTAGGGGCTACGCAAGCACTCAGGCAATAAGATGCCATGCAGTGCTTGAGTTGGTCTGTTTAGGGGACAGGAGCCACACCGGGCAGAGATTCTGACAGCTCTGCAGGGGCAGGCTCAGGGGTGGTTGACGCCACGCCAGCTTCAGCCAGGAATGGTGGTTTGCGACAATGGCACCAACCTCCTCTCCGCCCTCCGACAGGGACACTTGAACCATATGCCCTGTTTGGCTCACGTCCTTAATTTGGTGGTGCAGCGGTTATTGTGCAGGTACCCGGGCTTACAGGATCTCCTGAGGCAGGCCAGGAAAGTCTGTTGGCATTTCCGCCGGTCATATAATGCCAGTGCTCGAATTGGCTGACCTCCAAAAGCAATACAACCTGCCCAAGAACCGCCTCATCTATGACATGCCCACCAGGTGGAACTCAACGTTAGCAATGCTGCAGCGGCTGCACACGCAGCAGAGGGCCATCAACGAGTACCTGTGCGAGAATGGCACCAGGACAGGGTCAGGGGAACTTGGTTTTTTTCACCACTCCAGTGGCTCATGATCAAGGATACATGCACTGTCCTGTCACCATTTGAGGAGGCCACGAGGATGGTGAACAGTGACAGTGTATGCATCAGTAATACTGTCCCTCTTGTCTACCTGTTGGAGCACATGCTGCATGGAATAATGGATAGGGCACTTGAGGCAGAACAGAGGGATGAAGAGGAGGACTTCCTTACCTCTCAAGGCCCCCTTTATCCAGACAGTATTCCTGCGGGCCCGCCAATCTTACAGGAAGAGGAGGGGGAGGAGGATGAGGATTGTGTCAGCATGGAGGTGAAACCTAGCACTCAGCATCAGCAGCAGTCTTCAAGGGATCGTTTTCAGTCCCCAGAAACCCATGGACTTGTACGTGGCTGGGAGGAGGTGGCTGCGGATCATGTTGTCCTTAGTGACCCAGAGGACTCTGGACCGAATGCCTCAGCAAACCTATGCTGCATGGCCTCCCTGATCCTGCAAAGCCTGTGAAAGGACCCTCGGATTCGCGGTATCAAGGAGAGGGATCATTACTGGCTGGCAACCATTCTTGATCCACGTTACAAGGGTAAGGTTGCGGAACTTTTCCAGCCATCGCAGAGGGAGCAGAGAATGAAACATCTTCGGGAGGCCTTGCAGAAAGGTTTGTGCAACGTGTTTCCAGAGCCTGGGAAGATGCAATTTCCTGGTCCTGGACAACGTGTTGCTGAGGCTTCGGTCAGTCACAGAAGGAGCGGTGGAGAAGGTGGCCATCTGACCGATGCGTTCAGACAATTTTTTAGTCCGCAGCCCCAAGGTCTGATCAGTTCCAGCAACCATCGCCAGCATCTGATTTACATGGTGCAGGAATACCTAGGGGCAAGATCAGACAGGGGCATGTAATTACAATTTTTTCTGTAATAATTTGCAGCAGGACTTGTTCCTGCGCTTAACTAGAGTATCTGTGAAGGCTTGCAGTGTTGTGGCAAAAGGCACCAGTGCCTAAAGCCCAATTTTTCTTCCCCTGTTTAACAGGGGCATGTAATTACAATTTTTGCTGTAATTTTTTGCAGCAGGGCTCGTTCTTGCACTCAATTAGAGTATCTGTGAGGGGTTGCAGTGTTGTGGCACCAGCACCATTGCCTAAGGCCCAATTTGTCTGCCCCTGTTTAACAGGGGCGTGTAATTACAATTTTTGATCTATTATTTCACAGCAGGGCCCGTTCCTGCACCCACCAAGAGTAACTGTGAGGGCTTACAGTGTTGTGGCACCACCACCACCAAAGGCCCAATTTTTCTACCCCTGTTCAACAGGGGCATGTAATTACAATTCTTGATATAATATTTCACAGAAGGACCCGTTCCAACGCCCACCAAGAGTAACTGTGAGGGCTTACAGTGTTCTGGTACCACCAACACCTAAGGCCCAAATTCCTGCAGAGTATATAGGGCAGGCCGTATAGTTTATACAGGCGGTCCCCTACTTTCAAACATCCGTCTTACAAATGACTCCCACCTACAAACGGAGGGAGACAACAGGAAGTGAGAGGAAATCTACCCCTAGGAAGGGAAATTCTTTCCTGTAAGAGTTAATATGAGAAAAAGATGTCTCCAGTCCACTGATGCTTTATCCCAAATCCTTGTTTCCCTAATAACCCAAAATTCTCAAAATCCAATTGTCATTAGAACAGAAAGTGAGGTAAAATCTTCTGAACAGGGGCACAGACAGAAAAATGTTACAGGGGTGATGATAACCCTTCCCTATGTTATCCAAAAAGCTTAAAAATAGATTTTTGGGCTGGAGCTACACTTACAAAATGTACCTGTTCCAAATTACAAACAGATTCAACTTAAGAACAAACCTACAGTCCCTGTCTTGTTTGGACCGCCTGTATACTGCTGTTCAGAGTATATAGGGCCTGGGGGCCCGTGCCTTTTCTTTTTTTAATTTGGGTGCAGGGTTCCCCTTAATATCCATACAAGACCCAAAGGGCCTGGTAATGGGCTGGGGGGGGGAGGGGGGGGTACCCATGCTGTTTTTGTCAATGATTTTCATCCATATTGCTGGGACCTGACATTACATTAAATCCGCAAGCAGTTTTAAATGACTTTTATTCCTTTAGAAATTTCATTTTGTGCAGGGACTGTTCTAAACACGGGAAACATGATCCACTTTACAGGCATACTATAGACACCCCCCAGGTACAATATTTAAATGAATATTTCACTTTTATTGTTTCACTTTGAGCATCATTAAAATCACTGCTCCCGAAAAAACGGCCGTTTTTAAAACTTTTTTTGCATTGATACATGTCCCCTGGGGCAGGACCCGGGTCCCCAAACCCTTTTTAAGACAATAACTTGCACATTAGCCTTTAAAATTTGCACTTTTGATTTCTCATGTTCAAGTCCTATAGACTTTAACGGTGTTCGAATGTTTGCGCGAACTTTCGGTCCGTTCGCATGTTCTGGATGCGAACCCTACTCATTTAACTGCTAGTATAGCATTAAAGAGCCAAGTATTGTTGGAAAGCTGTTTTAAAGGACCACTATCAATTTTTCTGCAACTGGAAGGTCTGGGATTTAGCTGTTTTTGAGTATTCTGTACCCCTAACGCTCTCTCCAGGAGTTTAAACTAAAGGTGGCTGGCACCCAATGATTTGCCTTACCCCCCCAATAAGCCAAGGACCCACCCTGAGATGTTAAAATACTAGCCTGCTATACTGCTTTGTGGTCATCCTACACTTTTAAACTCTCATTGGTTGTCTGCCCAAAAAAAACAGTTGTTATGGCAAATAACAATCTTTATATCGGAAATAAACCCCAAATCAATGGTCACCACTCAGCGGTGGGGCTCACCCTCTCCAGCTCCTGTGCTCCCAGCATTGGACTGTCCTCAGGTGCCTCCTGTGCCGCCACGATGGACCTACAAAGACAATAAGTCACTAAAGATCCCCACTGTTGCCAGAACAAATAGAAAACTGGATGCAACCCTCTCTGTGTGTCCCTGACAGAGGGGGAGGGTGATGACACAATTATAGTGACGCACACTCACCTGTCACCTCCTGCTATGATGTATGTGTAACATGGCTTCCTGTGCAGACCTTGTAGAAGATGGTTGAAGGAATTCTGTGGAGTCAGCAGAATATGCGTCAGTCAGTGAAGCCTAAAGGGAAGCTGAAATCTCATTTGGTGTTATTAAAGTAATGTGTAAGCCAGATGAGCAAAACTGAGTTTTCACCCTTTATGAACTTTTAGTGGACATCAGGACACCCCAAATGTGTTTGCTTTGGTGAAGTCCATTGGAGTCAATAGGGAAGATGAAATGAAGGTGTTTTTTGGTGGGCTTAAAGGGTGTTATGGGTTTTATGTATTATATTAAACATATATATTTTTAATTATAATTTCTAGCACTTCTTTAAGAAAAGTATTTCCTTTTATAGAGGGAAAATATTTTATCAACAAAGTGTTGGGGTTAGAGATCATCGGAGTGTTAGAGTTAGTAATATGATAGGACTTTGAGGGTTAGAGTTAGGCTTAGCATTGAAGATAGTGTTAAGGTTAGAGTTAGAGACAGTCTGGGTTTGCATTGAAAATAGTGTTAGGGTTGTGGCTAAAGTTAGAGGATTAGTGGTAGGGTTAACACTTGAAATAGTGTTAGGGTAATGTTTGTGTTATGTTGGAGGTTTAGGGTTAGTGTTGGGGTTAGGGTTAGATAGTGTTAGTGTTATAGTTAGAGATAGCATTGGAGATAGCATTACCGTTATTTTAATGGTTACAATTAGGGAGTTAAGGTTACTGTTAGGGTTTTCATTGGAGATGGAGTTAGGGTTAGTGTAGTGTTTAAAGTTAGAGGGTTAGGGTCAGTGTTAAGCCCCGTACACACGGTCGGACTTTTTGCCAACAAACTTCATTTTGAGCAAGTTTGACAAAAAATCTGACCATGTGTACGCTCCATCGGACAAACTTTTTTGGTTTTCATCGGAACAAAAGTTCGGTCTGCAAACGGACAAACTTTTGGCCAACAAGGCCAAACGGAGCAAAGTCCGACCGTGTGTACAGAAATCCATCGGACTTTTGTCCGATGGACAAAACAAATAATGTTAAAATCAACCAACAATAGCAGAAGTTGACCAAAGGGTGGCGGAAAAGAGCAGAAAAGAGCAGAAAAACCACGTGATGTTGGAAAAAGTTTTGGGAAAGTTTGCAGAAAAGTCCTGTGGTGTGTATGCTATGGGTGTTCCCGGCCAACTCCGTTCGGACAAAAATCCACGGAAAAGTCCGATGGAAGTCCGACCGTGTGTATGAGGCTTTAGGGTTAGCATTGGACATAATCTTAGGGTTAGTGTTGTGATTAAAGTTAGAGGGTTAGGGTTAATGTTAGGGTCAACATTGGAGATAGTGCTATGGATAGTGTTATGGCTAGGGTAAGAGAGTTAGGGTTTTATGGTTAGCGTTGGAGATCGTGTTAGGGTTAGTGTTATGGTTAGAGTTAGAGAGTTAAGGTTAGTGATAGGTTAGCATTGAAAATAGTGTTAAGGTCAGAGTTATAGTGTTTGCTTTGAAAATAGTGTTATGGTTATTGTTGTGGCTAAAGTTAGAGGATTAGTGGTAGGGTTAACACTGGAAATAGTGTTAGCGTTAGAGAGTTAGGATTAGGGTTAGAATTGGAGATAGTGTTAAGGTTAGTGGTATGGTTAGGGTTAGAGAGCTGAGGTTAGTGTTTAGGTTAGTATTGAAGATAGAGTTAGGGTAAGTGGTATGGTAAGGGTTAGAGAGCTAAGGTTGGCGTAAGGGTTAGCATTGAAGATAGTGTTAAAGGTAGTGTTATGGTTAGAGTTAGAGAGTCAGGATTAGTGATAGGGTTAGAATTGGAGATAGTGTTAGCGTTGATGTTTTGGTTAGAGTTATGCCGCGTACACACGATCATTATTCACAACGGTTAAAAAAACGCCGTGAATAATGACATTAAAAACGAGGGAACGGCTTGTTCCCCACACACGGTCGTTTTTCACGTCATTTTTTCTCTTGACGAGAAAAACGACCGTCTGTGGGCTCTGCGGCAGTGTTTCCCTATGGGAAAACTGCCGCGGGAAACATGTCGAAAAAAACGATGAGAAAAATTAGAACATGTTCTAATTTTTCTCGTCGTTTTTAATGCCGTTTTTCTCGGCGAAAAAAAACTGCAAAAAGCCCACAGACGATCGTTTTTCTCGTCAAAAGGAAAAAATGTCGTTTTTCTCAATGAGAAAAACGGCCGTGTGTACGCGGCATTAGAGAGTTAGGGTGAATATTGAAGATAGTGTTAGGGTTAGTGTTGTGGTTAAAGTTAGAGAGTTAGGGTTAGTGATAGGGTTAGCATTGGAGATTTAGAGTTGGTGTTTTCATTAGAGTTAGAGAGTAAAGCCGTGTATACACAATCGGTTTTACCAATGAAAACAGTCCGATGGACTGTTTTCATCAGACGAACCGATCGTGTATGGGCCCCATCGGTCTTTTTTCCATCGGTGTGAAAAAATAGAACATGTTTTAAATTTATCCGATGGGGAAAAAAAAAACGATAGCAAAATCCAATCGTCTGTGTGGAACTCCATCAGAGAAAAAACCCACGCATGCTCAGAATCAAGTCGACACATGCTCAGAAGCATTGAACTTAATTTTTCTCGGCTCGTCGGAGTGTTTTACGTCACAGCGTTTGGGATGGTCAGATTTTTGACTGATGGTGTGTAGACAAGACTGATGGAAGTCAGCTTCATCGGATTTCCGATGGAAAAATCCATCGGATTAGAATCCATAGGAAATTTGATCGTGTGTACAGGGCTTTAGAGTGAGTTTTGGGAGATAGTGTTAGGGTTAGTGTTGTGGTTAAAGTTAGAGAGTTAGGGTTAGCATTAGAGATAGTGTTAGGGTCAGTGGTATGGTTAGGGTTTGAGAGCTAAGGTTAGTGTTAGGGTTAGCACTGGAGATAGTGTTAGGGTTATGTCAATGGTTAGAGATAGAGGGTTAGGGCTAGGGTTAGTGCGAGGGTTAGCATGGAAAATAGTATTAGGGTTATTGTTAGAGTTAGAGGGTTAGTGTTAGGGTTATCATTAGAAATAGCGTTAGAGTTGTAGTTATGGCTAAAGTTAGAGGGTTAGAGTTAATGTTAGGATTATAGTTAGAGGATTGGGGTTAGTGTTACGGTTACCATTAAAGACAGTGTGATGGTTAGAGTTGAAGAGTTAATGTTAGGGTTGGCATTGGAGCTAGTGTTAGTGTTATGCTTAGAGTTAGAGGTTTAAAATTAGGGTTAGAATTAAAGATAGTTTTAGAGTTTGTGTTATGGTTAGTGTTAGAGAGTTGGGGTTAGTGTTAGGGTTAGCACTGGGAATATTGTTAGAGGGTAAAGGTTAGTGTTAAGGTTAGCATTATAGATAGTGGTAGGGTTTTTGTTATGGTTACTGTTAGAAAGATAGGGTTAGAGTTAGAGTTAGCACTGGAGATGGTTAGCGTTAGAGAGTTAGGTTTAGTGTTAGGGTTAGCATTAGAGATGGTGTTAGGGTTATGGCTATGGTTAGCATTAGAAGGTTAAGGTTAAACAAGGACCTGTCTTTCTTGCTGATCCTGCACACCATCCAACAGGGCAGCCAGGAAATCGATAGTAAGGTTTGAATTTACCATTCACAGTTTAATATTGTATATTTGTATTAGAGAGTTTCTTATGTCGTGCCAATCAATGGCCTCCTGTGTGACTGTGTGACTGTGAGCCTAGGCCATGATCATGAGATCTCTGGCTATTATTGACCATAGTGGGTGTTTCGTGTTATTGGAGACTGCACTCTGGCTCCTTGCAGTGAGGAGACATCCATGTGACACCTTGTGCTACTTTATGTGAAGTTTTTCGGTAGAAATGCTCACCGCCAGGAGCAGCGCCAAGCGCCCGGACGTGCCGCATCCGCTCAGGACGATGAGCCCATCATCGGGATTCTGCAGGGAGGAATAATGAAGGAAAATTGTCACTTCGCCCAACATATAAGAAAAAAAACTATAAAAATTCGATTTTTTTAACCAAAAATATTTAGAAGAATACGTATCGGCCTAAACTGTGGGAAATTTTTTATATATTTTTTGGGGATATTTATTATAGCAAAAAGTAAAAAATATTGCATTTTTTTAAAAATTGACGCTCTATTTTTGTTTATAGCGCAAAAAAATAAAAACCACAGAGGTGATCAAATACCACCAAAAGAAAGCTCTATTTGTGGGAAAAAAAGGACGTAAATTTTGTTTGGGAGCCACGACCGCGCAATTGTCAGTTAAAGCGACGCAGTACCGAATCGCAAAAAGTGGCCTGGTCCTTGACCACCAAAATGGTCCCGGGGCTGAAGCGGTTAATCATTCGACAAGAAACAATTGAGATCTAACTCAGTGTTCATACCATTGTCCTCAATCTGTATAACCACTTGGCTTCATTTTTGAGATTTCTCTCTTCATATGTGTACCCTTCCAATGTTTGGAAATCTTGTCTATTCCATAAAAAGAACAGTAAAGTGTGGGGTCACTGTTGTGGAAAAGTTTAAAATGTCTGGAGACACTGTGATTTGGAAATCCTTTTTTAAAGTGGAGTTTCCATCAAAAACATAATATGGCATTAACGTGCATATAATACTTAAAAAGGCTACTGCTTCTGGGAAATGTGTGTCATCATTTCCCAGGATGCAGTGCGCTTCCCCTAGGGCTAGAACCTTCCAAACAGGAAGTGACGCGATACAAGGAAGATTTCGGCACCATTTCAATACTGGAATAGAGCCCTTTGTTGTGATCACTCAGTCACAGACCAGCCTGCCCAGGAGAAGGACGTGCGGCTACAGTCAGCATTGTTTACTATTGATCGCACCCGAATCTCCAGCACTTCTTCACTAATTGTAGGTAATTGACGATTGTTTCTTCTTTTATTGTGTGTAATTGTGTTGCCATCAAAAGGGGGCGGGCACTTCCGACTACGCCGCCCGTTGTGATGGCAACCCGAGAGGTTGACGGAGCTGCGCTGCGGTTACAATGCGCATGCGCAAGAATGGGGCGGGACGGGCGATGCTTGCTGTTCACAGATCGAACAGTATCCAGGAAGTAAGTGCTTGTGGGCTTCACATGCCCACAAGCAAAATGAGAATGTCGGAGAAGATTTTTTATAAGTGTCTCTCTACAAAAACTCGGGTGATCGGCGGCGGAACAGTAAGTCAACATAGATTTACTATATGATTATCTCATGAAAGCTATTACTTATAAAAATTGATTAATGTAGTTGGAACAACGCTTTAATATTTGTGAGATGTTCATTTATTCTAGTTTTAAGTTGTCTTGTAGTTCGTAATAAGGGGTTTGATTTTAAAGTTTCCTTTGGTTACCGTAGACTGAAAATGTGAGATTTTTTTTGGAGGTTCCTGGTCTTCTCGTAATTCTGCATGCTTTGCATCTAGTGCAGAAATTAAAACCAGAGCCATCCAAAAAAGTAGATGGTTCCTTTGGGGGATCTGGTCCATTTCAGGCTATTCTATTCCTCAACCCCGGAGCCCTTCTATAGATGAATCTAGGCTTGCACAGACAGAAAAAAGTTTTTTGTGTTTTTTATGTAGCACACAGATCTCTGTCCTGCTTACCTTCACTTGCTAGTAATGGCGTTTGAAAAAAGAGCAATATTTTTTACTTTTTGATATAATAAACATCCCAAAAAAATTATAATTTCTTCATCAGTTTAGGCCAATATGTTTTCTTCTACATATTTTTGGTAAAAAAAAAAAAAACGCAATAAGCGTATGTTGATTGGTTTGTGCAAAACTTATAGAGTCTACAAAATGGGAGATATAGTTATGGCATTTTTATTATAATTTTGTTTTGTAACTAGTAATGGCGGTGATCAGCGATTTTTTAGTGGGACAGCAACATTGCGGTGGACAGATCGGACACTTTTGACACTTTTTTGGGACCATTGACATTTATACAGCGATCAGTGCTATAAATATGCACTAATTACTGTGTAAATGTCACTGGCAGGGAAGGGGTTAACACTAGGGGGCGCTCAAAGGGTTAAATGTTCCCTGGAAGGTGTTTCTAACTGTGGAGGGATGGGAATGACTAGAGGAGGAGCCAGATCGCTGTTCCTGTAGGAACAGACGATCTGTCTCTCCTCCCCTGTCAGAACGGGAATTTGTGTGTTTACACACACAAATCCCAGTTCTGGCTCTCGTGCCCGTGATCCCGGGTGGCCGGCGGTGACCGCGCCCGCCGTCAACGCGCATCGGGTCCCCAGCCATGCAGCGCCTCTTAAAGGAGCCGATGTACATATACTGTGCTTATCAAAGATGCACAGGAACCACTTCTTACCTAATACTGATGTGACTTCTGTGAGAAAAGTTGCAGTGAAGTCACATCAGAGTTGCAAGCAAGTCACACTACTTAGTAGTCGTTGCATATAAATCATTTCACGTTATTGTGAACCAAGCTTTATTAGAGATCCGTGCAGGCTCACCAAACACAGTGCTAAGCAGAATGTATCCAATGCCCAGCCGCCGTCATCTTACCTCTAAGATGTCCTGCACCCGCTTGGCGATGTCCCCTACTGTCTGTAGAATGGACTCACTGTACAGCCTCTGTGGGGGAGGGGGAGACAGGTGAGATATCACTGCTATGAAGTACATTAGAGTGTAAGCTCCTCTGGCACAAAGACTGATGTGACTGGCTCAGTGCTCTATATACAGTGCCTTGAAAAAGTATTCATACCCCTTGAAATTTTTCACATTTTGTCATGTCACAATCAAAAATGTAAATGTATTTTTGGGGATTTTATGTGATAGACCAACACAAAATGGCACATAATTGAGAGGTGGAAGGAAAATGATAAATGGTTTTCAACATTTTTTATAAATAAATATGTGAAAAGTGTGGCGTGTATTTGTATTCAGCCCTCTTAACTCTGATACCCCTAACTAAAATCTAGTGGGACCAATTGCCTTCAGAAGTCACCTAATTAGTAAATAGAGTCCACCTGTGTGTAATTTAATCTCAGTATAAATACAGCTGTTCTGTGAAGCCCTCAGAGGTTTGTTAGAGAACCTTAGTAAACAAACAGCGTCAGGAAGGCCAAGGAACACACCAGACAGGTCAGGGATAAAGTTATGGAGAAGTATAAAGCAGGGTTAGGTTATAAAAAAATATCCCAAGCTTTGAACATCTTACAGAGCTCTGTTCAATCCATCATCGGAAAATGGAAAGTGTATGGCACAACTGCAAACCTACCAAGACATGGCCGTCCACCTAAACTGACAGGCCGGGCAAGGAGAGCATTAATCGGAGAAGCAGCCAAGAGGCCCATGGTAACTCTGGAGGAGCTGCAGAGATCCACAGCTTAGGTGGGGGAATCTGTCCATAGGACAACTATTAGTCGTGCTTCTCCACAAATCTGACCTTTATGGAAGAGTGGCAAGAAGAAAGCCAATGTTGAAAGAAAGCCATAAGAAGTCCCATTTTCAGTTTGTGAGAAGCCATGTTGGGGACACAGCAAACGTGTGGAAGAAGGTGCTCTGGTCAGATGAGACCAAAATTTTACCTTTTGGCCTAAAAGCAAAACTCTATGTGTGGTGGAAAACTAACACTGCACATCAACCTAAACACATCATCCCCACCGTGAAACATGATGGTGGCAGCATCATATTGTGGGGATGCTTTTCTTTAGCAAGGACAGGGAAGCTGGTCAGAGCTGATGGGAAGATGAATGGAGCCAAATACAGGAAAATCTTAGAAGAAAACCTGTTAGAGTCTGCAAAAGACTTGAGTTTGGGGCGGAGGTTCACCTTCCAGCAGGACAATGACCCTAAACATACAGCCAGAGCTAAAATGGAATGGATTAGATCAATGCATATTCATGTGTTAGAATGGCCCAGTCAAAGTCCAGACCTAAATCCAATTGAGAATCTGTGACAAGACTTGAAAATTGCTGTGTTACAGACGCTCTCCATCCAATCTGACAGAGCTTGAGCTGTTTTGCAAAGAAGAATGGGCAAAAATGTCACTCTCTAGATGTGCAAAGCTGGTAGAGACATCCCCAAAAAGACTTGCAGCTATAATTGCAGTGAAAGGTGGTTCTACAAAGTTCAGGGGGGGGGGCGCTATACAAATGTACCCCACACTTTTTACATATGTAGTTGTAAAATATTTTGAAAACCATTTATCATTTTCCTTCCACTTCACAATTATGTGCCACTTTGTGTTGGTCTATCACATAAAATCCCAATAAAATACATTCACGTTTTTGGTTGTAACATGGCAAAATGTGGAAAATTTCAAGGGGTATGAATACTTTTTCAAGGCACTGTAAATATATAGTAATAGTGTGTGATTGTGGAGGGGACATTAGAGTGTAAATTTTGTTTAATAAAAATCTTGCAAGCATACAGTTTGCAATTAAAACATATTTACATATATACAAAAATTTAATAAAAAAAGAATATATACATAAATAAACAAACACAAACAACAAATCAGCAGATAACAAAAAAGCAAACGGCTTTTTGCCAAAAAGTATAAATAGACCTTTATACAGTATAAAGAAACATAATTGTATTACTAGCAAACTACGACATTATACAAAACACGACCCTAACCTCCACTTAAACACCCCCTCAGGCTAAGAAACGATTAAACATTGAACCCATGCATGCAGCCTTTTTTCAAGAATCTGGTCCTATAAAAATCTAGGGGATGTGAAAGGACAGAAAGAAAAGCCGCACACCTAGAGAGTGACAGACAGCAGCTACGGGGACCTGACATTCCTCCACACCTGCGTCCAGGCCCCCGGCCCCCACCTATCCTTTTCAAGCCCCCAAATCTTCCTAACCTCACCCAGAATGTTGTGCACCACCACCTCAACAGAAAGGACTTTTTTCCGAGTGCAAACTTGACACTGTGCATTGCACATAAAGTAACGGACTACTTAGCTAACTAGAAAAAGTGTCTCAAGATCAAAATCCCGATGAGTCTCAAAAGACCCATACGACCACTCCACGTAACTCAATCGGGAAAGAAAAGGGATACCCAGAGCCCCACCCACCCGCTTATAGACCTCTATATTGAAGGGGCACTGAAACAAGAAATGGTCCATCGTCTCCTCCACCCCACCACACTCCACCCTTAGACAACCACGGTTCTCCGCAGAGCGATGCTTCAGGTTGCCCTTCACATAGAGTCTGCCATGGAACAAGAGCCAGGGCAAACCACAAAACTTTAAAGGGGTTCTCTCCAGATTTATCAAATGCAGACCCTCCCTCATAACAGGGCCTGGGCAATCCCTCAAGGCCAGTGGTTCGTTAAAGGCAAAATCAACAACCCTCCTCTTCAAGGTCTTCCTAGGAAGAGACTTAATTTCCTCCGCCATCACTCGCCACTGCCAAAGCATTTTCAGGCACGAGGCAACTTAAGCCAGGAGCTTACCATGTCAGACCCTCAGGCTTTTCACTGGTACACCAATCTCCGAGCTTTGTAGAAAAGGCCTAAAGCAGGACTGAAAAATATCAACCCACCCAAGCGGTTCCTCTGCCAGTATATTACTAAAATTATGTTTAAAAAAACATACCTAGGCCACCCATGCACCTGGGAGAGTAGGTAACAGACCAGGGCATTAGAGTGTAAGCTCCTCTGGTGCAGAAACGGATGTAACTGGCTCAGTGTTCTCTGAACAGCACTGTGGTAAATGTCAGAGCTACTATATATAAATGTATGGTTATAGTGTGTGACTTTGGGGGGGACATTAGATTATAAGCTCCTCTGGTACAGAGACTAGGGATGAGCTTTATGTTCGATGGCTGTTCGCCCGTTCGGCGAGCAGCGAACAATTTGGGGTGTTCACGTCAAATTCGAAAAGCAGCGGAACACCCTTTAAAAGTCTATGGGAGAAATCTAAAGTGCTAATTTTAAAGGTTAATATGCAAGTTATTGTCATAAAAAGTGTTTGGGGACCCCAGGTCCTGCCCCAGGGGACATGTATCAATGCAAAAAAAAGTTTTAAAAACGGCAGTTTTTTCGGGAGCAGTGATTTTAATAATGCTTAAAGTGAAACAATATAAGTGAAATATTCCTTTAAATTTTGTACCTGGGGGGTGTCTAAAGTATGCCTGTAAAGTAGCGCATGTTTCCCGTGCTTAGAAAAGTCCCTGCACAAAATGTAATTTCTGAAGGAAAAAAAGTCATTTAAAACTACTCGTGGCTGTAATGAATTGTCGGGTCCCAACAATACAGAGAAAAGTCATTGAAAGTAATTGCAAAATAAATGTGTGGGGTCCCCCAAAATTACATTAACAGGCCCTTCAGGTCTGGTATGGATATTAAGGGGAACTCCGCGCCAAAATTGAAAAAAAATGGCGTGGGGTTCCCCCCAAAAATCCATACCAGACCCTTCAGGTCTGGTATGGATTTTAAGGGAAACCCTGCACCAAAATTTAAAAAAAATGGTGTAGGGTCCCCCCAAATATCCATACCAGACCCTTATCCGAGCACGCAACCTGGCAGGCCGCAGGAAAAGAGAGCGCCCCCCACTCCTGAACCGTACCAGGCCACATGCCCTCAACATGGGGAAATTGTCCCCATGTTGATGGGGACAAGGGCCTCATCCCCACAACCCTTGCCCGGTGGTTGTGGGGGTCTGCGGGCGGTAGGGGTTATCGGAATCTGGAAGCCCCCTTTAACAAAGGGAAACCCCAGATTCCTGCCACCCTATGTGAATTGGTAAGGGGTACCCCTACCATTTCACAAAGAAAGTGTAAAAAATTGTAAAAAAACACACAGACGCAGTTGGGATATTTCCTTAAAAAAATAAAAAAATGAAAATTCAAAAACCATTCCAGCAATGTAATACAGTCTGTCCAGCGTTGTTCTCTATGTCCCGTAGTGATCCGATGTCCAGCGATGCTGCAGTCTCGAGTCTCCACTCCACACGAAACCCCATGACGTAAGAGGGGGCGGGGTCACCTGCCAACATCATTGGGAAATCCCCGCTTGCCGGGGAAAGCTGGGGCTTACCCGTCCACATTTTATTGTTTCACTTTAAGCATCACAGCTCCCGAAAAAAACTTTCGTTTTTAAAACTTTTTTTTACATTGATACATGTCCCCTGGGGCAGGACCCGGGTCCCCAAACACTTTTTATGACAATAACTTGCATATTAACCTTTAAAATTAGCACTTTTGATTTTTCATGTTCATGTCCCATAGACTTTAACGGTGTTCGGGTGTTCGAACAAAATTTTTTGCCTGTTCGCATGTTTTGGTGCGAACCGAACCGGGGGGGTGTTCGGCTCATCCCTAACAGAGACTGATGTGACTGGTTCAGTGCTCTTTGTACAGTACTGCAGTATATATCAGAGCTATATAAATGTTTAGTAATAATGTGTGACTGTGGGGAAACATTAAAGAGTAAGCTCCTTGGTTGCAAAAACGTATGTGACTGGCTCAGTGTTCTCTGTATAGCACTATGGTATAGGTCAGAGCTATATAAATGTATGGTAATAGTGTGTGACTGTGGGGGAGACATTAGAGTGTAAGCTCCTCTGGTACAGAGACTGATGTGACTGGCTCAGTGTTCTCTGTATAGCACTGTGGTATATGTCAGAGCTATATAAATGTATAGTAATAGTATGTGACTGTGGAAGGACATTAGAGTGTAAGCTCCTCGGTTGCAGAGGCTGATGTTTCCTACTCAGTGTTCTGTTCTACAATACATCCAGTAGTCCTGGAGGAGAAGCATTGTCCTCTCACCTTATAGTTGATAATGGCCTCGTCTTCCTCTTGAAATATTTCAGCATCGCAGTCTCTTAGAAGTTGCACCATCTGGTTGGGGTCGGCTTTATCCAGTTCCCGAGTGATGGGATTGGACTTCTCACTGATGGGGAGAGATTCCTCATATCCAGCTAACTGGGGACCATAAGAAGGAAGTCAAATATCACATCCATATTACATATCACATAATCTTATTCATTGGGTACTTACCTCCCACTTCCCAGGATCAGGGGTCTCGATAACATGCTTGAATCTACGGCTTCCTCTCATGGTTGGGGGTTGTTATTTGAACCTGTTGGGACATTCCATGTACTATATTAGCATCTCATGATTATTGGGTCAGTACACACTAAGGAAAAATCTGGCGAAGGGGAAACACTATCTAAAAATGTACAGTTGGGTGGAAGGGTTTGGACACCCTCGACCTAACTGGAGATTACCATCATCAGAAGCTCTGGTGCTTAGATCTCAGGTTAGCCCTTGTCATCTGCCAGGGTGACCTGCTTCTGTATTTATCCAGCTGGTCAGTGGGAGCCCCTCTACTGCTATAGCTACTGGTCTCCAAGCCTGACCCCTGACCATGACACATAGTGTTCTTTAAGTTATGTGTTGGATTGTTCTGATGGTCCATTTGACCCACCTACAGTTTTGGTTTCTTCACACAAGACATCTTAAAGGTTTGGTTGAGGTTTAGGAGAATCTATCCTCTTGTCTACCTCCACTGGTGTAGTATTTGTTGTGTAAGACAGCCCCAAAGAGATCCATCTCCAGGCTTCACAGTTAGTAAGGTGTACCTTTAGTGTCATCGTAGAGCAAGGTGGGTGTTTATTTGTAATTTTACTCAAATGAATTCCCCTCAGCACAGACCACAGACTACATTTGGCTCCATAGATTCCTCTGTGCTATGTTGTGTTGCCTCTCTGTACACTGTAGGGTCACTGAAGAAGTTCATAATTGGCTTTAACTGCTTGCCGTCTGCCGCACAAACTTATACATTGACAGAATGGCACAGACAGGCAAATGGGCGTACATGTACGTCCCTTTAAATTTGCTGCCGTTGTGGTCTGCCACAAGCTCCATGATCGTGCCCGTGGGACCCGCGGACTCGATGTCCGCCAGTGTCCTGCGATCGGGTCACAGAGCTGAAGAACGGGGAGATGTCAGTGTAAACACAACATCTCCCCGTTCTTCCTAGTGACAGGTCACTGATCGTCTGCTCCCACTCATCGGGAGCAGCGATCAGTGACGTGTCACTCGTAGCCAGGGCCGCTGATAGGGGGGGACCACCATTCCTCCTGTAGGGGGCTCGGGCAGACAGGGGGGCCCAAACAGCAGGGGGACTTAGTGTGGTTTGGCGGAGGGGCAGTTACAGAAGGATGCCCTCTGCAGCAGCTTAAAGCCAGTTTTTCCCCCTCCAGCCAGGTTTCAGCTGCTGCAGGGAGGGACACAGACACAGGGCATCATTCCTGTAATTTCTTTCCTGACACTGATTTCCCTCTCTGTTCCCCCCCCCCCCCTGTGTGCCCCCTTGTTACTGTGAATATAATTTTTTTTTTTTTATGTAAAAAATAAATAAAAAAGGGCTAATTCACACAGGTTTTCCGTTATGTTTGTGCCCACTAATAATGATTTTAGTGTATTTTTTGTGAAAATATAGTCTTGATATATTGGGGGGGCCCTGCCAGGTAGGCTGTACGGGGCCCCGTGATTTCTAACAGCAGCCCTGCTCGTAGCCACACCCCCTAACAGTTAGAATCACTCCCAAGGACAGACTTAACCCTTTCCTCGCCCCCTAGTGGTTAACCCCTTCACTGCCAGTCACATTTACACAGTAATCAGTGCATTTTTATAGCACGGATCGCTGTATAAATGTGAATGGTCCCAAAATAGCGCCAAAAGTGTCCGATGTGTCCGCCATAATGTCGCAGTCACGATAAAAATCGCTGATCGCCGCCATTACTAGTAAAAAAAAATGAATAATAAAAATGCCATAAAACTATCCCCTATTTTGTAGACGCTATAAGTTTTGCGCAAACCAATCAATAAACGCTTATTGTGTTTTTTTTTTTTTTTTGCAAAAATATGTAGAAGAATACGTATCAGCCTAAACTGAGGAAAAAAAATTTTTTTTATATATTTTTTGATGATATTTATTATAGCAAAAAATAAAAAATATTGCTTTTTTTTTCAAAATTGTTGCTCTATTTTTGTTTATAGCGCAAAAAATAAAAACCGCAGAGGTGATCAAATACCACCAAAAGAAAGCTCTATTTGTGGGAAAAAAAGGACGTCAATTTTGTTTGGGAGCCACGTCGCCCGTCCGCGCAATTGTCAGTTATAACGACGCGGTGCCGAATCGCAAAAAGTGCTCTGGTCTTTGGCCAGCCAAATGGTCCGGGGCTGAAGTGGTTAAGCTGTGTTTTGGATTGCCCTGATGGTCTATTTGTACTGTTTACATCTCTGTTTTCTTCACACAAGAGGTTTGGTTGGTAGTAGAATCCATTCTTCCTGTTTCCCTCACTAGTGTAGTATTTGTTGTGTTGTTTGCTTCTGGATAATCTGTGAGGGATCCAACACCAGGCTTTACATGTGGCAGGGTGTACCTTGATTGTCGCTGTAAACCACGGTACGTTTTTTTTAGTAAATGTACTCAATCATCTTGTCTCATCCTCCTCTGCACAAGCCACAGACTTACTTGATTTTGCTGTGCTATTTCAGGGCTGTGTGGCCCCTCTGGACCCTGTAGGGGTCATTGGAGAAGTTCAGAGTTGGCCATGAGTTTTTCTATGGATTGTCCTGATGGTCTTCTTGACCTGTTTACAGCTTTGGTTTCTTCACACAAGACTTTATCTTAAAGGGGATACATAGTAGAATACATTCTTCCTGTTCATTCCACTTGCGTAGTATTTGCTCTATTGCTGGCTGCCAGATAACCAATGAGAGGTCCACCTCCAGGCTTCACAGTTGTCAAATGCTAAAATCACCCACCTTAGTCTTCAACAACAATCAAATATACATGAAGAATGGATTGAATGGATCCATTCACAGGAAGAGTGGATTCTACTAAGTATTTGATTGTTAAGGTGGATGATTTTAGCAATTGTACCCAAACGGCTTGTATAATCTTCTTCAGCATAGGCCACAGACTGCACTTGCGTGTGTGTAAGTGAGTGAGTGTATAACTTGTATAGCGCTACAAATGCGAACTAAAACGCCTCAAGGCGCTTGTTTCCATCCAGTGTTGTCCTGATCCTTCAGAAGAGGTGGGTCTTAAGTTTTTTCCTGAAGGCCCGATGGTTTTCTTCCATGCGGATGTTTGTGGGTAGAGCGTTCCATAGCCGTGGTCCTTGGACTGCAAATCTTCGTTCTCCTTTCGATTTATATCGGGACTTGGGGATGTGGAGGAGGTTTTGGTTAGTTGATCGGAGAATACGATTGGGGGTGTAGTGTTTTATTTTCTCGTATAATATTGAGGAGCTTTTCCTTGTGTGCATTTGTGGGTGAGGCAGAGGGTCTTGAATGTGACCCGATCCTTTACGGTTAGCCAATGAAGGGTCCTCAGGGACAGGGTGATTTATTCACAGGATTTTTTCCCCGTTACCAGTCTGGCTGCCGTGTTCTGGATGACTTTTAGGTGCGAGATCTGGTATTTGGGTAGTCCTATGTAGAGGGAATTTGCGTAGTCGAGTCAGGAATTGATGATTGTTCCGACTACTTGTCTCCATAGATTCCTGTGCTATGTCAGGGTTGGCTTCCCAAGGTGCTGAATTTTGTGATGTCATCACAGATAAGGTTTCCCAGTGCCCCACTCCTGGTGGCATCTGGACCTTCCAGCAGCTTCCCTGTAGTGTCATTAGTGGGGGAGATGTTGCTATTCTGACCAGTCTACAAAAGACACAACAAAACACAACCAAAGCTTTTTTGTTCGCCTGGACTTCCATTTGTTAATATTATTCCAGGAGAGTGGAAATTGCAACCTGGAAGCTTTAGATTTTCTTTCACAGAGTCCCTCACTGTGTAGGAGCCAGTAATCTGTATTGCCAGATCCTCAAACAACTGCCTAGTGGAGCCCATGGCTGTTTATTGGAAGCACACTGCCCCAGAAGAGAGTTACCGTACATACTCAAGTATAAGCCGAGTTTTTCAGCACATTTTTTTGTGCTGAAAATGCCCCCCCTCGGCTTATACTCGAGTCACCTTTTTGCGCCTGATATCCCGGACTTTGGGGACCCGGTACTGGCCGGTCGTAGGTCCCCTGGACCCAAGCTTGGCACACATGTAGCCCCACTCTTCATCTACAAGTGTGCAAAGTTTTTTTGTCTGGGGAACCTACGGCCGGGGAGCACCGATTTTTCAAAGCCGGGCATCCCTTCCATAGACTCCCATGTTAAACGTCAGTCTAGTCATGGACACAGTGAGGCATGGACACAGTGAGGCATGGGCACAGTGAGGCATGGACACAGTGAGGCATGGACACAGTGAGGCATGGACACAGTGAGGCAAAGTGAGGCACAGTGAGGCATGCAGATGGATACCCTAGGCTAAAGCCCCGTACACACGATCGGATAACCTATGGATTTTCGTCCGATGGATTTGTCCTTTGGAAATCCGATGAAACTGTTTTTCATCAGTCTTGGCCACACACCATCAGTCAAAAAACCGACCGTTCCAAACGCAGTGACGTAAAACACTCCGATGAGCCGAGAAAAATGAAGTTTAATGCTTCTGAGCATGCGTCGACTTGATTCTAAGCATGTGTGGGTTTTTTAACCGATGGACTTGCCCATAGACGATCGGAAATTCCCATCGGTTTTTTATCCATCGGAAAATTTTAAAACAAGTTCTATTTTTTACAACCGATGGAAAAAAGACCGATGGCTACCATACACGATCGGTTGGTCTGATGAAAAACATCCATCGGACGGTTTTCATCAGTCAAACCGATCGTGTGTACGGGGCTTTATACTCAAGTCAATAAGTTTTCCCATTTTTTTGTGGTATATTCGGGTCGGCTTATACTTGAGTATATACAGTAAATCAACTTTGGAATTGTCCTTCCTTGACTTGGATCAAGACTAAATCTCATCATACAGCTTACAATCTGACTGTACAATCTACAACTATGCATAATGAGAACCTACCTAAACTATCAAATCAATTTATAACCAATCAAGCAGGTCCTTACCCCACATAGTTGTTGGTAGGTCAAAAGGAGATTGTACAGTCAGAATGTAGTTTGCGTCTTGTGCATAAAGGAGTCCAATAAAGTGCACCAAGACAAATATTATTATTATTATTATACACAATTTATTTTACACAGCGCTTTACAATGTAAAGGGGGGACAGCACAATTACAGTACAGTTTAATACGAAAGGTACAGGAGGGCCCGGCTCGTAGAGCTTACATTCTAAAGAGAGGGGGTAGTGGTACAAAAGGTAATAGCTGCAGGGGAGGGGATGATTTGATGGGGGTGGCTCAGGTACAGTTCTTTGGTGGGTGTGGGATAGGCTTCCCTGAATAAAAGAGTTTTCAAGGATCTCCTAAAGATGAACAGGGTAGAGGCTGACCGACATACCGGGGCAGGGAGTTCCAGAGGATGGGAGAGGCTCTGGAGAAGTCCTAAAGGCGAGCATGGGAGGAGGTTACAAGGGAGCTAGAGAGCAGGAGGTCTTGGGAGGAGCGGAGGGGACGATTTGGTGATGTAGATGGGGGCGATGCTGCGCATGGCCTTGTATGTTTGTGGTTAGTGTTTTGAATTTTATAAGGTGGGGCAGGGGAAGCCAGTGAAGGGATTGGCAGAGAGGAGTGGCAGTCACGGATCGGTTAGTGAGGTGTATAATGCCCTGTACACACAATCGGATTTTCGGATGGGATAAAATCCATAGGAATTTTCCGTCGGAATTCCATTCAAGCTGTCTTGCATCAGTCTTGCCTATACACTGTCAGTCCAAATTCCGACCGTCCAAAACGCTGTGACGTACAACACTATGACGAGCCGAGAAAAAGAAAGTTCAGTGCTTCTGAGCATGTGTCGTCTTGATTCTGAGCATGCGTGGGTTTTTTCTCCGTTGGAATTCCACACAGACAATAGGAATTTCCTATTGTTTTTTTTTCCATCGGAAAAAAATAAAACATGTTCTATTTCTAAACACTGACGGAAAAAAATCCGATGGGGCCCACACACGATCGGAATTTCCGATGAAAAAAGTCCATAGACTGAAGGGGGGGATAAGGGTACGCCATTAAGGAGAGAGTTGCAGTAGTCAAGGTGGGAAATGGCCAAGGAGTGAATAAGTTGCTTTGTGTCGTTAGTCAGGAAGGGTCGAATCCTGGAGATGTTGCGACAAGATTTAGCCATTGATTGGATGTGAAATATGAAAACAGAAGATGTTATTGACCCAGGTATCCAAACCCAACAACCAATCACAGCATAAAACAGCAAGACACATGCATACAAATACATTTAAAAGCCAACTTCACATTCCTGCAGTAATGAGTCAACCTGTCGGGCTTGTACTGCTGTTTATGTCCCTGTTGGAAAGATTTCCTTTCATTTCCTTGCCTGTGGACAGTGGTCACCCTTCCATTCAAATCTGAATTACAGAACATATGTGGATATTGATTTTACTTTGGGAAAAACATCACATGTGATGCAAGTTGTTTGTGAACGGAGCAGGCTGCTGCGTCAGCAAATTCCTATCCTACATTGTAGCAGCTACACTGGCTGAAAGATGTTGCAAATACTTCCAAATAGAGCAAAACATTCTGTCCATCTGCAGACTTCACAAATCCGGTCAACCACCAGATTCTTCAGAGTGCAGAGCATACCCAAACCCTCTAAAGCCCGGGAAACCACCAGATACTCCAGAGCCAAGGGTATCCCCAAATCCTCTTAATCTCAGAGAGCCACCAGATGCTTCAGAGCCTAGTGCATCCCCAGGTCCTTTGTAGACCAGAAAAACACCAGATCCACCTGGGTCCAGTGCATCCCCAGATCTCCCATAACCCATGGCATCTCCAGACCCCCCCCCCAGAGCACCGTGCATCCCAGAACCCCTTAAAGCCCAGAGAACCGCCAGATCTTCCAGAGCCCAGAGGATCACTAGATTCTATTAAGCACAGGGCATTACCAGTTCCTCTAGAACCCGGAGCATCCCCAGATCCCATTAAGCACAAAGCATCCCCAAATTCTCTAGAATCAAGAGCATCCACAGATCCCTTTAAACACAGGGCATTCCCAGGTTCCCCCAGAGCCCAGGGCATCCCCAGATCATTAAAGCCCAGAGAACTATCAGATTCTTCAGAGCCAAGGCAGCCTCAGATCCCCTAAGCCCCAGAGGATCCCCAGATCTCTTAAAGCCCAGGACATCTCCTGAGCTGTTAAAATCTAGACCATCCTCAGATTTCATTAATCCTTGGGCATTCCCAAATTTTACAGAGCATTCCTGAATCCTCCAGAGCCCAGGGCATCACCAGATTCCCCACAGCCCAGAACATTCCCAGATCCAGGACAGCCCATAGCATCCTCAGATTACCAAAAGCCCAGTGCATCCCCAGATAAATCAGAGCTCAGGCAAACCTTAGATCTCTCAGACCCAAAGGAATGCCCAGATCCCCTGGAGTCCAGGGTTACCACAGATCTCACAGTGCTCATGGCTTGGCCAAATTCCCCATATCCCAGAGCATTCTCATTTTCACTACAGCCTAGCCCTAGAACATCCCATAATCCCCCTGAGCACAGGACAACCTATGGTCCTCTAGAGTATCCCCAGATCCCCCAATCCTTCAGAGTCCAAAGCATTCCCAGATCCCTAGAACCTAGGACATCACAGTTTCCCCAGAACCCAGGACATCCCTAGAATCCAGGGCATGAGGACAGAATGTAGTAAGCTCCTCAAGGTGAAGCTTGTCTGGAAATCCTTGGCTCCATATGAAGCATTACACAGGAAAGCCAAAGTTCTATAAATGGGTAGAAAAAATTACCATATTCTGCCTGAAATAACAATGATCTGGGAATCGATGTGTCCAACTCTGAAGCCCTGTACACACGATCGGTTTTACCGATGAAAACCGTCCAATGGATTGTTTTCATCAGACAAACCGATTGTGTATGGGACCCATCGGTCTTTTTTCCATCGGTTTTAAAAAATAGAACATGTTTTAATTTTTCCGATGGATAAAAAACCGATCGAAAACTCAGATCGTCTATGGGCAAGTCCATCGGATAAAAAACCCACCCAGAATCAAGTCAACGCATGCTCAGAAGCATTGAACTTCATTTTTCTCGGCTCATCGGAGTGTTTTACGTCACCACGTTTGGAACGGTCGGTTTTTTGACTGATGGTGTGTAGGCAAGACTGATGGAAGTCAGCTTCATCGGATTTCCGATGGACAAAACCATCGGATTAGAATCCATAGGATATCCGATCGTGTGAACGAGGCTTGAGAGTTTCCTTGGTAATGAATGGGACTCCTGAGCCCCGAATGTGGTTACTGTGCAGTCATAATGCAACAAACTCAGTCACTAGGGCTCGGTCTCCACTTGCGACTGGGACTGCAAAGTCGCATGACAAGTCGTACCCCATGATTTCCAATGAGTACCGTTCATATCTGTGTAACTTTAAGTCGCAGCGACTTCAATGTAGTCCCTGCACTACTTTGGTCCCACTTTGATGCAACTTGAGGTCCAGGAACACACAGGCATTGCTTCAAGTCGCGGCAAAACATTGCAGTAAAGTTGCGGAAAAATCATGTGACTTTGGGGTTGCAATAATGGAAACAGAGCCTCATGCCGCGTACACACGACCGTTTTTAATGTCATTGAAAAAAACTGCATTTTTCTCGACGTGATTCTTCTCAAGCCTGCCTTGCCTACACACTATCGTGGAAAAATTTTTTTGAGTAAAGCGCGGTGACGTACAACACGTACGACGGCACTATAAAGGGGAAGTTCCATTCGGATGGCGCCACACTTAATGTTAGTAAAGTTTGTTGAGAGACGATTCGCGCTTTTCAGCCTCGTGCTTTTCAGTCCGTTACATCGTGACGAATGTGCTATCTCCATTGCGAACGCTAGTTTTACCAGAACGAGCGCTCCCGTCTCATACTTGATTCTGAGCATGCGCATTTTTTTTCACGTCGTTAAAGCCTACACATGCCCGTTTTTCATGATGAGAAAAACAACGAGAAAAATTAGAGCATGTTCCAATTTTTTCATGGCCATTTTTCACGTCGTGAAAAATGCTCGGAAGCCCACACACGATCATTTTTAATGACCATTTTAAAAAAATTCATTTTTCTCGTCATTAAAAATGGTCGTGTGTACGCGGCATTAGCTGTGCATGGTAGCCAATCAGCTTCAATCTTCAGCTTGTTCAATTAAGCTTTGACAAAAAACCTGTAAGCTGATTGGTTTCCCTGTAGACCTACACTGGATTTTGCACTCACCAGTTTTGGAAAATTAATCACTACATGTCACTAAATTTAAAATCCTGACTGAGCACCAAAAATAAGTTCACTCATAACAAAAATGGAAGAACTCCAGATTGACCCACCATCTCAGTGGGGCCCCAATGTGTCCCATCCCAAAGGATCCCCAACCAGCCCTCAGGAATACTCACACTGTCCGTGCTGTCTGTGTCTCATACAGTCCTCCAGTCTCTGCTCTCACAGGGCTTGTTTGTTCCGTTGTTATCAGATAATAATGTAATCATTAAACTTTCTGGTTAAACTTCAAGCAAAGTTTTCCTGACTGCTGAGAAAAACAACGAGAGAGAGAAAACACCATGAACCCTCCACCACGGCACATTACATCATGCTATCTATCTATCTATCTATCTATCTATCTATCTATCTATCTATCTATCTATCTATCTATCTATCTATCTATCTATCTATCTATCTATCTATCTATCTATCTATCTATCTATCTATCTATCTATCCCAGTCTCCTGGCACCCAAAGGAATACCAAAATAATTTATATTCTCTACAAATTGATACAAATGTAGAAAGTTTAAATGCAAGCAGTAAATAGTAAAAAATATGACTAATTAAAAAAGGAAAGGGAAAGGGAATTAGGAATGTGCCCAACTGCCCCATCTTGGTTCGAGGAAACATTAACCACTTGGCTACTGGGCCAATTCTGACATCTCTCTGATACATGTAAAAATCAGCATTATTTGCTAGAAAACTACTTATAACCCCCAAACATTATACTGTATCTATATAAGCAGAGGCTCTAGAGAATAAAATGATAGGTGTTGCAATTGTTTATGTCACACCGTGCAGCGTTTTTTTTGGGAAAAAAAAAAAAACGAATACATTTTTTGCACACAAACACAGTATAATACTATTTTTTTTTTTTGTAAAATATAAAGGATGATGTTACCAAATAGATACCAAACATGTCCCGCTTTCAAATTGCGTATGCCCGTGAAGTGGCAACAAACTGCAGTACATTTAATTATCCATGGGTAATGCTTTAAAAGCCTTTACAGGCTACCAGTTTAGAGTTAAGCTTCGTACACACGGCCGGGTTTCCTGACGGGAAAACTGCAAGGAGAGCTCCCTCGCAGTTTTTCCGATGGGAAAACTGCCAAAACCGCCAGACAAAAAAAAAGAGAATCTGTTCTCTTTTTTCCCGGCGTGTTTCCCGGGGACTTTTATCCGTCAGAAAACCCATCCGTGTGTAGCAAAAACCGGCCATCTTTGGCAGTTTTCCTGTAGGGAAAAACTCAGATGGAGCATAAAACACGGTCGGGATTCCAGAGGAAAAGCTCTCATCTGAGTTTTCCTGATGGGAAAACCGAGAGTCTGTACGGGGGAAAAGTAGAGAGCAGGCTCTCGGCTTTCCCCTCGGGATTTCCGCGGACCTTTTCCTGTCGGAAATCCCGGTCGTGTGTACTAGCCATTACACAGAAGGTCTGGTGCTAGAATTATTGCTCTTTCTCTGATGTTCGTTATACATCACATGTGTGGTGTGATTGCCATTTACATACCTACGTGTGCGTGTAGCGCTACCACTGCAGGGGCCGCATGTGAATATGGTTATCTCCCACCCTGCACAGCCAGGCACATGAACTTTTCCTCTCACTCTGGAGACAAGAGACAGTCCTTGCAGCTTTGTTTTTTTTATTTTTTATTTTAGTGGGATTAAACTTGGATGGGGTAAGGGTTCTTATGGGATGCCCATTTGATTAGCGAAGAAACTCCTCATGGACTCAACTATTAACATCCAGTATATACATTTCTCCTCTTCTACCTTCAGCACAGACTTGCTTGTAGAACTACATCTCCTAGGACCAGCTAGCACTGTAAGGATGGTCTGGCCAGTGGCGGTCCATCCATAGGGGGCACACGGGTTTTTTACTTTTTTTTTAAGCACTTTTTTGAAGCACTTGATTAGAGCCAGAGGCTCTAATAGGCTTAAAAAAAGGGTGGGCTCGGGGCGCAAAGCACTGCGGACAAAGCCCACTCAGTTGCATGACAATAGCGAATGAATATTCGCTATTGTAACACTGATTCTCCTCCCGGACAATCAGGAAGCAGGTCCTGAGACCCGTTACCCGATTGGCCACCAGGAGGAGTAGGGAGGAGATGCAGGGGAAATGAGGAAGCAGCCCGCCCCCTGGAGCGCTGCCCGTGAGATGGGGTAAGTGAAGGGCCCCGACTACCAACTGACTGACCCGGGGGGGGGTGCCCCCGTGACCCGGCCGGATTGTTTGCCCCCCCAAAAGCCAAAAAAAACACCAGTCACCACTGAATCTGACAAGAGTGTAATCATACCATAGCAAATGCCCTTTGCAGGCAGGGACCGTGGGCCCCTTAGGTAGTGTAGAAAAAAGTGCTAGCTGTACTTTTCCTGTGGCTACTGCTCCCAGTACCACCTCTTCAGACATTGCCAGCCTGCCTGGCTGCAGCTGCCCCTTTCACTAGCCCTTCTCCTGGCTACTTCTCCACAGTCCTCCCAGACTGACTCTGCATCCATCCCAGACTGCTTGCACCCAGTCCCTTCAGGCATGCCTCTCAGTCTTCTGATTGTAACACTCACCAGCGCACTTGGCTGTCTTCCTCTCTGGAGATTTGCCAGGTAGTGTCTTCCTGCTGTCCTCTCCTTGCTCCCATGCCTCCTGGTCAGGATCCCCCATGTGTGTCATGAAGAGGGGTCCCTTCCGCACCCGAGCCCAGGCCTGAGTTCATCCCCTCCCCCCAGACTAGGGGGTTACCCTCAAAGGTCTCTGACAGCCTAACACTCCATGTCCATCTTTCACCCGAACTCCACACTGCCCCACCTGGGCTGACCCTGAGTATTTGAGGGGGGCTGACCCTGAGTATTTGAGGGGACCTGCCCCCTGCCAACCCATCTGTTGGGGATTGGTCATGGCCCTCAGACCACTCCAGTCAGCTCCTCCTAGACCCCTCCCAACTGCTTCTGGAATATTTTCCAAGTTTCCAGCAAGCAGGGAGGAGTCGCCAGAGATGCTGCTGAGTCATCCAGTCCTTCCTGAGTCTCTCAAATCACTGATCCAGAAAATAAACACACAGGCTTGGCTGGCAGCCAATGCTGCATTTACCTACACTAACAAAAATCCTATCACTAGCTCTCTAGCTATGCTAGAGGGTGCTACATGTATTTAATTTTTTTATTTTTTTATTTTTTACGCAGTATTTTTTTTAGCAACTTTATTGCTATCACACAGGATGAACAACATCCCTTGTGGTAGCATGGGCCGTGACAGGTCCTCATTTTGGAAAGATCTGGGGTCTATTAGACCCCATGCCTCTCCTCAGGCCTTAAAAAGCATCTGGTTTGAAGCTTGTAATGGCCTATCAACAAAAAAAAATTGAAACTTGATGTAACGAAATTCTTGTCGCTTCCGGTTTCTGACGTCACAGAAAAGGATCAGGAACTTCTGTTCCTGACAGTCTTCCCAGGGAGTTATTACTGGGCTCTCCAATCAAACGGGAAAGCCTGACAAATGTGGTGGTGGGGATCCCCTTACGCCACCTGTAAAAGTGATCTAGTGGCTATATACCCACTCAGATCACTTTTACAAGAAAGAAAATCCCCCCTCTAATAAACGATACTGGGATCATGGTTGTAGCCTCAACCATGATCCTGGTATTACCACCTCAATTCAAGGCTATACTGTGTGTATATATATATATATATACAGTATATATACACACGTACACTATATTGCCAAAAGTATTAGGACACCCTGTACATAGCGCACTCCTTAACTCTGCACCCTGTACATAGGGCACTCCTTAACTCTGCACCCTGTACATAGTGCACTCCTTAACTCTGCACCCTGTACATAGCACACTCCTTAACTCTGCACCCTGTACATAGGGCACTCCTTAACTCTGCACCCTGTACATAGCGCACTCCTTAACATAACTCTGCCCCCTGTACATGGAACACTCCTCAACTCTGCTCCCTGTACATAGCACACGCCTCAACTCTGCAACTTGTACATGGAACACTCCTCAACTCTGTACCCTGTACATAGCACACTCCTTAACTCTGCACCCTGTACATAGCACACTCCTTAACTCTGCACCCTGTACATAGCACACTCCTCAACTCTGCATCATGTGCATAGCACACTCCTTAACTCTGCATCCTGTACATAGTACACTCCTCAACTCTGCATCATGTACATAGCACACTCCTTAACTCTGCACCCTGTACATAGCACACTCCTCAACTCTGCATCATGTGCATAGCACACTCCTAAACTCTGCATCTTGTACATAGCACACTCTTTTAATCTGCATCCTGTACATACCCCACTTCTTAACTCTGCACCCTGTACAGTACATAGCACACTCATTAACTCTGCATTCTGTACATAGTGCATTCCTTAACTCTGCACCCTGTACATAGCACACTTCTTAATTCTGTACTCATTACATCACCCTGTACATAGTGCTGTCTGTGTGTGTTTGTGTGTACAGTCCATCTATTTATCTATCTATCTATCTATCTATCTATCTATCTATCTATCTATCTATCTATCTATCTATCCAGATCTCTGCTGTGTTGTTTCAGTAGTATGGCTACAATCCCTCTGCCATGTTGTTTGTGATTTGTACATAATTCTCCTGGACATTTTGAAGATTCTCAGTCAGTGATGACACCGGTGGTAAATGTCGGTCTGTATCGCGTTGTTCTGACCTGGCTGTACTTTGATTCTTAAAAGTCAGTGTTTTCCCTTTACCTTTCCCAGCACTGCTCTCTCACCCCATTCCACTTGCACAGCTCTAGACAATAATACAAGAGTTCCTCCAAAAACACAGACTTACAATCCAGGCAGGGTCATGACCTGACTTCTGACTGACACACACATTAGCTGAAAGCTGAAAATAGGCTTGCAGTATGAGCTGCTGTCGTGTAACCCTGTCAGATCTTACATTTCCATTCTCTGTGTTTCACTCCTATTTGGGATTATCTGGCTGAAGTTACCCTTTACCATAATAAAGCTACAGTGTCCCAGTTCAGTCTAAAGTATATTGAGCATTCCGGATCATTGTGCCTGTATGTTGGCTCAGAAGTCTGCATTATAACATAATAATTATAATGTAATAAAACTAGAGTGGAATATTCATAAACTATACACCTCAGTCTGTATATATAATCCTCCACAGCCAATTAAGTAGACTTTTCACAGTGTCTCTGAGGCTGCAGGCCTCATTACATGATTCTGTCCTGTTGTGGGTAACGCATCAATCCCTCCCCCAAACATCTCCTAACCAACCAAAATCTGGTGCCCCTAACCCTTTGATCCCCGCATAAGCGCGTCAAAACCGGGCAAATTGCACACAGTTGTGGAGTGCTTGCACGGTAGCTCCATTCACTTGACTGGGTAGTTTTTAGCAAGTGATATGAGTAACAGGGGGGTTTAATTCTTGCCGAGGCTGCAGCATGTGTGCAATCCTGGCTCATTTTGCTGCCCTCTAGTGCTAGTTTGGCAGTATGACAAAATCAGGTGAGTGCAGTGATGTCTGCTTGAGATGAGCTCTGCTGCCATCTAGTGCTCACTTGTCAGTATGACAGAATCAGATAAATGTGGTGATTTGTGCTGAGATGAGCTCTGCTGCCCTCTAGGGCAGGTGTCTCCAAACAACAGCTTTCAGGCCTCATCTGGCCCACGAGCCACAAGATTTTATCTGGCCTGTGGCTAGGGTCAGTGGCAAATCCTCAATGTGCACAGAATGAGGATTCAGCTCAGCAAAGGATGCCTATGATCTCTGGTTACCCCTCTACCCTCCCTCCTTTTTATCACAGTCTCCAGAGCAGGTTCTGGAGACTAGGGCTGCCAGCGTCCTAGCAACCAATGATGTGCTTGCCCCAGCATTCACAGGAGGACAGAACTACCTCTCACTAGACCTGCTCCACCTCCCAGCTCCCACCCTGCTGCTATAGTGAAATTATAAGGCTTAGTAAGGTTATAGGGGCAGGGGGGCTGTGATGGGGACACTGAAGTAATTGAGGATTCTAATGGAGACCCTGAAGTAAGGGAGGACACTGATGGGGAACCTGATGTAAAGGGGACCCTGATGTAAGGAGGGACTCTGATTAAAGGGGGGGGGTGAGATGTAAGGGGACTGTGATAGAAACCCTGATGTAAGGGGGATTTTTATGATAAAGAAACTCTGATAGGGACCCTGGTGTATGAGGATTACTCTGATGTTAGGGGGACTCTGATGGGGACCCAAATGTAAGGGGGACTCTGTGTAAGGGGATCTATGACAGGGACCCAATGTAAGGGGGACTGTGATGGGAACAGAAATGTAAAGGGAAGGGTGGTCTCTGAAGGGGACTCTGATTTAAGGGATTACTCTGATGGACTGTGATGAAAGAGGGTCTCTGACAGGGACACTGATGTAAGGGGTCTGGAGGGGATCCTGGTGTAAGGGGTGACTGTGATGGGGACTGTGATGTAAGGGGGTCTCTGATGGGGATTGTGATGAAAGAGGGTCTCTGACAGGGACCCTGATGTAAGGGGGACTCTGCTGGGGACCCTGCTGTAATGGGCTACTCTGATGGAGACTGTGATGTAAGGGGGTCTCTGATAGGGACCCTGATGTAAGGAGTACTCTGATGGGGATCCTGAGGTAAAGGGGATTCTGCTGGGGACCCTGATGTAAGGGGTCTCTGGTGGGGATCCTGGTGTAAGGGGTGACTGTGATGGGGACTGTGATATAAGGGGGTCTCTGATGGGGATCCTGGTGTAAGGGGTGACTGTGATGGGGACTGTGATGTAAGGGGGTCTCTGATGGGGATCCTGGTGTAAGGGGTGACTGTGATGGGGACTGTGATTTAAGGGGTCTCTGGTGGGGATCCTGGTGTAAGGGGTGACTGTGATGGGGACTGTGATGTAAGGGGGTCTCTGATGGGGATCCTGGTGTAAGGGGTGACTGTGATGGGGACTGTGATTTAAGGGGTCTCTGGTGGGGATCCTGGTGTAAGGGGTGACTGTGATGGGGACTGTGATGTAAGGGGGTCTCTGTTGGGGATCCTGATGTAAGGGGACTCTGATGGGGACTCTTACTAAAGTTCTTTCTCTTTTGTTCTGAGTCATTCGTTTATAAAAAAAAGTATTTATTTTTGGTCCACAAAAATGAGTAAAAAATACAATGTGGCCGTCTTACTTAAAAGTATGGAAACCCAGCACGGGGGGTCACCTGGAAGTTTGATAGAATCAAATGAGTGTAGTAATGTGTGCTAGGAGGAGCTATGCTACCCTCTAATGTTTACTTGACAGTAAGAAAGAATCAGATGAGTACAGTGCTGTGTGCAGAGAAGAAGCTCTGTTGCCCTCTAGTGCTCACTTGGCAGTATGACTGAGTCATGTATGTGCATTGATGTGTGAAGGGGAGAGCTCTGCTGCCCTCTGGTGCTCACCTGGCACTATGACAGAATCAGATGATTGTGCAGTCATGTGTTCATGGATGCACTCTGCTGCCCTCTAGTGCTCACTTGACAGTATTAGATAAGTGACACACAACATGTTTTTCTGCAGGGGACAATGACCTTTTCTCCAGCGTCATTCCTGCAGATCAGTAATCCAAACAGCAGTGTTGATCCCTGACACTGCCAGTGTGACCAGGACAGAGGAAGAGACGTGTTCTTGCTATCTACGCTGATTATTAACTTGCTGAGCTGAACAAAACATTGACTTTATTTATTCTCCTTTCTGTTTGTTCCTTTCTTGGAAATCTTTCCCGCACTTTTTTGTTGGCAATTCAGCTGCTTTGGAAAAAATAAAATCATTTGACTTACAGCAGGGATATGCAATTAGCGGACCTCCAGCTGTTGCAAAACTACAAGTCCCATCATGCCTCTGACTCTGGATGTCATGCTTGTGGCTGTCAGAGTCTTGCTATGCCTCATGGGAATTGTAGTTCTGCAACAGCTGGAGGTCCGCTAATTGCATATCCCCAACTTACAGCCTCGCAGTTTAATCAGATGAAGTGGAATAAATTAAATCTGGCCGACCTCCCATTCATTCCCATTGTAAATTCTGAATGGATCTGATAAAAACTCCTGCCCAATCAGCAGGCTGGATGTAAGGGAGAACTACAATTGGCGCCAAACCATGTAAGTTCCCATCCCACTTCTTCTTAGATAGGATAGCTACCCACCTGCTGGTAGTTGTAGCCCTTCACCATATTGTACTAAACTCCTGGCATTAGGTCCCATTCCTGAGCACACCTGAGCGTTTTGTAGCTCGAAGCTCCAGAACGTTTTGGAGCTTTTTTTACTGCGCATGCTCCTCCCTCAGGCACCATTTTCTCCCCATTTTGCAGTAGAACGGGCACATAGAATGCCGTCTGCCAAGGTCCCACCAGGCACCCGGCCACACACCTTCATATTCTGTCTCTTGAACTTTAGGGACCAAGACCTGGTCCTACGGGAGGCAAGAAAACTGGCAGAGCTGCGCCATGAAAATGAAAGGATCATGATATTCTTGGATTACTCGGTGGAAACGCAGAGGCTCCGCAGAACCTTTGACCAGGTCAAGGCCCAGCTACGCACCAAAGGGCTCAAATACAAAATGATGTTCCCAGTACGTCTCCGGGTAGTGGATGGTGAGTCTACCAGATTCTTTATCTCCCCGGGAGGAGGCGTCCAGATGGCTTGACTCTCTTCCCCGTGATCGTTGATCCTTCCTACAGCGCTTCTTGCAATTGCCCTTCTCCACCCCGTGCACCTACTATTTCCAGTGGTAAGCCCGGCAGACCTCTCCCCATGCTCCTCTAAGCCCATGGTATTTGATGGGGAGGGCCTCCCTGGACTCCTGGTGACTTCCTTGTTTTATTAAGGGAATGGCGGCCCTGGTATCTGGAGCAGCGTGGGTTAGGTTAATACTTGGAGGAATTACGTGGCTATGGAGCTTCCCCCCCCCACTGAACAGCATGCCGGGGCAGTCCGCTTCCTTGAGTTTGACTGGACTCTGTTTGACCCACATGCTGTGCAGCGTCTGGCTACTGGCTACTGCCCCCCCTCCCCCGGTTGGTCCAAGACCTAGACTCCTTGAACTGTGAGACTGTATCGCTCGATCCGTCTGCCTGGAAGCCTCAGGGGGTGCTATTGGTCCCCCCTTATTGACGGACCGAGGGGGAGCGGTGGCTTTGTTGGGATGCTGTTCTCCCTGCCCTGACGGAGCTGCATGACCGTTATGGGTGCTTGTCCTGTAGAACACCCTAACCAGGGTTTTGCCTTTACTTACTGTTGTCACTGGATGCTACAGGGTGCGGGATGGGTCGGGGGGAGGGAGGTCCCCCCTAAGTTATGTCTCTTACTTTAGACATGTTTATCTGTTCTTTGCTTCTGCTAATATGCCTCTCTCTATTTAGGTTCCCTTAAGGCAGTGGTTCTCAACTCCTGTCCTCAGGACCCACTAACAGGCCAGATTTTAAGTATTACCTTGGTGAGATGCAGACTAGAATACTGCAATCCCTGAGCAGAAAATTATATCACCTGTGATGCATTTCAGTTATCTTGCAAACCTGGCCTGTTGGTGGGCCCTGAGGACTGGAGTTGAGAACCACTGCCTTAAGGACTACTGTAACTAAGTTTAAACCCTTAGATTGCTCTAAGTGTATGGTGCTAATCAACATATGAAGGTATGATTCTTTACAAATGAGCCCTTAACCACATGTTGCCTCCAGGAAATACAAACAGTGGAGTGCCCTGCTCCCGCCGGTAGGAACTGTGTTCTTGGTCTGCTACCTGTTACGCACTGCCCCCATAGGAGACTTTCCTACTTATGTGTTCTGTTGAGTTAAGTTTGGGTACTCAAACACCCCGTAGTTCAATTATCAGGGTGTGGGGTGGGTCGGGATGGGTGTTGTGTTTTCTCAGTTTATGTTTCTTTTGTTTTTGTGTTTCTTACTTCAGACAGTCATGTGACAGTGAATGTAATGATCAAATGTTATTTTATGCTATGCTGCTTGCACACCTATGCTCGGGATGGGTATGTGTTGGTCCAGTGCTGGCGGGTGTACCGTTCTCTCCGGGTCTCAGATATAGCAGCTCCCCCCGATAGTTTCTTCTGCCCTTCCAGGATATCGCTCCGATAAAGATCCTCTCATGGAATGTCAGAGGTCTCAATAATAAAATCAAGCGCTCCCTGGTCTTTAACTACCTGGAAAAATATGCACCTCACCTCTGCATACTCCGGGAGATGCAATTGGTGGGAGGTAGGATCATGAGTCTTAAAAGACAATGGGTGGGGTACCACTACCATGCTACCCATTCGGGTTATGCCCGAGGGGTTAGCATTCTGATCCACAAGTCTCTCAACTTTGAACTCCTTGATGTTAAGGTAGACCCGGAGGGACGTTGTGTGCTGATTCACGCTATTCTAGACACAGTTGAGCTGGTGATAGTGGGTGTGTACCTGCCGTCCCCACTAATATCTCCCTGATAAACACTATCGTCTCTCTGCTTGCTCAATTCCCTACAGATAATGTCATCCTAGCGGGGGTTTTCAATATTCCTCCAAACCCTTTTCTTGAAAGGCTGTCGGCGGACCCTGCTACCGACTCGGCCCTATTTCACTGGGCGCATTTGTTTGGGTTGGCGTATGTGCGGCGGTGGAAGCACCCCTCAGAATGTATGTATACTCGTCACTCTCTATCCTATAATACATTGTCCCGCATTGATCTCCTCTATGAGAGCGTTAGTATGCTTCCCAAAATTAAAGAGATCACGATGCTTCCCCGCGGTATATCTGACCACTCCCCCTTGTTGTGCTCCCTGCAAACTACAACCCCCAGGCAGACAGACTCTGGCGTCTCTCTTGGTTCTGGATAGTCAACCCCACCATAGAGATTGAAATGGCCAAAAAGATCAAGGAATTCTGGCTGCTAAATGCTGACACTACCGCACCGGGGAATGTATGGGATGCCTTTAAGGCCTACATTAGAGGCTGCTACCTCTCATCTATAACCCGGGAATGCAGAAATGATAGGATCACATTAGAGGAAGTGGAAGCTAAAGCCCTTGAATCCTGTTTTGCCCTCACTTCTAACCCCATCATAGGCCAGGACATGAAGGTAGCATATCGAGAGGTGATGCTTCTTAGAGTGGCCAGAGTGAATAAACGTCAATTGGCCCAAACGCAGCAAATTTTTGAGCAGGGGGACAAGACGGGTAGGCTCCTGGCCTGGATATCTAGGGAGCAGTCCCGGTCTCTACTATAGCTCGTCTCCGGAGAGGTGATGGGGCTTTAGTGACAGACCCTGTAGATATCAACACCTGCTTTGCAGATTACTACTCTACATTGTACTCCTCTAGGGCGCACTACTCCTATGAGGAGCTATGCGAGTTCTTAGATAGAGTGTCGCTTCCCGTTCTCACCCCTTCGGCGAGGGAAAGCTTAGATGGCCCGATCACGTTAGAGGAGGTCCAGCAGGCATTGGGTTCCTTACAATTGGGAAAGACCCAGTGAGTAGATGGGTTTCCGCCCGAATTCTATAAACAATACATGAAGGAGGTGGCACCTAGAAAACCCCACAGGAGGGAGTCCTCCCCCCTCTATGGCCCAAGCCATCATAGTGGTGGTCCCCAAGCCAGGGAAGGACCCCCAGCTATGCTCATCCTATCGGCCCATTTCCCTGCTCAACTCCGAAGCCAAAGTCTTGACTAAGATTCTTGCCAAGCGTTTAAACGAGGTGATACTTACCTTAATTCACAAAGACCAATCAGGTTTCATACCGGGTAAGGGGACCGATATCAATATTCTGAGATTATATACGGTCTTGGCCTCTGGAGATGGCGATGACCAGAATGCGGTGGTGGCCTCCCTAGATGCGGAGAAAGCTTTTGACTCCATGGAATGGAGGTATATATGGGAGGTCCTCCGCAGGTTTGGATTTGGTCCGGTCTTCATCTCCTGGGTCGAGGCTGTGTACAAGGCCCCAACGGCCAGGGTGCGTACTGGCGTGGTTCTCTCTCCATCCTTTTCTCTGTGCAGGGAGACGAGACAGGGGTGCCCCCTCTCCCCAAGGCTATTTGTGCTAGCAATTGAACCTATGGCCACTCTCCTACGCTCTACACCCGGGGTTCAGGAAATTGTCACAGGCCCCCTTCATGAGAAGGTGTCATTATATGCTGATGACACCTTACTGTACCTGAGGGACGATGGGGCCTGACTACAGGTGGCCCTGTCGGTTATTGATAGGTTCGGGTGCTACTCGGAAATATGTATAAACTGGAGGAAATCCATTCTGTTTCCGCTCCTCTCGGGAACTGATTCCCTGCCGTCGGATGCGCAACTCCAGAGGGTTTCCCAGTTTAGATATTTAGGGGTGGAAATCCACCGAGACCTGAAACAGTTTGTCGGCTTTAACCTGGACCCAGTGGTCTCCCAACTGTCCCAACGGTGTGCGGCCTGGAAATCTCTACCCCTAACCCCGGTGGGCCAGTTTAATCTTATTAAGATGTCAGTATTGTCTAAGTTTACCTACCTCTTCAGACAGACCCCTGTACTCATACCCGCCCGCTTTTTTAAGAAATTAGATAGTATCATTTCTTCCTTCATTTGGAATGGGAAGATTCCTAGAATAGCGAGAACAACTCTACAACTACCTGTCACGCTAGGCGGCCTAGCCCTACCCTGTTTTATAAAATACTATTGGGCAGCGGTCCTGGTAACCGTTAAATGGTAGCTCTCTGAGGTGCCAGCTAACCCCACGTCTACTTTAGAGGCGGCCCTGCTTGGTTCCTACTCTAAGCTGAGGAATCTAGTACATAGGGGCCCCCAGTTCAACCCATGTGTGACCCCCCATGTGTGCGACTCTTCAAGTATGGGATACTGTTAGCCGCAAACTGGGGAAGCCTAATGTCTGGTCCCCAGTTACCCCGCTATGGGGCAACCCCCGTCTGCCACATTTTCGCTCCATCCCGGACCCGGTCATTTGGGCCAGGCATGGGATTACGACTTTGGGAGACAGGGCCCAGGGCCCAGGGACAGTTGACTACCTTTGATGCTCTAAAAAGGGATCAGGGCCTTCCAAACCAAATGTTTTTCAGATATCTCCAACTGTGCCATGCTTTTCGCTCCCAATTCCCCTCCCCGGTTGTTTTGGAGGTGTCTAATGTGGAGAGTGTGCTCCAATTCCTGGAAAGCGTAAGAACACTCTCTACCCTATATAATATTCTCCCTGTTCTTGACACATCTAAGGTCTCTCAACTGTTCATGCTCTGGCAGCGGGATATTCCAGACTTAGCAGACGATGACTGGGAGGAGGGTATCCAACAATATCTACCTCTAACCATCTTGGCACAAGATAGATTCATCCAGCTGAAATTTCTATACCGCGCCTACTATTCCCCAGCATGCTTGGCGAGAATCTACCCTGACCGAATGGCAAGTTGCCCTAGATGTGACTCAGATAATGCCGATTTCTTCCATTTGGTTTGGTCCTGTCCCAGTGTGGTAGAATTTTGGAAGGCAGTTCTGGCCGACATTAATTCTATAGGGAAAATGAATGTCCCGTATAGCCCTATCCCTCTCCTCTTGGGTATCTGTGATTCCCTTGAGGCCCCTCAGAGGAAAAAACGTTGTTTTCTATACATCATTTTAATCAGGTTCAACCGCCCACTAGACAGATCTGGCAATCCTTAGTGAATGCAACCCTTCCGCTCTATAAACTGACATACTTAGGTAGGAACTGTCCAAAGAAATTCAATAAAATCTGGGCAGCTTGGGTGAAGGTGAAACATCTGACCCTTGAGTAGAGCCTGGAGGCTCCCCCCCCCCCCTCACTGCCACCTGCCCTCCCCTAGTTCTCTTTAAACCTTGCTCTAATGTATGGGATATTGGTTTAACTTTGCATAAGAGATTCACCCCCCCCCCTCCTTTCTCTACGACATTGTTCTCCCGGAGCTTACTACATCTGTCACGATCAATAGGCTAAATTACTACGCTTACTATTTATAACTTATACCTGCAATGATTGCACTGTTGATATCTGATTTCTGTCTGTGAGTATTTGTACCCCTTTTTTTCTGTCTGTTTTACAAAATCTTAATAAACTTTATGTCAAAAAAATATTCTTGAATTTTGGTGCAGGATGAGTAGTTTCATCAAATTCTTCGTTGTTGAGCCATTGCTAAATTGCTAAATCAGGGCTATTGTGTAACAACCGACAACTTTTACACATCTCCTGAACTTTATGAGTTTCTTCTGCAAAATAAAACAGATGCCTATGGAAACGTTAGGGCCAACCGACGTGACATACCACCAATGTTTGGCAATAAGAAGCTGAAGACTGGAGAAATGGTTGCCTGGCAGAAAGGCTAAATGATGGCACTGGCGTGACAAGAAAGATGTGTGCCTGATGAGTACAGTTCATAATACCTCCACTGTTTTGGTATGCACAAAAGGTGGGAAAGAAATCATGAAGTCACAAGTAGTGATAGACTACAATAACACCATGGGAGGTGTTGACAGAGCAGACCAAGCAATGACATTCTATCCAGCAATGAGGAAACAGCAAAAGAAGTATTACAAGAAGATCTTCAGGCATCTTCTTGAGCAATGCTTGTGGAATGCCTACATCCTCGTCACTTCATGGACTACATCCCACCAACTGATAAAAAGTCAGCACCTACAAGGCTGTGCGTGGTTTGTTGCTCGCAGTGAGATGATAGTGGTTCCATTGTCCTGATTGCGATGTCGGACTTTGCAGTCCCATGTTTAAAAAATGTCATACCTGGGATGTTTACTCATGCCCTGTACACACGACCGGTTTTCCTGACATGCCAAAAACCGACGTTTTTCCCGACGTGATTCCTCTCAAGCCTCAATAAGACTATTTGCCAGGGATGAGCTGAACACCCCCCTGTTCGGTTCGCACCAGAACCTGCAAACAGACAAAATGTTCGTGTGAACTTTAGAACCCTATTAAATACAATGGACTCGAACGTTCGAAATCTAAAGTGTTAATTATAAAGGCTAATATGCAAGTTATTGTCCTAAAAAGTGTTTGGGGACCTGGGTCCTGCCCCAGGGGACATGTATCAATGCAAAAAGAAGTTTTAAAAACGGCCGTTTTTTCGGGAGCAGTGATTTTAATAATGCTTAAAATGAAAAAATAAAAGTGAAATATTCCTTTAACCACTTCAGATCCGCGCTATAGCCAAAAGACGGCTGCAGCGCGGACCTTAACTGCCGAGTGGACGTCCCCAGGACGTCCTTGTATTTACACTCTCCCCGCACGCTCCCGAGAGCGCGCATCGGGGAAAATCTGTGTTGGCCGTGTCCCTTGGACACAGCCAATCACAGATCGTGCTGAATGGCCAATCACAGAGGCCATTCAGCACTCGATCTCACTGCCCAATGAGAGATGATCTCAAATGTAAACATATGAGATCATCTCTCATTGCCGGCTTTCTCTCCTCACACAGAGACCGCGTGTGAGGAGAGAGAGAGATCTGTGCTGCTGCTGCTGTCAGTGAGTTTATTGTAAGAACAATCAAAGTAAAGTGAAGTAAAAAAACAGTGCCCTCTGCCAGTCCCATATCTGCCAGTGCCCTCTGCCAGTCCCATATCTGCCAGTGCCCTCTGCCAGTGCCATCTGCCCGTGCCATCTGCCCGTGCCATCTGCCAGTGCCATCTGCCAGTGCCATCTGCCCGTGCCATCTGCCCGTGCCATCTGCCAGTGCCATCTGCCCGTGCCATCTGCCAGTGCCATCTGCAAGTGCCATCTGCAAGTGCCATCTGCAAGTGCCATCTGCCCGTGCCATCTGCCATTAGTGCCACGTATAAGTGCCACGTATCAGTGTCATCAGTGCCACGTATCAGTGCCACGTGTCGTCAGTGCCAACAATGGCTAGAAGATTATTTTCAGCCGAGGAGGCATACAATATTCTTGCGGCCGACGAGAGCAACAGGGAGCTCTCCGATTCGGATTCCTCCGCAAGTTCAGACTATGAGCCTGACTATGAGTCTGACGTGGACTACGAGCCTGTCCTAAGCAGTGGAACACCGACAGCCTCAGAAGAGGAGGAGGAGGAGGAGGAGGAGGAGGGCCCGCCCGCCAGACGAAGGCGTTCTGCTGAGCAGGCAGTGCCATCCACCAGCACCGCAGTGCCATCCACCAGCACTGCAGTGCCATCCACCAGGCAAGCAAGGCCACGTACCAGTGGGGTGTCATCTCAGTCCCAAAGGGTTAGGTCCCATGCCAGCCTTCCCTATTCCCTTCAGAACCCCTTGTGGCTTCCTCCTAATTCAGGAGAAGCCAACATTCCCCCTTTCACTGCCCAGCCAGGAGTCCAGGTGGACACAGAAAATTTTGCCCCGATTGACTTTTTCAATTTAATTTTCACTGACGACATGCTTGCATCAATTGTGGCCCAGTGCAACCTATACGCCCAACAGTTCATAGCAAGCAACCCAACGTCCTATTATGCCCGTCCCTACCAGTGGAGAGCCCTCACAGTGGAGGAGTTTAGAATCTTTTTGGGCCTCACATTCTGCATGGGACTAAACGGAAAAAATCAAGTGCGTTCATATTGGTCATCCCGCCCCATCTACCATATGCCCATCTTTTCCTCAGTAATGCCCAGGTCCCGATATCTAATGATTATGAGATTCCTACACTACAACGACAATACCCAGTGCCCTCCCCGAAATGACCCAAATTTTGATAAGCTTTATAAAATTCGGCCGCTACTAAATTATTTTTCTGAAACCTTCCCCCAGTTGTTTACCCCAGACAAACACATATGCGTGGATGAGTCCCTAATAAAATTTTCTGGCAGGCTGGGCATAAAACAATTTATACCCAGCAAAAGGGCCCGCTATGGGGTGAAGCTGTACAAATTGTGCGACAGAGAAACTGGGTATGTGTATGGCTTCATCATATATGAAGGGAAGGACACCGAACTGAACCCCCCTAATTGCCCAATCTACATTGGAACCAGTGGGAAAGTAGTTTGGGAACTCATAAACCCACTCCTAGAGAAAGGATACCACTTGTATGTGGACAATTTTTATACAAGTTTGCCCCTGTTCCGAAACTTGCACAGAATGAAGACTCCAGCATGTGGCACCGTACGGACGAACCGGAAGGGCTTTCCTCAAAGCCTGGTCACCAAAAAATTGAAAAGAGGGGAGACGGCGAGTTTGAGGAATGAGGAAATTTTGGCTGTGAAGTGGAGGGACAGAAGAGATGTCTACGTGCTTTCTTCCATCCACAACAATGAATTAGTTGAAATCACCAGAAGGAATGGCCGGATACAAAAACCCAAATGCATCTACGATTACAATAAGTTCATGGGGGGTGTCGACTTCAACGACCAGATGCTCGAACCCTACCTTTCCACAAGAAGAACATACCAGTGGTATAAGAAAGTTTCCATTTATTTATTTAATTTGGCCATGTACAACTCATATGTAATATATCAAAAATCCACTATAAGACCCAAATCCTTCCTTTTCTTCCAGGAGGAAATCACCACTGCCCTTATATATCCGAACAGCCCACCAGTAAACATTAGATCCGATGTCATTAGCCGACTCTCTGAGCGCCACTTCCCAGATAAAATCCCTCCCAGACCAACAGGCCAAAAACGCCAGAAAAAATGCCGGGTGTGCTCCAAAAGAGGAGAGAGAAGAGACACCATTTATTATTGTTCCCAATGTCCTTCAGAACCAGGCCTCTGCATGATTGATTGTTTCCGCCATTACCATACCAAAATAAATTATTAGTTCACTTCCTGCCATTTATCTTTACGCCCCTTATGCATCTGCTTTCTCTGTAACTGACCCTGGCTTGTTATTCGACCACGCTTCTGCCTACCGATTCTGTTTATACCTCTGCCTGATCTGGAACTGACCCTGGACTGTTATTTGACCACGCTTCTGCCTACCGATTCTGTTTATACCTCTGCCTGATCTGGAACTGACCCTGGACTGTTATTTGACCACGCTTCTGCCTACCAATTCTGTACATACCTCTGCCTGATCTGGAACTGACCCTGGAATGTTTGACCATGCTTTTTGCCTGCCTCTTGGACTGATCTTTTACCCTGCCAGTGGACTAGTGGGATTCATAACACAGGGGTCTCACATATGTGAGGGGCTCCAGAATTGTTTTTCTGGATGAAGAAAACAATTGTTTTTGTTTTCTCATTCCTAGATTAGGGTCTGGAGACTCGGAGGCTTCAAAGAGATTTGGGTGGGAGAAGCCTCTACCCCTGTCCCCATTCAGTCCTGAACGAGGCCCTACTTCTGCCTGCTGCCTGTAGGACCTATGCCATCATGCCTCTGCCTGTTGCATGAACTGACCACACCACATGGACCTGCCTACTATGAGGACCAATATTTTGTCACTGCTGACAATCTCTGCTTGCACTGACCCTGGACTGTATATAACAAAAAGACTGTTAACTATTGGAGTACTGCAGAATGCTCACCAGCTGCCTGTATGAACTATGGACAGTATTCCTGCCTGTTGCCTGGACAATTGCATTCGCTTTTGCTGACCAAGTCCCTGCCTGTTGCCTGGACCAGTGCTATCCTCCTGCGGACAACTGCGCTTCTAAAACAGGTAATCTTTTGTTTACCATTTGCTCAGCAGAATGTATTTTGGGGTGTAATTCTTGGTATGTGCATGTTATGTGTCCCTAGAACACCTGATGGTGTTCCTTGCATTTTGGGCCACTGTATGTGGCCAGGCTGTGTAAAAGTCTCACACATGTGGTATCGTCATACTCAGGAGGAGTAGCAGAATGTATTTTCGGGTGTAATTTTTGCTATGTGCATGCTATGTGTTGGAAATATCTTATAAATGGACAACTTTGCGTAAAAAAAATGCATTTTCATTTTTTTCCCACATTTTCCCAAAACTTCTGGAAAAAAATGAAACATTCAAAAGACTCATTATGCCTCATAGATTATACGTTGGGGTGTTAGCTTTCCAAAATGGGGTCACTTTGTGGGCGTTTCCATTGTCCTGGTGCTCCAGGGCCTTCAAAATTGTAATAGGTGGTTGAGAAATTAGATGTGTAATTTATGCTCCTAGAACGCCTGACGGTGCTACTTCAATGTTGGGCCTCTGTATGTGGCCAGGCTGTGTAAAAGTCTCACACATGTGGTATCGTTATACTCAGGAGGAGTAGCAGAATGTATTTTGGGGTGTAATTTTTGCTATGTACATGCTATGTGTTGGAAATATCTTATAAATTGACAACTTTGTGTGAAAAAAATGTGTTTTAATTTTTTTCCCACATTTTCCCAAAACTTCTGGAAAAAAATGAAACGTTCAAAAGACTCATTATGCCTCATAGATTATACATTTGGGTGTTAGCTTTCCAAAATGGGGTCACTTTGTGGGTGTTTCCATTGTCCTGGTGCTCCAGGGCCTTCAAAAGTGTAATAGGTGGTTGAGAAATGAGATGTGTAATTTATGCTCCTAGAACGCCTGAAGGTGCCATTTCAATATTGGGCCTCTGTATGTGGGCAGGCTGTATAAAAGTCTCACACATTTGGTATCGCCATACTCAGGAGGAGTAGCAGAATGTATTTTGAGGTGTCATTTTTGCTATGTACATGCTATGTGTTGGCAATATCTTATAAATGGACAACTTTGCGTAAAAAAATTGCGTTTTCATTTTTTTCCCGCATTTTTCAAAAACTTCAGGAAAAAAATGAACCATTCAAAAGACTCATTATGCCTCATAGATTATACGTTGGGGTGTTATCTTTCCAAAATGGGGTCACTTTGTGGGCGTTTCCATTGTCCTGGTGCTCCAGGGCCTTCAAAAATGTAATAGGTGGTTGAGAAATGAGATGTGTAATTTATGCTCCTAGAATGCCTGAAGGTGCCATTTCAATATTGGGCCTCTGTATGTGGGCAGGCTGTGTAAAAGTCTCACACATTTGGTATCGCCATACTCAGGAGGAGTAGCAGAATGTATTTTGAGGTGTCATTTTTGCTATGTACATGCTATGTGTTAGCAATATCTTATAAATGGACAACTTTGCGTAAAAAAATTGCGTTTTCATTTTTTTCCCGCATTTTCCAAAAACTTCAGGAAAAAAATGAACCATTCAAAAGACTCATTATGCCTCATAGATTATACGTTGGGGTGTTATCTTTCCAAAATGGGGTCACTTTGTGGGTGTTTCCATTGTCCTGGTGCTCCAGGGCCTTCAAAAGTGTAATAGGTGGTTGAGAAATGAGATGTGTAATTTATGCTCCTAGAATGCCTGAAGGTGCCATTTCAATATTGGGCCTCTGTATGTGGGCAGGCTGTATAAAAGTCTCACACATTTGGTATCGCCATACTCAGGAGGAGTAGCAGAATGTATTTTGGGATGTCATTTGTGGTATACACATGCCATGTGAGAGAAATAACCTATTACAATGACAATTTTGTGGAAAAAATAAAAAAATAAAAATAAATCTTCATTTTGCAAAGAATTGTGGGAAAAAATTACAACATCAAAAACCTCACGATGCATCTTACTAAATACCTTGGAATGTCTAATTTAAAAAAAGGGGTCATTTGGGGGGTATTTGTGCTTTGCTGGCTTGTTCGGGTCGTAAGAAATGAGATAGGCCACCAGTACATTAGGTGTGATCAATTGTTTATGATCCGCACCACAGCTTGTAGACTCTATAACTTTCACAAAGACCAAATAATATCCACTAATTTGGGTTATTTTTACCAAAGATATGTAGCAGTATAAATTGTGGCCAAATTTTATAAAGAAAAATTAATAATTTGCAAAATTTTATCACATAAACTAAAAAAAAGCCTTTTTTTTTCAAAATGTGCCGTATTTTTTCATTTATAGCGCAAAAAATAAAAAACCCAGAGGTGATCAAATACCACCAAAAGAAAGCTCTATTTGTATGAAAAAAAGGACAAAAAAATCATTTGGGTACAGTATTACATGACCGAGTAATTGTCATTCAAAATGTGAGAGCACTGAAAGCTGAAAATTGGTCCGGGCACGAAGGGGATTTAGTGCCCAGTTGTCAAGTGGTTAAATTTCGTACCTGGGGGGTGTGTATTATATGCATGTGAAGTGGCGCATGTTTCCCGTGCTTAGAACTGTCCCTGCAAAAAATGTAATTTTTGAAAGAAAAAAAGTCATTTAAAACTCACTCGTGGCTATTAATGAATTGTCGGCTCCCGGCAATACATTCAAAAGTCATTGATAAAAAAAAAAAAAGCGTAGCGGTTCCCCAGAATTCAATTACCAGGCCCTTCAGGTCTGGAATGGATATTAAGGGGAACCCCATCGCAAATTTAAAAAAAAATTGACGTGGGGTTCCCCCAAATATCCATGCCAGGCCCTTCAGATCTGGCATGGATTTAAAGGGGAACTCCACCCCAAATTTAAAAAAAAATGGCGTGGAGTCCCCCTAAAAATCCATACCAGACCCCTTATCCGAGCACGCAACCTGGCCGGCCGGCCGCAGGGGAAAAGGGGGGGACGAGAGAGCGGCCCCCCTCCCTCCTGAACCGTACCAGGCCACATGCCCTCAACATGGGGAGGATGTCCCCATGTTGATGGGGACAAGGGCCTCATCCCCACAACCCGTGGTTGTGGGGGTCTGCGGGCGGGGGGGCTTATCGGAATCTGGAAGACCCCTTTAACAAAGGGGACCCCCAGATCCCGGCCCCCCCACTATGTGAATTGGTAAGGGGTACATTGTACCCCTATCATTTCACGAAGAAAGCGTAAAAAAATGTTTAAGAAAACACACAAACACCTTGAAAAAGTCCTTTATTTAAAAAAAAAACAAAAAACATTCCAGCGGTGAAATCCAGTGTCCCGCGGCGATCCCGATGTCCAGCGCTGTCCTTCATTGGTTGTGCCTGAGCGGACCTGATGGGGAACTCCCTCTCAGTATTTTAAATGTATAGACCCGCCCCTTCTAAAGGAACATGAGAAGGGGCGGGTCTATACATGTATTACCAAAGTGAGAGCAGTTCCCCATCAGGTCTGCCCCCTCGGTATGTCGGACCCGCCTACGTCATTGGCTTGAGCGGGGAACTTCCTTCACTGTGTAATTTAAATTTACATAGTGAAGGAAGTTCCCCGCTCAAGCCAATGACGTAGGCGGGTCCGACATACCGAGGGGGCGGACCTGATGGGGAACTGCTCTCACTTTGGTAATACATGTATAGACCCGCCCCTTCTCATGTTCCGCATCTGGTCCGCTGAGAGGGTGAGTGCAAAAATGGACAACTGGCAGGAGTTTGCAGTGCTGGATACCTGATGGATGGGTTGCTATGGCAATAAGCATTGTCAAACATGGAGAAGCATGCCAGACACAGAACACTGGTCCCACCTGACTCGATCGGGTCCTGCTTCCGCCTGTGAACTGACAACCGAGTCTGAATCCTGAACCGAGGAAGGAGGGTTAGACCCCAAATAAGTCTCATGGCATGATACAGACATGTACAAAGTAACTGAAAGCCCCCCCTTACTTGGAACAGGCTGGGGATCGGAAAAAGATGACTGGACTGATGTCCCTGAGCAGTTCTCCAGGCAACATCCCAGACAAGAGATCAGAGCCGATAGTGGAACCCAGAATCATGACGACGTTTGCCCAAACCCTCCACTTATGGCCGTCAAGGGGACGTGGCTCAGCACACACCCTGAAAGAGACAATGAATCCCTGGGCAGTGACCAGGGCCTCTGCAACAGGACGTCAACTGAAAGAAAATTGAAGACTGCTTCCGACCCAAGGGTGAGCCCAGTGGTAAACGACATCTGCACCAATCAACTAGCCCTTTCAACGGGCAGGACTGATGGAAGTGAATGCAAGCATGGTTGATATCGGTGTGGATGCCAATGCAGCCCAACCTGAGAACACAAACTAGAGAAAATGACAGACAACCAGACATGAGAATAACCATGCCCCTCTGTGCCTACCTAAGTATGAGAACATGAGCAGAAATGTCAAGACCACTGCGCGTAAATGAACCTGAAGACAGCCCCCCCTTGTGTAAGTAAGTAAGTGAGTGAGTGAGCCCAAGTAACCTGCAGCGCAGAGACAGGTAATTAAACTGAACACTCTGGGTAGTTGTATAGGTGTAATGAATGAACGTGCATCGTATGACGTATGGTATACGGGCGAGAAGATTGTTGTCAACAATCATTTAACAAACGAACCTCAGCCCGTATGGATCTGTAGACATGACAGATCCCGAGATGTGAGCCCTAGCTAACTAACCCAGGTATAAACATGAACAAAGATACGATGAGACATGGCAACCAACGAAGATTAGAACAGCTACCGGAGCATATGCCATGACTGAACCACAACGCCCCTCTGAAAAACGCTAAGGCTGAAACGTTATGACAGAAATTCTGAGACTGAACGCTGAGGCAGAAACGCTACGACAGAAATCTTGGGGCAGAAACGCAAGGACAGAAATGCTGAGACTGAAACACTGAGGCAGAAATGCAACGACAGAAATCCTAAGGCAGAACGCTATGACAGAAATGCTGAAACTGAACGCTGAGGCAGAAAGGCAATGACAGAAAACCTGGGGCAGAACGCTATGACAGAAATGTTGAAACTGAACGCTGAGGCAGAAACGCAATGACAGAAATCCTGGGGCAGAACGCTGAGGCAAAATTGCAATGACAGAAATCCCGGTGCAGAAACACTATGACAGAAATGCTGAGGCTGAACACCGAGACAGAAATTCTGGGGCAGAATGCTACGATAGAAATGCTGTGACAGAAATCATGGGGCATAGACGCTATGACGGGAATCCTGGGGCAGAGACGTTATGACAGAAATGCTGGGGCAGAAACGCTATGACAGAAATCCTGGGGCAGAAAACGCTATGACAGAAATGCTGGGGCAGAAAACGCTATGACAGAAATGCTGGGGCAGAAAACGCTATGACAGAAATGCTGGGGCAGAAAACGCTATGACAGAAATGCTTTGGCCAGAAAATGCTGACTGAAATGCTGGGGCAGAAAAACGCTGACAGAAATGCTTGGGCAGAAAACGCTGACAGAAATGCTGGGGCAGAAAAACGCTGACAGAAATGCTGGGGCAGGAAATGCTATGACAGAAATCCTGGGGCAGAAAACGCTGACAGAAATGCTGGGGCATAAAACGCTATGACAGAAATGCTATGACAGAAATGCTATGACAGAAATCATGGGGCATAGACGCTATGACGGGAATCCTGGGGCAGAGACGCTATGACAGAAATGCTGGGGCAGAAACGCTATGACAGATATCCTGGGGCAGAAAACGCTATGACAGAAATGCTGGGGCAGAAAACACTATGACAGAAATGCTTCGGCAGAAAATGCTGGCAGAAAACGCTGACAGAAATGCTGGGGCAGAAAACGCTGACAGAAATGCTGGGGCAGAAAAACACTGACAGAAATGCTGGGGCAGAAAACGCTATGACAGAAATCCTGGGGCAGAAAACGCTGACAGAAACGCTGGGGCAGAACGCTATGACAGAAACGCTATGGCAGAACGCTATGACAGAAATGGTGGGGCAGAATGCTATGACAGAAACGCTGGGGCAGAAATGCTGGGGCAGAAATGTTATGACAGAAACGCTATGACAGAAATGCTGGGGCAGAAACGCAATGACAGAAATGCTGGGGCAGAAACGCAGTGGCAGAAATGCAATGACAGAAATGCTGGGGCAGAAACGCAATGACAGAAATGCGGGGGCAGAAACGCAATGACAGAAATGCTGGGGCAGAAACGCAATGACAGAAATGCTGGGGCAGAAACTAAATGACAGAAATTCTGGGGCAAAAACGCAATGCTGGGGCAGAAACGCAGTGGCAGAAATGCAATGACAGAAATGCTGGGGCAGAAACGCAATGACAGAAATGCGGGGGAAGAAATGAAATTAAAGAAATGCTGGGGCAGAAACGCAGTGACAGAAATGCTGGGGCAGAAACACAATGACAGAAATGCTGGGCGAGTAACAAAATGACAGAAATGCTGGGGCAGAAACGAAATGACAGAAATGCTGGGGCAGAAACTGCCAGCGTGACCCGTGAATAAGTGGGTGGACAGCCCCCCATGCTGCCAGCGTGAGCCCGGAGAACATGGCAGACAGCCCCCCCATGCTGTCAGCGTGACCCCGGTAGAAATGGTGGACTGCCCCCCATGCTGCCAGCGTGACCCCGGGAGAATTGGTGGACTGCCCCCCCATGCTGCCAGCGTGACCCCAGGAAAAATGGTGGACTGTCCACCCCCCCATGCTGCCAGCGTGACCTCGGGAGAAATAGACAGCCCCCCCATTCTGCCAGCATGACCCCGGGAGAAATGGACAGCCCCCCCTCCCATGCTGCCAGCGTGACCCCGGGAGAAAAATGGAGGACAGCCCCCCCTTGCTGCCAGCGTGACCCTGGAATGGTGGAAACCCCCCCCCCAGACACCGACGTGAGCCTGGGAGGAGGAGTGGGTGGACAACCAGGCAGCCCTGCTGACGACGCTGGCGATGAGCAAGGAGGAGTGGGTGGGTGGATGGATGGACGGCCCCACCCCCTCTCAATGTGAGCCCGGAAGGCAGATAGGGTGGACGAGTGGCCCTGCCGAAAACCGGCTTATGCCCAGAGGAGTGGGTTGCTCCCGCCCCCCCCATGCCGCCCGGTGCGGTGCGGAGAAACGGGCGGTGCAGCCCCCCTTTCCTGATGCCGGATGAGCAATGGAGGAAAACACATGGACGGCGGGCGGCCCCCCTCTCTGCTGCCTGTATGAGATCCAGACAGTGGATGGACAAATAAGCGGGCGCCCCCTCCTTCCTCCAAAGCCGGCATGCTGACAGGAAACGAAGATGGATGGATGTCTGGATGGGCAGGCAGCACCCCCTCCAAAGATGCCCGGCGTGAGCACCGGGAGAGGTACCGCCATGACACTACTGCTGCAGCCGGCCGCCGCTCTGCTAACTCAGAAGTGACGGCAACCCAGACCCGACAGGGGAGGAGGCTTAAGTAGCCCTCTCAGACTCCTCCCACAAACACAGGCTAGCCTCCGGCCAGCCTTACAACATATTGTGACATAGGGTTGTTAGCTCTTGTGGTAGATGCATTTATACATTGAGTTTACTCCACGCCAGAAGTACATTTTAGGGCTTTTCCTGTCCACTTGTATTTAAAAGAAAGCAAAAAGTTCACAGATACATTTCTACCTACCAGGGGATTCTCACCATCAATATGACAAAACAATATTCAAGCCTCCTGGCTCTCTTTATGGGCCCAGTATCTCAGGCCTCATGCCTTGGTCTTCTAGACCGTCTAGCATTGGTCCCCAGTGATAGTATAAAAACGCTGTACCTCTTCTAGCTCTGTGTCTTTCCTTTACAACTCTCAGATGTTTTGCCTCTTATAGACTCTCTCTCCAGGTCAGGACTCTGGTTTGGGGCACCTCTAACCCCTGGGTGGGACCCTGTCTCTCGGCTTCTTTCTTTCAGACTCAGGCCTCTAGTTTGGGTCACCTCTGACCCCTGGGTGAGACCCTGTCTCTCGACTTATTTGTCTCAGACTCAGGCTTCTGGTTTGGGGCTCCTCTGACCCTCAAGTGAGACCCTGTCACTCTGCTTCTTTCTCTCAGACTCGGGCCCCTGGTTTGGGGCACCTCTGACCCCTGGGGTGAGACCCTGTCTCTTGGCTTCTTCCTCTCAGACTCAGGCATATGGTGTGGGGCACCTCTGACTCTCACGTGAGACCCTGTCTCTCTGCTTCTTTCTCTGAGACTCGGGCCTCTGGTTTGGGGCACCTGCTCTGACCCCCGGTGAGACCCTGTCTCAGCTTCTTTATCTCAGACTCGGGCCTCTAGTTTGGGGCAACTCTAACCCCCAGAGTAGACAGTCTGAGGTATTTAGCATGAGGTTTTTTGAAGTTGTAATTTTTTGGTCAACATTTTTTGGAAAATTAAGAAATTAAATAACATTTTTTTTACATACTGTATCCAATGCAGTACAGCGTCATCATATGACTGGTGTGGCGGTGATCAGGGATACTGACTGGTGACAGTATGTAAATAAATAAATAATAATATAATATTTTTTTAACATTTCTTTCTTTTTTTGCTACTTTTTTTTTTTTACATCCTGAGATCAGAGCAGCTCAGTGTCATTGTAACACTGTACTATTTGGGGGGGGGGGGGGTTGTTTATGGTTGTGATCTAAACCAATCACATGGTACAGGTAGCTAGGTACCATGTGATTGCTTTGGGCCAATCACTGATCACAACAGTAAGCAAGTCATTCATGAATGGAAAGCCATTCATGACAAGTTGTTTACATTGTTATCATGTGATCGCTATGACCAGTCATAGCGATCATATGATACCTGGTTACCAGATATCTGTAACAGTGATCTGCTGGGTCTGATGGACACAGTGGTCACAGGAGGGGCATGCTGCATGCTCCTAACCTGGAAAAGGCTCAATCATGTATATATACAGTATATATGTGACTAAGCCTGCCTGTGCCACCCCACCGCAGTATAGTGGTTAAATATATGTGAACAAACTGTGTAAAATAAGCAAAAATCCTTCAATAATGTTGCAGAATCTTCATTAGGTGTTCAGACTCCTGAAAAGAAATATGCATACACAGATGCAACCATATTTCTCAAAAGTCACTGAGATAGTACAGTATTTATTTGCCCGTGAATTATTTTTCAAACACACCAGCGTTACCAGCACCACATAGATTGCTCATTCACCTTAATGCCTGGTACACACGACTGTTTTTTCCGACGGGAAAACTGCTATGAGAGCTTTTAGTCAGGAATTCCGGCCGTGTGCATACTCCATTGCAGTTTTTCAGACGGGAAAACTGCCGGCCAAAAAAAGAGAGCAGGATCTATTTTTTCCCATCAGGAAAAAATCCTGGCGGGAAAACCGTTCGTCTGTATGGTTTTCCGACGGGCAAAAAGACGCGCTTGCTTAGAATCAAGTATGAGACGGGAGCGCTCATTCTGGTAAAACTAGCGTTTGTAATGAAGATATCACATTTGTCACGCTGTAACGGACTGAAAAGCAGAAGGCTGAAAAGCGTGAATCGTCACTCACCAAACTTTTACTAACACGAAGTTCAGCGAAAGCAGCCCAAAGGGTGGCGCCGTTGGAATGGAACTTCCCCTTTACAGTGCCGTCGTATGTGTTGTATGTCACCGCGCTTTGGACGTGCGGACTTTTGTCTAAGCGTGTGTATGCAAGGCAGGCTGAGAGAAATTCTGTTGGGAAAACCGTTGGTTTATTATCCGACGGAAAAACCGGTCGTGTGTACTAGGCATGAGACATGGGCCTATACATAACATACAGGTCATAGCGTGCTCATTTCAGTAATTGGTGTCTCCTCCTCTCCTGATTGCACCAGGCTCCAGTATGCTGTGCTAATGGTCCCTTTAAATGAATAATCCCAATGCCACTGGACTGGTTTTTATACTCAACTCAAAAAAAGGAAAATCGCTCCATAGTGCAATATATTTATTGGAAAATGTGGTTAAAATACAATTAAAAAAACATACTCATATATTAATGAGTCACATAGACTCTAAAAGCACAATTTGTATTGCAAACAGTGCTAATTCTGGTCCCGGCTACGGACTGTAAATGTTGTCACCTGGCTTCAGTCGTGATAGAGAGCGTCTTGCGAGATCCTCTGAGACCTCTTCCTGGTTGGCAATGGCCAATTTATCTGTTGGGTCATCAGAAAGGAGAGACATTCAAAATAAGTTGTCACATTTCCAACCTTCACCAACTGGAATGACCACTTGTAAGTCCAGGAAAGTATATTATTTCCTATGTTTTTGAATTGTGGCTTTTGGAATGGCAAGTGAGAATGTTTTTCGCCCCAATGACCAAGCTTTATTTTACTTTTATTTTCTCTAATCTGATCAAATTACCTCCTATGTAGCCTAAATGATACACAACAATGGCCCCTTTTAACCAAAATGTATCCTCTTTTTACTACTTGATAAGAATTCACGGCTGTTCTCCTCCGGTCTCAGCAGAATAATATAACATTTCGGTAGGAATATACAGCTTAGCAGTCCAGCGCTGGAGGCCAAGATAGCAAATATCTGGACAGCTACTGTGTATTTGCCATTAGTGCTCAAATAAGCCGGGATGAAGGAGATCCAGACAGAGCAGAAGACCAGCATGCTGAAGGTGATCAGTTTGGCCTCATTAAAGCTTCCTGGGAGGTTCCTTGCTAGAAAGGCCACTAGGAAACTTACCATGGCCAGAAATCCCATGAATCCCAAAGTTATGTAAAAAAATAATTTCTGTCCTTCATTACATTCAAATATTATCTTATGGCTGTCAATCTCTCTATTCAGCATCGGAAAAGGAGGTGACCTATGAAGCCATATGGAACAAATGCTTATCTGAAACATGGAACAAAGTCCTACAACCTTACGAGGGATGGTGGGACCCAACCATTTCCTCAAGGGACTGTTCAGTCTGGTGGCTTTAAAGGCAAGGATTACCATGATAGTCTTGGCCAAGACTGAGGAGATGCTGATAGAGAAGACCACACTGAAGAAGGTTTGTCTAAGGAGACAACTAAAAGTGGACGGTTGACCAATAAACACCAGGCAGCAGAGGAAACAGAAAATGAGAGACACCAGCAGGATGTAGCTAAGCTCTCTATTGGTGGCTTTGATGATTGGTGTGTCCTGATTTTTAAAGAAAACAATTAAGATGCATACAGTCAGGACTGATAACATGACAGCCATTATCATGAGCATTATTCCCAATGGTTCATCGTATGAGAGGAACTCTAGGACCCTTGGGATGCATCGGTCTCTCTCCTCATTGGACCACTGATCGGAGGAACATCTGGTACACTCGCCAGCATCTAAACAAGAATTTGGAAATTATCGATTAATACTTATTAACAGATCATGTCAGCAGCCGTTATTCACTACACATTACTACTCATTGTTAGCCTTATTTAAATGTAGTTTCAACGTAAGGTTCACAAATTTTCAAAAATATGGGGTCAGTTGTATTTTCTTATTATGTACTCAAACACACCGAAAACTAGATATTGGGATTATTTATATTTTAAATAGTGTTCTCTATTGGAATTACCTATAGTACAGTATATATAGCATATAAAATAGTCTCTTTTCAGGGACTTTATTGCTGATTTTCTGCCCTACATAACAGCTCATCCCATTTCTTGTACAGGTGTCATAGGGATAAAAAGTGAAGGCAAGCTCTATCCACAACTAAGTAAAATAATGCGGGAGACAGGCCTTCACAAACTCCTCTTCTTCCTGCTTGTTAGGGCATATAAACCCTCCAGCTTTGTCCCAGGGCCCCCTTCCCAGCTGGACATTCAAGCCAACCCAATGGCCACTTATTAATTCAAAAGTTCCGAAACTCCACCAACTGATACCTGTGTGATTGGTCATCTCTCCCATGGAACAGGGGACACAGTCATAGCAACAGATGGGTCTTCCTTGAAGAGGGACTTTCCTGTACCCAGGCCGACAGCTGTTACTGCAGATGGAAATTGGCACCTGTCAAGACGACAATATTATCATGATGTGGCATGAAAAAATCTAAAGAAAGGAGCTATTATATTGTTATGATAGCAGCCATTCCTGTGTTGTCTGATGGGGTAGACAGTCCCAAAAGGTTTAAGAGTGCACAAAGAAATTTAAGCTTCAAACTCATCCATGTTGTCATTGCTACAGTACACAGTTAAAGTCCTTCACTGCAGGTGAAATGGACCTTTGTGTCCAACTTAACAAATGAATTACTTGTGCTTACAAGGCTGCCATCACTCAATCTCTCTCTGAAGATCCCCCATAGTCTAGGGCAGTGGTTCTCAACCTTGGGGTCGGGACCCCCTCGGGGGTCGAATGACGATTTGCCAGGGGTCACCAAATCCTCTCCCAGCTTGCTCTCCCAGCCTTTTTGCGGCCTCCCATTCAGTTCACGGCATGGCTGGGGGGGGGCAGAGACTACAGGTCAGATGACTGGTGAGGAATGTGAAGTGGGAGGGGCTGGAGGAGACCCTGTCTCCTGATTTCAGCATAGGTGTCACTGCTGCGAGACACCACAAAGTCGGAAATAAAGTGAAGCCGGAGACACTGTAAGTAACACTACCTGTGATTAGAGTTGCCATTAAAAGTCCCCACTACATTTCTCAGATCAGCAGATGACCTTGATTAAGAGCACCTAAGTTGGCTGATCAGAACTCCCCCCAGCACTGCCACTGATGCCGCCCCCCACCAGCACTGCCACTGATCATATCCCCCACCAGCACTGACACTCATCCCAACTCCCTGCCAGCACTGCCACTCACCCCAACTCCCCGCCAGCACTGCCACTCATCCCATTCCCTCCATGCCCCCACCAAGGAGTAAGAGAAGGAATAAAAATAGAGAATACATGGAAGGTAGAGGAAAAGAGGGGGAGGAACAAAGAAAAAGGGAGAGAAAGAATAAGAGAAAGAACAAGAAATACGGCTAGAGAGAGGGATGGGGGGAAAAACAAGAAATTAGTATAGAGGGAAAACAATGAGAAAGAGTGGCACATCCTTAAAATGTACCATAAGGGGTTTTAATGCTGTACGAGTGGAAGGGACTCAGGGAGCGCTAAATGTCCGTGGGTTTGGGGTGCAAATTACTTGCCTTGCCTTGGGTGCTGACAACCCACGCTATAATAATAATAATTTCACTGTTAAGGGTCCCCACAACTTGGGAAATTTTATCAAGGAGTCACGGTACTAGTAGGGTTGAGAACCACTGGTCTAGGGTCACCAAGGTTTAAAAGAGAATGTGTGATCAGCCAGCTTCAACTAAAGAACCCATCCAGCTTTCAGCATGATTAGCTCTAATTGGGCCAGTTTTCAGAAGAGTAGTGCAAATGCACAATTTTGCTTAAAGACTAGTTTTCCCAGTGCTAAAATGTCTTCACTGCATCAAAACAAATGAGGAATGAAAAGGTCAATACATTTTATTTGTACAATAAATGGACAAAGAATTGTGGAGTCCAGACCATCACACCATTTGCAAGCTTGTTGGACACCCTATTCAAAATCATGGGCATTATTATAACAGCCTCAACTCTTCTGGGAAGGATTTTTGCAAGATTTTGGATTGTGTCTGTGGGATTTGTTCCTATTTACCCCAAAAAAGTATTTGTGAGATCAGGTACTGAGAAGACCTGACTCTCAATCAGTGGTCCAATTCATCCAGAAGGTGTTCAGTAGGTCTGAGGTCAGGGCTCTGTGCAGGCCACTTGAGTTCTTTCACATAAAATTGTCAAAAGCAGCTAGCTTCGTGCACGGGGGCACAATCAAAACCGTGAGTGTTAATATCCAGCCTCCACTCTTCTGAGAAAGATTCCCATAAGAATTTGGAATGTGTCAGGTACTGATGTTTGACGAGAAGATCTGGTTATCAATTGGCATTCCAATTCAAACCCAAAATTATTCAGTAAGGTTGAGGACAGGGCTTTGCGCAGAACACTCAAGTTCCACCTCACCAAACTGATCAAACCATGTCTATGGAGCTGGCTTTGAGCACAGGGGCACAGTCATGCCGGAACAGAAAAAAACTTTTCTAAACTGTTTTCAGATGAGAGGTCAATATGCACTCTCTTCTGGGCTGAATTTGCTGATTAGAAAAAAGAACAATCATACTTTTTCCCCAGTTCTTTAAATTATCATGGAATATTCCATCAAGATGATATACAGTACTGTATCAAGCCACTGAAAGCTAAAAGAGACACCAATGTAGTATGTGCTTCTGTTACCTGTAAAAAGTGATTATTCCACAGGGCAGCGCTAATATTTAGGTTGATCATTTGGCCCAGTTTGGCCTTGGGGTCAATCCCCCCCACTTTCACCAGGATAAAGCTGTCATTGAGGATCTGGACGTTCATGATGTCATATAATGCCGGGAGGTCGCCTTCAGAATTAAACTTCATCACCTCCCCAGACTTTGTGTAGAAATCGGTTTTCTTGAGGTAACGTAGTACCTAGTGGAGGAATTTTCATAACACAATTAGCAAAAATACTGTATATACTTGAGTATAAGCCGACACGAATATAAGCCGAGGCAACTAATTTTACCACAAAAAACTGGGAAAATGTATTGACTCGAGTATAAGCCTAGGGCAGGGCTGCTGATAGGGGGACCACCAGCCCTCCTTTAGGGGGCCCCAGCACACAGAGGGGCCCGGACATCGGTGGAGAACAATGCCCTCCATGTCTCTCACCCAGGTTTCTCCCCCTCTCCCTCCCGCCGGCTTTTAGCTGCTGGGTGAGAGACATGGAGGGATAATGAACCTGGCCTGCCGCCACTGAGCTCCTTCCCTTGACCCGCTCGCACTCACAGCTGGGACAAGGAGACCGGAGGCTAGAGCAGAGAGGAGACATCCAGGAGGAGGTGCGCTGTGTTGTGCTTTCCTTCCTGTCCGAAGAGCGTTACACATACAGCATATGAGACCGTATCGTTCGTACTGTATATCGCATTGCACTGTATACACACAGCGCGCCCTATCCACATTTCCTGCTGCCGCGAGCAACCCTTGGAGGAGATAGCGGGGTGGTGTGTGTATACAGCGCAATGTGATGTACAGTCAGATCCAGTCTCATGTGCTGTATACTGTAGATGAACGATCTTCTGACAGGACAGAACAGAACACAGCACACCTCCTGCTGGCTTTGTAGTGGCTTCTCCCTGTAAGTTGGGAGAGGTGGATGGGTGGGTATCTTTGCTGGGAAAAGTAATGGAGATTTAAGGAAGGGGTATATGTGTTAGGAGGAAGATTTGGGGTGGGGGGGAGGGTTGAACCAGGAGAGGGTATGCTTGTGCTGGGGGGGATTTCAGTAGGGAGGAATAATTTGTGCTGGGAAGAGTAATTTAGAGGGATTTGTGCTAGGAGGTGGGATTTGTGGGAATTTGTCCTAGGAGAGGGATTGAAGAAAGAAGATTTGTCCTGGGAGGAGAGATGGGGGTGATTGTGTACTAGGAGCCGGTGGGAGAATTTGGGGGTAATAGGAGGGATTGGGGGGGGGGGGAATTGTGCAGGCAGGGGAGATTTGGCGGAAGAAGATTTGTGCTAGGATAGAAAGTTTGATGTGTGCTAGTGACACGTACCTTGGAGGTGAGCCTGACGTGCAGAGGGAGACCTCTCGTACAGCCCTGGTTCCCAGGTCACTGGAGTTGGGACAGTGGCCGAAGGAGCACAGTGAGGTATGAGTGCCTGTTAGGTTCTCCTGGACTAGATGAGAAGCCCGCTATGGACAGCTGAAGATGCAGGTCAGGTGATGCAGGCCAGCGGGTGCAGGTAGCTGGGGATGCGGCTGGAAGGTGCAGATCAGCTGATGCAGGTAGCCGAGGATGCTGGTAGATACGGATACAAGCAGCAGGCAGGAGAAAGGTCAGATGAGCCAGGTCATGCACAGCGGATCAGATACAGACAGAAGCGTCAGGCAGCGGAGGGTCAAGTTCAGGCTGGTTCAGGCACCAGAGGATCAGGCAGACAGATGAGCAGGAATGGGTCTAGGAAGCCAAAGGTCAGGACTGGAGATAGCAGCAAGGTCAGGAAGCCGGGTCAGAGTAATAGCAGGTGCAAGTTCAGGATCAGGTCACTGGATAACTGCAGATCAGACAGCAAGAGTCTGGACAGGAGAAGCCCCTTTTAAAGGCCACTGGGCGCCAAGGCAGCGTCACCGTGCACGCGCGATTGGCGCACGCATGCGCGAATGGAAAGCTTCTGTTTACACTTGGAAGCCTACTAGTGGGGATGTGCCTGAGCCTTGTTGTGGGTACCAGAGGCATACGTCCATGACAGCTAGGCTGGTGAATTTTTGGGGTGAGGGATATTTGTACTAGGAGGGGGAATTGGGGTGGCATTTGTGTCCATTAATAATGATTTTCATGTATTTTTTTTGTGAAAATATTGTAAAAAATACCGTCAGGTGTGTGTGTGGGGGGGCCCCGTCAGGTAGGCTGTACGGGGCCCCATGATTCCTAACAGCGGCCCTGGCCTAGGGTGTCCATCTGCATGCCTCACTGTGCCTCACTTTGCCTCACTGTGTCCATGTGCATGCCTCACTGTGTCCATGCCTCACTGTGCCCATGCCTCACTGTGCCCATGCCTCACTGTGCCCATGCCTCACTGTGTCCATGACTAGACTGACGTTTAACATGGGAGTCTATGGAAGGGGTGCCCAGATTTGAAAATTTGGTGCTCCCCGGCCATAGGTCCCCCAGACAACAAACTTTGCACACTTGTAGAGGAGAAATGGGGCTACATGTGTGCCAAGTTTCGGGTCCAGGGGACCTACAACCGACCGGTACCTGGTCCCCAAATTCACCAGAGAAATTACCGTTTAACATGGGAGTCTATGGAAGGGGTGCGCGGCTTTGAAAAATTGGTGCTCCCCGGTCGTAGGTCCCTCGGACAACAATCTTTGCACACTTGTAGAGGAAGAGTGGGGCTACATGTAAGTCAAGCTTGGGGTCCAGGGAACCTACGGACGGCCAGTACCGGGTCCCAAAATTCTGGGAGATCAGGAGCAAAAAGGTGACTCGAGTATAAGCTGACGGGGGCATTTTCAGCACAAAAAAATGTGCTTATACTCGAGTATATACGGTAATAATACAATACAGCTTTATTATGAATATAAATAAAGACTGATTCTATTCAGACCTTATACGGTGCGCTGAAAAAGTATTCATACTCCTTGAAATGTTCCACATTTTGTCATGTTAAAATCAAAAACGTAAATGTATTTTATTGGGATTTTATGTGATAGACCAACACAAATCGGCACATAATTGTGAAGTGGAAGGAAAATGATAAATGGTTTTCAAACGTTTTTACAAATAAATATGTGAAAAGTGTGGGGTACATTTGAGATTAATAGATCACATTTAAGGACTAATACATTAAGATCAAGTAGGGTTGGTACTAGGGAGGGAAGGAAGAGAAAATATGCAGCGAGTGGTGAACGCAATCTCCAGAAATTTGAGAAACAGGCTAAGGGAGCCGCTCAGGTGTAGATATCCTCCAAATAATTACCTCCTCCCAACAACCATGGGTGCAAGCAATGCAAATATAAGCAAGGCAGCTATGAATAAGCACTAGTACAGTGTGAAACGTGTCAACCAGTTTGACCAGTGTGCTGTGATCTGCAGTGTGTGTTTTGGATTCCCTGGATTTTATGAAATAAAGGCTTTGATTTGGAGTTCTGCTGTCCAGAAGATTTCCTTTCTCCTGCCTTGGTGAACGCAATCTATTTAGCTCAAAAACAGCAGAGATCAATGGTGTTAGTCTCCGCGGATGCGGAAAAAGCATTTGATAGGGTAGATTGGATGTTCCTGAAAGCAATTTTGCAACATATAGGCCTAGGAGCTGGGATGATGAGCTGGTTCAGTGAACTGAACTATACTCAAATCCCAGAGCTAGGGTAAAGATAGAGGAAAGAATGTCAGAGCCATTCTCTATTTACAATGGAATGCGACAGGGATGCCCGCTCTCACCCATTATTTTTATTTTGACAATGGAACCGTTTTTGAGGAAAATACGGGCAAATCAAAACATTCGGGGTATACTTATAAAGGAGGAAGAACAGAAACTCGCAGCGTACGCGGATGATTTGATTTTTTTTGTAACATCCCCAGGTATATCTCTTCCATCATTGCTAGCTGAACTGCGTGAATATGGAGAAATTTCTAATTTTTAAGTAAATTACGGGAAGTCAGAGGCAATGGGGGTTGAGATAAATACACATCTTTTTCAGCAGATATCTACGCAATTTGATTTCAGATGGACCGAATCCCATATAAGCTATCTTGGGACAAAAATATCTAAAAACCTGACTAAGCTATTCGAGATTAACTATACTCCAATAGCGAGACAGATCAAAAATAATTTTGTGAGATGGGACAAGGAAATTTTCACTTGGTTTGGTAGGATAAATATCATAAAGATGAATGTGATGCCGAGACTCTTATACCTCATACAGACGCTACCAATTAAGATCCCCCCAAGCTTTCTGAGGGATCTGAGATTGAGGTTCTTAAGATTCATATGGGCGGGGAAACCAGCAAAAATTTGTAGAACTATACTAACACTTCCGAACGAAAAGGGAAGGATTGGGATACCAGACCCAGTGAGATATCAAGAAGCTTCCCATTTAGGCAGAATTGTAGAGTGGTGTGAGAAAGGACGGGGGAAACCGTGGATATATTTGGAGCAAGCAACTATAGATATACCCTTAGAGGGCTTGGTATGGATACCAGAAGCAGAGATACCAAGAGAAGTAAGAAAACACCCAACAATAGGCGCTACTCTAATGGTAACCAAAAAGGTATTTAAAAAAACAAATATATCAAAATATCCTAGCCCGATGACCCCGATATTAGGGACACCGGCATTTCAACCAGGCCTCAAAGATTCTAGATTTAGAGCAATACGTCAAAGAGGGATCAGTAGAATTATTCATTTCTCCAAAAAACAATTATCTAATGACTAAAAATTAAATAGACCAAGAGATAACACCAGATTTAGATTTTCTAAGAAAGATGCAATTAGATGCATTTATTAGTCACGTAAATATGCGGAAGTCAGATAACTAACGGGGTTTGAAGAACTATGTCTAAACGGGGAATTACTAAAACATTCATTATCATACTTCTATGCTAAACTAACTGAGATGGAAGCACCACAGGAACTCACTTTCCTACGGGAATGGGAGAGAGATCTGGGTGTGATATTCTCACAGGAACAGAGAAACAGGATTTTGATATATAATCAAAAAGCATCAGTGGCGAGCAGATACCAGGAAGGGGAATATAAAATCCTCACTAGATGGTACAGAACCCCAATGAAATTACATCGGATATATCCCCAAATTTCGGAACTATGCTGGAGATGTAAGGAGGTTGAAGGAACCATACTGCATATTTTCTGGGAATGTGAGAAAATCAAAGAGTTTTGGAGAATAGTGGAGGAAACAATTGAATCAGTAGTGGGAATGCGGCTCGGAGATAATCCGGCGGCATTCCTTTTATTTGATATCCCCATTTCAGCGGAAAAATATAAAAAATCCCTACTGTGACACTTATTGGTAGCAGCGAGGGCGTGTATTCCTGTCCTGTGGAAAAGTGAAAATGCCCCATCAAGAGCGCAATGGTTTGCGAGAATTTCAAAAATTCAACAAATGGAGAATCTCACTCTGTCAATGAAAGATCAAGATGGGAGGTTTCGTAAGACTTGGACCCCCTACATGACGTATAGGGAAATGATAAATGTAGATGGGTGATGGAAAGCAGCGGCCGGCGACGGGGGAGGGGATCGGGGTATGGCCAAGGCCTGAGGATTATCCCCTTTTTTTCTTTATTTTTTTTTATGTTTTTTTTTTTCCCGGGTAGGGTGGGGCAGGAAAAAAGGATGGAAAATGTATGCTTATTTGAAACATTGTTGAGGAACTTAAGAAATATAAAGAAAAAACATTGAGACTAATTTTGAAAACATTTTGGCTATGGCAAAATCAAATTTCACAAAACCATTGTGTTCATCCCTTATCGTCGTGGAGCTGAGCTGTTCATCCCTTATCTTTGTGGAGCTGAGTAAAAGTCTATAATATACAATTTGCCACTCACCTTCCAGTGTTGAGCATCTTTCATATTGGAGCACACTCCGTTACTGAAATACCCCATTGATCCAGCACGACAGCCGAGAAGTGAATTCAGGGAATGTACATAAGCATACACAGCCAAGTAGGCATGATAAGTATAAGCAAGGTCATTTGTCTCAAATAACTGAGCAAACCTACTTCCAAACTCTTCCTTTCCCGTGCAGATCACATCTTCTTTTACAATAGAGTTTGATCTCTCACCATCTCTAACTCCATCAGGCCAGTAGCAGCTGAATGCTTTCCCCCAGAATAGCCTAATAAATGGGTAGGTTGAATTAGCAGTTGGGTGAAGGTTTAGGAGGAATTCCTCAAAACCTGGCATGGTGCCAGTATGCGGGATAAGTCCAAGAGTCCCATTTAGAACCTTCCAGGCTTTTTTTGAGAAGAGCCCTGGTGTGAGTCCAAAGGAAGCTGAAGAAATGAAGATGACCCCAGTCACCCCTTCATCAAACATGGCATCTAGCAGGGCCTTCATATGGACCTCTGGGCTGTGGAGAATGATGACACTGATGGAGCTTTCTTTAATGACATCCACCACTCTCTTGATCTGCTGGGCTGAATAACTCAGATGGATTTTTTCCAGAAAAGCAACACAGCCTCCATTTCTCTCTATCTCAGCTCGTATAACCTGGGCACCCTGCTGCCCAACATCATTGTCTACCACCAGCATGCCAACCCAGCTCCAACCAAACCGAGCAACCAGTTGAGAGAGTGCAACATTCTGGAACATGTTGCTGGGCACTGTCCGTAGGAATGATGGGAAGTTAATTTTATTGCTTAGAGCTGACAGGGTTGCCCCGTGACTGATCTGGATAGGAAATTATATATATATATATATATAAATACATAAGCATCTTTAGGTGTTAAACACTGATAGCCTACCAGTATCATAGGTAACAAATGTTTTTACAATTGTCAAATTGTAGCGATTTGTCATCATCGTTAAAATAATTTCTGATGTTATTTCCACACTTCCCTTACTTGTTATTCCAGGTTTCACCCAGAGTGCCATGGCCAATCAGAAGACAGTTCTTCTGTTATGCATCGGCTTTAAATGGCAAAGTGTTGTAGCCATGCAATACTACACCTAATCTGAGCCCTCAGCGGTATCTCCAGTGTCTCCAGTGACCTTTGTGACCACTCTGCACTCCTGTGACCCAAATGCACACCTGTGTCTTTGTGTGATTCCAATGGCCCTTGTGTACTCCCCTGTCTCCATACAGAGCATCTAGTGTCACCCTGTGACCTCTGTAACTCCATAGCACCCTGATAATCCAGTGTCACGCCATGACCTTGATGACCCCAGAGCACCCTATGAAACCTATGTCCCCCTCTGACCCCTATGTTTGCAGAGCATTCTTAGCATTCTTTGGCACTTGTGACCCCTATAACTCCAAAACACGCTGAGCATTCAGTGTGACCCCATGACACCTGTTACTCCAAAGTACCCTGAGCATTCTGTATCACCCTGTGGCTTCTGTAACTTTAAAGCACATTGAGCATCCAGTGTTACCCCATGACATCTGTAACTCCAGAGTACCCTGAGCACTTTGCATCTACACACAACCTCTGTGACTCAAGAGCACCTTGAACATCCTGTGCTACCCTGTGAGCCCTGTAAATTCACAGCACCATGAGCGTTTTTTGTGTCCCCATGACTCTTGTGGCTCCAGAGTATCCTGTAAATCCAGTGTCACCCCTGACTCCTGTTACTAAAGAGCATACTGAGCATCCAGTGTCACCTCGAGACCTCTGTAACTCCAAAGCAACCAGACCATTCTGTGTCATCATGTGACCTCTGTAACTTTACAGCACATTGAGCATCCAGTGTTACCCCATGACCCCTGTAACTCCAGAGCACCCTGAGCACTCTGCATCTACCCAGGACTACTGTGACTCCAGAGCACCTTGAACATCCGGTGTTACCTCATGACCCCTGTAACTACAGAGCACCCTGAGCATTTTGTGTGTCCCTATAACTCCTGTGGCTCCAGAGCACTCTGAACATCCAGTGTCACCCCATGACTCCTGTTACTCCAGAGCACACTAAGCATTCAGTGTCACCCCATGACCCCTTTGACTTTAAAGTTTTATAGAACACTATGCATCCAATGTCATCCTATGACCCCCTGTTACCTCAAAGCACCCTATGCATCCCATGTCATCCTGTTAACCTTGGTGACTACAGAGCATCTTGTGTTAATCTGTGACTCCTGTATGCCCCAGAGCATTTTGTGTCATCCAGTAACTCTTGGTGTATCCAGCGCCTCTCTGTGACACCTGTGACTCCATGTACTCTTTGGTGCGCACCTGTATTCTCCTTAAAAGTTTCATTCCCTTTCTGAACAGGAACCCCTGTCCATAACAAGCTGCAATAAAATCCTCCACAGAATGAGCAGATTGGTACATATAGCTTTCAGTGAAAATTATTTTAAAATGACATCAGGCTAAAATATTTCCGTAAAGTATATTATACAAGTCACATAATTCACACTCACAATATAAGTAAATACAAGATACCTGTGGGTAGTGAAGAGGACCAAGTATTCGAGCAATGGGAAGAGATAAGGCAGATACAAGGTCACCTACAACCCCGACCATGACTGATGGTGAATGACAACTATATCCAGGAAAGGGGTTTCCAAGCCCTGACAGCAGAGACAGAGCCCCTCCAACAGCCCGGAGCTCAGACATACAGGAATCCAGGAGGCTGAAGCCGAGAGTGATATTAGGCAGAAGGTCTGGAGAATTGTTAATTTCATCTACTGCAAACATGAGGCCAAGAACATCCCGGTAATATCGAATGTGGAACCTACAGAAGATGTGGGAACATCAAGACATCAGAGGATATACCAAATTAATATAGTCAGTGTTTTCTTGTCTTTCTACCACAAAATTTTTAGGAAAGTTGCTAAATAAATTACGTACTGTAGCTTTGAGTAAGCGCCAATTCGTGACGTGAAACGCGTTAGCCACCCTCCCCTGCATGCATACTATCTGCATTTGTTGTTTTGGATTTATGGATTTATTTAGAATTTTGATTTTTTACTTGAAATTTTGGAATAAATAACTGTCTATACAGAGTGTGGCAGTCCAGGGTTTCTTTTTCTCCCGTACTGTAGCTTTGGAGAAAACTATCAAAAACTTCTCCACTGAGATGACGGATCGGGAATATTGACCTTTCTATACAGGTTCCCTTTGTTTCACCTTAAATGATCATGAGCAGAGAAGAACCTCACATCACGTCAGACAGCAGCCTCTAGAACTTACCCAGTACAAGAGACAGGCTTCGGCACCTCCTGGAAGGTTGGTGGTTGGAAGACAAATCCAGAGTGAACCACAAAGACTCCACCAATCAGAATATCACCAGATTGTGAGAAGGTATCCATCGGCCAACTTTGGAAATTACAGCCAGGATCAGACTGACCCTCATCCAGCCATGAGAGGAGGAGGAGGACCTGCAGGAGTCTACTCATGAGGATCACTCAGACATGATCTAAAGTAACATATTGTCTGATGCCATAGTGGAGTCAGCTGGTTAACCTGGAGGATGAAGTAGTCAGAGGTTGGAATTATTTGTTCTTATTGGGTAGTGGCATACTACAGGTTGCTTTAGAAGAAAAAAACATATATATTAAATCTGGGGTCACCAAAATTTCTAAACAAAGAGCCAGATTGCTGTCATCCAGACTTTAGGTATGCTGGACTGTCATAAGTGGGAGTAGAAAATGCCTCTGGCTTGGTGGTGAGTGGTAATAAAATATGACACAGAGCCTATGGTTAGTAGCAGGAGGAATAGGGCCCCATTGCTATTTACAGTGGGAGGAATAGTGCCCCATCTTCAGTATCAATGGGAGGAATAGTGTGCCATTTTTGGTGTCAGTGAGAGGAATAGTGAGAGGAATAGTATTCTCATTGTTTGTGTCAGTAGGAGGAATAGTGCCCCATCATTGGTATGAGTGTGAGAAATTTTGCCAAATTGTTGGTGTTGGTGTGACAATTTATGCCCCATTGTTGGCATCAATGAGAGGATTTATGCCCCACTGTTGGTTTTAGTGGAAGGAATTGTGCCTCATTGTTGGAGTCAATGTAAGAAATAATGTCCTGTGGGCCAGGCAAAGGCAAAGATTGGCCCACATCCAGTCGTGGGCCATGGTTTGGAGATCACTGAATTACATTTATTGTGAAATGCTAGTTTTCTTGAATAGGAAATGTTATTGCAGAACCTTTACTGCTTTTCTTCTGTAGGCACTTACAGTAGATAGGCTCATTACTGTAAGTCACTGTTACTTTGCAAGGGTTTACCTTTACTAGTATCAAATGGTTAGTCCCAGAGTTGCAATAGCCAATCCAGGATATCCAACATAACATGGCAAAAATGATTGGATTTACTGTATAGTGAATGCCACCAATCCAACAAAACATAGCTCAATGATGGAAATCACCCATACTGAGTTACCAAGTAGTTAAAACACGACTAAAAAAAATTAACGGCTGCCTATCATTGCTCTGGACCAGCTTACTGATGGTGACAACCTTGGACTATGCCTTAAGAATGTGTGTCATTACAACCCATGAGGTCTCCTTTAGGGAAGCATACAACAGGGTGACAATGAAGGAGACAAGCACAAAGCATTGTAACCCTGTAACAGGACATACGTGAACAAGGAAATTCATGGTAGGATCACCAGTGGTTTAAAAATATTGAAAAACTGCTTTTGAAATGCTTGTTTTAGATTTTAGTGATTGAGTTTATATCTAAATTAACACAAATCTGGTACCATCTCCTCCCTCAAAACCTCTAGGCAATGTAGTCACTCCTTAACTCCAAGCAATAAATTGGGCACTTACCATTAACATAGAACTTCAAACTGGATGCTTTGTAGAAGGTAGGTACAGAGTCATGTAGTAATGTACATCTATAGGGCTTCCATTTAAAACATCATATACATAATATGGTAAACTTGTTATATCTTTATAAAAAAATTACTATACAAGATGCTGGTGGTGACTCTCAGAATCATTTTCATGAATTACCTGAATGTATCCCTCCAATTTGAAGACTTTATTCAACTTTTAGAGTTTAGGTCTGAAAATTACATATTATGTAAAATAAGTATAACATGATACATAAATGACATGTTGTACACCAGATTCCCTGCCCTCACTTCTATAAATAGAGAAGGACGTACTGATATTTATAGAGATGGGGAGAGCTGGTGGTGAGGAGCAGGTGAGGAGCCAGCGGTGGGGAGCAGGTGAGGAGACGGCACTCTGCTGACACCGATATGATATAATTACGGTTCCATGTCCTCTTCTGCGAGATTGTGTGATTACAGGGATTGTGTGTGATAATTACAGGATCAGATTCCTTGGTGACCCCAAGATCTGTGACAGAATGTGAATAGGTCAGGATTCGGGGGAATCAAATTAATGGCTACATGGTCCCATTTGTCTTGTGGCTGCTCTGCTGTTAAATATAAGGTAAGGGAAGGAAAAATACACTTGTGTACTGGTAATTATATATATTTACCTTGTAATTAGTTCCTCTGTATGAGTAGTGATCAGCTTCTGATGCCTTCTAGTAATAAGAATTACATAATTATGGTGCTGATGTTCACAATGTGTGTAGGATATCATAATCCCAGGAGATCTCTGCAGAGATGTACACACATGTTGTTGTTGTTTTTTTTTTTATTAAATGTTTTAGTGAACATTTTTGATGGTACCGAACCAAAATACAGTTTTTTGGCATCAGAAAATCAGGCTGCAGCAGTTCAAAGTCTCTCAACTCAGAAACTAGGCAGTACATGTATTTTGTAGTTAATTTACTAGTTTAACTTTGGTAGGGTGGGGGTGAGCTTTGGGATACTCCCAACTATCAGAAAAAATATAATGGAGCACACCTGTAACTGTATCCTCTTGTATTCCATGTTTAGTGAACTACAACCTCAGGGGAACCCATTGCAAAGGTAAGCTTGAGTCAGCAAATAGGAGTGAGCTCTCCCAAAAGGTGGCAAGGACAGTGTTTGGGGTCTTGTAGGCTTGTATTCACTGTGCCCTGTGTACTTCAATGCTTTCCTGCAGTGCCAGCCAGCCCCTGCACTGGACACCTGTAGGTTAGATCCTCTGTGGACTTCCTGCACTTCTCTTCAGGAACTTTGGATGTGGGTCCCCTAGATATAGCTAGAGCTGGGACACAGATAGGCTTCTTCTAAGCCAGTGTTTCTCAACTCCAGTCCTCAGGGCGCCCCAACAGGTCATGTTTTCAGGATTTCCCTCAGATGAAATGGCTGTGGTAATTACTAAGGCAGTGAAACTAATCGAATCACCTGTGCGAAATAAGGGGAATCCTGAAAACATGACCTGTTGGGGGCGCCTTGAGGACTGGAGTTGAGAAACTCTGTTCTAAGCTGCAGCTATCAGCCAAGAGTCCCTCAGCCCTCAGGTTGGGTCTTCCCCTATAGGAAAAAGGACCCTGCTGTTCTAGGCCATAGCCTATTTATACACACCCTAGCCACCTACTGCCCATTTTTCCTGCCAGAGATTGCTGAGGCTGTATGAGTATGCAAAGTAAGGGTCTGCTCCTTCCATCCACTAAATTCTGGAACCTTCCATAAATCAGGGGAAAGCAGTTGAGCCTGCAACTAGCAGAACCCAGAACAGCCAAAAATCAAACCTTGCTCCACTGGCTACAGAGGAGCCAAACTAAATTTACTTAATGCTGTCAGCAACCTTGCTAGGAGGGTGCTAAACATAGATACAAATTAACATTGTATTCATGGCAGTTAGTCATCTCTATTAAACATTCACAAATGTAAACTCAACATTCATCAAGGAGGGAGGTATGGAAGTCAATGAGCCGCTCCACCAGCTGAGCAAGAGCTAGGTCAGGCTGAGAACCATGAGGTCCATGTAGCAGAAAAACCCTAAGGTGGTCTTCTCTTCCTAAAGTGTATTTCAAGACAAGAACAAACAAAAAATCAGATACATAGCCCTATGTTTTATCTCTTCAAACACCCTGCAAATACAGAAAATTAACAGTTGATGTGCCAGAAACATAGAGTGCCCTACCTTACTCAACACACTGTATAATCAGCCCTGAATTTTAAAGCATTTGCTGTCAGTGGCATCCTCTATATGATAAAATAATTTTATTTCAAATAGTTTTTATTGGTATTTTTCACATAGTACAGATAATTGCATACATACAATATGAAATAAGGTAACTAGATAGTTCCTTGCGTTTGCTATCTTTAGCTATATACCGAACTGTGTATAATAAAACTGTTACAATCAATACATATTTCAAAAACTGGATAACACACAACTTATGCCGCGTACACACGATCGATTTTCTCGACAGTGAAAACACCGTCGAGAAAATCAACGGGAAAAACGAGGAACGGCTTGTTCCCCTACACACGGACGGTTTTCCTGACATTTTTTCTCTTGGTCGGGAAAAACTACCGTGTGTAGGCTTCCTGGCAGTGTTTCCCTATGGGAAAACTTCCGCGGAAAAAAATGCCATGAATCACGACAAGAAAAATTAGAGCATGTTCTAATTTTTCTCGTTGTGATTCTTGCCCTTTTTCTCGTCGGGAAAAATGATGGAAAGCCCACACACAGTCGTTTTTCTCGTCAAAGGGAAAAAATTCAATTTTTCCAGACGAGAAAAATGGTCGTGTATACGCGGCATTAGTCCTGTAAGCAATCCTAACTATTTAGTGTGGTATACATTTTTGTTCCAATTACTTATCCAAGCATATTGGGTATGGAGGTGTCATTTATACAAACTTAAGTTGTTAAATTGTTGGCGGGTCTGGTGCCCTCGGCCCTCCCCTGGCTCTCAGACCGTTATGGGGGGTCGAAGAGCCTGAGTTGCCTGAGTGAATCAGAGGGAATCATTTAAAGTCTATTTCAGAAGTTGGTCACGTTATACTCCTGGGTAGGGATGAGCTTCGAGTTCGAGTCGAACTCATCTTCGACTCGAACATTGCCTGTTCGCCCGTTCGCCGAACAGCGAACAAATTGGGGTGTTCGCGGCAAATTCGAAAAATCTATGGGAGAAATCTAAAGTGCTAATTATAAAGGCTTATATGCAAGTTATTGTCCTAAAAAGTGTTTGGGGACCCGGGTCCTGCCCCAGGGGACATGTATCAATGCAAAAAGAAGTTTTAAAAACAGCCGTTTTTTCGGGAGCAGTGATTTTAATAATGCCTAAAATGAAAAAATAAAAGTGAAATATTCCTTTAAATTTCTTACCTGGGGGGTGTGTATGATATGCATGTGAAGTGGCGCATGTTTCCCGTGCTTAGAACTGTCCCTGCAAAAAATGTCATTTTTGAAAGAAAAAAAGTCATTTAAAACTCACTCGCGGCTATTAATGAATTGTCGGCTCCCGGCAATACATACAAAAGTCATTGATAAAAAAAAAAAAAGCGTGGGGGTTCCCCAGAATTCAATTACCAGGCCCTTCAGGTCTGGAATGGATATTAAGGGGAACCCCGCGCAAATTTAAAAAAAAAATTGACGTGGGGTTCCCCCAAATATCCATTCCAGGCCCTTCAGATCTGGCATGGATTTTAAGGGGAACTCCACCCCAAATTTAAAAAAAAATGGCGTGGAGTCCCCCTAAAAATCCATACCAGACCCCTTATCCGAGCACGCAACCTGGCCGGCCGCAGGGGAAAAGGGGGGGACGAGAGAGTGCCCCCCTCCTGAACCCTACCAGGCCACAAGCACTCAACATGGGGAGGCTGTCCCCATGTTGATGGGGACAAGGGCCTCATCCCCACAACCCTTGCCCGGTGGTTGTGGGGGTCTGCGGGCGGGGGGCTTATCGGAATCTGGAAGACCCCTATAACAAAGGGGACCCCCAGATCCCGGCCCCCCCTATGTGAATTGGTAAGGGGTACATTGTACCCCTACCATTTCACGAAGAAAGCGTAAAAAAATGTTTAAAAAAAACACACAAACACCTTGAAAAAGTCCTTTATTTAAAAAAAAAAAAAAAAAAACATTCCAGCGGTGAAATCCAGTGTCCCGCGGCGATCCCCATGTCCAGCGCTGTCCTTCATTGGTTGTGCCTGAGCGGACCTGATGGGGAACTCCCTCTCAGTATTTTAAATGTATAGACCCGCCCCTTCTAAAGTTCCCCATCAGGTCCACTCAGCGGACCAGATGCGGAACATGAGAAGGGGCGGGTCTATACATGTATTACCAAAGTGAGAGCAGTTCCCCATCAGGTCCGCCCCCTCGGTATGTCGGACCCGCCTACGTCATTGGCTTGAGCGGGGAACTTCCTTCACTGTGTAATTTAAATTTACATAGTGAAGGAAGTTCCCCGCTCAAGCCAATGACGTAGGCGGGGTCTGACATACCGAGGGGGCGGACCTGATGGGGAACTGCTCTCACTTTGGTAATACATGTATAGACCTGCCCCTTCTCATGTTCCACATCTGGTCCGCTGAGTGGACCTGATGGGGAACTTTAGAAGGGGCGGGTCTATACATTTAAAATACTGAGAGGGAGTTCCCCATCAGGTCCGCTCAGGCACAACCAATGAAGGACAGCGCTGGACATCGGGATTGCCGCGGGACACTGGATTTTACCGCTGGAATGGTTTTTTTTTTGTTTTTTTAAATGACTTTTTCAAGGCGTTTGTGTGTTTTTTTTTAAACATTTTTTTACGCTTTCTTCGTGAAATGGTAGGGGTACAATGTACCCCTTACCAATTCACATAGGGGGGGGCGGGATCTGGGGGTCCCCTTTGTTAAAGGGGTCTTCCAGATTCCGATAAGCCCCCCGCCCGCAGACCCCCACAACCACCGGGCAAGGGTTGTGGGGATGAGGCCCTTGTCCCCATCAACATGGGGACATCCTCCCCATGTTGAGGGCATGTGGCCTGGTACGGTTCAGGAGGGAGGGGGGGCCGCTCTCTCGTCCCCCCTTTTCCCCTGCGGCCGGCCAGGTTGCGTGCTCGGATAAGGGGTCTGGTATGGATTTTTAGGGGGACTCCACGCCATTTTTTTTTTAATTTGGGGTGGCGTTCCCCTTAAAATCCATGCCAGATCTGAAGGGCCTGAAATGGATATTTGGGGGAACCCCACGTCAATTTTTTTTTAAATTTGCGGCGGGGTTCCCCTTAATATCCATTCCAGACCTGAAGGGCCTGGTAATTGAATTCTGGGGAACACCCACGCTTTTTTTTTTTTTTTTTATCAATGACTTTTGTATGTATTGCCGGGAGCCGACAATTCATTAATAGCCGCGAGTCAGTTTTAAATGCATTTTTTTCTTTCAAAAATGACATTTTTTGCAGGGACAGTTCTAAGCACGGGAAACATGTGCCACTTCACATGCATATCATACACACCCCCCAGGTACAAAATTTAAAGGAATATTTCACTTTTATTTTTTCATTTTAAGCATTATTATAATCACTGCTCCCGAAAAAACTGCTGTTTTTAAAACTTTTTTTTGCATTGATACATGTCCCTTGGGGCAGGACCCCGGTCCCCAAACACTTTTTAGGACAATAACTTGCATATAAGCCTTTATAATTAACACTTTAGATTTCGAACGTTCGAGTCCATTGTATTTAATAGGGTTCTAAAGTTCACACAAACATTTTGTCTGTTCGCAGGTTCTGGTGCGAACCGAACAGGGGGGTGTTCGGCTCATCCCTGCTCCTGGGTCCAAGACATCCATTTTATATCAAACTAGTGAATTGAGTTGTTTTGACTTGCTATGTACTTTTCACATATGTAGTTTGCATTTACTCTACGTATAACTTCGGCTACATTGGGAGCTGTCGGTTGTTTCCATTCATTTGTTATTGCCATTTGAGCTGCTATTAAGATATGGGAGACTATTGTTAAGGACAGTTTGGGAAAACTGTCTAGCTGCATTCAAAAGATGGCCATAGTTTGGCTTAGATTAATGCACGTTTTAGTGATGTGCGAAATTAAAGTGGACACTGATTTCCAAAATGTTTTAATAATCCTGCATGACCATAAAATGTGGAGTAGGTCACCATTTTGTCCACAGTTGCGCCAGCATACCGCAGGTATATCTGGGTATATACGGTTAAGTTTGGCTGGTGTCAAATACCAATTGTAGATTATTTTTTTAGCATTCTCTCAGTGAGAGGTACAATGGGAAGAGCTCAAGGTCACATTAATCACTTGCCGACCGCGCCATGGACAAAAGACGTCCACAGCGCGGTCGAGTTATCCTGAGTGGACGTCCCAGGGACGTCCTCACAGAATCTTGCTCCCGCGCGCCCCCTGGGGCGCGCTCCAGGATATGTCCGTGACCGCCGGGTCCGGAAGACCCGGCGCATCACGGATCATGGTAGATGGCCGCTAATCGCGGCCGTTTACCACGTGATCGCTCCGTCAAATGACGGAGCGATCACTTGTAAACAGACCGGCGTCATGTGATGACGCCGGTTCCTCCCTCCCCTCTCTGTACCGATCGGTACAGTGTGAGAGGAGAGGGGAGGGAGCGGATCATGTCAGCTCCCTCCCCCATGTCAGCTGTGGGCTGGATCTGTGACAATTGTAGTCACAGATCCAGCCATCCATCCATCCCTGCTCAGCCATCCCTGTGCAATACCCTGCCAATACTCTGCAATACACCCTGCCAATACTCTGCAATACACCCTGCCAATACCCTGTGCAATACTCTGCAATACCCTGTGCAATACTCTGCAATACCCTGCCCATACTGTGCAATACCCTGCCCATACTGTGCAATACCCTGCCATACTGTGCAATACTCTGCCATATTCCGCAATACCCTGCCATACTCCTCAATACTCCTCAATACCCTGCAATACTCCTCAATACTCCTCAATACTCCTCAATACCCCGCAATACCCCGCAATACTCCGCAATACCTCGCAATACTCCGCAATACCCCGCAATACTCCACAATACCCGGCAATACTCCACAATACCTGGCAATACTCCATAATACCCAGCAATACTCCACAATACCCGGCAATACTCCTCAATACCCGGCAATACTCCTCAATACCCTGCAATACTCCTCAATACCCTGCAATACCCGGCAATACCCGGCAATACCCCGCAATAAATACCCGGCAATACCCCGCAATACTCCTCAATACCCGGCAATACTCCTCAATACCCGGCAATACTCCTCAATAACCAGCAATACTCCTCAATAACCGGCAATACTCCTCAATACCCTGCAATACTCCTCAATACCCTGCAATACCCGGCAATACCCCGTAATAAATACCCGGCAATACTCCTCAATACCCGGCAATACCCGGCAATACTCCGCAATACTCCGCAATACTCCGCAATACTCGGCAATACCCGGCAATACTCCACAATACCTGGCAATACTCCACAATACCCGGCAATACTCCTCAATACCCGGCAATACTCCTCAATACCCGGCAATACTCCTCAATACCCTGCAATACTCCTCAATACCCTGCAATACCCGGCAATACCCCGCAATAAATACCCGGCAATACCCCGCAATACTCCTCAATACCCGGCAATACTCCTCAATAACCGGCAATACTCCTCAATACCCTGCAATACTCCTCAATACCCTGCAATACCCGGCAATACCCCGTAATAAATACCCGGCAATACTCCTCAATACCCGGCAATACCCGGCAATACTCCGCAATACTCCGCAATACTCCGCAATACTCGGCAATACTCGGCAATACTCCGCAATACTCCGCAATACTCCGCAATACTCGGCAATACCCGACAATACTCCGCAATACCCGGCAATACTCCGCAATACCCGGCAATACTCCGCAATAACCACTTCCCGCCCGCCGGCCGTCATATGACGTCCTTAACTTTATGCGGGGATATCTGAATGATGGGTGCAGCTACAGGCATCATTCAGATATTCGCTTTTTCAGCTGGCGATTCCCTGCACCATAAGAACGATCATAGCGGCTGTTCCACCGCTTGTTCGCTCTTACGGGAGGTGAGAGGGGATGTCCCTCCCCTCCCGCTGCCCTCCGGTGCTTCTACTGACTCACCGCTACGATCAAAGCCACGATTGTTTTTTTTTTTTTTTCAGGCTTCCCAGCCTAGAGGTGAGATGTGGGGTCTTATTGACCCCATATCTCACTGTAAAGAGGACCTGTCATGCCATATTCCTATTACAAGGGATGTTTACATTCCTTGTAATAGGAATAAAAGTGATCAAAAAAAAATTTGGGGCGGAAAAACATGTCAAACTAAAATAAATAAAGTAAAATGAACAATAAAATATATATATTTTTTTTAAAGCGCCCCTGCCCCCGCGAGCTTGCATGCAGAAGTGAACGTATACGTAAGCCCCGACCCACATATGAAAACGGTGTTCAAACCACACATGTGAGGTATCGTTGCGAACGTTAGAGCGAGAGCAATAATTTTGGCCCTAGACCTCCTCTGTAACTCAAAACATGTAACCAGTACAAATATTTAAAAGCGTTGCCTATGGGGATTTTTAAGTAGCGAAGTTTGGCGCCATTCCACGAGCGTGTGCAATTTTGAAGGGTGACATGTTAGGTATCTATTTACTCGGCGTAACTTCATCTTTCACATTATGCAAAAACATTGGGCTAACTTTACTGTTTTTTTTTTTTCTTTTAAGCACAAAACAGTTTTTTTCCGTAAAAAACGCGTTAGAAAAATTTCTGCGCAAATACCGTGCAAGATAAAAAGTTGCAATGACCACCATTATATTCTTTAAGGTCTTTGCTAAAAAAACATATATAATGTTTTGGGGTTCTATGTAATTTTCTAGCAAATAAATGATGATTTTTACATGTAGGAGAGAAATGTCAGAATTGGCCTTGGTGCTCCAGAACGCCTGAAGGTGCTCCCTGCATGTTGGGCCTCTGTATGTGGCCACGCTGTGTAAAAGTCTCACACATGTGGTATCGCCATACTCGGGAGTAATAGCAGAATGTGTTTTGGGGTGTAATTTGTGGTATGCATATGCTGTGTGTGAGAAATAACCTGCTAATATGACAATTTTGTGAAAAAAAAAAAAGAAAAAGAAAAAGAAAATCTTGATTTTGCAAAGAATTGTGGGAAAAAATTACAACTTCAAAAAACTCACAATGACTCTTTCTAAAAACCTTGGAATGTCTTCTTTCCAAAAAGGGGTCATTTGGGGGGTATTTGTACTTTTCTGGCATGTTAGGGTCTCAAGAAATGAGATAGGCCGTCAGTACTTCAGGTGTGATCAATTTTTAGATATTGGCACCATAGCTTGTGGACTCTATAACTTTCACAAAGACCAAATAATAGGCACCAATTTGTACTTATTTTTACCAAAGATATGTAGCAGTATAAATTTTGGCCGAAATTTATGAAGAAAAAATACTAATTTGCAAAATTTTATAACGGAAACAAAGAAAAATTCATTTTTTTACAAACTTTTCAGTCTTTTTTCTCTTATAGCGCAAAAAATAAAAAACCCAACAGTGATTAAATACCACCAAAAGAAAGCTCTATTTGTGTGAAAAAAAGGACAAAAATGTCATATGGGTACAGTGTTGTATGACTGAGTAATTGTCATTCAAAATGTGAGAGCACCGAAAGCTGAAAATTCGTCTGGTTAGGAAGGGGGTTTAAGTGCCCAGTTGTCAAGTGGTTAAGGGCTTTATTCCAGTCTGCTAGGGGGTATTAATTTTTTATAATTTTTTCCCGTTTAATAATTTGAGGAGGTTTGAATGTGGCCTGTTGGTTGTTCAGGTACTTATAGAACCACAATATTCCTTTCTTGGGTGGCGCCATACTCTGATAGTATGTCCAGATTGCATTATTCACTTTGACATAGGGATTGGGGGTGATTTCTGCGGAAGTGTTTTATTTGTGCTACTTTATATAAGGTTTGCATATCTTGGGACTTTAGCATCTCGTCTATGGACAGTTGATCCGTATTGGATCTGGGGACAATTGAAAATGAGGTATTGAGGTATTCATAGGCTGTTGTAGGAATGATTATGGCTCTGAGGGAATCATTGTAGGGAAGCTCTCGTAGTGATGTGTTCCAAGCCTCAACTGCCACCAGGATAGTGGCTGCACTGTCTATAAAAACTTTCTGATGTGTGGCACTCATGAGCAATAAGGAAGTTAGGTTCCTATTTAATAGAATACTTTTCTCTATATTGACCAAGTGCTTGGTAGGGGTAGGTTCAAACCATGCTTTAATTGGTCTAGTATTGTTGCCTTGTCGTAAAGTTGAATGTTTGGTAGGCCCACTCCACCTTGTTGTTTTGCTCTAAAAAGGATGTTACGTGCCAGTCTTTGCTTACCTGACTTCCAAACATATGCGTTACTATACTTATTTACAGTGGTGAAGAAACTAGTGGGGATTCTGATAGGTATTGTTGCGAAAGAGTTAAGCCCCGTACACACGATCGGTTTAACTGATGAAAACCGTCCGATGGATGGTTTTCATCAGACAAACCGATCGTGTATGGCAGGGCTTGACAAATTTGCTTAGAATCTAGGAGCCAACTGAAAAAGTTAGGAGCCAGTTTTTTAAATCAGCTGCCCAGCGCCCAGAATTGCATCTCTGGGCCGTTGGGCAATAAGAATTGCTCACACCTGATCCTAAGTGAAAAAAGACAAAATATTTAAAAAGACAAAACTTGTTTTAGTTTTTTATAAGATTTTGCAAATAAGTTATTTTTCTCCTTCACTTATGTGCGCTGATAGGTTGTACTAATGGGCACTGACAGGCAGCGGCTGTGTTGGCACAGTGGCTGCGTTTGATGGCGCACAGTGGCTGCGTTTGATGTGGCTGCGTTTGATGGGGCACAGTGGCTGCGTTTGATGGGGCACAGTGGCTGCGTTTGATGGTGCACAGTGGCTGCATTTTATGGTGCACAGTGGCTGCGTTTGATGGGGCACAATGGCTGCGTTTGATGGGGCACAGTGGCTGCATTTTATGGCGCACAGTGGCTGCGTTTGATGGGGCACAGTGGCTGCGTTTGATGGGGCACAGTGGCTGCGTTTGATGGGGCACAGTGGCTGCATTTGATGTGGCTGTGTTTGATGGGGCACAGTGGCTGCGTTTGATGGTGCACAGTGGCTGCGTTTGATGGCGCACAGTGGCTGTGTTTGATGGCGCACAGTGGCTGCGTTTGATGGCGCACAGTGAGGCTGCAATTGATTTTTATTTATTTTTTTCATTTGTTTGCGCCCCCCCAAAAAAAAATTGAGCACCAGCCGCCAATGACTTGGGCAGTGGAGTGCATCATCCACGTACATACACGCTGATCTTTCATCCACTATCTAGCTGCAGGCTGGACTTTCCCTTTGCAAGGCACGGAGCTGCCAGGGATTGGAATGTGGGCGGGGCTGCTGGTACACACAGGAGGAGAAGATCCTGCTCTCTCTAATTCTTTCTCTCCTGTCTGAGTGTCCGTACTAGGAGGAGGGGGGGACGGGCTGTCAGTGCGGGGTCTGGGCAGTGTGACAGAGTAGACGCTCTCTGCTCATACATGCAGCCAGCAACCCTGGAGTGATATCCCGGGCTTCTGGATGTCGGAGGCGGGCGGGCAGTGAGAGCAAGCCGCGCTCATCACAGCATCGTCCACCAGAGGGCGCTGATTCGCAGAAAGCGCATATTTTCTCTCCAGGTAGGCCACAAAGCCGGGGCCTCAATTTTGGCCAGCCCAGGCGCCAGGACGCGATTTCCAGTCGCAATTGCGACCGGGCGCCTGGGTTTTGTCGAGCCCTGGTGTATGGTACCCATCTGATGGAAAAAATAGAACTTGTTTTAAATTTTTCCGATGGATAAAAAAACGATGGGAATTTCCGATCGTCTATGGGCAAGTCCATCGGTTAAAAAACCCTTGCATGCTCAGAATCGAGTCGACGCATGCTCAGAAGCATTATACTTAATTTTTCTCGGCTCATTGGAGTGTTTTACGTCACCGCGTTTGGAACGGTCGGTTTTTTGACTGATGGTGTGTGGCCAAGACTGATGAAAAACAGTTTCATTGGATTTCCGATGGTCAAATCCATCGGACGAAAATCCATAGGTTATCCGATCGTGTGTACAGGGCTTTAGAGTATTTTGGGGAGGGACAGCATTTTGAATGCCGCTATGCGGCCTAACCAGGAGATTTTCGTTTTCCTGTATTTAAGCAAGTCTTGCTTGATATCTTGTAGGAGTGGAGGGAAGTTTGCTTCGTATAGTGTAGATATGGGGGAGGTTAGTTTGATACCTAGATAAGCTATTTTGTTATCCTAGGAGTAGGGGAACTCTCTTTTTAGGCGTTTGATTGCCTGTTTGTTGATATTAACGGGGAGAATTGAGGATTTCGCTATGTTCACTTTGTAATATGAAATTTTACCAAACTTCTCAATTTCGTCTTGTACCGTCCTCAGGGAGGGAGCCACATTAGTCAGAGTAAGTAGGACATCATCCGCGAAAAGTCAAATTTTGTGGGCATATTCTGCAGTATTGATACCTTTAAATGCGTGAGTTTTGTCAGATAGTTTCAGCAAATGGTTCCATTATGAGGGTGAAGATTATTGGGGAAAAAGGGCATCCTTGTCTAGTTCCATTTGTGATCTTAAATGGATCTGACAGTGTATTGGTCGTATATACTTGGGCTGAGGGGCAGGAGTATAGTGCTGAGATTTCCCTCAATATGGTGCCTTGAATTCCAAACTTACTGAGAGTGGCTTTGAGGTACACCCAGTGGACCCGAACGAAGGCCTTCTCAGCATCTAGCGTTAAGAAGGCTGACTGTTCCTTTTTGGATTCTAATATTGTGAGAAGGTCAATCATTTTCCTAGTACCGTCTGAGGCTTGGCGGCCTTTAACAAAGCCTACTTGGTCCATGTTTATTAGGGAGGGCGTAATTTCCGCCAATCTATTAGCTATAATTTTGGAGAAGATCTTAAGATCCGTATTTAAAAGCGAAATTGGGCGGAAGTTTTGCGGATAAGTTGGCTCCTTACCTGGTTTGGGCAAAGTAACAATAATGGATTTAAGCATTTCCTCGGGAAATGAACTGGAGGTTGCAGCTTCATTGAATAGTGTTTGCAAGTGTGGGGTGAAAGTTGCCTGGAAGGTTTTGTAGTATTCTGAGGATAGGCCATCTGCTCCTGGGGACTTATTATTAGGGAGGAATTTTATGACTCTAGAGATTTCTGCTTCGGTCATAGGGGAGTTTAATTGTGAGAGTGTGTTTTCACCTATGGTTGGTAGCTGAAGATCGGCCAGATATTTTTGAATTGCGTCATCTTTGGGTTGTATAGTGTCTGGGTCAGTCTGGAGGTTATATAACGCTTGATAGTATTCTCGAAAGGAGTTTGCTTTATCCCTTGGATGGAATATCTTAGAGTTAGTTCCTGGTTTCAAAAGATATGCTATTCAATTTTTTGTGCGGCGTGTTTTAGGTTGATTAGCTAAAAGCTTGCCAGACTTATTACTTTGTGAGTAGTACATGGCTTTGAGTCTATGTGTCTGTTTCTCGTGATCTGAGAGCATAAGAAGTCTCAGTTCGTGTCTACACGTCGTTAGGTTGGTGAGGGAGCTTGGGTCGTGAGTTTACTTGTGGTGTGTTTCAAGGTTTTGTATTTTGGCGAGTATGTTTTCAATCAACTGCAACCTGCGTTTCCGTTCTCTAGCTGCCAGCTGTATCAGTAGCCCCCTGGTATAAGCCTTATGAATACACCATACATTAAACATGTTTGACTTGGGGGTTAAGTTGAGTTGGAAAAATTCCTCTAATTGCACATTCAGTCTTTCCCTACATGTTTGGTTATTAAATAGAAATGCATTGTTGCGCCAGAGACGAGTCGGAAGGGCTCTGTGATCTTCTGTCAAAGTTAATTTGATGGGAGCGTGATCTGACCAAGTTATAGACATAATTTCCGATTTAAGGACTCTATGTAGTAGGTTCAGGTCTGTTAGAAAGATATCAATCCTTGAATATGATCCGTGGGGAGCCGAAAAGTAGGTGAAATCTCTGTCATACATACACCTCCACGGATCATAGAGAAGGTTCTTTTTAGGGAAGTCTTGTAAGGTTTGTCTAACATGAGAACTTGGTTGTGAGACATCCATTTTTTGGTCTACTATGGTGTTGAAATCACCTACAAGTAGGAGTGAGCCCTTCCGAATCTTCTTTACTTTCCTGTAAAGAGAGTTTAAGAACTTAAGTTGGCCAACGTTAGGCGCATATAGATTTACAATAGTATAGGAGATATTATTAATAGTACAGATTATGATTATATATTGGCCCCTTTGGTCAGTGTGGACCTCATGCATTGTAAATGCTACCGAGGAGTTAATAGCTATAAGGACACCATTTTTCTTTACTGGGGCATTAGCAGTGAAAACATGTGGATATACTGTATATGCTTGAGTATAAGCCAAGTTTTTCAGCACATTTTTTTGTGCTGAAAATGCCCCCCTCGGCTTATACTCGAGTCTGTGTCCATCTTTACCTTTGTGCGCCTGACCCCTGGACCACAGACATGGAACACATATAGCCCCAATCTTCCTCTACAAGTGTGCAAAGTTTGTTGTCCGGAGGACCTATGGCCAGGAAGCACTGATTTTTCAAAGCCGGGCTCCCCTTCCATAGACTCCCATGTTAAATAGTAATTTCTCCGGTGATTTTGGGGACCTGGTACCAGCCTGCCCTAGGTCCCCTGGACCCCAAACTTGGCACACATGTAGCCCCACTCTTTATCTACAAGTGTGCAAAGTTTGTTGTCCAGGGGACCTACGGCCGGGGGGCACCGATTTTTCAAACCCAGGCCCTCCTTCCGTAGACTCCCATGTTAAACGTCAGTCTATTCACACAGCGCAGGAGATCAGGTAGGGAGATTGGGCACAGTGAGGCATGGGCACAGTGAAGCATGGGCACAGTGACAGTGAGGCATGGGCACAGTGAGGCATGGGCACAGTGAGGCATGGACACAGAGAGGCATGGGCACAGTAAGGCACAGTGAGGCATGGACACAGTGAGGCACAGTGAGGCATGTACATGGACACAGTGAGGCAAAGTGAGGCATGCTGATGGACACCCTAGGCTTATACTCGAGTCAATATGTTTTCCCAGTTTTTTGTGGTAAAATTAGGTGCCTCGGCTTATATTTGGGTCGGCTTATACTCGAGTATATACGGTAGGTGGTGGGAGCACTGTGGGACCTTGGATGCATGAAAGTGGGTCTCCTGAATGCAGAAGATGTCTGCTTGTAGCTTCAGAGCTTCTTTCCAAGCTGCTTTGCGCTTAAAGGGACTGTTCAGCCCGTGGGCGTTAAGTGAAACAAGTGATATGGTCATGTCACAGGGTTATAGTTATAAAGCTTAGTAGATTATCGGACACTTGGGTAGTGGGTGTGCAAAAGTTCATCTTGAGCCATGAGATACCGGGGTCCTCTTGTATGTAATGCAGGTACCCGACATTCTCCAGGGTGTTTGGGCATTGGTTCAATGGAATTGACATCATCTGAGAACAGAAAAAGTTAATGCAAGATACATGTACAGGTGATCTTTTTTCTCTGGGTGGTGAGATCCAGATAGCAAGGAATTAACAGAGCAAAAAAAAAGAAACTTGCGCTCACAAAAGAATACATTTTTATTTTTTTTCCAAATGCAGTAAACATTAAACTATGTAGGTAATCCGGTGGATTACTGAGTAGCGGCCGCTAATCTACGGGTGAGTGGGGATAACTACCAGCCCTTTAGGGACAGCTTCCTTAGATTTCACTCTGTAGGGGAGTAAGAACTTGGATCGGAGAAGTCCCATTGATTCATGTGTGAACTGAGGCTTTCTCTAGAGTGAGGTTTGTGTCGATCCTCAGTAGATTATCAACGGTCTGAGATGTCATCAGAGTGTCTGGGTTGAGTATCACTTATTCGCTGATCTTGGTCGTCGGGGGGGTGGGAGGAGGTTCCATAATCGGAGGAGGTTGAGGCCATCTGCAAGTGTAGTGATTATATGCTGTCTGTTGCCTCTGTTAATCACTAATTTAGCTGGGGGGCCCCATCTATATAAGATCTTGTGGTTTTGTAGCATTTTTGTAACAGAGACCAGTTGCCTGCGGGCCATCAAGGTGTGTTGGGAGAGATCCACAAATAGTTTAACCCCTGCGTAGGGGTCTGGGAGCGGGTTTGCTTGTCTGGTGAGTTGGAGTAACTTCTCTTTGACATGAAAAAATTGGATTCTCACAATGACGTCTCTAGGGATATGTTCTGAGAGATATGGAGGTTTGGGCAGCCTATGCGCCCTGTCGATAACAATTCCTTGCGCTGGTATTTCTGGTAGTAGGGTGGTCATCATTTGATGTATGTAACATTTCAGGTCGCCCGGCAGTACAGACTCAGCCATTTCTCTGAATTTAAGGTTGTTGCGCCTAGAGCGGTCTTCGAGGTCTGCGATTTTCATTTTGATCTGTGTGATGGCGTCCCCTGCATCTCTGTGTCATTGTGGGCCTCTGCATACTCTCCCATTCTGTCCTCCGTGATCGAACCTGTCTCCCAGCTCTGCTACTTCAGCTTTTAATGAGAAGACTGCTGAAAGCATGTCCCTGTGCAGTGTGCTGCGGAGAGCTACTAGCATGCTTTTTAACGTAGTGTCCACAATCGGTTGCCCTGTGGTGGGGAATTGAGTGATGGGGTCCATAGAATCTGCGGCCTCCTCCATGCTGCCCCCCTCCCCCTCCTCCTCATTCGCGTCAGAGGCCACGCCCCTGTTAAAAGAATTTTAATTAGTAAGTAGTAATTATGAAATTAAATACATTCTAATAATGGGCATGAAAATGGAAACTTTTTTTTTAATTAATAATCTCATAAAGTGACTAGTAGAAAGTGTCTGACATCTGTAAATCAAATGGCACCACATCCCGTTTGAATAAAGCACAATGAACATGAATGAATGGGATTTTTAACGGTGCAAGAAAACACAGTATGTATCAAAAATATAAAATTTTATTTTTTCATTAAAATATATAGATTTTAGAAAAATATATATATGAACATGTAATAAAACTCATTTAATCTATTTTACATCTGATAACCAAAATAGTATACAGACAAAATAATCTCGAAGTTTCGCCAATTTAACTGGCTTCTTCAGGAGTCTTTGTCAAGTATAACTGAAACATAAGATGTACAGCATGAATATACAAAAAGTGTACACAAATAGATTATCTTTACACAATATTCAAAACATTCACAAACAAAAATTATACAGACAGAAAACCACATAACCGCATAGGAAAGTCAATAGTACCTGTATATTATAGATGAAATAGATCAATTAACTGAAATTGGGGTTCGGGATGCTCTCATAAGTGGAGTAGATTTTGGTGACCACAGAGGAGAGGCTATATTAGATGCAACACGGAAAAATCCATGTGCAAACGCTGGTGCATCTATGGGAGAAGAATGTTTCTGTAAATGAATGGGCAAGAATATGTTATTAATTCTATTAATAGGTCAATCAACAATTACCTGAAATTGCTTCAAAAGATCACTGAGGAATCAGAATAACAGCCCCAAATATGCCGATGATACTAGTTAAAGGGAAGAAAATTGGATATAAGAAAAAAGGAAAGCTTTAAGGTGAATCCTTCACCAACAGAAAAACCACTAGTTAAATGAAATGAATGAATCACTACCTGGAAGATCCACCAGCCAGAGAAATTATAGAGGTGGAAAGAAACCAGGGATTGAACCAAACTGGTTAGGTATGGCCAACCCAAATCTGTAAAAAGGAATTTACTAAATAAGAATCTATAGTGCAACTAGATTGTTGTTTCTAAGTTTAAATACCTCAATACGATCGTTGCCAGCAAAGCATCTCTCCCGATAGCAGCAGCTATAACAATAAAGCCAGACACATGGGCTTTATATAGCTCCTCCCACGCCAATAGGACGCCATAATTTGGCACCAAATCTAGAGGCGGGAGGGCGCTTTCAGTTCCGGGTGTAAAAGAAAGGCCACGACATTCACCGGAAGTGACGCAATCGGATGCAAGATAACCGGAAGTGACAAGAAACCGGAAGCCAAGCACCGGAAATGACGCTGAAGACACCCTTGGACGCAGTGAATAACAACTGCCACTCAAAAAAGGTTTACCAAGTCACCACAAGATGGCAGCCTGAAAGTAACATTAGAAAAAAGGGTATCAAGGCAATTTTTGTCCGAAATGAGAAACAAAGAGGAGAATGTGCCTGTTGGAAAATAAGGCAAAGGCAAAACATCCTTTGACACAAAAGGACGGCGTCAACTCGAAAACGAAATGCTCGAGAAAGAGTTTGACACCCTGGGCGCCCTTATGGTCACCCATACTCCACATTATTTTAGTTAATCCCTGATAAAAATTAATTAAAACTAAAATTGTATATATAAGAAATTAATGATCATAAATGTGAGAAACATTTTAGCACATACAGGTGAATATTGTCCACTGCGGTTAAATGGCTAAATCATCAAATAAAACTTTTTTACTAAATAATGATTTCAATTATTTCTTGCTGCTAAAAAGTCCCACGGGAAACTTTTTCTCTCCATGTCCAGCATTCAAATCGGGATGCGCAGCCCTCTCACATATTCCATATGTGTCTAACCAAGCCAAGTTTTTTCTTCTGGGTGGTTAAACACCCCTTTCCCATTGACACATGAGAGGTTTTTTATGAGCTGTGGTATATATTTTGGTTGAAATTAGATGTGATATGGAGGCTACATGGAAGCATTGCACAAGATATTGTGCAAAATCTAGTTAGTTAACCACACGATCTGGGATCTGTCTTGGGTAAAACTAGTTAGGGGTAACAGGGATCCCTTGGGTCGCCTCCCCCCTCTTATTTAGGGGGGTAACATCCACATAGACGCTTATATATATATATTAGCAAGATCTGATTGTTACCAATTACCTTCAGAGCATACAATAATTATTCTAAGACATTAAAATAAAAATAAAGATTTTACTTATTGATCAAAAAGGGTTAAATTGTGTATACATTCGGTATATGACCCCGATTTCACCTCTTTCAGTTTCCCTAGAGAAATCAAATCCCAAGACAAAAATGCTTGTAAGATATTGATCATTAATCTTTTCTTTCCATCTATCCCTAATCTTTCCTATTTCCATACCATTACCTTTTTAAGGTACAGCTCTTTATACTCTAAGTTATAATTATGATGTAATAACAACTAGATGAAATGGCTGCTACAATGATGTACCCTAATAACCTGTATAATAACGCATGACAACCTGCATTTCTATATTGAATTATATGCTCTGATTCCCTTCTTCTCCTCATTTCTTTCCCATGACCATGGGTCCATCCGATCCGCCGGGCCTCCGTCCCCCCTGCTCTCTGTGGGCATCCTGTCATGCACGCGATCTGCTCTCCGGCACTGGGGGAGGGATGCGATCTGCATCCCTTCCAAATAGCACTTACGGTGGATGCTTGCACCACTAGATGGCGCTTTTCCAGTGCCGTGCCATCCCATGTTCACCGCCCGGCATTCGCGGGAGGTGCGTCGCGCATGCGCGAGGACGGATGGCGCCATCCAGGTGCCGTCGCGGTCCCGCGCCTGGCCTTCGGGGATGCCATGGGTTTCATTCGGCGGTGACGGCTGCGCCGGGACTTTGTCCACTGGAATGACGAGGGGGCCACTCACAGGGAACCCCAAGCGGACGGCAGGGGGGAGAAGCATAGCACCTGCTTACTATCAGGGAGGATCTGCAAATCAGCAGACAGGTAGGATGTGTATTTAAATCACACACCACAATGGGAAGTGTCTGATGACCTCCTGTGAAGCACACCACACCCGACTTCTGATTTCCTGAGAGGTAAGCATGCAGCCGGCAGGCTATTGCTCTAAGCTAGTATAATTTCTAATACCCCAAAAAAAACCAATACCTTTACTTGATTTTTTAACTGTTATAATATACCATTTCTTTTAAAGTGTCCCCAACCTTAATGTTTCCATCAAGACTTATAAACTCACAGGTTCTGTGATGTGAGTATAGGTTTTTTATTGCCTACATTTTTCAGCATACCAAATTAGTATAACTCCTATGTATACTTTTATATTTATTGCCACATTATTATCACCTAATATACTACATGATATTTGCTTTTTTAATAAACAAATATAAGTAATTTAGACCCACTCTACAATTTACACTCTCTTATCACATCACTTGAATAAGCTACCAGCTTTTTCATCCTTCACAATCACTATTTTTTAGTAATATAAACTTTCTCATTAATTGTCATCTATAGGTCACCAATGCCCCACTTTTCACTCTTATTTTATTTCCCATCACTTCACTCACACATACTGTATATTACTCTTTATTTAATTCTTTATATAATAATCATTTATTTAAATTTCTTAAATAAAACATTACTTTAACATAAATACAATGACAAACATTTGCCAGCATCTATTATTTTATCGATACTGGTGTCTTGGGGCATACCTTTGACATAATAGTAAATAATAATAGGACAGCCCCAGCAACGCATGCAAGGATCATATACACCTCTCAAGTGAATCAGTTAAGAGCTCTAGCCTCACCTGTTTGAAGCTAATATAAACTAATAAAAAGTGCAACATATATGCAACATTGAAATTGATTATTATTACAAATTCTGGGTGCTCGGCACAGGGTACATAGCTACCCACTCACCCAACCTGCTTTCTTGCCCGCAATTGGGGCGCCCATCCTAAGTGCGTGACCCCCTGTGAGCAGAGTTGCGTGTGGGGCGGACCCACTTTGGAGCGGGAGGCGGACGCTTTGGCGGCATGGACCTCTCTTGGGAGACTTGGGGAGACCATACGGAATCTAGCTTTTTAAATCTCCGGTTCAGCCATACTATGTGGCAAGGAAGGTAAACAGGCAAATTTCTCTAGAAATAGATATATGTATAGCATTCCTTTTTTTCGGCTGTCTCTCCATTAACTGATATTGACTACTATGAAAGATATTCTGTATTAACCTTATGACTTGCTGTAACCAATGGGAGACGCTTAAAGTATACTTTAATCCTAATATATTGTTTTTTGACATTCCATAGAATATAAGACCCCCTTGAGGAAGACCTTAATCGGTCGAAATGCATCGGGGCTCTCTTCTGTTCACCATTAGTGATGAGCCGAACACCCCCGGGTTCGGTTCGCACCAGAACCCGCGAACGGACCGAAAGTTCGCACGAACATTAGAACCCTATTAAATACAATGGATGCGAACGTTCGGATTCTAAAGTGCTAATTATAACGACTATTATCCATGTTATTGTCCTAAACAGAGTTTGGGAACCCGGGTTCTGCACCAGGGGACATGTATCAATGCAAAAAGAAGTTTTAAAAACGGACGTTTTCCGGGAGCAGTCATTTTAATGATGCATAAAGTGAAAAAAAAAGTCAAATATTCCTTTAAATATTGTACCTGGGGGGTGTCTAAAGTATGCCTGTGAAGTGCCACGTGTTTCCCGTGTTTAGAACTGTCCCTGCACAAAATAACATTTCTAAAGGAAAAAAAAGCCATTTAAAACTGCTTGCGGCTTTAATGTAATGTCTGGTCCCGGTAATATGGATGAAAATCTTTAAGAAAAATGGCATAGCTACCCCATCAACCCCCCCCCCCCCTCCCACCCAGCCCATTACCAGCCCCTTTGGGTCTTGTATGGATATTAAGGGGAAGCCCGCACACAAAATAAAAAAGGCCCTATATACTCTGAACAGCCGTATACAGGCGGTGCATACAAGACAGGGACTGTAGGTTTGTTCTTATGTAGAATCTGTTTGTAATTTTGAACAGCTACATTGTTTAAGTCTAGCTCCATGCCAAATTCCTTTTTTTAAGCTTTTTGGAAAACATAGGGAAGGGTTATCACCCCTGTAACATTTTTTTTGCTGTCTGTGCCCCTGTTCAGAACATTTCACCTCACTTTGCGTCCCAATGACAACTGTTTTTGAAATGTGGTGTTTTTATTGAAACAAGGATTGGTGATAAAGCATCAGTAGAGAGGAGACACCTTTCTCCCATATTAATTCTTACAGGAGAGAATTTTCCTTCCAAGGGGTAGATTTCCTCTCACTTCCTGTTGTCTTCTTCCGTTTGCAAGTAGTAGTCGTTTGTAAGTTGGATGTTTGAAAGTAGGGACCTGCCATATATACTCTGCAGAAATTGGCCCCTTAGGTGTTGGTGTTGGCACAACACTGTAAGCACTCACAGTTACTCTTGGTGGGTGCTGGAACGCCCTGCTGTCAACTATTATATCAGGAATTGTAATAACATATAATTGTTGATCAGTGGTAGTAAAAATTGGGCCTTTGATGGTGGTGCTGGTGCCACAACACTGTAAGGCCTGACAGTTACTCTTGGTGGGCGCAGCAATGGGCCCTGCTGTGAATTATTAGATCAATAATTATAATTGCATGCCCCTGTTGAACAGGGGCTGAAAAATTGGGCCTTTGGCGGTGGTGGTGGTGGTGGTATTGACACAACACTGTAAGGCCTGACAGTTACTCTTGGTGGGCGCAGCAATGGGCCCTGCTGTGAATTATTAGATCAATAATTATAATTGCATGCCCCTGTTGAACAGGGGCTGAAAAATTGGGCCTTTGGCGGTGGTGGTGGTGGTGGTATTGACACAACACTGTAAGGCCTGACAGTTACTCTTGGTGGGCGCAGCAATGGGCCCTGCTGTGAATTATTAGATCAATAATTATAATTGCATGCCCCTGTTGAACAGGGGCGGAAAAATTGGGCCTTTGGTGGTGGTGGTGGTGATGGTGGTGCTGGTGCCACAACACTGTAAGGCCTGACAGTTACTCTTGGTGGGCGCAGCAATGGGCCCTGCTGTGAATTATTAGATCAATAATTATAATTGCATGCCCCTGTTGAACAAGGGCTGAAAAATTGTGCCTTTGGTGGTGGTGGTGGTGGTGATGGTGGTGCTGGTGCCACAACACTGTAAGGCCTGACAGTTACTCTTGGTGGGCGCAGCAATGGGCCCTGCTGTGAATTATTAGATCAATAATTATAATTGCATGCCCCTGTTGAACAGGGGCTGAAAAATTGTGCCTTTGGTGGTGGTGGTGATGGTGGTGCTGGTGCCACAACACTGTAAGGCCTGACAGTTACTCTTGGTGGGCGCAGCAATGGGCCCTGCTGTGAATTATTAGATCAATAATTATAATTGCATGCCCCTGTTGAACAGGGGCTGAAAAATTGGGCCTTTGGTGGTGGTGGTGGTGGTGGTGGTGGTGCTGGTGGTGCCACAACACTGTAAGGCCTGACAGTTACTCTTGGTGGGCGCAGCAATGGGCCCTGCTGTGAATTATTAGATCAATAATTATAATTGCATGCCCCTGTTGAACAGGGGCTGAAAAATTGGGCCTTTGGTGGTGGTGGTGGTGGTGATGGTGGTGCTGGTGCCACAACACTGTAAGGCCTGACAGTTACTCTTGGTGGGCGCAGCAATGGGCCCTGCTGTGAATTATTAGATCAATAATTATAATTGCATGCCCCTGTTGAACAGGGGCTGAAAAATTGGGCCTTAGGCACTGGTGGCACAACACTGCAACCCCTCACAGATACTGTACTTGGAGCACAGCAATGAGGCCTGTTGCAAAGTATTGCATCAAAAATTGTAATTACACGCCCCTGTTAAACAGGGGCTGAAAAATTGGGCCTTAGCCACTGGTGGCGTCACCCATAAACCAAAATGATCTTCCAAGCTATCATCATTAATCGTATCATTGAGGAGGAGGAGGAGGATAGCCAGTCAACATAACAGCACAGGCACTCAGCATCAGCATCAGTCTTGAAGGGATGTGACATTTTAAAATCAATTAGTCTGTTATATCAGCATCAGGTGTGTGGTAGCTGGTGGTGATCCAAGACTGGTTCATCTTGATGAAAGTCAGTCGATCAACCGAGTCGGTGGACAGGCGCACCCTGTGATCCGTGACAAATCCTCCAGCAGCACTGAATGTGCGTTCTGAAAGAACGCTGGATGCAGGACAGGCCAGTAGCTCAATTGCATACTGTGCAAGCTCTGGCCAGTGATCCATCCTCAAGACCCAGTAAGCCAGAGGATTTTCGGTGGGGAAGGTGTCCAAGTCTGACCTTGCCCCTAGGTATTCCTGCACCATGTATATCAGACGCTGGCGATGGTTGCTGGAACCGATCATACTTTGGGGCTGCGGACTAAAGAATTGTCTGAACGCATCGGTCAGACGGCCACCTTCCCCACCGCTCCTTCTTTGACTGCCCGAAGCCTCAGCAACTCGTTGTCCAGGACCAGGAGTTTGTAACCTCCCAGTCTCTGGGAACGCGTTGCACAGACCTTTCTGCAAGGCCTCCCGGAGTTGTCTCATCCTCTGCTCCCTCTGCGACGGTAACATAAGGTCCGCAACCTTACCCTTGTACCGTGGATCAAGGAGAGTGGCCAGCCAGTAATGGTCCCTCTCCTTTAACCGAAGAATACGAGGATCCTTCCGCAGACTTTGCAGGATCAGGGAGGCCATGCAGCGTAGGTTAGCTGAGGCATTCAGTCCGGAGTCCTCTGGGTCACTAAGGACGACATGATCCGCAGTCACCTCCTCCCAGCCACGTACAAGTCCACTGGTTTCTTGGGACTGTAAATCATCCCTAAAAGACTGCTGCTGATGATGCTGAGTGCCAGCCTCCACCTCCATGCTGACACAAACCTCCTCCTCCTCCTCCTCCTCTTCCTGTGCGATGGGTGGGACAGAAGGAACACTGTCTGGGTAAAGGGGGCCTTGAGAGGCAAGGAAGTCCTCCTCTTCCTGCCTCTGTTCTGCCTCAAGTGCCCCGTCCATTATTCCACGCAGCGTGTGCTCCAACAGGTGGACAAGGGGTACAGTGTCACTGATGCATGCACTGTCACTGCTCACCATCCTCGTGGCCTCCTCAAATGGTGCCAGGACAGTGCATGCATCCCTGATCATGCCCCACTGGCGTGGTGAAAAAAAACCGAGCTCCCCTGACCCTGTCCTGGTGCCGTAGTCGCACAGGTACTCATTGATGGCCCTCTGCTGCGTGTGCAGCTGCTGCAGCATGGCCAACGTTGAGTTCCACCTGGTGGGCATGTCACATATAAGGCGGTTCTTGGGCAGGTTCAACTCCTTTTGCAGCTCAGCCAGGCGAGCACTGGCATTATAAGATCTGCGGAAATGCACACAGACTTTCCTGGCCTGCCTCAGGACATCCTGTAAGCCCGGGTACCTGCCCAAGAACCGCTGCATCACCAGGTTAAGGTCGTGAGCCATACAGGGCACATGGGTCAGTTGTCCCTGTCAGAGGGCGGAGAGGAGGTTGGTGCCATTGTCGCAAACCACCATTCCTGGCTTAAGCTGGCGTGGCGTCAACCACCTCTCGGCCTGCCCCTGCAGAGCAGACAGGACCTCTGCCCCAGTGTGGCTCCTGTCCCCCAAACACACCGTGGCATCTTTTTGCCTGCGTACTTGCGTAGCCCCTTGAACGCCTACGGAGCACCGCTGGATCCGAGGACAAACCACAGGAAGAGGCCATGGAGGAAGAAGAAGAGGAGGGGGTGGAGGGGAGAGGTGTGTCACAACCAGTAGTAGCATTTTGGAGGCGTGGCGGCGGAACAACCTCCAACACTACTGCACCTTGTCCTGCATCCTTCCCAGCTGCCAAAAGAGTGACCCAATGGGCCGTGAAAGAAAGGTAACGTCCCTGTCCATGCCTGCTGGACCATGAGTCAGCGGTAATATGCACCTTACCGCTGACCGCCCTGTCCAGCGAGGCCAAGACATTGCCTTCCACATGCCTGTAGAGAGCCGGAATCGCCTTCCGTGAGAAAAAGTGGCGTTTGGGAACCTGCCACTGAGGAACCGCATATTACACAAACTCACGGAAGGGGGCCGAGTCTACCAACTGAAAAGGCAGCAGTTGAAGCGCTAGCAATTTAGCCAAGCTAGCATTCAACCGCTGGGCATGTGGATGGCTGGGAGTGAACTTCTTTCGACGGTCCAGCAGCTGGGGCAGGGAAATTTGCCTGCTAGAATCGGACGTCGGTGTACTGCTAGCAGAGTGGCCGCAAGTACTTGGCTGTGACACACCTAATTCTACACCTTCATTCCTCTCAGTGCAGGTTTCAGAGAGGACTGAAGGTATAGTGGGGTTGGAGATCCCAGCTGATGCGGTGCAAGGAGAGGTCCGCTTTGTTCTTTGGTGTGGGTCTTTAAGGTAGGCTTGCCAACGAGCTGCATGGCAGGTCAACATATGTCTGATCAAGCATGTGGTGCCCAAGCGGCTGATGTTTTGGCCACGCGATATACGCTTGAGACATATGTTGCAAACAGCAGCTGTGCGATCTGATGCACTCGCCTCAAAAAAGGCCCACACCAAAGAACTTTTTGAATGACGGGCAGAGGCAGCGCCCTGCACAGGCGGAGCTCTGCGTTGTGATTCCGTCGGTGTGCTGCCCATACGCTGGCCACCCAAGGGCATCCTGCCTCGTTGGAGATGTGCCTCCTCCTCATCCTCCTCCTCCTCCTCTCTCCTATTAGGCACCCACGTGGAGTCAGTGACCTCATCATCCCCTCCCTCCTCATCACTGGAGCCAATCTGGCAGTATGCTGCAGCTGCTGGAGCATGACTGCCAGATTGGTGTCCTTCTTGAGCATCCTCTCTCTCTGCTCTCACGCTACTGCCTTCCTCTATCTGGGTATCATCATCAGATCCTTCGAAACGCTGGGCATCCTCCTGGAGCATGTACCCAACACTGTGCTCAAACAGTTCGGGGGACTCCTCAGGAGGAGGACATGGTGGGTCTAGGCAAGGATTGACTAATGAAGATAATGATACCAGAGAAGAGGACGCTTTGGCAGCTGCTTTGCCAGTACCCTGAGCCTGGGTGAGAGAGGATAAGGAGGATGAGGTGGGCTTGGTCATCCACTCTACCAAGTCTTCGGCATGATGTGGCTCAACATGTCCAGCTGCCGAAAAGAAGGACAAGCGTGTCCCATGGCCATGTGCTGATGACAATGCACCGCGTCCACGACCAGCACTGTTGCCCCCAGACACAGAGCCTGCTTGCCCTCTTTTTTTGCCTCCTAACTGTCTGCCTCTCCTTGTTTGCCTTCCAGACATTTTAATGGATGGCCTGCAGGGAGATGGGAAAAAGAGCAATAAGGGCTACCTTCAGGTGTATACTGTGCAGGAGGCTTAGCAACAATGACACTGACACTGTCCCCTGCCTATCCTTCTCTGTCCCTAAACACAAGGATTTGCAATATGCTTCAGCAAGATTGGTTTAGAACAGAATAGCACACTGACACTTTCCCTCACTGTACCTCTCTGTCCCTAAACTCAAGGATTTCAAATATGGTTCAGCAAGATTGGTTTAGAACAGAATAGCATACTGTCAGTTTCACTCACTGTCCTTCTCTGTCCCTACAAACAAGATTTAGCACAGAATAGCACACTGATAGTTTCCACGAGTGTCCTTCTCTGTCCCTAAACTCAAGGATTTCAAATATGGTTCAGCAAGATTGGTTTAGAACAGAATAGCTCACTGACACTTTCCCTCAGTGTACCTCTCTGTCCCTAAACTCAAGGATTTCAAATATGGTTCAGCAAGATTGGTTTAGAACAGAATAGCACACTGTCAGTTTCACTCACTGTCCTTCTCTGTCCCTACAAACAAGATTTAGCACAGAATAGCACACTGATAGTTTCCACGAGTGTCCTTCTCTGTCCCTAAACTGAAGGATTTCAAATATGGTTCAGCAAGATTGGTTTAGAACAGAATAGCTCACTGACACTTTCCCTCACTGTACCTCTCTGTCCCTAAACTCAAGGATTTCAAATATGTTTCAGCAAGATTGGTTTAGAACAGAATAGCACACTGTCAGTTTCACTCACTGTCCTCCTCTGTCCCTACAAACAAGATTTAGCACAGAATAAGCACACTGATAGTTTCCACGAGTGTCCTTCTCTGTCCCTAAACTCAAGGATTTCAAATATGGTTCAGCAAGATTGGTTTAGAACAGAATAGCACACTGTCAGTTTCACTCACTGTCCTTCTCTGTCCCTACAAACAAGATTTAGCACAGAATAGCACACTGATAGTTTCCACGAGTGTCCTTCTCTGTCCCTAAACTCAAGGATTTCAAATATGGTTCAGCAAGATTGGTTTAGAACAGAATGGCACACTGTCAGTTTCACTCACTGTCCTTCTCTGTCCCTACAAACAAGATTTAGCACAGAATAGCACACTGATAGTTTCCACGAGTGTCCTTCTCTGTCCCTAAACTCAAGGATTTCAAATATGGTTCAGCAAGATTGGTTTAGAACAGAATAGCTCACTGACACTTTCCCTCACTGTACCTCTCTGTCCCTAAACTCAAGGATTTCAAATATGGTTCAGCAAGATTGGTTTAGAACAGAATAGCACACTGTCAGTTTTATTCACTGTCCTTCTCTGTCCCTACAAACAAGATTTAGCACAGAATAGCACACTGATAGTTTCCACGAGTGTCCTTCTCTGTCCCTAAACTCAAGGATTTCAAATATGGTTCAGCAAGATTGGTTTAGAACAGAATAGCTCACTGACACTTTCCCTCACTGTACCTCTCTGTCCCTAAACTCAAGGATTTCAAATATGGTTCAGCAAGATTGGTTTAGAACAGAATAGCACACTGTCAGTTTCACTCACTGTCCTTCTCTATCCCTACAAACAAGATTTAGCACAGAATAGCACACTGATAGTTTCCACGAGTGTCCTTCTCTGTCCCTAAACTCAAGGATTTCAAATATGGTTCAGCAAGATTGGTTTAGAACAGAATAGCTCACTGACACTTTCCCTCACTGTACCTCTCTGTCCCTAAACTCAAGGATTTCAAATATGGTTCAGCAAGATTGGTTTAGAACAGAATAGCACACTGTCAGTTTCACTCACTGTCCTTCTCTGTCCCTACAAACAAGATTTAGCACAGAATAGCACACTGATAGTTTCCACGAGTGTCCTTCTCTGTCCCTAAACTCAAGGATTTCAAATATGGTTCAGCAAGATTGGTTTAGAACAGAATAGCTCACTGACACTTTCCCTCACTGTACCTCTCTGTCCCTAAACTCAAGGATTTCAAATATGGTTCAGCAAGATTGGTTTAGAACAGAATAGCACACTGTCAGTTTCACTCACTGTCCTTCTCTGTCCCTACAAACAAGATTTAGCACAGAATAGCACACTGATAGTTTCCACGAGTGTCCTTCTCTGTCCCTAAACTCAAGGATTTCAAATATGGTTCAGCAAGATTGGTTTAGAACAGAATAGTACACTGACACTTTCCCTCACTGTACCTCTCTGTCCCTAAACTCAAGGATTTCAAATATGGTTCAGCAAGATTGGTTTAGAACAGAATAGCACACTGACACTTTCCCTCACTGTACCTCTCTGTCCCTAAACTCAAGGATTTCAAATATGGTTCAGCAAGATTGGTTTAGAACAGAATAGCTCACTGACACTTTCCCTCACTGTACCTCTCTGTCCCTAAACTCAAGGATTTCAAATATGGTTCAGCAAGATTTGTTTAGAACAGAATAGCACACTGACACTTTCCCTCACTGTACCTCTCTGTCCCTACAAACAAGGTTTAGCACAGAATAACACACTGACACTCTCCCTACCTATCCTTATTTGTCCCTAAACACAAGGAATCCAGGATTAGTAAAGGAAAAAAAATGACACTGTCCCTGCCTATGCTTCTCTTTCCCTGCTCCGGAACACACTACACAAGGCCGCCGCGCTGGCGGCCTTTTATAGTGTGGGGCGTGTACTAAACCCCCTCAGCAATAATTGGCCACAGGCATCCTCCCTGTGGCCAATCATTGCTCTCCTCGCTGCCGGCGCTGTGATTGGCCAAGCATGCGGGGTCACAGTGCATGCTTGGCCAATCACAGCGCCTGGATGACACTGCGATGGCGTAGTGCATTGTGGGCCGTTCGCGTCACTCGAATTTGGCGCGAACGGTCCAAATGGTTCGATCTTCGTCGAACGATCGAACAGCCGATGTTCGAGACGAACGTATGTTCGACTCGAACACGAAGCTCATCCCTATTCACCATATGCATTCAAGACGTATGATCTTATTATTCATCTTGTCCACCTTTGTACATGACTTGAACCATCTTTGTATACACTATGTCTGGCTTTGTAAATACCGGAGCTCATAAATTTATGCACTAATTTTTAATCTACGAGGGCCAAGCACCTTTTCATCAAATAAAACTTTTTTACTAAATAATGATTTCAATTATTTCTTGCTGCTAAAAAGTCCCACGGGAAACTTTTTCTCTCCATGTCCAGCATTCAAATCGGGATGCGCAGCCCTCACATATTCCATATGTGTCTAACCAAGCCAAATGGGTAAATCCGACCATTCCTGCAAGAAATTTACATAAATTTAAACAATGAAAAACATCAACAATTATACATAAACAAAATAGTTTATCTCAGAGGTCATCTACAAAAAACATGGCCAATCTTTTAGAGGAAGGGCTTATAACTAATGGACTCATTCAGTCCTGGGTAGGTGGTGGCCAAAAGTCAATGAATCCACTTTGCCTCCCTTTGCAAGAGAATTTTATCCGGGTCGCCCTCTCTCTCATTTAAAGGGATATGCTCCAAGGCAAAAAACGTAATTTTGGTTAGATCAAAAGAATGATAAAGGCCACTGTGTCTACTTATCGGAGTTTCCATTTTTTTCTTTTGAATAAGGGAAACATGGTCCCTTATTCTATGGAAAAAAGGCCTCTTAGTTTTTCCAACATAATAGGCACTGCAGTCACATTTCATGAGATATACGACGCCAATTGATTGGCAGTTGGTAAAAACTCTAGGCTTGAAAATTACCCCATTGGGAAGAAGAATTTCAGTGGAATTGTACAAAAATTTACAAAAGTCACAACGGCCACAAGGGGCCGTACCTTTGCGTAAGATCTTATTGGTGGAGGATTGTAAATGGCTGTGAACCAATTGGTCTTTAATGGACCTGGACTTTCTGTAGGTGATTTGCGGATATGGTTGAATGTACTTAGAAATAACTTCGTCAGCAGATAGTAAGGGCCAGAATTTGCTGATAATATTCCTGACCTTTTGATGTTCTCCAGAAAACCTGGTAATCAGACGTACCTGCTGACCAACTGGTTTAGTCTTTTTAGAATGTACGAGATCAATTCTATTTTTCATTTTGGCTCGTCGATAAGCCTTTTTAAGGACTGAACGGCTATAACCCCTATTCAACAATCGAGATTGTAAAGCCTTAGCCTCAGTTTCAAAATCTCGTTCCAAACTACATTTTCGTTTGATTCTCAAATACTGGCTGTATGGTATACTCTGCACTAAAGATTTTGGTTGCGAATTGGCAGCATGCAAGATTGTATTGCCAGCAGATGACTTTCGAAAAAGTGACGATCCTAAAGTGCCATCTGGATTTGCATAAATGGAGATATCCCAAAAATGTATGGTTTGTTGATCACAAGTCATTATAAATTTTAGATTGTAACGATTGTTTGTTAGTTTAGACATGAAGCTTGACAGATCTTGTCTGGAACCCGTCCAGACCACAAAAATTTTGACGATAAATCGACGCCAAACGAGAACATGCCAAAAATGATCTTGAAATTCATCAGAAGAGAAAATCTCCCGCTCCCACCCCCCCAGGTACCGATTGGCGTACGATGGGGCACACTTGGTCCCCATCGCAACACCCTGCACCTGGAGGTAGTGGGAGCGGTCGAATACAAAGATATTATTCATCAAAATGAATAAAAGTAAATCCAAAATAAATTTGTTATATCTTAAAGCCCCAGGTCCACGTTCAGATAGGAAGCCCTCCACAACTCTGACCCCCCACTCATGGGGGATGGAGTTGTAGAGGGCCTCCACATCAATGGATTTTTCCGTGTTGCATCTAATATAGCCTCTCCTCTGTGGTCACCAAAATCTACTCCACTTATGTGAGCATCCCGGACCCCAGTTTCAGTTAATTGATCTATTTCATCTATAATATACAGGTACTATTGACTTTCCTATGCGGTTATGTGGTTTTCTGTCTGTATCATTTTTGTTTGTGAATGTTTTGATTATTGTGTAAAGATAATCTATTTGTGTACACTTTTTGTATATTCATGCTGTACATCTTATGTTTCAGTTATACTTGACAAAGACTCCTAAAGAAGCCAGTTAAATTGGCGAAACGTCGAAATTATTTTGTCTGTATACTATTTTGGTTATCAGATGTAAAATAGATTAAATGAATTTTATTACATGTTCATATATATATGTAGCGGCCACCTCCACTCCCCTCTTTCTCTCGTCTCGTTTCTTTCTCTTGTCTAGGGGTACCTTAGAGGGGAGAGAGCGGGGACACCATGCCTGGCTTCCACCACAGGTGTTAGTGCGGTATAAGCAACGGTTTTGTATTACCTTCGGGTCAGTGCTGTGCACCTGGATCCTCCCTCCAAGAGTCACCGTGAACAATATCCGTTAGAAAAGCTCCACACCATTAAAGTTCAACACTCCTTTATTCTCCTTATCTTAACACAAACAGTTGAACTCCCTTGATAGAACAGAACAGAAAAGGAGGTGTGGATGCGAACAGGCCCAGACACAATGTAGGTTGCCACTTCCCTTCCTGGAAGTGTGTCCTGGTCTCCGCACGAGGGTGAATTTCCTTCCAGGCGGTCTCCGACGAGAGACTCACTTGTCACCGGCAATATGCTGCACCGGGTCTTCAAATGAGGAGCTCCCCCCGGTCCATTGCGCCTTCCGGATTCGGGTACCCAATCCCTGGGTACCCTAGGATCTCCTTCCCTCGCAGAACCCAGTGTTGGGCACTGAGCTCCGGACCTCCATCCAAGTACCTCATCCCAGGCTAAAGGTGCCTGGGATGGAACTCGACCCCCGCTGTCCTCTAGGCCTAAGCCACCCAGAGGAGCGACACGACCCACCGTCCGCAAGCTGAAGGTGCCTGGGACTTCGACCCCGTGACCAAGATGACCGACCCCTTTATACCCTCTCCCAGCAAGCACGGCGGGTTCCCCCGCCCCACCATACCGCTGCCGAGGGAGGACAAAAAGGAGGACGGCACACAGCGATAATCCAACCCAACCCAGGGTGACAGCGCCACCCAATGGGCCGCGGTGAATTACACATCATTGGTGTCACTTCCAAATTCAAATTTACACCCCGGAAAGTACATACCCGCTACATATATTTTTCTAAAATCTATATATTTTAATGAAAAAATAAAATTTTATATTTTTGATACATACTGTGTTTTCTTGCACCGTTAAAAATCCCATTCATTCATATTCATTGTGCTCATAAAGTGACTGTTTATTCTAGAAGAAATATATACAAAACATCCAAGAGTACATACAGTGTACAAAAGGTAGAATAATAAAAACAATCACATTATATTCAGCACTAAAAGAGATTTTTTTTGTCCTTTTTTATTTGGAAAAAAAAAAAACCCACATAAACAAAACAACCAGAGCTTGTTGATGGACATTTTATACAAGATGACATACTTTTTCTACTTTCGGATATAATAAAACAGAAAATCCCAAGCTCAAACTAAAACCATTAAGACTCTTGGTCGGTTCAAAGTTGTAAAAGTTTAAAAAGAATATACATTAAGGCCTTTATATTACGCATATTACATATTTTTCATATTTTTTCTATTCATGTACAGGTATATTATGAACGAGAGAGAGACCATTTTGTCTCTAAAGTTAAGTTCATGACTAATGATATGCTATGAACAATACTTTGGTTTTTACTTTCTCTTTAAGAGGTTAACCCAAATTCACTATCTTTAAAAGTTAAAATCAGATTCATATGCATGAAAAGTCTTTGTTCTTATGTCTCACTAAGGTGTCTAGTTGTACCAGTCTCCAAGGTTATAACTCAAAGCTTTGGAACACTTAAGAAAATATACCAGTTAACGGGACATGAGCTTATAGTATTGTCTCTGTATAATAAAGCCAAAGGGCTCATCCACAAAAAAGCTGTTGTATTGTATATCTTAAATTGTTTCTTTCAAATATCTTAACAATGTATCTGTACCAGTAATACATGTATAAACCCATGTATGCATATATATAGATTAGTATTAGGGAGTTGTATACATGATATTATATTAGTGGGATAGCATTAGAAACTGCTTAAACTTACATTCCAGTGATTGGTTTCAAGGAATTTCCCAAACCATTAGCTAATGGTGCAGGTTAATGTTAATCATAAACATTCACACCTATAAATCTGAAGAAGATGCTAGGTTGTCTGGGATACTTGACATGTGTTTGACACCCTTAGACAACTAATTGTGCTTTTCTAAGCTTGGTCAAAAAGGGGTCATAAATTTTATTAGGCCTCGTGACATTAGGAATTATTCCTTATACACCACTGCCCCTACAGGTTAAGAATGACATTGTTCAAGATGGCGTTTATTTGGTTGCTAAGACAACCTTCCAAAAACTCTGTCATTTGACTCGTCAATTACGTAGTAATGTAATATACACACCCACTTTTTGGAGTAAGATAAAAGTAGGAAGAGTTTAGGGAGTAGGGGGGAGCTCGATCTCTGGAAGGAAGGTCTGGCTGAGGAGATTTCTCTGAGGGAACAGGTCACTCTACACAGGGATGACCTCTGAAGGCACTAACTCTCTGAAAATATCTCTCTCGGGAGTCTACATCTGAAGGAAGCTGGAAGGAGGAGATCTTAAATGCAAACATGTAGCAATGGTGAAAAAAGTCCCTCTTGGGACTTTGATTCTCAAACAGACAGAACTCTTAACTACTGGTAACGTATAAATCTTTTATTTATACCTTTGGTAATGGAGTTGTTTTTGCATACACATAACTAAAACCATTTAAATATATATGGCAAAGCAATTTGGAATTATCTTATTTTTAATTGCAGTATAAAATAATGATATTCCAAATATTAAGACACATACCCTAAATTCTTTAAAAAGCTAGAGCTGAGTTGGTACAATGGATTTATTGTGATATATGTGTAAAATAAATTTAACATAAGTATTGATTGAATTATCTAACTGTGTGTAATTTGACATTTGGTCTGCACATGCTGAGAGTATAAAGAGGAGATCTGTTTGTCTTGAGAAAGATAACAGTGTTAAAGTAAACCGAATTTGTTTACACCTTCCGTGAAGTAACGGAAAGACATTTCACAAGTAGTGATGAGCCGAACACCCCCGGGTTCGGTTCGCACCAGAACCCGCGAACGGACCGAAAGTTCGAACGAACATTAGAACCCTATTAAATACAATGGATGCGAACGTTCGAATTCTAAAGTGCTAATTATAAAAACTATTATGCATGTTATTGTCCTAAAAAGGGTTTGGGAACCCGGGTTCTGCACCAGGGGACATGTATCAATGCAAAAATAAGTTTTAAAAACGGTCGTTTTCCGGGAGCAGTCATTTTAATGATGCATAAAGTGAAAAAAAAAAAGTCAAATATTCCTTTAAATATCGTACCTGGGGGGTGTCTAAAGTATGCCTGTGAAGTGCCACGTGTTTCCCGTGTTTAGAACTGTCCCTGCACAAAATGACACTTCTAAAGGAAAAAAAAGCCATTTAAAACTGCTTGCGGCTTTAATGTAATGTCTGGTCCCGGTAATATGGATGAAAATCTTTAAGAAAAATGGCATAGCTACCCCATGACCCCCCCCCTACCCCAGCCCATTACCAGCCCCTTTGGGTCTTGTATGGATATTAAGGGGAACCCCGCACATAAAATAAAAAAGGCCCTATATACTCAGAACAGCCGTATACAGGCGGTGCATACAAGACAGGGACTGTAGGTTTGTTCTTATGTAGAATCTGTTTGTAATTTTGAACAGGTACATTGTTGAAGTGTAGCTCCAGACCAAAAATCTATTTTTAAACTTTTTGGAAAACATAGGTAAGGGTTATCACCCCTGTAACATTTGTTTTGCTGTCTGTGCCCCTGTTCAGAACATTTCACCTCACTTTCCGTCCTAATGACAACTGTTTTTGAAATGTGGTGTTTTTCTTGAAACAAGGATTGCTGATAAAGCATCAGTACAGAGGAGACACCTTTCTCCCATATTTATTCTTACAGGAGAGAATTTTCCTTCCTAGTGGTAGATTTCCTCTCACTTCCTGTTGTCTTCTTGCGTTTGCAAGTAGGAGTCGTTTGTAAGTTGGATGTTTGAAAGTAGGGACCTGCCGTATATACTCTGCAGAAATAGGCCCCTTAGTTGTTGGTGTTGGCACAACACTGTAAGCACTCACAGTTACTCTTGGTTGGTGCTGGAACGCCCTGCTGTCAACTATTATATCAGGAATTTTAATTACATATAATTGTTGAACAGTGGTAGTAAAAATTGGGCCTTTGATGGTGGTGCTGGTGCCACAACACTGTAAGCCCTGACAGTTACTCTTGGTGGGTGCAGCAATGGGCCCTGCTGTGAATTATTAGATCAAGAATTGTAATTACATGCCCCTGTTGAACAGGGGCTGAAAAATTGGGCCTTAGGCACTGGTGGCACAACACTGCAACCCTTCACAGATACTGTACTTGGAGCACAGCAATGAGCCCTGTTGCAAAGTATTGCTTCAAAAATTGTAATGACACGCCCCTGTTAAACAGGGGCTGAAAAATTGGGCCTTAGGCACTGGTGGCACAACACTGCAACTCCTCACAGATACTGTACTTGGAGCACAGCAATGAGCCCTGTTGCAAAGTATTGCTTCAAAAATTGTAATTACACGCCCCTGTTAAACAGGGGCTGAAAAATTGGGCGTTAGGCACTGGTGGCGGCACCCATAAACAAAAATGATCTTCCAAGCTATCATCATCAATCGTATCATTGAGGACTCGGAGGAGGAGGATAGCCAGTCAACATAACAGCACAGGCACTCAGCATCAGCATCAGTCTTGAAGGGATGTGACATTTTAAAATCAATTAGTCTGTTATATCAGCATCAGGTGTGTGGTAGCTGGTGGTGATCCAAGACTGGTTCATCTTGATGAAAGTCAGTCGATCAACCGAGTCGGTGGACAGGCGCACCCTGTGATCCGTGACAAATCCTCCAGCAGCACTGAATGTGCGTTCCGAAAGAACGCTGGATGCAGGACAGGCCAGTAGCTCAATTGCATACTGTGCAAGCTCTGGCCAGTGATCCATCCTCAAGACCCAGTAAGCCAGAGGATTTTCGGTGGGGAAGGTGTCCAAGTCTGACCTTGCCCCTAGATATTCCTGCACCATGTTTATCAGACGCTGGCGATGGTTGCTGGAACCGATCATACTTTGGGGCTGCGGACTAAAGAATTGTCTGAACGCATCGGTCAGACGGCCACCTTCCCCACCGCTCCTTCTTTGACTGGCCGAAGCCTCAGCAACTCGTTGTCCAGGACCAGGAGTTTGCAACCTCCCAGTCTCTGGGAACGCGTTGCACAGACCTTTCTGCAAGGCCTCCCGGAGTTGTCTCATCCTCTGCTCCCTCTGCGACGGTAACATAAGGTCCGCAACCTTACCCTTGTACCGTGGATCAAGGAGAGTGGCCAGCCAGTAATGGTCCCTCTCCTTGATCCGAAGAATACGAGGATCCTTCCGCAGACTTTGCAGGATCAGGGAGGCCATGCAGCGTAGGTTTGCTGAGGCATTCGCTCCGGAGTCCTCTGGGTCACTAAGGACGACATGATCCGCAGCCACCTCCTCCCAGCCACGTACAAGTCCACTGGTTTCTTGGGACTGTAAATCATCCCTAAAAGACTGCTGCTGATGATGCTGAGTGCCAGCCTCCACCTCCATGCTGACACAATCCTCCTCCTCCTCCTCCTCCTCCTCCTCCTCCTCTTCCTGTGCGATGGGTGGGACAGAAGGAACACTGTCTGGGTAAAGGGGGCCTTGAGAGGCAAGGAAGTCCTCCTCTTCCTGCCTCTGTTCTGCCTCAAGTGCCCTGTCCATTATTCCACGCAGCGTGTGCTCCAACAGGTGGACAAGAGGTACAGTGTCACTGATGCATGCACTGTCACTGCTCACCATCCTCGTGGCCTCCTCAAATGGTGCCAGGACAGTGCATGCATCCCTGATCATGCCCCACTGGCGTGGAGAAAAAAAACCAAGCTCCCCTGACCCTGTCCTGGTGCCGTAGTCGCACAGGTACTCATTGATGGCCCTCTGCTGCGTGTGCAGCCGCTGCAGCATGGCCAACGTTGAGTTCCACCTGGTGGGCATGTCACATATAAGGCGGTTCTTGGGCAGGTTCAACTCCTTTTGCAGCTCAGCCAGGCGAGCACTGGCATTATAAGATCTGCGGAAATGCACACAGACTTTCCTGGCCTGCCTCAGGACATCCTGTAAGCCCGGGTACCTGCCCAAGAAGCGCTGCACCACCAGGTTAAGGACGTGAGCCACACAGGGCACATGGGTCAGTTGTCCCTGTCGGAGGGCGGAGAGGAGGTTGGTGCCATTGTCGCAAACCACCATTCCTGGCTTAAGCTGGCGTGGCGTCAACCACCTCTCGGCCTGGCCCTGCAGAGCAGACAGGACCTCTGCCCCAGTGTGGCTTCTGTCCCCCAAACACACCAGCGCAAGCACGGCATGGCATCTTTTTGCCTGCGTACTTGCGTAGCCCCGTGAACGGCTACGGAGCACCGCTGGTTCATAGGACAAACCACAGGAAGAGGCCATGGAGGAAGAAGAAGAGGAGGGGGTGGAGGAGAGAGGTGTGTCACAACCAGTAGTAGCATTTTGGAGGCGTGGCGGTGGGACAACCTCCAACACTACTGCACCTTGTCCTGAATCCTTCCCAGCTGCCAAAAGAGTGACCCAATGGGCCGTGAAAGAAAGGTAACGTCCCTGTCCATGCCTGCTGGACCATGAGTCAGCGGTAATATGCACCTTACCGCTGACCGCCCTGTCCAGCGAGGCCAAGACATTGCCTTCCACATGCCGGTAGAGAGCCGGAATAGCCTTCCGTGAGAAAAAGTGGCGTTTGGGAACCTGCCACTGAGGAACCGCACATTGCACAAACTCACGGAAGGGGGCCGAGTCTACCAACTGAAAAGGCAGCAGTTGAAGCGCTAGCAATTTAGCCAAGCTAGCATTCAACCGCTGGGCATGTGGATGGCTGGGAGTGAACTTCTTTCGACGGTCCAGCAGCTGGGGCAGGGAAATTTGCCTGCTAGAATCGGACGTCGGTGTACTGCTAGCAGAGTGGGCGCAAGTACTTGGCTGTGACACACCTAATTCTACACCTTCATTCCTCTCAGTGCATGTTTCAGAGAGGACTGAAGTTATAGTGGGGTTGGAGATCCCAGCTGATGCGGTGCAAGGAGAGGTCCGCTTGGTTCTTTGGTGTGGGTCTTTGAGGTAGGCTTGCCAACGAGCTGCATGGCAGGTCAACATATGTCTGGTCAGGCATGTGGTACCCAAGCGGCTGATGTTTTGGCCACGCGATATACGCTTGAGACATATGTTGCAAACAGCAGCTGTGCGATCTGATGCACTAGCCTCAAAAAAGGCCCACACCAAAGAACTTTTTGAATGACGGGCAGAGGCAGCGCCCTGCACAGGCGGAGCTCTGCGGTGTGATTCCGTCGGTGTACTGCCCTTACGCTGGCCACCAAAGGGCATCCTGCCTCGTTGGAGATGTGCCTCCTCCTCATCCTCCTCCTCCTCCTCTCTCCTATTAGGCACCCACGTGGAGTCATTGACCTCATCATCCCCTCCCTCCTCATCACTGGAGCCAATCTGGCAGTATGCTGCAGCTGCTGGAACATGACTGCCAGATTGGTGTCCTTCTTGAGCATCCCCTCTGTCTGCTCTCACGCTACTGCCTTCCTCTAGCTGGGTTTCATCATCAGACCCTTCGAAACGCTGGGCATCCTCCTGGAGCATGTACCCAACACTGTGCTGAAACAGTTCGGGGGACTCCTCAGGAGGAGGACATGGTGGGTCTAGGGAAGGAGTGACTGATGATTTGTCTGACATTGATACCAGGGAAGACGACGCTTTGGCAGCTGCTTTTCCAGTACCCTGAGCCTGGGTGAGAGAGGATGAGGAGGAGGAGGAGGGCTTGGTCATCCACTCTACCAAGTCTTCGGCATGATGTGGCTCAACATGTCCAGCTGCCGAAAAGAAGGACAAGCGTGTCCCATGGCCATGTGCTGATGACAATGCACCGCGTCCACGACCAGCACTGTTGCCCCCAGACACAGAGCCTGCTTGCCCTCTTTTATTGCCTCCTGACTGTCTGCCTCTCCTTGTTTGCCTTCCAGACATTCTAATAGATGGCCTGCAGGGAGATGGGAAAAAAGCAATAAGGGCTACCTTCAGGTGTCCTTCTCTGTCCCTTGAAACAAGGACTTTCACAGTGAAAGAAACTGACACTGTCCCTACCTAGAGTTTTCTGTCCCTAGAATAAATGTTTTTTTTAATCACAATATAGCACAAGGACAATTCACTCAATGTCTCTCCAGGTCCCTGGAAACAAGGACTTGCAGAGTGAAAGAAACTGACACTGTCCCTACCTAGAGTTTTCTGTCCCTAGAATAAATGTTTTTTTTAAGCACAATATAGCACAAGGACAATTAACTCACTGTCCTTACAGGTCCCTGGAAACAAGGACTTGCAGAGTGAAAGAAAAAAAACACTCTCCCTACCTACAGTTTTCTGTCCCTAGAAAAAATGTTTTTTTTAATCACAATATAGCACAAGGAAAATTAACTCACTGTCCTTACAGGTCCCTGGAAACAAGGACTTGCAGAGTGAAAGAAACTGACACTGTCCCTACCTAGAGTTTTCTGTCCCTAGAATAAATGTTTTTTTTAAGCACAATATAGCACAAGGACAATTAACTCACTGTCCTTACAGGTCCCTGGAAACAAGGACTTGCAGAGTGAAAAAAAAAAAACACTCTCCCTACCTAGAGTTTTCTGTCCCTAGAAAAAATGTTTTTTTTAAGCACAATATAGCACAAGGACAATTAACTCACTGTCCTTACAGGTCCCTGGAAACAAGGACTTGCAGAGTGAAAGAAACTGACACTGTCCCTACCTAGAGTTTTCTGTCCCTAGAATAAATGTTTTTTTTAATCACAATATAGCACAAGGAAAATTAACTCACTGTCCTTACAGGTCCCTGGAAACAAGGACTTGCAGAGTGAAAGAAACTGACACTGTCCCTACCTAGAGTTTTCTGTCCCTAGAATAAATGTTTTTTTTAATCACAATATAGCACAAGGAAAATTAACTCACTGTCCTTACAGGTCCCTGGAAACAAGGACTTGCAGAGTGAAAGAAACTGACACTGTCCCTACCTAGAGTTTTCTGTCCCTAGAATAAATGTTTTTTTTAAGCACAATATAGCACAAGGACAATTAACTCACTGTCCTTACAGGTCCCTGGAAACAAGGACTTGCAGAGTGAAAGAAAAAAAACACTCTCCCTACCTACAGTTTTCTGTCCCTAGAAAAAATGTTTTTTTTAATCACAATATAGCACAAGGAAAATTAACTCACTGTCCTTACAGGTCCCTGGAAACAAGGACTTGCAGAGTGAAAGAAACTGACACTGTCCCTACCTAGAGTTTTCTGTCCCTAGAATAAATGTTTTTTTTAATCACAATATAGCACAAGGACAATTAACTCACTGTCCTTACAGGTCCCTGGAAACAAGGACTTGCAGAGTGAAAGAAACTGACACTGTCCCTACCTAGAGTTTTCTGTCCCTAGAATAAATGTTTTTTTTAAGCACAATATAGCACAAGGACAATTAACTCACTGTCCTTACAGGTCCCTGGAAACAAGGACTTGCAGAGTGAAAGAAAAAAAACACTCTCCCTACCTACAGTTTTCTGTCCCTAGAAAAAATGTTTTTTTTAATCACAATATAGCACAAGGAAAATTAACTCACTGTCCTTACAGGTCCCTGGAAACAAGGACTTGCAGAGTGAAAGAAACTGACACTGTCCCTACCTAGAGTTTTCTGTCCCTAGAATAAATGTTTTTTTTAATCACAATATAGCACAAGGACAATTAACTCACTGTCCTTACAGGTCCCTGGAAACAAGGACTTGCAGAGTGAAAGAAACTGACACTGTCCCTACCTAGAGTTTTCTGTCCCTAGAATAAATGTTTTTTTTAAGCACAATATAGCACAAGGACAATTAACTCACTGTCCTTACAGGTCCCTGGAAACAAGGACTTGCAGAGTGAAAGAAACTGACACTGTCCCTACCTAGAGTTTTCTGTCCCTAGAATAAATGTTTTTTTTAATCACAATATAGCACAAGGAAAATTAACTCACTGTCCTTACAGGTCCCTGGAAACAAGGACTTGCAGAGTGAAAGAAACTGACACTGTCCCTACCTAGAGTTTTCTGTCCCTAGAATAAATGTTTTTTTTAATCACAATATAGCACAAGGAAAATTAACTCACTGTCCTTACAGGTCCCTGGAAACAAGGACTTGCAGAGTGAAAGAAACTGACACTGTCCCTACCTAGAGTTTTCTGTCCCTAGAATAAATGTTTTTTTTAAGCACAATATAGCACAAGGACAATTAACTCACTGTCCTTACAGGTCCCTGGAAACAAGGACTTGCAGAGTGAAAGAAAAAAAACACTCTCCCTACCTACAGTTTTCTGTCCCTAGAAAAAATGTTTTTTTTAATCACAATATAGCACAAGGAAAATTAACTCACTGTCCTTACAGGTCCCTGGAAACAAGGACTTGCAGAGTGAAAGAAACTGACACTGTCCCTACCTAGAGTTTTCTGTCCCTAGAATAAATGTTTTTTTTAATCACAATATAGCACAAGGACAATTAACTCACTGTCCTTACAGGTCCCTGGAAACAAGGACTTGCAGAGTGAAAGAAACTGACACTGTCCCTACCTAGAGTTTTCTGTCCCTAGAATAAATGTTTTTTTTAAGCACAATATAGCACAAGGACAATTAACTCACTGTCCTTACAGGTCCCTGGAAACAAGGACTTGCAGAGTGAAAGAAAAAAAACACTCTCCCTACCTACAGTTTTCTGTCCCTAGAAAAAATGTTTTTTTTAATCACAATATAGCACAAGGAAAATTAACTCACTGTCCTTACAGGTCCCTGGAAACAAGGACTTGCAGAGTGAAAGAAACTGACACTGTCCCTACCTAGAGTTTTCTGTCCCTAGAATAAATGTTTTTTTTAATCACAATATAGCACAAGGACAATTAACTCACTGTCCTTACAGGTCCCTGGAAACAAGGACTTGCAGAGTGAAAGAAACTGACACTGTCCCTACCTAGAGTTTTCTGTCCCTAGAATAAATGTTTTTTTTAAGCACAATATAGCACAAGGACAATTAACTCACTGTCCTTACAGGTCCCTGGAAACAAGGACTTGCAGAGTGAAAGAAACTGACACTGTCCCTACCTAGAGTTTTCTGTCCCTAGAATAAATGTTTTTTTTAATCACAATATAGCACAAGGAAAATTAACTCACTGTCCTTACAGGTCCCTGGAAACAAGGACTTGCAGAGTGAAAGAAACTGACACTGTCCCTACCTAGAGTTTTCTGTCCCTAGAATAAATGTTTTTTTTAATCACAATATAGCACAAGGAAAATTAACTCACTGTCCTTACAGGTCCCTGGAAACAAGGACTTGCAGAGTGAAAGAAACTGACACTGTCCCTACCTAGAGTTTTCTGTCCCTAGAATAAATGTTTTTTTTAAGCACAATATAGCACAAGGACAATTAACTCACTGTCCTTACAGGTCCCTGGAAACAAGGACTTGCAGAGTGAAAGAAACTGACACTGTCCCTACCTAGAGTTTTCTGTCCCTAGAATAAATGTTTTTTTTAAGCACACTATAGCAGAAGCACAAAACACACTGACACTCTCCCTACCTATCCTTCTCTTTCCCTAAACTAAAGGAATCCAGGTTAAGCAAGAAAGAAATAACAGTCACTGTCCCTGCCTATGCTACTCTATCCCTGCTCCGGAACACACTACACTAGGCCGCCGTGCTGGCGGCCTTTTATAGTGTGGGGCGTGTACTAAACACCCTCAGCAATAATTGGCCACAGGCATCCTGCCTGTGGCCAATCATTGCTCTCCTCGCTGCCGGCGCTGTGATTGGCCAAGCATGCGGGGTCACAGTGCATGCTTGGCCAATCACAGCGCCTGGATGACACTGCGATGGCGTAGTGCATTGTGGGCCGTTCGCGTCACTCGAATTTGGCGCGAACGGCCCAAATCGTTCGATCTTCGTCGAACGATCGAACAGCCAATGTTCGAGTCGAACGTATGTTCGACTCGAACACGAAGCTCATCCCTATTCACAAGTTACCAAGTTTTTTTTTTTTCCATAAATGATTTTATTGGAAGAAAAATAAGGGTACATGTACATACAAGCTCATAAACATTTCATGAATAACCAACACTTAAAAAGAGCAATGTCCGGTATCTGAATGAGAGCAAGTAATCCTGCAAATGAATGCAAAGATCCTCCGTAGACCAATATCAGCAGGCCTATCCGGGGTCATGAAGTTACCAAGTTTTAAATGTACAAGTATCATTTAAGTAGTGAACTGTGAATATACCTTGTCATATAGAGTTTGCATAGAAATGTATGTAAATATTATTTGAACATTAACCATCATTTATCTCTGATTGTAGAAGTATATCATTTATTTGTTTTATCATGAAATATACCTGATTTTAATTTGCACTGTACTTTAGTTAATAAATATATATATCATTTTAAATATTCATTTGTGTTACTTGTCTTCAAACTAGCACGGATAAAGAACTCTTGATTTCTTGTTTGATATTGTAGGCAGTTGTAAATCTCCCAAATCACAGATTTACATATTTCTATAAATACAATAATATTTTAATATTTCAGTATAAACATTCTGACATATTTGTAGGCACTGTGCTGAGACACGTCAATGTTTCTGACACAGTCTATCCATCACTAACTGCGGGGGAGCAAGACTAGGGTTATCCAGCCAATTTTGCCAAATGAGATTGAACTTTTTTGATGCATTTCCCTGGGGATAAGCTAGCTGTTGTTCTCTAAGTAAGAGGGAACTAACATAAGCAACCCACTGTGTCTTGGTGTCTGTATGTGCTATCCGAAGTCAGACAATTCGCTTTCTAGCTATGTATGATAACCTGGTTACCATAATGTAAATACCCTTTGGATACATTTCAGCATCAATCACGCCTAATAGGCACACTAATAGTAGCCAGACCTTATTATTTGTCTCAGCTGTTCGTAGGCCTTTATATATGCAAGTTGACTGATGATCAGGACTTGGATAAGTGTTGACAGAACACAAAAATAGGTACAAGAGCTGGCAGTTTGTGGCCAAAAATCTGTTTGGGGTACCCTACTAGTCAAGAACTGACCTGAGTTTAGTGTGTGGCTCACATGATGATGAAAATTTGTTTTATGCTATGGACTTGTTGTTCGTAAGCCATCCTGCAATGAAACCATTTGTTTACTGCCTTGCTGAATAAAAGTTCAGGACAACTCTGCCTAGACTGTTCCTGAGTGTCCCTGTCACATACATGTGTAGTGCACCCCTGAAAGAGCTGCAGATGATACCTGATTCCTTTCCACAAGGTTTGTGCTCACAAAGCCAGGCACACAGCATTTTCTCCATTCCACTGCCTCCAACAGATCAGTCTGGGAGTGTCTTTTGTATGGTTTATTGCACAAATAAACTTGAATGAGGTAAAGTGAGCATAGAATACCCCATCATTTGCTGAACTGACTTATTTGAGGTCTCTCTATTCAGACTGATCTGTGCAAAATGTCTCACACAACTCTCTCCTCTCTGAAGGGTGCCTACAACATCATTTAAAGAACTGAGAACTGCACACAGTCACTAAGGTCCTTTACTCACAATGCCACAGTATCATCGGCTGCCACCTTCTGATATACACCTCGCACTCTTCAGTGAGGGAGACACAGATTCACAATACCACAGGACAGCTGGACACTTTGCCCCCCCCCCAACTTACAATGAGTACTCTTCAGTGAGCTCTCCAGACCCCAAAAAAAACTCCCAGACTTTGCGAATAGGCTGCCCCGGCTTAAGCTTCAGCTTGGACCTCGATGACTTGGTCTTCTCTAGCAGGAGGATCCACACACTCTGTCCCAGGCCTTACAAGCTCTCCAGCCACCTACTGGACACACCTCCTTAGGGATTGGTTGGTTCCACATATATATTTAAACTGCCTCTCTATTCTTCTTCCCACTATGATTCTAGAATCCTCTAGAATGCAGGTAAAAATAATCAGATCAGCAGCCTTTGATAGACTGAGCAGACTAGACCAAGAAAACCCTGCTCCACTGACTACAGAGGAGCTAAATTAAATTACCTAGCTAGGAGGGTGCTACACATGGTTTACCGCTGCCAATACCAGTTGAGTCTGTCTATCTTACAATATCAACATAGTAATTGTACCTTCTTTCTTTTTATCCCAGTGTAGATCTCTGGAACATTTCAGGGCTCCCTGAATAGAATGCTATTTTAAGGCTCCTTACTCTAAAACATAAGATGCGTGTAAGGTGTAGAATATGTACTACACGAAACACACTTTTGTGGGAAGTAATCAGTCACTACCAATCCGTTAAACGTGATGTAGAAATTTAGAAGTCACCTTGTTATGCAGCCAAAAATCTTCATATTAGCTAAAAATATCAGAATTGTTTTAAGAAAATAATACTTGCCTGAATAGACAGGAATGGTCCTATAAAGAAAGAGGAAGTATTCAATCATTTTAAGGTCCTCCTCTACCATTTCCTTCCATCTCCTGTAGAAGTGGATCAATCAGGTCGGGATGCCAACTGTTTGGGATTTGTTAGGACAGTTCCACATCTCGGCTCTCTATCCCACCAATGCTGTGTCCTGGACCATGCCCTAGGATCACAGAATCAGTTTTATTTGAGTTACTGCACATTTAGCAGTAACTACACAAGGCAATAATTGTAGGGATGACCGCATATTTAAAGCCAGGGCATAGGTGACACCACCATCCCATAAAGTGGGCATGATGGGCCAGCCTATTTAGAAGCAGGGTCTGGACAGGACCACACCATTAAGAGGGAATGATTTGGGCACTCCCAGAGATGTGGACTGTGGGTGGGGTTAACAATGTCCCAGGGGCATGGATGATAATGTTGGTAAATATGCTCAGGGAAAGCCAGATACATTAGTATGCAAACTTCAATACAGAGGGAACCTTTGTTAGATGGGTAACCCTCTCCCTCCTATTGTTTAATAAGAAGTGTGAAAGTATTAAATACTGTATATGGATATTAGTTGTTTTATACATTCCAGGGATGGATGTGTAGGCCGTACATTGTATGGAAGTTAATACAAAGTTTCCAGATGTGTGGGATGTATGGCTATGTTGTGACACAGTACTGTAGATGGTACAAGGCAAAGCCTTAAAGAGTGCTCAGCTACCAGCAGTAATAGTAGATTTAGTACAATGACTAGTAATTATAAAACTGGTTGAACCAAAGTTGAAATAGCATAAAGCCTCGTACACACGACCGTTTTTCTCGGCAAGAAAACTGCTGGGAGAGCTTTTTGCCGAGAAAACCGTTCGTGTGTATAGTTTCTCGTCAAGAAAACTGCTGGAAATCTCGACGAGAAAAATAGAGAACATGCTCTCTATTTTCTCGTCGGGATTCTCGTCGGCCTGTTTCCCGACAAGAATACCGTGAGTGTGTATGCTTACCTGTCCAGGGAAACCCGCGCATGCTTGATGAGACTTCGACGCATGTGCGGTAGCATACAAGGGTAGTGTAGGGTGTAGCAAGATGGCGGCGACGGCATCGAATGTGACGAGCGCCGGCTCGTCGTAGTCGATGACGTCACCGCGTTCTTGCCATTCAAAAGAACGGCGGTTCTTTTGAATTGCGCGTGTGTACACAGGGCTTGGCAAGACAAGCTTGCCAGGAATCCTGTCGAGAAAACCGACGTATTTTTTTCGACGGGATTCCCGCCCGTGTGTACGAGGCTTGATACTTTGATTTGTGAACTTGCCCAAATGCCCTTTTCTAATGCAATTGCTTTAACTTTGCCTGAAACATGTCTGTGAAGTTTCTCATTTATCCAGGCCATGGTATAACTAGTAGCAGTTAGTCCCATATAGCTGGGCTTATTTTTCATTGTTGAAAACATCTCACCACCCATCCAAAAGACTTCTTGTGTGGTTGTAGGTAGGTGCAGTCTTTTTTCTCCACTGTAGGTGGAGCTCAACCGCAGAGGCATTGAAGTTGGAGGGGAAGACAAGAGGAACACGGTTCCTCTATGGTTTTCTGAGTCACTGGAGAAGCTATCCAATTGGATGCTGCCGCCCCATGTGACTCTGGCAGCCATCTTGGGTCAGGCAAAGCCTATTTAAAGAAGAACTCTGGGGTGGTGATTACATTTGCACAGAATTCCAGTATAGTGAGTTAGGCAAAACCGCTGACATTGTATTGCTTAAAACTGTATTTTTTTCCAAAACTTGTTGTTGTCATCATTCTGCTCTGAAAATTTCTCAGTCCCCAGGGTCCGGGAGGAGGTGTCTCAGAAGTGGCGATGTCACTTCCTATTAATGCTCATCACCACTCACTGAGACGACACATTCCAGATATAGAGGATATAGAGTCTGTGTGGGCGGGTCTGTGGGCCTGTGTGCAACGGATCTGTGTGCTATACAGTGGCTTCAGACTCTGTCCACCGATATCACTGTGCCCTGCTTTGCTCTCATTTTATGTCATAATGTTTCCCCTCAGTGTAAGCAGGAAGCTGATGTGATAAGGCTCGCTTTCTCTGAGTCGTGCACATCCTGGTCTGCCAGTGAAGCATCTGTCTCATAGGAGGCGGGACAGATCAGGAGTGCGGGTGACCAGAGCATCCAATGACACAGCACAGTGGGTGGATCAGACCAGCAGTCTGAGTCTCCTGGGTCCACCCACCTCATCGATCAGCAGCATGATTACGTGTCCACTGCCTCTGCTAAAAAGCTACAGAGGGGATTGTACAAGACCGGTGGCTGAGGAAATAGAGACATATAAGCCACCAGTCTTGTGAATAGGATATGAGGGAGACAGAGGGCTTTTCAATGAAGAAAAAAGGCCGGATATCTGACAGACAAAAGAACTGTGCATCGTAAGACCAACAGATTATTTAAAGGTATGGAAGCACCTGTACAAATATGTAATAAAGTTTTTGCCCAGTGTTCTTCGCGTGTGGGTAGTGTAGTGACAGGTCACCCTGTAGGCAAGTGCAGTCTATTTTTTCCACTGCACGTGGCGCTCAACCTCAGTGGCAGTGCAGAGGGAGAGGAAGTCAGGAGGAACATGGTTCACTGAGGCAGCGATTGCACTGGATGCTGATGGTCCATGTGACTCTGGTAGCCATCTTGGCTCAGGCAGTCTATTTAAGACCCTGGCTACTGGTTTTGGCGCACATTTAGGGTGTGGATAGTATAGGGGCAGGTTACATGTCTGTCAGGGACTGTATTAGCAGCAGGGAAAGGTTCCAGATGAGTAGGGAAAGCATAAGGCTCTGTCACTTTTCCTGGAAACCTCCTCACTTGGGCTTGGACCAACCAGGTCACATTCCACCCCTCAAGATAGATGCTGTCAGCCTCTGCTGGGCTTCCTTCCACCAGGCTTGTTGTGAACTGCTCTACTTCAACTTCAATACAAGTTTTTCCATGTGCACCTGAACTGAGTGTGTGTTATTGTGACCAAACCACACTGCACCCACCCACAAGCTTAACCTGGAACATTCCTAGATCATATTCGGGGGACCCTGCAAGGGGCAGAAAATTAAACCAATCGGCTACCAGAAACCTATTTAAAGGTCCAAAGGCTCCGCCATACGATACCTGTATGATTGGTCATCTCTCCCTTCAGAACAGGGGACACAGTCATAGCAGCAGATGGGTCTTCCTTTAAGAGGGGCTTTCCTGTATCCAGGCTGACAGCTGTTACTGCAGACAGAGACCAGTACCTGCTGAGGAGACATGATGGTTTATGAAGGAGTAGAAACCATTGTAGAAATGCCATGCACTACATCAGCCTTTCTCGACCTTTTCACACCAAAGGAACCCCTAAAATAATTTTCAGGTCTGTGTTCAGTGTTCCGCCTATCATGGACGTTCTCTAGTCCGAGGATGAAAAGACGTCTGTGATTGGCGGAACACTGAACACAGTGCCTGCTGGGAAACGGAGTCCGAAAATGAGAGGATCTCCGTGATAGGCGGAACACTCAACACAGTGTTTGCTGGAAACGCCTATCACAGAAGGGACCAGGAGAAAGGCGCGATATTTAAACAATGGACGCCGGCCGCAGTATAAGAAGATTTTCAGGTACACTCGGGCACAGGGAGGCTGCAATGGACAAAGTGAGGATGGGCACAGTAAGGTGGCAATGGGCACAGTGAGGTGGCAATGGGCACAGTGAGGTGGCACAGTGAGGTGGCAATGGGCACAGTAAGGTTGGGCAATTGGCACAGTGAGGTGCCAAAGGCCACATCCCCCCCCCCCCTCAGGCTTATACTCGAGTCAATACGTTTTCCCAGTTTATTGGGGTAATATTAGGTACCTCGGCTTATATTTGGGTCGGCTTATACTCGAGTATATACGGTAAGACTATAGATAGGACCTAAAAATAAGCCCCACAGTTGTAGCAAAGTACTAATGTGTGTATGCATCAATAAAGTGCAAAGTGCTCAAAATACATAATAATCTATACACATAATACATTTCATAATATTAAAATAACAGTCCATCATAGTAGTGCTCCAAAAATGTCTTCAAGGGAAAAAATAACAATATATGTATATATGTAAAAATAAAAATTCATAAATATGAAGAATAATAATTCATCAACCAAAAATATGTAAGGATGGCATTTAGTGACATCTTGTATGCTCATCCAATGTGATAATAACACCAAATGTGATCCTCCACCAGTCGTACCAAGATGACTCACCGGATCAAATGGCTGGTAAGATTATAAACCAGCAGCTGCGCCTTTTTGCATTCAATGCTTAGATCCAAGGTGCTGTTAGCAATGCACAAGGTCCTCTCCAGCGCAGCTGCTGGTTTATAATCTTACCAGCCATTTGATCTGGTGAGTCCTCTTGGTACGACTGGTGGAGGATCACATTGGGTGTTATTATCACATTGGATCGGCATACAAGATATTACTGAATGTCACCATTATATTTTTTATCGATGAACTATTGTTCTTCACGTTTATGAATTTTTATATTTACATATACAGTATATATATATATATATATATATATATATATATATATATATAGTTATTTTTTTCCTTGAAGACATTTCTGGAGCACTACTATGATGGACTTTGTTATTTTTATATTATGAAATGTATTATGTGTATAGATTATTATGGATTTTGAGCACTTTGCATTTTATTGATGCATACACACATTAGTAATTCACTACAATTGTGGGGCTTATTTTTAGGTCCTATCTATAGTCCTATCTTATTTTTCACTGTTAAGTAATATTCAATAGGGTTTAATTTATATTTATTTTTGATCAGCGCTACTTCCTTTTTGTTTTTTCGTTACATACACTATAATGCCAAAAGTATTGGGACACCTGCCTTTACACGCACTTTAACTTTAACCACCACGCGCCGGCTGTACGACTATATACGGCCGCGAGGTGGCTCTACAAATCTGGGAGGCCGTCTTTTTACGGCCTCCGCTTCTTTGGCCACTGGGGGGCGCGCGAGCGCCGCCGGCGGCGCGTCACTGTAATGCCGATGCGAGTGCCTGGCGGTCGCGATGTCCGCCATGCACCCGCGATCGGCGGTTACACAGACAAGGACATGGATCTGTGTGTGTAAACACACAGATCCATGTCCTGTCAGGGAGAGAGGAGACCGATGCTGTGTCCCTTGTACATAGGGACACAGATCGGTCTCCTCCCCCAGTCGGTCCCCTCCCCCCACAGTAAGAATCACCAATAGGGAATACATTTAACCCCTTCCTCACCCCCTAGTGTTAACCCCTTCCTTGCCGGTCACATTTATACAGTAATCAGTGCATATTTATAGCACTGTTCGCTGTATAAATGTGAATGGTCCCAAAAATGTGTCAAAAGTGTCCGCTGTGTCCGCCATAATGTCGCAGTCATGAAAAAAATCAGTGATTGCCGCCATTACTAATAAAACATTTTTTTTTATAAAAATGCCATAAATCTATCCCCTATTTTGTAAACGCTATAACTTTTGCGCAAACCAATCAATAAACGCCGATTGCGATTTTTTTTTACGAAAAATATGTGGAAGAATACGTATCGGCCTAAACTGAGGAAAAAAATATATATAAAAAAAAATTGGGATATTTATTATAGCAAAAATCAATTTTTTTTGTGTTTTTTTCAAAATTGTCGCTATTTCTTTGTTTGTAGCGCAAAAAATAAAAACCGCAGAGGTGATCAAATACCACCAAAAGAAAGCTATATTTGTGGGAAAAAAAGGACGTCAATTTTTTTTGGGAGCCACGTTACACGACCGCGCAATTGTCATTCAAAGCGTGACAGTGCCGAAAGCTGAAATTTCGCCTGGGCAGGAAGGGGGTATTTGTGCCCAGTAAGGAAGTAGTTAATGGCATCCCAATCTTAGTCCGTAGGGTTAAATATTGCGTTGGCCCACCCTTTTCCGCTAAAACAGATTTAACTCTTCTGGGAAGGCTGTTCACAAGGTTTAGGAGTGTGTCTATGGGAATGTTTGACCATTGTTACAGAAGCACATTTGTGAGATCAGGCACTGATGTGGGTGGTTCTTTGGGTGATGTGTTGTGTTGGGTTTGCGCCAGACATAGCGTTTTCTTTGATGGCCAAAAAGTTAAATTTTAGTCTCATCACACCAGAGTACCTTCCTCCATAAATTTTGGGAATCTTCCACATGCCTTTTCGCAAACTCAAAACGTGCCATTTTATTTTTTGCTGAAAGTAATGGCTTTCTTCTGGCCACTCTGCCATAAAGTCCAACTCTATGGAGCGTACGGCTTATTGTCGTCCTATGTATAGATACTCCAGTCTCTGCTGTGGAACTCTGCAGCTCCTCCAGGGTTACCTTAGGTCTCTGTGCTGCCTCTCTGATTAATGCCCTCCTTGCCCGGTCCATGAGTTTTGGTGTGCAGCCATCTCTTGGCAGGTTTGCTGTTGTGCCATGTTCTCTCCATTTGGTTATGATCGATTTGACGGTGCTTCTAGGGATCATCAAAGATTTGGATATTTTTTTATAACCTAACCCTGACTTGTACTTCTCAACAACATTGTCCCTTACTTGTTTGGAGAGTTCCTTGGTCTTCCTGGCAGTGTTTGGTTAGTGGTGCCTCTTGCTTAGGTGTTGCAGCCTCTAGGGCCTTTCAAAAAGATGTGTATATCTAATGACAGATCAGGTGACACTTAGATTGCACACAGGTGGACATTATTTCACAAATTATGTGACTTCTGAAGGTAATTGGTTGCACCAGAGCTTTTTATGGGCTTCATAACAAAGGGGATGAATACATACGCACATGCCAATTATCATTTTTTTATTTCTGAAAAATAGTTTTATGTACGGTATATATTTTTCTAATTTTACTTCACTAACTTAGACTATTGTGTTCTGATCCATCACATATAATTCAGATTTAAAAAAAAAAACATTGAACTAAAGGCTATAATGTAGCAAAATAAGTAAAAAGCCAAGGGGGGTGAACACTTTTGCAAGGCACTGTATATGGGCAAAATTCCACCAGGACTATTATTGGCTCCTTTGCTGATAATACCTGTTTGTACAGTGGATGTATGTACTATTATTCATCTTTTCTTATATAAAACTTGTATTATTGCCATATCGGTGTGCATCTATATACCTATGGTCAATGTTATATGCTGGTTGCAGTAGTTCTTCTGCACCCAATTACTTTGATTAGATTACTGATTAATTTCCCAGGAAGGGAATCCCCTCTGTTCACAGAGGCCCTGTCCTGGGGGGGAGGGACTGCCAACTTTATTATTAGATCCACTCTTCCACTTAGCAAAGGTTCTGGTTCTCTTATTTACCTACAGGTTTAACACATGTAGCCGGGTCTCTCTCAAGGCCCCAGGACTACCTTACCCAGAACCCCATTCAGCCCCAGGGCGGAAATTCCACCGAAAAGACTCATGGGAGGGCCTATTTAACCACTTGACAACTGGGCACTAAATCCCCTTCGTGCCCGGACCAATTTTCAGCTTTCAGTGCTCTCACACTTTGAATGACAATTACTCAGTCATGTAATACTGTAACCTAATGATTTTTTTGTCCTTTTTTTCATACAAATAGAGGTTTCTTTTGGTGGTATTTGATCACCTCTGGGTTTTTTATTTTTTTGCGCTATAAATGAAAAAACACGGAAAATTTTGAAAAAAAAAAACGCTTTTTTTTAGTTTATGTGATAAAATTTTGCAAATTATTAATTTTTCTTTATAAAATTTAGCCACAATTTATACTGCTACATATCTTTGGTAAAAATAACCCAAATTAGTGGATATTATTTGGTCTTTGTGAAAGTTATAGAGTCTACAAGCTGTGGTGCGGATCATAAACAATTGATCACACCTAATGTACTGGTGGCCTATCTCATTTCTTACGACCCGAACAAGCCAGCAAAGCACAAATACCCCCCAAATGACCCCTTTTTTAAAATTAGACATTCCAAGGTATTTAGCAAAGATGCATCATGAGGTTTTTGATGTTGTAATTTTTTCCCACAATTCTTTGCAAAATGAAGATTTTTTTTTATTTTTTTATTTTTTCCACAAAATTGTCATTATAATAGGTTATTTCTCTCACATGGCATGTGTATACCACAAATGACGCCCCAAAATACATTCTGCTACTCCTCCTGAGTATGGCAATACCAAATGTGTGAGACTTTTATACAGCCTGCCCACATACAGAGGCCCAATATTGAAATAGCACCTTCAGGCATTCTAGGAGCATAAATTACACATCTCATTTCTCAACCACCTATTACACTTTTGAAGGCCCTGGAGCACCAGGACAATGGAAACGCCCACAAAGTGACCCCATTTTGGAAAGCTAACACCCCAACGTATAATGTATGAGGCATAATGGGTCTATTGAACTGTTCATTTTTTTCCTGAAGTTTTTGGAAAATGCGGGAAAAAAATGAAAACACAATTTTTTTACGCAAAGTTGTCCATTTATAAGATATTGCCAACACATAGCATGTACATAGCAAAAATGACACCCCAAAATACATTCTGCTACTCCTCCTGAGTATGGCGATACCAAATGTGTGAGACTTTTATACAGCCTGCCCACATAGAGAGGCCCAATATTGAATGGCACCTTCAGGCATTCTAGGAGCATAAATTACACATCTCATTTCTCAACCACCTATTACACTTTTGAAGGCCCTGGAGCACCAGGACAATGGAAACGCCCACAAAGTGACCCCATTTTGGAAAGCTAACACCCCAACGTATAATCTATGAGGCATAATGAGTCTTTTGAACGGTTCATTTTTTTCCTGAAGTTTTTGGAAATTGCGGGAAAAAATGAAAACGCAATTTTTTTACGCAAAGTTGTCCATTTATAAGATATTGCCAACACAAAGCATGTGCATAGCAAAAATGACACCTCAAAATACATTCTGCTACTCCTCCTGAGTATGGCGATACCAAATGTGTGAGACTTTTATACAGCCTGCCCACATACAGAGGCCCAATATTGAAATGGCACCTTCAGGCATTCTAGGAGCATAAATTACACATCTCATTTCTCAACCACCTATTACACTTTTGAAGGCCCTGGAGCACCAGGACAATGGAAACGCCCACAAAGTGACCCCATTTTGGAAAGCTAACACCCCAACGTATAATCTATGAGGCATAATGAGTCTTTTGAACGGTTCATTTTTTTCCTGAAGTTTTTTGAAAATGCGGGAAAAAAATGAAAACGCAATTTTTTTACGCAAAGTTGTCCATTTATAAGATATTGCCAACACATAGCATGTACATAGCAAAAATGATACCCCGAAATACATTCTTCTACTCCTCCTGAGTATGGCGATACCAAATGTGTGAGACTTTTATACAGCCTGCCCACATAGAGAGGCCTAATATTGAAATGGCACCTTCAGGCATTCTAGGAGCATAAATTACACATCTCATTTCTCAACCACCTATTACACTTTTGAAGGCCCTGGAGCACCAGGACAATGGAAACGCCCACAAAGTGACCCCATTTTGGAAAGCTAACACCCCAACGTATAATCTATGAGGCATAATGAGTCTTTTGAACGGTTCATTTTTTTCCTGAAGTTTTTGGAAATTGCGGGAAAAAAATGAAAACGCAATTTTTTTACGCAAAGTTGTCCATTTATAAGATATTGCCAACACATAGCATGTACATAGCAAAAATGACACCCCAAAATACATTCTGCTACTCCTCCTGAGTATGGCGATACCAAATGTGTGAGACTTTTATACAACCTGGCCACATACAGAGGCCCAACATGCAAGGTACACCATCAGGTGTTCTAGGGACACATAGCATGAACATACCAAGAATTACACCCCAAAATACATTCTGCTGAGCAAATGGTAAACAAAAGATTACCTGTGGTTTTAGTAGCGCAGTTTTCCACAGGAGGACAGCACTGGTCCAGGCAAGAGGCAGGGACTTGGTCAGCAAAAGCGGTGTGGTCAGTTCATCCGACAGGCAGAGGCATGATGGCATAGGTCCTACAGGCAGTTGGCAGAAGTAGGGCCTCGTTCAGGACTGAATGGGGACAGGGGTAGAGGCTTCTCCCACCCAAATCTCTTTGAAGCCTCCGAGTCTCCAGACCCTAATCTGGGAATGAGAAAAACAAAAACAATTGTTTTCTTCATCCAGAAAAACAATTCTGGAGCCCCTCACATATGTGAGACCCCTGTGTTATGAATCCCACTAGTCCACTGGCAGGGTACAAGATCAGTCCAAGAGGCAGGCAAAAAGCATGGTCAAACAGTCCAGGGTCAGTTCCAGATCAGGCAGAGGTATGTACAGAATCGTTAGGCAGAAGCGTGGTCAAATAACAGTCCAGGGTCAGTTCCAGATCAGGCAGAGGTATAAACAGAATCGTTAGGCAGAAGCGTGGTCAAATAACAGTCCAGGGTCAGTTCCAGATCAGGCAGAGGTATAAACAGAATCGTTAGGCAGAAGCGTGGTCAAATAACAGTCCAGGGTCAGTTACAGAGAAAGCAGAGGCATAAGGGGTGTGAACATAAATGGCAGGAAGTGAACTAATAATTTATTTTGGTATGGTAATGGCGGAAGCAGTTGCCTATGCAGAGGCCTGGTTCTGAAGGACATTGGGCACAATGATAAATGGTGTCTCTTCTCTCTCCTCTTTTGGAGCACACCCGGCATTTTTTCTGGCGTTTTTGGCCTGTTGGTCTGGGAGGGATTTTATCTGGGAAGTGGCGCTCGGAGAGTCGGCTAACGACATCGGATCTAATGTTTACTGGTGGGCTGTTCGGGTATAAAAGGGCAGTGGTGATTTCCTCCTGGAAGAAAAGGAAGGATTTGGGTCTTCTAGTGGATTTTCGATATATTACATACATGGCCAAATTGAACAAATAAATTGAAACTTTCTTATACCACTGGTATGATCTTCTTGTGGAAAGGTAGGGTTCGAGCATCTGGTCGTTGAAGTCGACACCCCCCATGAACTTATTGTAATCGTAGATGCATTTGGGTTTTTGGATCCGGCCATTCCTCCTGGTGACTTCAACAAATTCATTGTTGTGGATGGAAGAAAGCAAGTAGACTTGTGCACAACGGAAAAATTCGTTCCGTTTCGGTTCGTTTCTTTCCGGTCCTGTTGATTCGTAATCATTCGTAATTTTGCTAGACGGGATTTTTCGTGTTCGGACTCATTCGTATTTTTGCAAGCGACATTTTTCGTTGAATTTTTTGTTGCTTTATAATTCGTACTTTCGGTAGAGTACGTTGTTTTTCGTTGATTCTGGACACAACTCCTACTTTCGTAACTTTTTTTGGGTTCGTTGATTCGTAATTTTCCGTGTCTCTCTCACAACGACGCTGCCTATTATGCCTAATGTGCTTCGAATGGATTTGTACTTTTCTAAATACATAGCGGTTATTTGTAACGATTCGAAATCTCGTATTTTACTTTCGTTTTTTACATGCGGCTATAGGCTCCGCCCCTGTACACCATTTTGAGAGGGTTCAGCACGGTGAGGGAGAAGCAGAGAGCAGAGCAGAGTGTTATTGTGCTTCGAATGGATTCGAAATCTCGTATTTTACTTTCGTTTTTTACATGCGGCTATAACCTCCGCCCCTGTACACCATTTTGAGAGGGAGTTCAGCACGGTGTGGGAGAAGCAGAGAGCAGAGCAGAGTGAGTGTTATTGTGCTTCGTATGGATTCGTACATTCGTAACTTTTTCATAACGAATTATGCCGAAGACATTCGGGCATTCGCTATTTGCGGTATAATTTATTTCGGATTCGGTCTTATTCGTAATTGCTTTGTTCGGAAATTCGAATGCTTCCGAATGTCCGAAAGTTGCTAAATTCGGACGAATTTCAATTCGTTACGAAACGAATTGCACAAGCCTAAAAGCAAGTACACGTCTCTTCTGTCCCTCCACTTCACAGCCAAAATCTCCTCATTACGCAAACTCGCCGTCTCCCCTCTTGTCAATTTTTTGGTGACCAGGCTTTGAGGAAAGCCCTTCCAGTTCGTCCGTACGGTGCCGCATGCTGGAGTCTTCATTCTGTGCAAATTTCGGAACAGGGGCAAACTGGTATAAAAATTGTCCACATACAAGTGGTATCCTTTCTCTAGGAGTGGGTTTATGAGTTCCCAAACTACTTTCCCACTGGTTCCAATGTAGATTGGGCAATTAGGGGGGTTCAGTTCGGTGTCCTTCCCTTCATATATGATGAAGCCATACACATACCCAGTTTCTCTGTCGCACAATTTATACAGCTTCACCCCATAGCGGGCCCTTTTGCTGGGTATAAATAGTTTTATGCCCAGCCTGCCAGAAAATTTGATAAGGGACTCATCTATGCATATGTGTTGGTCTGGGGTAAACAACTGGGGGAAGGTTTCAGAAAAATAATTTAGTAGCGGCCGAATTTTATAAAGTTTATCAAAATTTGGGTCATTTCGGGGAGGGCACTGGGTATTATCATTGAAGTGTAGGAATCTCATAATCATTAGATATCTGGACCTGGGCATTACTGAGGAAAAGATGGGCATGTGATATATGGGGCGGGATGACCAATATGAATGTAATTGATTTTTTCCATTTAGTCCTATGCAGAATGTGAGGCCCAAAAAAATCCTAAACTCCTCCACTGTAAGGGCTTTCCACACGTAGGGACGGGCATAAGAGGACGTTGGGTTGCTGGTTATAAACTGTTGGGCATATAAGTTGCATTGGGCCACAATTGTTGCCAGCATGTCGTTAGTAAAAATTAAATTAAAAAAATCTATTGGGGAAAAGTTTTCTGTATCCACCTGGACTCCTGGCTGGGCAGTGAAAGGGGGAATGTTGGCTTCTCCTGAATTTGGAGGAAGCCACAAAGGGTACTGAAGGGAATAGGGAAGGCTGGCATGGGACCTAACCCTTTGGGGCTGAGGTGACACCCCACTGGTATGTGGCCTTGCTTCTCGAGGTACTGCGGTGCTGGTGGATGGCACTGCGGTGCTGGTGGATGGCACTGCCTCCTCAGCAGAACGCCTTCGTTTGGCGGGCGGGCCCTCCTCCTCTTCTTCTTCTTCCTCCTCCTCCTCTGCCGTCTCCGTCTCCTCCGTCACTGATCCACTGCTTATGACAGGCTCGTAGTCCACGTCAGACTCATCTGAATATGTGGAGGACTCTGAATCGGAGCGCTCCCCGTTGCTCCCGTCGGCCGCAAGAATTTCATACGCCTCCTCGGCTGAGAATACTCTTTTAGCCATTTGATGAGATGGCACTGACAGGTGGCACTGATGGCAGATGGCACTGGCAGGTGGCACTGGCAGTTGGGACTGGTGGCAGATGGGACTGGTGGCACAGATGGCACTGGCAGGTGGCACAGATGGCACTGGCAGGTGGCACTGGCAGGTGGCACAGATGATACTGACTGGTGGCAGATGGGACTGGTGGCACAGATGGCACTGGCAGGTGGCACAGATGGCACTGGCAGGTGGCACTGGCAGGTGGCACTGGCAGGTGGCACAGATGGCACTGACTGATGTCTCTGGTGGCAGATGGGACTGGTGGCAGATGGGACTGGTGGCAGATGGCGGTGGCAGATGGCACTGGCAGGTGGCACTGGCAGCAGATGGCACTGGCAGGTGGCACTGGCAGCAGATGGCACTGGCAGATGGCACTGGCAGATGGCCCTGGCAGATGGCACTGGCAGATGGCCCTGGCAGGTGGAAGATGGCCCTGGCAGGTGGCACTGGCAGCAGATGGCCCTGGCAGGGACTGTGGGCACTGTTTTTTACTTGTGTGTGTGTGTATTTTATCACTCACTATTACAAGCTGCAGCACAGATCTCTCTCTCTCCTCACACGCTGTCTCTGTGTGAGGAGAGAAAGCCGGCAATGAGAGATGATCTCATATGTTTACATTTGAGATCATCTCTCATTGGATAGTGAGATCGAGTGCTGAATGGCCTCTGTGATTGGCCATTCAGCACGATCTGTGATTGGCTGTGTCCAAGGGACACGGCCAACACAGATTTTCCCCGATGCGCGCTCGCGGGGGCGCGTGGGGGGGGAAAGAGGAGGACGTCCATGGACGTCCAGTCAGCACTTCGGCGCCGCAATGCAGACGTCTTTTGAGCATTGCCCGGGCGCGAAGTGGTTAAGCGAGAGGCGAGGCGGAGCTCGCTCTCTTTGGACGCCACGTTTCAAGCAACCAGTCATCCTGCGCGGATCTGCTGCGGGGTAAGGCCTGAAGCCTTAGGCCTTACCTGAAGTCCGAAGAGCCTTCCACCATCCTGCGGAGCCTGGGTGGATCCTGGATCGTCGGTGTAGGACTCCAGTTGGATCGGGGACCCGATCGGTTGCAGACGCTGTGTGCGACGGACACACGCGGTGGAAAACCCAGGCTGGGATCGCGCCTGGAGCGGTGAGCGGGCACCTGCCCATATCCATAGACTGAGCTGTGTTCAGGCCTGTAGACTGCCTAGGCCCATTGTTCGCTCACCTGTGTTTCCTTAGGGGGTCCGGTAGTTGGGACAGAGTTGAAGTTCCTACCCCCCACCCTTTTGCACACTGTTGCTACAAGTCACCACCCTTTGGATTACAATTTGGTCATTTCTCCAAGTGCACCAACGAAAGCTGGCCGGTGAAGAAAACCTTACTTTCATAGCTGGAAAGGGGACTATTTCATACACTGTCAGGCCTGACATAGGTGGGGGAAAGTTATAAAGTTTGTGTTACTTTGCCATAGGGCGTGCACGTCATAATAGCTCCGCGTGGTGGATACTGCGTGGCGCCATATTATAGTGCTGCTTCTGATACGTTGATTAATGCAGGGCTCTGCAGGCCCATGTATGTGTTACATGCCATGTTTTATGCCACCATTCTATAGTAAAGCTATTAATTATTTATACTCTTGCTTCAGAGTGTTGTCTGCCTATTTAGAAACTGTTGAGTATTATACACCTGAGAGTGATAAGAAGTTAACCCTAGACTAACTGTGCCAGAGTGGGTCGAGTCAGATTTCCGGGGGTTGGCGGTGCTGTATACAGGGCCCGAGAAAACAAACCAGCGGCTCTCTTAACTGGGGGTAGCGCTACACACAATATCCTGTTTAGGGAGGATAATTTCTCATACAAACCCATACATACTTTTAATGCATACTGTTAGTTAGGATAAATTGGTTGGTTGCAGGCTGGATGGTAAGTAGAGCTGGGAATTTTCTTTGGTTTTGTTTGACACGTGTCTCCCTTTCATGTGCTCCTTGCTGCAAAGGCCATTTATAGGTGGGGGCAGTGGCCATTTGTTTGTACTGTTGGAATACTGGTGAGGGGACACACTGGACACCTTTGCTGCCATTGTACTATACACGGGGTGTCCCCCTGTGCCTCTAAGGAGAGCTCCCTCCAGGCTTATCTTTCCTTTGCCAGTCCATTATAATGCATGTACTTCTACTATGGAGGCTCTCAAAGTTTAGCGTTAAGACTGCAGATAATACTGGGGTGTCATGAAGGGGCTCTGTAGCTCATGCATGTATTTGCAAATATGTGCAAACTAAACCCCTGTTTTGAAAGCAAACTATTAGAAAGGATAATTTGGTTGGGTGCAGGCTGTCAGTAAGTTAATCTAGGAATTTTCTTTGGTTTTGTTTGTCATTTCTCATACCCCTCTCAAAGGAGGGCTACATAAGAATAAGAATAATTTATCTATAGATTCAACAGCTGAGATGGAATACTAATATCACTATAACTCTTTGGCTCCCTGATTATTTCTCACATTGTTTTGATCACATCAGTAAATTCTTGGAGGAGGTAATCGGCAGATCTCTCCCCTCCCTCCTGTTCTGCACACAGAGGTATCTTAGTAAGCTCTCCTCTGACCCCCTCCGTCTGACACTTATTTACTTAGTTTTGTTTCTCTCTTCTTCTCTTCTATTCCAGTAAATCCTCATCTTACTTCCTTCTTCTACTCCCTCCCCTCTGATTCCCTCCCTCTGGCACACATTTACTTAATTTAGTTTCTTTTTTCTCCTGCAGTCAGCGATGGCATTCTCTGATGCGAGGAAGGAGCTGGACTGTTCCATCTGTCTGAACATTTATACCAATCCTGTGACACTGTGATGTGGACACAACTTCTGTCAGGACTGTATAGAAGGTGTTCTGGATACACAGAGTGGGTCTGGAGTTTATTGCTGTCCTGAATGCAGAGAAGAGTCCCAGGAGCGACCTGAACTTAGTAGGAACATTACACTGTGCAACATAGTGGAGAGTTTCCAATCTACCAAGCCAAAGAAGGAGGAGAAGGAGAGCCAGATCCTCTGTATGTATTGTATTCACTCTCCTGTACCTGCTGTTAAAACTTGTCTGCTGTGTGAAGCTTCTCTGTGTGACGACCATCTGAGAATCCACAGCAAGTCACCCCAACATGTCCTATCTGACCTCACCACTCCCCAGAAGAACAAGAAATGCTCCGTCCATGAAAAGATCCTGGAGTATTACTGCACTGAGGACTCGGCCTGTCTCTGTGGGTCCTGCAGGCTGCATGGAGACCATCAGGAACACCAGGTGGAGGCACTGGAGGAGGCCTTTGAAAAGAGGAAGGAGAACCTGACCAATGCTTTGCAGAAGTTGGTGAAAAGGAGAGAGGAGATGGAGGAAAGCATCAAGAGTCTGCAGAAGTACAAAAAAAAGGTACAAGATGGTGCAGAGGGTGTAACCAAGAGAATCACCACCATATTCAGAGACATCAGGAGACAACTGGACATCCTGGAGAAGAGAGTTCTGAACAAGATTTATTGCCAAAAAAATAATGTGTTATTTCCAGCAGCTGATTTAATCCAGGAGCTGGAGAAAACCAAAGAGGGTCTGTCCAGGAAGATGCGTCACATCAAGGACATATGTAACATGACGGATCCACTGAGTGTTTTACAGGAGTCAGACACAGTTGACTTGTGTGATACTGAAGATGAAGATGAGAAGGACAAAGAGAGGCGTGATAAACTCCTTCATGGTGGGGGGGATCTGGATGTGACCGGAATCTCACACACATTACATACAGGATTATTTGATATAATAACAGAGGTAAATCAAGGAATAAATATATCAGAACCTGCAAATATAACACTGGATGTAGACACGGCTCATAATTACTTAAATATCTCAGATGATAGGAAGACCGCACACAAGACGATTAAAAATCTGAATCGTCCCCATACACAAAAGAGATTTCAGGTCTACCAAGTAGCAAATGGTAGTCTTTATGATTCTAATCTACGCAAGGATGTTCCACAATACAGAGAAATAATATTTCCTAAGGTGTTGAGCAGTCAGAGTTTCTCCTCAGGGAGACATTACTGGGATGTGGATGTTGGGGGATCATCACACTGGAGAGTCGGGATGTGTTACCCCAGTATAGCCAGGACAGGAGAAATGTCAGAGATTGGATGTAATGAGAAGTCCTGGTGTCTGGAGTGGAACGGTAATCTGTTATGGAAACATAACAAACAGTCAAATATATTGGCCAACATCCCAATACACAGAGTCAGGGTGTGTCTGGATTATAAGGCAGGGTGTCTCTCTTTTAATGAGTTGGATATTCCAATCCGACACCTCCACACCTTCACTGACATCTTCACTGAGCCCCTCCATCCTGTATTACATGTAGGGGAAGGTTGTATAAAGATAGGAGGAGGGGAACGGGACATGTAATAAATCTGTCCAGAGACTGGTGGCATCACAGGAATGCTGATTTTCATTGGTGGGACATTCAGTAGTATAAAGTAAGAGGCTTGAGTTCCTGCTGGATTGCCTATAATTAATTCATCCATAAAATTCTTCTATAGACAACTGACAAGTTATTTAGACTACATTTTCCAGCATGTCTCAGAACATAGCTGTGCTGCGCACATAGATTGCTTAACCCCTTAATGCCTGAACATAATTTTGCTATTTTGGCATGTGTTAGTAAAACGCTAGATATAGTTGAATTTTTATTTTTAATTATCGGAAATGGATATTTCCCCGGCTGGCACACAGACCCCTATAATGATTCCCATATTCCCAATACATAGCAGGCCCTTAAAGGTTATTTGGAAAGACAAAATTACATTTTATTTAAACTGTATCTTTTGTTTTGGTAATGTCACTTTTGCCCCAAAAATGCATACCAGACCCTTCAAATCTGGTATGCATTTTAAGAAGGTATCCCATGAAAAAAGAAAAACAAGCATGCATTTCCCCCTTCTCCTGAACCATACCAGCCCACATGCACTCAACATGGTTGGGGGTGCCTTGTCAGGGTGGAACCCCCTGTCAAAGCAACCTTTTCCTTTTGTTGATAAGGACAAGGGCCTCTTTCCCACAACCTTGTCTCGGCTGTTGTGGGGGTCTGTGGCTGGGGATATTATCTAAACCTGGAAGCCCCTCCTAAGAATGCAACCTAGAAAAAAAGACACCCAAACATTTTATAAAACCTTTATTAAATAAAAAAACATGTCCCTTGTAAATTCATCAAAGAGTACTCCTATTCTAATGTGTCGTTGTCATAAAGTACTTTATATCTATTTTAATGATAGAGTACTACTAGTCTAATGTATCACTGTTATAAATTACCTGTACTTCAAATGTAATACAACGATAGAGTATTCCTAATCTAATGTATCACTATTATAAATTACTTCTACTGTAATACAATGATAGAGTATTCCTAATCGAATGTATTACTATTATAAATTACTTCTACTGTAATACAATGATAGAGTATTCCTAATCTAATGTATCAATATTATAAATTACTTCTAATGTAATACAATGATAGCATATTCCTAATCTAATGTATCACTATTATAAATTACTTCTACTGTAATACAATGATAGAGTATTCCTAATCTAATGTATCAATATTATAAATTACTTCTAATGTAATACAATGATAGCATATTCCTAATCTAATGTATCACTATTATAAATTACTTCTAATGTAATACAACGGTAGAGTATTCCTAGTCTAATGTATCACTGTTATAAATTACCTGTACTTCTAATGTAATACAACGATAGAGTATTCCTAATCTAATGTATCATTGTTATAAATTACTTCTAATGAAATACAATGATAGAGTATTCCTAATCGAATGTATCACTATTATAAATTACTTCTAATGTACGGTAATACAATGATAGAGTCAGGGCTCAAATTTCAAATCCAGAGCTACTAGCCAGACCTCAAGGGTTACTCGCCACCATTTGCCGGGCCCAACCCCTACCATGCCCTGCCCCTAATCCCGCCCCTAAACAAGCCCTCAAATTATCTCATGAAATCACACTTAAATTGTTTATGCAGAATTAAGTTATAAAAATAAATATTAACAACTTTATCCATGTCCAAAACTGCAGCCTGCCCGTGCCCGCCAATGCAGTCTGTCCGTGTCCACCAATACAGCCTGCCTCCCGCCAGTGCAGCCTGTGTCCCCAAATGCAGCCATGTGTCCCCAATGCAGCATGTATCCCCAAATGCAGCCATCTGTCCCCAATGCAGCCTTGTGTCCCCAAATGCAGCCTTGTGTCGCCTTATGTCCCCAAATGTAGCCTTGTGTCCCCAAATGCAGCCATGTGTCCCCAAATACAGCCATGTGTCCCCAAATGCAGCCATCTGTCCCCAGTGCAGCCTTATGTCCCCAAATGCAGCCATCTATCCCCAATGCAGCCTTGTGTCTCCAATGCAGCCATGTGTCCCCAAATGCAGCCTTGTGTCCCCAAATGCAGCCATGTGTCCCCAATGCAGTCTTGTGTCCCCAAATGCAGCCATGTGTCCCCAATGCAGCCTTGTGTCCCCAAATGCAGCCATGTGTCCCCAAATGCAGCCTTGTGTCCCCAATGCAGCCATCTGTCCCCAATGCAGCCATCTGTCCCCAATGCAGCCATGTGTCACCAATGCAGCCATGTGTCCCCAAATGCAGCCATCTGTCCCCAAATGCAGCCATCTGTCCTCAAATGCAGCCTTGTGTCCCCAATGCAGGCCATGTGTCCTACCTGTGTAGGGAAAGAGAGAGCCCCCCCGCCGCCGCCGCTTGGTTGATCAGTGCGCGGGGAACATAACAGCTTTCATTTCAATAGCTGTGTGTTCCCCGTCGCGCACCGTCATATATAGACCCTCCCCCTTGCCCGGGTACTTTGATAGACAGATCGCCTGTCCAATCCTGGGGCGGGTGATCTGTCTATCAAAGTGCCCGGACAAGGGGGAGGGGCTATATATGACGACGCGCGACGGGGAACACACAGCTATTGAAATGAAAGCTGTTATGTTCCCCGCGCGCTGATCAATGTGGTGGCGGGGGCGGCAGCGGCTCTCCTCTCTCTTCCCCCACGATCGCCCCCCCCTGCTCCCAGGCAGCCCACACTCGCCCAGCCCTCAAAATCCACTCGCAAAATGCAAGCAGGCGAGTGGAATTTTTGATTTTTGAGGGCTGATAGAGTATTCCTAATCGAATGTATCACTATTATAAATTACTTCTAATGTAATACAATGATAGAGTACTCCTAGTCTAATGTATAATTATTATAAATTACTTCTACTATTATACAATGATAGAGTATTCCTAATCTTAATTCCTAATCCAATGTATCACTATTATAAATTACTTCTAATGAAATACAATGAAAGAGTATTCCTAATCTAATGTATCACTATTATAAATTACTTCTAACGTAATACAATGATAGAGTACTCCTAGTCTAATGTATCACTATTATAAATTACTTCTAATGTAATACAATGATAGAATACTCAAAGTCGAATGTATCATTATTCTTAAGTACTGTATGTCTGTTCTAATATAAATATAGCCATTATAATAAATTCAAATCTAAAGTTTCTCTCTTCTGAATTATCAATACAATTAAAATGGTTGTAACCCTAAAAAAAAAATGGATCATGTTCCTTTAATCACTTCACCCCTGGAAGGATTTACCCCTTTAATGACCAGGCCATTTTTTTGCGATACGGCACTGCGCTACTGACAATTGCGTGGGCATGGAACGCTGTACCCAAATAAAATTGATGTCCTTTTTTTCCCCACAAATAGAGCTTTATTTTGCTGGTATTTGATCACCTCTGCGGTTTTTATTTTTTGCACTGTAATCAAAAAAAAAGACAGCCCATTCACACAGGGGCAACTTTGGTCCGACTTCAAGTCGCCCCAGGTCACCCCTAGTCTCCTCAAGTCACGCTGCATGAGAAAATCAATTTAAGTGAATGGAGCCGTCTTAATGCACACTACTGCAGTCGCTCCGACTTCAAAAAAGGTTCCTGTACTACTCCAATCCGACTTCTAGGCAACTGCTAGGTGACCTGTACCCATTGATTTCAATGGAAGTCGCTCAGAAGTCGGATCCCCTGTCTTAACAGAAGCAACTTTCCAGGAAGAGAACATACATTTCTCAGGCAAACCTCTCCCTCCCCCCTCCCTCCCACATAGCTGATTCTTGTTTGATTGGCCACTGGAATGTCTCCTGTCCTGGAGGCAACTTGAAGTTGCCTTGTAAGTAGCTTCAGGTCGCGCTGTGATTCATACTCAAGTCGTGTCCAAGTTGCCTCCCAAAGTCGCGCTGGAAGTCGTGTTGCCCCTGTGTTAATGGAACTTACTTATTTTTTACTTTCTGCTATAAAACATATCCAATAAAAAAAAAAAAAAAATGTATTCATCAGTTTAGGCCAATATGTATTCTTCTACATATTTTTGGTAAAAAAAAACACAATGAGCGTATACTGATTGGTTTCCGCAAAAGTTATGCAGCTGCAAAATAGGGGATAGATTTATGGACTTACTTTAAAAAATGCTTTTTATTGTTTTTACTGGTAATGGCGGCGATCTGTGATTTTTAGCGGGACTGCTACATTGCGGCGGACAAATCTGACCCTAAGTGAGACTTTGTGTGGACCAGTGACACCAACACAGCGATCAGTGTTAAAAAAATGCACTGCTCAATGTATAAATGACACTGGCAGGGAAGGGGTTAACATCAGGGGCTATCAAGGGGTTAAATGTGTTCTCTGTGTGTGTGTTCTAACTGTGTGGGGGATAGGGTTAACTGGCACAACACAGAGATCGGAAGATTACTAAGAACATATAATCTCAGTGTTGTCCCCTGTCAGAACGGGGATCTGCCTTGTTTACATTGGTGTACATTTTCAACTACACTTTCAGGCAGGTGATTCAGTGATCTGCAGTGCATAAAGATATATATAGTAATGAGTAATGGCACTGCTGGGACAGTTAAAGGGCAAAAATTTATAAACCTATTGCAGGACAATTTTATGGTCCAGTTTATTAAGGCCCCAACTAGGAATGATGCTCTGTTGGACCTGGTAATCTCATTCCATGCAGAGCGTATTACTAATGTTCAGATAAAGGAACACCTGGGTAGCAGTGACCATAACATGATTTCATTTGATGTTAGCTGTAAGCAAGAAATACATACAGGAAAGATAAAAACACTTAATTTCAAGAAAGCTAATTTTCCAAGGATGAGGGCTGCTTTCCAGGACTTAGACTGGGAGGGACTATTGGCATCGATAAACACAGAACAGAAATGGGAATTTTTCAAAAAGACTGCTTGTGAACTCACAGCAAAGTATATTCCCATAGGCGATAAGTGTAAAAGGCTAAAAATAAAACCTATGTGGCTCACGGTTAAAGTTAAAAAAAGCTATAAACAATAAGAAAAGAGCCTTTAAAAAATATAAAAATGAAGGAACACTAGTGTCAATTAAATGTTACAAAGAATATAACAGGATATGTAAAAAGGAAATCAAGGATGCAAAAATTCAAAACGAACGACAGATTGCAAAAGATAGTAGGACAAACCCCAAAAACTTCTTCAAATATATTAATAGTAAAAAGGTGAAGTCTGAGCATGTAGGCCCTTTACAAAATAATCTAGAGTGGGTGACTGGGGACAAAGAGAAGGCTAATTTATTAAATACTTTCTTCAGCTATGTGTATACAAAGGAGCATGGGGGAGATCATGTCCAAAATGGGGGTGGTAGTGACACAGCCCCAAATCCACAATGGCTCAAAAGTGATATGGTCCAGAAATATTTAGACAGAATAAAGGTGGATAAAGCACCTGGACCAGATGGCATACACCCACGGATCCTAAAAGAATTGAGCTCTGTAATTTCAAAGCCATTGTATCTAATTTTTAGGGACTCATTAATGACAGGAATAGTACCACTGGATTGGCGCAGGGCCAATGTGGTGCCTATATTTAAAAAGGGAACAAAGTCTTTAACAAGTAACTATAGACCTGTTAGTTTAACTTCTATAGTTGGGAAGATACTGGAGAGATTAATAAAAGACCACATAGATGAGTTCTTGCTGGAAAAAAAACTATTTAAGCAACAGAGAGCATGGATTCATGAAAGACAGAAGTTGTCAGACAAACCTGATTACTTTTTATGAAGAGGTAAGTAAAACCTTGGACAGAGGGGTGGCTGTGGACGTGGTATACTTGGATTTTGCAAAAGCGTTCGATCAGTTCCGCATACACGGCTCATGTGTAAGGTAAAGTCTACAGGATTGGAAATATCAGTTTGTAAATGGATAGAAAACTGGCTAAAACTGGCTAAAAGACAGAATTCAGAGAGTCGTGGTTAATGATTATGAGGAAAGATTAGAGGAACTGAATTTATTCACTCTTGAGAAGAGGAGAATAAGGGGGGATATGATTAACATTTACAAATATATAAGGGGTCCATATAGTGAACTTGGTGTTGAGTTATTCACTTTACGGTCAACACAAAAGACAAGGGGGCACTCTTTACGTCTAGAGGAAAAGAGATTTCATCTCCAAATACGGAAAGGTTTCTTCACAGTAAGAGCTGTGAAAATGTGGAACAGACTCCCTCCAGAGGTGGTTCTGGTTCTGGCCAACTCAGTAGATTGCTTTAAGAAAGGCCTGGAATTTATATAAGTTTACATAAGGGGAGTCTAAGGGAAACTCAGAGCCAGGTACATAAGAGGAAGTGGGAAAGAGATATCGGTAATTTATCTAATGAACAGTGGGAAAGAATTTTGGAACTTGCTCCGTCAGTCTCACTATCTTCCTCTCAGAGGATGTCCCATCTGTTTTTGTTAAACAGAGCATATTACACTCCGTATAAACTTTTCCGCTTTGGCCGTAGAATAGATGCCAGCTGCCTCAGATGTGGAAGAGTAGATGGGGATATGATCCACATGTTCTGGCGGTGCCCGAGGCTGTTCCGATATTGGAGGGAGGTAGTGAGAATCATTGAGCAAACTTTTGAGGTTCACATAGAGCTGGAACCCCTACAATGCGTATTGGGCTGGGTAGAGGGTGAGGGATCAAATGTCAATACTCAGTTAGCAATAACAAGATGCTTATTTCAAGCAAGGAGGCTGATTGCATAGAGATGGCAATCAGTCTCCCCACCCCTTAGCAAGTACTGGGAGCAAAACATGAGCATAACAATATTAAAGGAAAGGACTACTTATATCAGACAAGGAGCCTTAAAAAAATTTGATAAGATTTGGAAACCGTGGCAGGAGAAAAAAATCATAATCAAATATAAGTAAAGTCGTTGTAGAGGGGAATGGATGTTCTGGAGGAAGGAGATGTGAGTGTGTGTGGCATAGGCCAACTAGCGGAAGGAGGGAGGGATGTAGAATGGAGTGAGAGGTATGAGGTAGTGGGGAAGGGGATTTTGTACTGATTTTAAAGTGATGTTTTGTCTTTTACAATTTTTTTTGAATGGGAGATGGGGGGGGGGCGGGAAAGAGGGACTGTATGTATTGCTGGAAAATGGAAAATGGTTTAATAAAGATATGAAATAAAAAAAAAAAGAAAGGCCTGGATACTTTCCTAAATGTACATAATATAACTGAGTACTAACATCTATAGGTGTAGCGGGTACTTGAATTTAGGGGAAGCATCAGGGTGGTAGTGTAACCCAGATGCCCTAATTGTTAGGAAATTCAAGGTTCCCTTTGTGAGTCTTGAAGGACTCTGGTGGTGTGAGGTTCCCGCCGGCCTACAGGTGGCGTTGTTGCCTTGGGCCGGGGCTGGGCTCGCACTGCAAGACTGTGCATTTTTGTCCTCCTCTGGAGCTGGTACAGCGGGGCGGGGAACCCGCTGTGGCGCAAAGGGAGAGGTCATAAAAGGGGCGGACGCCCTCATCACGGGGTTAGAGTCCGGAGCCAGAAGAAGCGGCCGCACCCAGGCACCTTCAGCTTGGGTGCTGGCGTTCCGGTGCTCCAGGCCTAGGTGCCCTTGACCTAGCCGGAGCGGAGATGGAGTCCATCTCAGGCACCTTTAGCCTGGGGTGAGGTACTATGGCGGATGCCTGGGGCTCAGTACCTTCGACTGAGTTCCGCGAGGGTGGAGGAATCCGAGGGGGCCGTAATTCCTTGGGTGCCGTGTCTGAGTCTGTGAGGATTGGTGTGCAGTAACTTCTCTGAAAAGTCCGGCGCAGCATCGCTGGTGACGGAGAGGCCTCCACTTCTCCCTTGGACGGATTTCTTCCCCTGAAAGGGGCCGAGCGAGCGAAGGTAATTCATGTTCTACATCACCTAGTCAGTGGCAGTGACTATTCACCACTGGTGACAGCACAGTGGTCAGCAGCAAAAGAGAAAGGATTGTGTCTCGATCTGTCCCCATTTTCCAAAGTAAATGAACTGTTTTATTGCTTGGCAAGAAGAATAAAACTGAGTTGGACCTATTCACTGTGTGGAACTCTGGTTACTAGGAGCAAAGGGGTCAGGGACGACGTACTGGACTTGACTCTAGGACACCTACACAAACCCCAATCTTCTGGCCTTCACCTCTCAGCTATGGAGGACATGGGCCATGGTGTATCTCACTCTCCCCTCCAAGGACCCGTAGACTAGAGCCAGAATAACCGATAAAGAAGAGGGAGAGGGTAGAGGTTGCTACACGTGGGGGCTCGTCTGGGATGTGTATGGTGTCTGAATTTGAACTTTTCTGCCCTGAGGAGTTCCGAGTAGGTCGGCCATATTGGCCAACGCGCCACGAGGCAACCCACAGCTGCGTAGTTCGTGGGCGGGGAAAGGGAAAAGCCCGCGAACAAGTGCAGAAGGTGGGAGGAGTCTGGCCATGTGGATGTACACACGTGGAGATTCCGGCGCGGGTGGGGCAGTGCACAATGGAGCAGCAAAGAGAGAGGATGGCTTCAAATGCTCCTTGGATTCCAGTTCCTACCTTCGCGGATATGTCTTCTCTGGCTGCTCCGATCATGGATACGGGGATAAGACTAAGGCCCCGGGGGTGATTGGCTCTGTACACCTGCAGAGACATGGAGGCCCTCGGTGTGATCTGTCCCGGCTGTTCGGGACTGGTGGTCCAGCTGAAGCCGTTCGGGCGCTGTGAGGTCTGCAAGGAGTTTCTCTTCAAGGTGGACCCATTCACAGAAAAGCCTTGCGCTTTCCACCTCAACTACCTCACAAGGACTGCCACTCCGGAAGGAGAGATCGATGCTGGTGCGTTCCCCATGCGCACTGATCCGGGTGAAGTGACTGCCCAAGCGGAGATGAAAAGAGAAAAATCAGAGGATGCTGCCTCAGTCACCAGCAGCTCCCTGCTCCACCCACCGAAGAGGAAAGTCGGCCTGGTGATAGCCTCGTGTGGTCGTGGAAGAGCTTCGCCCCACTGCTTGCCTGGCCTAGATGGATCCGGTAGAAAAAGTCCTTGACGTCCCTGTTCTTCTAAAGGCCCAGGTGAGCCAGGGGTTGGGACTGTCTGTGTGGTTAAAAGTGGCGGAAGCCCACAGTCGGTAGAGGCCGTTAAGGGGGATAGTTCCGTGACTGGGAATTATCTGCCCGCTGAGTACTACGACACCTCTGACCTGGATTCATTGTCTGACAATGGCGATGATGGGGAGATAGATGAAATCTTCCAACAGAAGGGATGGGACAAGATGAAGCTACCCTTGTCCTGTGTCACAAGGGACCTGCCCATGTCTACTGGAGATAGTACACCTCGGGTGGAGGCCTCGGCGCCTAGGGAAGAAGCTGATCCTCTGTCTGAAGTTCCCCTTCTGGATTCAACATCCATTTCACCTGTTCCTGTTGCGGGAGCGCAACGCAAGGCACTGCGGGCTCCTAGGCCCAGATCTACCGAGGTGGTGAACGCACCTCGCCACCCAGAAGCGATTGTTCCACCTGGAGAAGGAGACCGGGCCACCATGCCACCTTTGTCAAGGCTGCAGCGTCTTTTCGGCCAGAAGGTTGCTTAGGAGTATGGGTGGGAATACCCGTACCTGCCTCGAGGACCGCTTTATGAGGTGGAAGTTTTTCGCCAAAGATGGTATGATACCTTTGTGTGGGACAAACTTAAAGTACAGCAAGCACGGCGGTACCTGTCCTGTTCACCAACGGTCACCAAGAAGTTCCAGGACTGTAAAGCTAAGTGGATGCTGGGAAGACACATTCATGCGGACAAAGTAGTGATTTGCTGCAAGGAAGGAAAAAGTGTTGAGTATCATGTGGAGGCTTTTGATGATCGTTTGAAGCCTGTGTCGTTGCCTCATCCAAGGTTTTACTTGTAAGAAAAGGGGAAAGAGACTCCCGTGTGTTTTTTCTTTTCTATCCATGGCTGAACTTTCCGGAGTGTCTTTGCCGGAACACAGGGACTGTGCCCTAGTTTTTTTTGCATTTGGGCAGTTCTACTCTTTGGAGAAATGGGAGCTGTTTTTGTTTTGTTCTCCCTCCTTCTCCTTGCACTCAAGAGAAATCAGTGACTCTGGGTTTTAGATAGTGTAGGGTCACAGAGGAATGATGAAGAGAAAAGTACCATCTGGAAGTGATGAGTGTCTTGACCGTGGCATTGTCACTAGGTGGCAGTGTTGTGCAACGATTGTTTTTTTTTTGACATTATGCAGCACTTATTGGAGTAAGTGGGTTTCTTCTCGGATAGACCCATTCATTCCAAGCACACACACATATATTGTTAGGATGTATGTTTCTTTTACTTTCCCTCTGCAGGAGATTCGTCTGTCAAGGCTGCTGAGAATGGGTGGTCCTTAGATAGCCAGGCGGAGGGAGGAATGTAAATGTGTGGGATTTAAAGTGTCATTGAAGATTTTATGGTTGTGTTGTTTATGTTTTCCCTTTCCCATTCAAGTCTTGGCACAATTCGGGGCTAAATTGTGTAGTTTGGTTTCTGGGCTGAACTTATGTCACCACCCTTGTGGGGTATGTTTATACCAGACACTGGGGACCAGCGTCAAATCCCCGGGGGGAGTGTGTAGCGGGTACTTGAATTTAGGGGAAGTATCAGGGTGGTAGTGTAACCCAGATGCCCTAATTGCTAGGAAATTTAAGGTTCCCTTTGTGAGTCTTGAAGGACTCTGGTGGTGTGAGGTTCCCGCCGGCCTACAGGTGGCGTTGTTGCCTTGGGCCGGGGCTGGGTTCGCACTGCAAGATTGTGCCTTTTTGTCCTCCTCTGGAGCTGGTACAGCAGGGTGGGGAACCCGCTGTGGCGCGAAGGGAGAGGTCATAAAAGGGGCGGACGCCCTCATCACGGGGTTAGAGTCCGGAGCCAGAAGAAGCGGCCGCACCCAGGCACCTTCAGCTTGGGTGCTGGCGTTCCGGTGCTTCAGGCCTTGGTGCCCTTGGCCTAGCCGGAGCGGAGATGTAGTCCATCTGAGGCACCTTTAGCCTGGGGTGAGGTACTATGGCGGATGCCTGGGGCTCAGTACCTTCGACTGAGTTCCGCGAGGGTGGAGGAATCCGAGGGGGGCCCTAATTCCTTGGGTGCCCGTGTCTGAGTTCGTGAGGATTGGTGTGCAATAACTTCTCTGAAAAGTCCGGCGCAGCATCGCTGGTGACAGAGAGGCCTCCACTTCTCCCTTGGACGGATTTCTTCCCCTGACAGGGGCCGAGCGAGCGAAGGTAATTCACGTTCTACATCACCTAGTCAGTGGCAGTGACTATTCACCACTGGTGACAGCACAGTGGTCAGCAGCAAAAGGGAAAGGATTGTGCCTCGATCTGTCCCCATTTTCCAAAGTAAAGGAACTGTTTTATTGCTTGGCAAGAAGAATAAAACTGAGTTGGACCTATTCACTGTGTGGAACTCTGGTTACTAGGAGCAAAGGGGTCAGGGACGACGTACTGGACTTGACTCTAGGACACCTACACAAAACCCAATCTTCTGGCCTTCACCTATCAGCTATGGAGGACATGGGCCATGGTGTATCTCACTCTCCCCTCCAAGGACCCCTAGACTAGAGCCAGAATAACCGATAAAGAAGAGGGAGAGGGTAGAGGTTGCTACATAGGTAAAGTTGATCCAGGGTAAATCCGATTGCGTCTCAGGGGATCAGGAAGGATTTTTTTCCCCTGCTGTAGCAAATTGGATCATGCTCTGCTGGGGTTTTTTGCCTTCCTCTGGATCAACTGTGGGTATAGAATTGGGTATATGGGATTGTACAATATTTTTTTTTTTATTTTTTTTTTTTTTTATGGTTGAACTGGATGGACTTTGTCTTTTTTCAACCTGACTAACTATATACTGTCTCCCACATATATATCCACTGCATTCTAGTCTAGCCTATACCTGACTATGGGTCATTTCTGGTGTACGTATTCAAAGACACTTTCAGGCAAGCAGGCCAGACAGGTAATTCAGTGATCTGCAGTGCATAAAATATATACCCAGTCTCCTACATATATATCCACTGCATTCTACAGTAGTCTAGCCAAGCCTATACCTGACTGCAGGCCATTTCTGGTGTAATTTTTCTAGTAAACTTCAGGCAGTGTTTTGCTAATCCAATTTTACAGCATGTCTGGAAGGCCACCAAGGAAAGGCAGATGCCCACAGGCCACTAAAAGAGGGCAAGCAATCTCTGTGTCTACAGCCAACAGTGCTGGTCGTGGACACGGTGCATCCTCAGCACGTGACCGTGGGGCACATTTGTCCTTTTTTTGACAGCTGGCCGTGTTGAGCCACAACATGCAGAAGAGTTGGTAGAGTGGATCACAAAGCCGTCCTCATCCTCCTCATCCTCTGTCAACCAGGCTCAGAGTACTTTGGCTGCCAATGCAGCTGCCAAAGCGGCCTATTCCATCGGTTCAATGGCATCAGTCACTCCTTCCCTAGCGCCACCATCATGTCCTGAGGAGTCCCCCGAACTGTTCGACCACAGTGTCGGGTACATGCTGCAGGAGGATGCGCAGCGTTTTGAAGGCTCCGATGATGGTACCCAGGTTGAGGATGAAGGCAGTAAAGTGAGCCCAGAAAGAGGGGGTACCCAAGAAGGACAAGAAACTGGCAGTCATGTTCCCCCAGCTACAGGAGGGAGGGGATGATGAGGTCACTGACTCTACGTGGGTGCCTGATAGAAGATAGGAGGAGGAGGAGAAGGAGGAGTCACATCTCCAAAGAGCAGGATGCCCTCCAGGGGCCAGCTTAAGGGCAGCCAACCGACTGCATCACACTGCAGAGCTCCGCATGTGCAGGGCGCTGCTGACTCCGCGCGTTTTTTTAAAAGTTCTTTGGTGTGGGTTTTTTTTTAGACGTGTGCAGCAGGACAAACCGTTGCTGTTTGCAACATATGTCTGAAGCGTATCAAGCGTGGCCAAAACAGCAACCGCTTGGGCACCACATGCTTGACCAGACATATGTCGAGCTCCCAGGCAGTCCGTTGGTGACAGTACTTAAAAGACCCACACCAAAGAACAAGGCAGACCTCTCCTTGCTCCTCATGAGCTGGGATCTCCAACCCCACTATACCTTCAGTCCTCTCTGAAACCTGCACTGAGAGGAATGAAGGTGTAGAATTAGGTGTCCCAAGCACTTGCGGGCAATCTGCTAGCGGTACACCTAAATCTGATTGTAGCAGGCAAATTTCCCCACCACAGTTGCTAAACCGTCGAAAAAACTTTGGTCCCAGCCATCCACATGCTCAGCGGCTGAATGCTAGTTTGGCTAAATTGCTAGCACTCCAACTGCTGCCTTTTCAGCTGGTAGACTCTGCCCCCTTTCGAGAATTTGTGGAATGTGCGGTACCTCAGAAGCAGGTTCCCAAACGCTATTTTTGTTCTCGGAAGGCCATTCTGGCTCTCTACCGGCATGTGAAAGGCAATGTCTTGGCCTCGTTGGACAGGGCAGTAAGCGGTAAGGTGCATATTACCACTGACTCATGGTCCAGCAGGCATGGACAGGGACGTTACCTTTCGTTCACGGCGCACTGGATAACTCTGCTGGCAGCTGGGAAGGATGCAGGACAGGGTACAGTAATGTGGAGGTTGTTCCGCTACCCTCTCTCCTCCACCCCCCTCTTCTTCTTCCTCTATGGCCTCTTCCTGTGAAGATTTGTCCTCGGAACCAGCGGTGCTCCGTAGGCGTTCTAGGGGCTACGCAAGCACTCAGGCAAAAAGATGCCATGCGGTGCTTGAGTTGGTCTGCTTAGGGGACAGGAGCCACACTGGGGCAGAGATTCTGTCAGCTCTGCAGGGGCAGGCTCAGAGGTGGTTGACGCCACACCAGCTTCAGCCAGGATTAGTGCTTTGCGACAATGGCACCAACCTCCTCTCTGCTCTCCGACAGGGACACTTGACCCATGTGCCCTGTTTGGCTCACGTCCTTAATTTGGTGGTGCAGTGGTTCTTGTGCAGGTACCCGGGCTTACAGGATCTCCTGAGGCAGGCCAGGAAAGTCTGTGGGCATTTCCGCCGGTCATATAATGCCAGTGCTCGGCTGGCTGACCTCCAAAAGGAATGCAACCTGCCCAAGAATCGCCTCATCTGTGACATGCCCACCAGGTGGAACTCAACGTTGGCAATGCTGCAGCGGCTGCACATGCAGCAGAGGGCCATCAATGAGTACCTGTGCGAGTATGGCACCAGGACAGGGTCAGGGAAGCTTGGCTTTTTTTTGCCACGCCAGTGGCTAATGATCATGCATGCACTGTCCTGTCACCGTTTGAGGAGGCCACGAGGATGGTGAGCAGTGACAGTGCATGCATCAGTGATACTGTCCCTCTTGTCTACCTGTTGGAGCTCACGCTTCGTGGAACAATGAACAGGGCACTTAAGGCAGAACAGAGGGAGGAAGAGGAGGACTTCCTTTCCTCTCAAGGCCCCCTTTATCCAGACAGTATTCCTGCAGGCCCACTTATCTCACAGTAAGAGGAGGAGGAGGAGGAGGATGAGGATTGTGTCAGCATGGAGGTGGAGCCTACCAATCATCATCTGCAGCAGTCAGGGCCAGATTAACATAGGGGCTATTGGAGCTGCAGCTCCAGGCCCCTTCCTCAAGATAGGCCCATTTGCCCCCCCCCCCCAAAAAAAATAAAAAGATAGACTTCAAGGATTGTAGCTCTGCGACCAGGGGTCACAGAGGCCCCACACTTGGGGGATATGTAGCTGAAGACCCACCCCACGACTGGTAAACATATGGGGCTTCTATCATTTATGGTTCCGGAGATAGGGGACAGCCTGACAGTCTTCTGCAGATGGTGTCAGCTTGTATTCAAACTGTCCGCTCTGTATGTAGCTCAGTTCTGAGAGGATGAGCTCACAGTGCTTATAATAATTATTTGTATATTACTTATGGTAATTAACTCCTTGCCATCCAGGCCAATTCTGACACTTCTCTCCTACATGTAAAAATCATCATTTGTTTTTTGCTAGAAAACTACTCAAAATAATATATATTGTTTTAGCAGATGATGCCCTAGGGAATAAAATGGTGGTCTTTGCAACTTTTTATGTCACACGGTATTTGTGCAGCAATTTTTCAAACGTGTTTTACTCTTTCGTTCATGGACCGACACAGCTTCTCTATTGACATAGTGGGTATTATCCGTTAATTAGGAGTGACTAGGCAGAAAACTTGTAAAAAGTGTTGCATCACACCTTCTACAGTACCGCCCAGGGGGCGGACCCTCTGGTATATCCCCTCACTCTGCATCTCGCAGATCAGTTTTTTTCTGTCTAGCAAGGAGTAGGACATGGCTCCCTTCGGGCCCATTGGTCCGGGGGAAAAAATTTTTCTACAATTTGTTTTTTTTTTGTTTCCTGCGATCTTCGATCAACTGCCGACTGGGTGACAGGCTGGGTCCTCGATCCTTGTAGTCCCCCCAGTTTCGGCCATCGAGCATGTGCCGACCCTAGCTACGCGCTGGGTTTTCCACGACATGCCCGTCGCTCTACGGGTGGCCAAGCTACCCTCCAGGGCCTGCATCGCTGCTCAGCTTCGGCTGACCTTACGGCTGAGTCGCAGTAGCCTGTCCAGTGAGCTTATGCTCCAAGGCTTGCATCGGACCGCTCAGCTTCGGCTGACCTGTTGTGGAAAAATGTATTAATGTATGTAGTCAGATGTCCCCCAATGTCAGTTTTGCTGTAATGCGCTCATCTGAGCGTATTTGCACATACAGATGTTGGTGGAAGATCGGTGGCCACAAAATCTTCCTATGGAAACAGCGATATTTGCTCCATTTAGAGATGTTGTTTTAAAATGCCTCGTCAGGGGATTGGCCACTTCTTGACTTTGGCATTAAATGACTCAGAGCGGACAGATCTGTGTCCACAAGAACAGTAGCATAGCTATACGACAATTGTGGTCCATTGAGGGATAATTGTCGTATAGTTCCCGTCATTGGAAGCAGTGCATGCCACTGATAGTCTATTTGAATGTATACATGTCTGTGATTGGTTTGTTTGTTTTATGCATGTATTGTATTATTATTGTATTATTGTATTGAATCCTTTAAGCTATATTTCTTGTGTTGTATTCTGAGTGGAGCTCCTGTGAGCTCACTTCCTATGGAGGGTGGGTCACATGTTGTGACATCACTTCCTTCTGAGTTTAATAAAAACTGTTTATGGGCGTCGGCTTGGCAGTCATGCTGGGATGCTGAAATGAGAACATAGCTGTGTGGTGCTGCCTTCTTGGGGTGAATGGAGAGGGATGAATGGTGAGTGAAACTTAGCTAAAGATAGCATTATTGCAATGAGATGAAATCTGAAGTGTGTGCTTATTTAGCACAGGAAAAATAGGCTGTATGCTCTGCATAGAACCTATATTTCCACGACAGTAAATGGCGACTCACGGTGGGACTGATTGCGGCCTCTTTGAGCATCACATCAGCAGAGGGGGAGTATGGATGTACGATGTGATGTGTGAAGAGGCTGTACTTTGTAAAAGAACACATTTTTCGTCTTTTTGAAATAATGCTGTAAGTTTGCAGTATGTGTGTGTGTGTGTGTGTGTGTGTGATTTTTTTGGGAGAGAGATCTTATGCCTGTGAATCCGATTGTATGTGTGTGATTTTGTCATGGATCGTTTGTCTGTGTGCCTGTGGTATGAGGGATGCCTGTTGTGTAAGAGTGTAACTAAATGAGAACTGTAGACCGTATGTGATTAGATTGTTTTGTGCATTGTTAAAGTCTGGTCCCTGTGTGCCATGTGCTTGAATGGGGGAAGGGCTTGTCCACTGTTTGCAATGGAGAATGTTTTGTGTTGGGGGGGGGGCTATGCCCTGAGGGAAGAGAACTCTGAGCAAGCATGTAGGCAACATTATACTGTATGTGTGTAGCGTTTGTGATTTCTATGAAAAATAGGAATGGATAGATTGTGATTTTTGACTTTGTATTAGACCAAGACACATGTCCTCATAATTGTAAAAATATTTTAAGTAAAGGGTCTGTCTGGTTTTAAGTTGAAAGCAGCCTGCTGCAAGGCATTGTTGGAAGCCAGACAATAGTAGCTGTTTTGTTGAAAGAAATACGCCCTTTGAATGTTTGCAGGCTGTTTTATGGAAACTGATTCCGCTGTGTGTGTGTGTGTGTGAACTTTAGGTAGAGAAAAGTGTTGTTTTAATGTTGTGCATGTAACTAACATTTATTGAATGTGCTGTTTAGTGGCCAAAGAGTCTTTAAAATGTTTTAGTGCTCATGTGGTGTCTCAGGTGTGAGGCTTTGTGGAGATGGCATGAGCCTTGTGGAGTATAGCTGACTCAAGACACACATTTTTCAGTGGATTTTGATGGTCATTTAGAAAAGTTTCAATGGTGTAGTCAGTCCTTGTGAAGAAAAACATTTTTGGTTTTCTAGTGAGGAGATGCTGGTTTTGGCGGGAAAAATTGCATGCGATATTGGCACCATTTTTGTTGTTGTCCATGAGGTGTGCTGTGGTCATCCACCATTTTGTTGTCCTGGCTTGTCGGCCATCTTGAGAGACGTTTACAGTTTGAGATAGGAAGTTCCAGGTTGGCAAACACAGCCCCTGGATGCTATATTAACATTTGTTGATTGGCGCAGTTTTTCGCCTGTTTTATGCGTTTACAGTTTGACCTGTGCATTGCTGGGGAGAATAGTGAGACACCAGGGTGACATACTGAGAGGCTGTTTTTGTTTAATGTTGAATTCGCTGGTTTAAATTGTTTTCCTAAGCATCGCCTTTTGAGTTGAGTAGAGTGGCATCTTGATATAGCGCGGTCTTACCCCGAGGGGTCCCGACGCGCTTGCGGACACATGCACATGCTGGGGCCTATTTATGGATGGGATCTGGTTGACCTACCAGCATGTCTTTGGAGTGTGGGAGGAAGCCAACGCAGACACAGGGAGAACATGCAAACTCCATGCAGATGGTGTTAGGATGGGGATTGCTCTGTTTTCATGACTTTGCAGTATATGAGCGGCGGTTTTTGTATTGGATTTTGTTTTTAAGTGAAAACTCTACTTTACACTGAATTTGTGTTTGGAAGGAAAATGGAAAGCATTTTGGCGTTTAAAAGTGTTTTATATTTTGTTCCAGTTTTGTAAAGTTTTGTACTGAAATACAGTTTTGGGTAGAGAGCAAACAGGGGGGCATCACCATTATTGTAACATCTGGATACAGAGAGAAGCCACATTGTTCCGCATGTGGTAAACGGGCGTAAGTGTTCTGTGTGGTTTAGTCTGGCGACGCAGTGTATGGGTGTATAGCGGAAAATGCTTGTGTATGCATACACTGTGAGGGGTAGAGGCCTAATTCAGGGGTTGATCTGTGGTTGTTGGTTGTTCCAAAAGTGTTGGGACAACAAGCCATAGAGTTGACGCCTCAGTTAGGTTTTCTAGTTGGGGGACTGGACCAGATATAGTGGTTGTAGTTCTTCAATCCACCGTATAAGAAGACACCGGGCGGTGCTCTCCGAAATGGGTGCAATGGTTTCTCCTGGACGCGGGAGTAAGACGATAAGCCGATTCGAATCGCCATGGACACAAGGAGGTCTGTGCAAGGGAAGGAATGGAGGCTTCCCACAGTCAGACGGTCACACGGTGCACGAAGCCTAGTTTTGGGGCAAAGGCCTTTGAACCCCAAAAAGATTAACATAGGTGGTCTAAGGATACTATTTTGGGTATCCCTCTGGAAAGGATGTAGTTCAGCTGCGGCTTCAGAAATCTGTAATGATGAGTGTGTTGATGGAGGTGTAGTACACGCTATTGTGATTCTCAGAGAAGGAACGCGGTTAAATTCTCATGCCCATTTGTTTGAACTTTGTATGGCTGGTCCATGCAAGGTTCTCGAGCTGCTCTCATGTTTGTCCCATTGTATTTTTTTTCTATTGCTGAAAGAGTGAAGGGAGAATTCTGTCTGTTTTTGTTTTTTTTCATTTTTGGTTTTGGAAACTATGAAGTATCTCCCCCACATTTGTATCTGAATGTTTGTATGTAGTAACGTGAATATGTTCGAACTTACCGCGGCGATCCTCCGATGCATCGCGGCTGTTGTATGTTTGTAGGAACGGGAAAAGTAAGGGTTACAGAGGGTTTTGTTTGAATCGGTTTTGAAAGAATGTCATTGACAATTTACCAATGTACAGGAATGTCATTATTTACCATTCTTTGCAGGTTAAATATGAAGGATAGAGTAATGATTTTGCTTCTAAGTATTTTTCAGGTCCAAGGAGTTTGTACACAGAGAACAGGTGTATGTAGACAGCGGTACATATGGATAAATATGAGTCTAAGGAGGTAAAAGTATCATAGGCTATTTCATTGTTTCTTTTTTCCTGCATCACACATTTCTTCCTTCAGTCTGTAATGAGGAAGAAAATGGGGGGAGAAGTGATAAATGTAAGTGACAGTTTTTTTCAAAAAAATAATGTAACCTCTGTAATTCTAACCAAGTTTGTGCCAAGACTGTCTTTCTTTGATAGAATTTGAAACCGCAAGCAGCAGTCTGGTGAAGTAGGTTCCCATCCCAGATGCCAAGAACCTTTTGTCAATGGTTCCAGGTATTGTAAGCCACGCACAGGTTATGCAGTGACCACAGTCCCGATGTCTGGGTTATTGTCATATGAGGGTTGTTTGGAGGTCAATCAAAACCAGAGTTGTACTTTCCTCATTAGCTGTCACTTATATTCTCGGCTGATGCGGTGGGTGCGATCGTTGTGACATGAACTTCAAAATGTCCACCACAGGGTTCACGAGTCCCTCCTGGACCCTGACACAATAACCAGTTTACATTATTTCCAACCAGATGACTGGGTCGTTGTAAAGAAGCTTGAGGGATGAGACCACGCCAGCCACTGCAAGAAGCGGCTCAACCACACCACAGAACTGAGTAGTATCTTCGTTTATTTATATATTTTTCTGTTTAGTAAATTTTAGCAAGGGTAACAATGAAAAGCATCACAAGTTATTATTTAAAGTGTATTTCCTGACTATCTCAGAAAGCGAACAGGACCGATTGCTGGGTCTGTTCTGAGTCTCCACTGAGTTTTAGTCCCCAGCGATGACAGCGGTACATGCCATTTATGATGTTATTATGGGTATGAGGAGTTTTGACAAACTGGTGAAGACTCCAAACAGACACTTGTCAATGGAATCTAACGATGCATTTTTAGAGGGTAAAATTGGTTATAGTTTTAATAGCTCTGCCTCTTGTCGGTTTGGGTATCTAGGCAGCCCACAAGTTTGTTTGAACTTTAGTTTGGTGCTTATGCGGATCTGCAGCTTATAAGGTAATTCCCCCAAAGCCATGTGTGATGGTGAAGCTGTCCCAGCATCTTATGTCGCGGCCGATCGCGAGGATCTGATGGCGCAAGAAATTAAGAATGGCAGGGATGGCTAGAAGGGAATTGTTCACCAACCCCAACCAGGTCTGGGCATGGTGTTCTGCATGTACAAGGTTGGGGGGGCTCGAGCTTAGGATACGATTGAACAATTCTCATCCGTTAAGGATAGGATTCTTCATGTAACTGTTGAAGCCAGAGCTGTAGCTAAGTGAAGGTTGGGAGTCCTTTTAAGGGTCTGGGAATCTTTGGGGATCTAATTTTTATTTTACAGCGGATCGTGGTTAAAGGAAGTGGGAATATATATACTCATGTCGTTTTTATTTCTATTCTTTCTATGTCGTGACGAGGTGCTCCTGTTGCCTGATTGGACGCGTGACCAGAGCCTGAGCAGATGAGCACATCGTCCTTGATGAGACGCCCCGAAGCCAGACCCACGTACAAGACACAGAGGATCACAAACGGATCGGCGTTTACTACAGCTCACCATGTCGTGTCCTTTTTTATAAGTCATTCTCCTGAAGAAGAGTCTACATGTCAAGCCGAGTTTTCCTTTTTATGGACTGTAAGGACTGATTCATTTCCAGGTGTAAGAAGCAGATCAAGTTTCATCGATGGACATGGGGTGCATATGACAAAAAAGGGAGGACTGTTGTGGAAAAATGTATTAATGTATGTTGTCAGATGTCCCCCAATGTCAGTTTTGCTGTAATGCGCTCATCTGAGCGTATTTGCACATACAGATGTTGGTGGAAGATCGGTGGCCGCAAAATCTTCCTATGGAAACAACGATGTTTGCTCCATTTAGAGATGTTGTTTTTAAAATGCCTCGTCAGGGGACTGGCCACTTCTTGATGTTGGCATTAAATGACTCCGAGCGGACAGATCTGTGTCCACAAGAACAGTAGCATAGCTATACGACAATTGTGGTCCATTGAGGCATAAATGTCGTATAGTTCCCGTCATTGGAAGCAGTGCATGCCACTGATAGTCTATTTGAATGTATACATGTCTGTGATTGGTTCGTTTGTTTTATGCATGTATTGTATTATTATTGTATTATTGTATTGAATCCTTTAAGCTATATTTCTTGTGTTGTATTCTGAGTGGAGCTCCTGTGAGCTCACTTCCTATGGAGGGTGGGTCACATGTTGTGACATCACTTCCTTCTGAGTTTAATAAAAACTGTTTATGGGCGTCGGCTTGGCAGTCATGCTGGGATGCTGAGATGAGAACATAGCTGTGTGGTGCTGCCTTCTTGGGATGAATGGAGACGGATTAATGGTGAGTAAAACTTAGCTAAAGATAGCATTATTGTAATGAGATGAAATCTGAAGTGTGTGCTTATTTAGCACAGGACAAATAGGCTGTATGCTCTGCATAGAACCTATATTTCCACAACAGACCTTACGGCCGTCGCAGTAGCCTGTCCGGTGAGCTAGCACTACAGGGCATGCATATGATCGTTCCCTAGGGTCCAATCACAGCATGCCTGGCCGACAGTCACCTTCCGTGCGCGGATGATGATCTGTTTTGGAATGTCTTCCAGCATGATACACGCAGGAAGGGTAAGTAGCTCCCCTGCTTCGGCAGGGTGACTTGGCTGGACATTCCTGGAGAGATCAAGTAAGTGGTTTTGGCCCCTTTCTCCCCTCTCTCCCTGCCTTCCCTCCTCCCTGGGCTCTGAGCTAAGGTTTCTGGGTGCTGGGGGTCACCTAAGGGGTTCAATCTGGGGCGGTGCTGGCTGTAGCTATCATTTAAAAGAATGTAATTTTTGCTTACCTGTGTGTGTTGTTCCCCCTCCATGCTGTCGGCGGCCATTTTGCGATGGTCCATGCCTGTTTCGGCCTCTAGTGACTGCCCGGTGGCCATTTTTTTTGTGGTTTTGTGCCTATATGTATATATCGCCGCTCAACGGACATTTTCTTGTGGTTCGACCCTGCTTGGCCTCTATCGACTGTTTGGCGGCCATGCTTCCTAGGATTCACGCTGTATGTATAGATCTTAATGTGGTCCGTGGCCGCTTTTGCCTCTATATTCGGCTTGGCGGACATTTTCTTAGAGCCCACATACTTCCATACAGCCACTTGGTGGCCATTTTGAGATAGTCTCCGGCCTCTAGGGTGCATTTCACTGGCGCAAGATTCACACAGGGAACGCTAATGAGAATCAGACTGACACAGGCAGCGGTGGGATAACATCACAGGCGGAGCACACGGCAGCACAGTGGTACCGTTCCGAGGGTGGTGAGTAGGGATGAGCTTTGTGTTCGAGTCGAACATACGTTCGGCTCGAACATCGGCTGTTCGAACGTTCGACGAAGATCGAACGATTTGGGCCGTTCGCGCCAAATTCGAGTGACGCGAACGGCCCACAATGCACTACGCCATCGCAGTGTCATCCAGGCGCTGTGATTGGCCAAGCATGCACTGTGACCCCGCATGCTTGGCCAATCACAGCGCCGGCAGCGAGGAGAGCAATGATTGGCCACAGGCAGGATGCCTGTGGCCAATTATTGCTGAGGGTGTTTAGTACACGCCCCACACTATAAAAGGCCGCCAGCACGGCGGCCTAGTGTAGTGTGTTCCGGAGCAGGGAAAGACAAGCATAGGCAGGGACAGTGACATTTATTTCTTTCTTGCTTAACCTGGATTCCTTTAGTTTAGGGAAAGAGAAGGATAGGTAGGGAGAGTGTCAGTGTGTTTTACTGTGCGAGTCCTTGTTTCTAGGGACAAAGAAGGAAAGTGAGGGGATTTCTCCTTGTGCTATAGTGTGCTTTAAAAAAACATTTTTTCTAGGGACAGAAAACTGTAGGTAGGGAGAGTGTCAGTTTCTTTCACTGTGCCAGTCCTTGTTTCTAGGGACAAAGAAGGAAAGTGAGGGGAATTCTCCTTGTGCTATAGTGTGCTTTAAAAAAACATTTTTTCTAGGGACAGAAAACTGTAGGTAGGGAGAGTGTCAGTTTCTTTCACTGTGCCAGTCCTTGTTTCTAGGGACAAAGAAGGAAAGTGAGGGGATTTCTCCTTGTGCTATAGTGTGCTTTAACCACTTCCCTACCCAGCCATAGACAAATGACGTCCACAGATGGGATCTCCCATCCTGGGTGGACGTCATATGACGTCCTCGGCTTTGTAGGGGGATATCTGAATGATGCCTGCAGCTAGAGGCATCATTCAGATATCCTTTTGAAGTGCCAGCGATTCTGTGCACCATAAGAATGATCATAGCGGCGGTTCCGCCGCTTGATCGTTCTTATAGGCGGCGGGAGGGGACACCCCCCCCTTCCGCCACCATCCGGTGCTTCTCCGGGCTCCCCCGTGCGATCGGGGACCCGGAGCGAATCTTCCGGCATCGTTGGTGGAGTCACGTGATGAGCATAGAGATGACTGGTGACCAGATGGTCACCAGTCATCTCTATGATCGTCGGAGGCCCGGGCGCGATGTGATGACGTCACGCCCGGGTCTCAAAAATGTAAACAAAGCCGCCGTTGCGGCTGTAAGTATGAAATCAGTGAAAATTTTTTCACTGATCTCATGCTTTCCAGCCTGGAGGAGAGATGTGGAGTCTTATTGACCCCGCATCTCTCCATAAAGAGAACCTGTCACACACATTCCTATTACAAGGGATGTTTACATTCCTTGTAATAGGAATAAAAGTGATCAAAAAAAAAAAAAAAGTAAAATCATTGTAAAAAAATAAATAAATAAGTAAGTTAAATAAATAAATAATAAAAAAAAATATTAAAACGCCCCTGTCCCCGGTAGCTCGCGATCAGAAGCGAATGCACACGTAAGTCGCCCACATATGTAAACGCCGTTCAAACCACGCATGTGAGGTATCGCCGCGTGCGTTAGAGCGCGTGCAACAATTCTAGCACTAGACCTCCTCTGTAATTCTAACCTGGTAACCTGTAAAAAAAATTTAAGCGTCGCCTATGGAGATTTTTAAGTACCGAAGTTTGGCGCCATTCCATGAGTGTGCGCAATTTTAAAGCGTGACATCTTAGGTATCTATTTACTCGGCGTAACATTATCTTTCATATGTTCCCAAAAAATTGGGCTAACTTTACTGTTTTGTTATTTTTTAATTCATGAAACCATTTTTTTTTTTAAAAAAAAGGCGTTTGAAAAATTATTGCGCAAATATTGTGCAAGAAAAAATGTTGCAATGACCGTCATTTTATTCCCTAGGGTGTCTGCTAAAAAAACATATATAATGTTTGGGGGTTCTGAGTAATTTTCTAGCAAAAGAATGATGATTTGTACATGTAGGAGAGAAGTGCCAAAATAGGCCCGGTATTGAATAGGTACAAAAAGCCCTGTATTGAAGTGGTTAAAAAAATTTTTTTCTAGGGACAGAAAACTGTAGGTAGGGAGAGTGTCAGTTTCTTTCACTGTGCCAGTCCTTGTTTCTAGGGACAAAGAAGGAAAGTGAGGGGATTTCTCCTTGTGCTATAGTGTGCTTTAAAAAAACATTTTTTCTAGGGACAGAAAACTGTAGGTAGGGAGAGTGTCAGTTTCTTTCACTGTGCCAGTCCTTGTTTCTAGGGACAAAGAAGGAAAGTGAGGGGAATTCTCCTTGTGCTATAGTGTGCTTTAAAAAAACATTTTTTCTAGGGACAGAAAACTGTAGGTAGGGAGAGTGTCAGTTTCTTTCACTGTGCCAGTCCTTGTTTCTAGGGACACAGAAGGAAAGTGAGGGGAATTCTCCTTGTGCTATAGTGTGCTTTAAAAAAACATTTTTTCTAGGGACAGAAAACTGTAGGTAGGGAGAGTGTCAGTTTCTTTCACTGTGCCAGTCCTTGTTTCTAGGGACAAAGAAGGAAAGTGAGGGGATTTCTCCTTGTGCTATAGTGTGCTTTAAAAAAACATTTTTTCTAGGGACAGAAAACTGTAGGTAGGGAGAGTGTCAGTTTCTTTCACTGTGCCAGTCCTTGTTTCTAGGGACAAAGAAGGAAAGTGAGGGGAATTCTCCTTGTGCTATAGTGTGCTTTAAAAAAACATTTTTTCTAGGGACAGAAAACTGTAGGTAGGGAGAGTGTCAGTTTCTTTCACTGTGCCAGTCCTTGTTTCTAGGGACAAAGAAGGAAAGTGAGGGGATTTCTCCTTGTGCTATAGTGTGCTTTAACCACTTCCCTACCCAGCCATAGTCAAATGACGTCCACAGATGGGATCTCCCATCCTGGGTGGACGTCATATGACGTCCTCGGCTTTGTAGGGGGATATCTGAATGATGCCTGCAGCTAGAGGCATCATTCAGATATCCTTTTGAAGTGCCAGCGATTCTGTGCACCATAAGAATGATCATAGCGGCGGTTCCGCCGCTTGATCGTTCTTATAGGCGGCGGGAGGGGACACCCCCCCTCCCGCCGCCATCCGGTGCTTCTCCGGGCTCCCCCGTGCGATCGGGGACCCGGAGCGAATCTTCCGGCATCGTTGGTGGAGTCACGTGATGAGCATAGAGATGACTGGTGACCAGATGGTCACCAGTCATCTCTATGATCGTCGGAGGCCCGGGCGCGATGTGATGACGTCACGCCCGGGTCTCAAAAATGTAAACAAAGCCGCCGTTGCGGCTGTAAGTATGAAATCAGTGAAAATTTTTTCACTGATCTCATGCTTTCCAGCCTGGAGGAGAGATGTGGAGTCTTATTGACCCCGCATCTCTCCATAAAGAGAACCTGTCACACACATTCCTATTACAAGGGATGTTTACATTCCTTGTAATAGGAATAAAAGTGATCAAAAAAAAAAAAAAAGTAAAATCATTGTAAAAAAATAAATAAATAAGTAAGTTAAATAAATAAATAATAAAAAAAAATATTAAAACGCCCCTGTCCCCGGTAGCTCGCGATCAGAAGCGAATGCACACGTAAGTCGCCCACATATGTAAACGCCGTTCAAACCACGCATGTGAGGTATCGCCGCGTGCGTTAGAGCGCGTGCAACAATTCTAGCACTAGACCTCCTCTGTAATTCTAACCTGGTAACCTGTAAAAAAAAATTAAGCGTCGCCTATGGAGATTTTTAAGTACCGAAGTTTGGCGCCATTCCATGAGTGTGCACAATTTTAAAGCGTGACATCTTAGGTATCTATTTACTCGGCGTAACATTATCTTTCATATGTTCCCAAAAAATTGGGCTAACTTTACTGTTTTGTTATTTTTTAATTCATGAAACCATTTTTTTTTAAAAAAAAAAGGCGTTTGAAAAATTATTGCGCAAATATTGTGCAAGAAAAAATGTTGCAATGACCGTCATTTTATTCCCTAGGGTGTCTGCTAAAAAAACATATATAATGTTTGGGGGTTCTGAGTAATTTTCTAGCAAAAGAATGATGATTTGTACATGTAGGAGAGAAGTGCCAAAATAGGCCCGGTATTGAATAGGTACAAAAAGGCCTGTATTGAAGTGGTTAAAAAAAACATTTTTTCTAGGGACAGAAAACTGTAGGTAGGGAGAGTGTCAGTTTCTTTCACTGTGCCAGTCCTTGTTTCTAGGGACAAAGAAGGAAAGTAAGGGGAATTCTCCTTGTGCTATAGTGTGCTTTAAAAAAACATTTTTTCTAGGGACAGAAAACTGTAGGTAGGGAGAGTGTCAGTTTCTTTCACTGTGCCAGTCCTTGTTTCTAGGGACAAAGAAGGAAAGTGAGGGGATTTCTCCTTGTGCTATAGTGTGCTTTAAAAAAACATTTTTTCTAGGGACAGAAAACTGTAGGTAGGGAGAGTGTCAGTTTCTTTCACTGTGCCAGTCCTTGTTTCTAGGGACAAAGAAGGAAAGTGAGGGGAATTCTCCTTGTGCTATAGTGTGCTTTAAAAAAACATTTTTTCTAGGGACAGAAAACTGTAGGTAGGGAGAGTGTCAGTTTCTTTCACTGTGCCAGTCCTTGTTTCTAGGGACAAAGAAGGAAAGTGAGGGGAATTCTCCTTGTGCTATAGTGTGCTTTAAAAAAACATTTTTTCTAGGGACAGAAAACTGTAGGTAGGGAGAGTGTCAGTTTCTTTCACTGTGCCAGTCCTTGTTTCTAGGGACAAAGAAGGAAAGTGAGGGGAATTCTCCTTGTGCTATAGTGTGCTTTAAAAAAACATTTTTTCTAGGGACAGAAAACTGTAGGTAGGGAGAGTGTCAGTTTCTTTCACTGTGCCAGTCCTTGTTTCTAGGGACAAAGAAGGAAAGTGAGGGGAATTCTCCTTGTGCTATAGTGTGCTTTAAAAAAACATTTTTTCTAGGGACAGAAAACTGTAGGTAGGGAGAGTGTCAGTTTCTTTCACTGTGCCAGTCCTTGTTTCTAGGGACAAAGAAGGAAAGTGAGGGGAATTCTCCTTGTGCTATAGTGTGCTTTAAAAAAACATTTTTTCTAGGGACAGAAAACTGTAGGTAGGGAGAGTGTCAGTTTCTTTCACTGTGCCAGTCCTTGTTTCTAGGGACAAAGAAGGAAAGTGAGGGGATTTCTCCTTGTGCTATAGTGTGCTTTAAAAAAACATTTTTTCTAGGGACAGAAAACTGTAGGTAGGGAGAGTGTCAGTTTCTTTCACTGTGCCAGTCCTTGTTGCTAGGGACAAAGAAGGAAAGTGAGGGGAATTCTCCTTGTGCTATAGTGTGCTTTAAAAAAACATTTTTTCTAGGTACAGAAAACTGTAGGTAGGGAGAGTGTCAGTTTCTTTCACTGTGCCAGTCCTTGTTTCTAGGGACAACGAAGGAAAGTGAGGGGAATTCTCCTTGTGCTATAGTGTGCTTTAAAAAAACATTTTTTCTAGGGACAGAAAACTGTAGGTAGGGAGAGTGTCAGTTTCTTTCACTGTGCCAGTCCTTGTTTCTAGGGACAAAGAAGGAAAGTGAGGGGAATTCTCCTTGTGCTATAGTGTGCTTTAAAAAAACATTTTTTCTAGGGACAGAAAACTGTAGGTAGGGAGAGTGTCAGTTTCTTTCACTGTGCCAGTCCTTGTTTCTAGGGACAAAGAAGGAAAGTGAGGGGAATTCTCCTTGTGCTATAGTGTGCTTTAAAAAAACATTTTTTCTAGGGACAGAAAACTGTAGGTAGGGAGAGTGTCAGTTTCTTTCACTGTGCCAGTCCTTGTTTCTAGGGACAAAGAAGGAAAGTGAGGGGATTTCTCCTTGTGCTATAGTGTGCTTTAAAAAAACATTTTTTCTAGGGACAGAAAACTGTAGGTAGGGAGAGTGTCAGTTTCTTTCACTGTGCCAGTCCTTGTTTCTAGGGACAAAGAAGGAAAGTGAGGGGAATTCTCCTTGTGCTATAGTGTGCTTTAAAAAAACATTTTTTCTAGGGACAGAAAACTGTAGGTAGGGAGAGTGTCAGTTTCTTTCACTGTGCCAGTCCTTGTTTCTAGGGACAAAGAAGGAAAGTGAGGGGATTTCTCCTTGTGCTATAGTGTGCTTTAAAAAAACATTTTTTCTAGGGACAGAAAACTGTAGGTAGGGAGAGTGTCAGTTTCTTTCACTGTGCCAGTCCTTGTTTCTAGGGACAAAGAAGGAAAGTGAGGGGATTTCTCCTTGTGCTATAGTGTGCTTTAAAAAAACATTTTTTCTAGGGACAGAAAACTGTAGGTAGGGAGAGTGTCAGTTTCTTTCACTGTGCCAGTCCTTGTTTCTAGGGACAAAGAAGGAAAGTGAGGGGATTTCTCCTTGTGCTATAGTGTGCCAAAGCATTCCTCATCAACCATCTTTGAAATCCTTGTTTTTTGGACAGTCAGGGAAATTGTCGTTGTGCTATTCTGTGCAAAAGCAATAATCCTCAACCATATTTAGAAATCCTTAAGTAAAGGGACAGAGAAGGACACCTGAAGGTAGCCCTTATTGCTTTTTTCCCATCTCCCTGCAGGCCATTAGGGATGAGCTTCGAGTTCGAGTCGAACTCATGTTCGACTCGAACATTGCCTGTTCGCCCGTTCGCCGAACAACGAACAAATTGGGGTGTTCGCGGCAAATTCGAAAAATCTATGGGAGAAATCTAAAGTGCTAATTATAAAGGCTTATATGCAAGTTATTGTCCTAAAAAGTGTTTGGGGACCCGGGTCCTGCCCCAGGGGACATGTATCAATGCAAAAAGAAGTTTTAAAAACGGCCGTTTTTTCGGGAGCAGTGATTTTAATAATGCTTAAAATGAAAAAATAAAAGGGAAATATTCCTTTAAATTTCGTACCTGGGGGGTGTGTATGATATGCATGTAAAGTGGCGCATGTTTCCCGTGCTTAGAACTGTCCCTGCAAAAAGTGTCATTTTTGAAAGAAAAAAATGCATTTAAAACTGACTCGCGGCTATTAATGAATTGTCGGCTCCCGGCAATACATACAAAAGTCATTGAGAAAAAAAAAAAAAAAAAAGCGTGGGGGTTCCCCAGAATTCAATTACCAGGCCCTTCAGGTCTGGAATGGATATTAAGGGGAACCCGGCCGCAAATAAAAAAAAAATTGACGTGGGGTTCCCCCAAATATCCATTCCAGGCCCTTCAGATCTGGCATGGATTTTAAGGGGAACTCCACCCCAAATTAAAAAAAAAATGGCGTGGAGTCCCCCTAAAAATCCATACCAGACCCCTTATCCGAGCATGCAACCTGGCCGGCTGCAGGGGAAAAGGGGGGGACGAGAGAGCGGCCCCCCCTCCCTCCTGAACCGTACCAAGCCACATGCCCTCAACATGGGGAGGATGTCCCCATGTTGATGGGGACAAGGGCCTCATCCCCACAACCCTTGCCCGGTGGTTGTGGGGGTCTGCGGGCGGGGGGCTTATCGGAATCTGGAAGACCCCTTTAACAAAGAGGACCCCCAGATCCCGCCCCCCCCCCTATGTGAATTGGTAAGGGGTACACTGTACCCCTACCATTTCACGAAGAAAGCGTAAAAAAATGTTTAAAAAAACACACAAACACCTTGAAAAAGTCCTTTATTTAAAAAAAAAAAAAAAAAACATTCCAGCGGTGAAATCCAGTGTCCCGCGGCGATCCCGATGTCCAGCTCTGTCCGTCATTGGTTGTGCCTGAGCGGACCTGATGGGGAACTCCCTCTCAGTATTTTAAATGTATAGACCCGCCCCTTCTAAAGTTCCCCATCAGGTCCGCTCAGCGGACCAGATGCGGAACATGAGAAGGGGCGGGTCTATACATGTATTACCAAAGTGAGAGCAGTTCCCCATCAGGTCCGCCTCCTCGGTATGTCGGACCGGCTACGTCATTGGCTTGAGCGGGGAACTTCCTTCACTATGTAAATTTAAATTTACATAGTGAAGGAAGTTCCCCGCTCAAGCCAATGACGTAGGCGGGTCTGACATACCGAGGGGGCGGACCTGATGGGGAACTGCTCTCACTTTGGTAATACATGTATAGACCCGCCCCTTCTCATGTTCCGCATCTCGTCCGCTGAGCGGACCTGATGGGGAACTTTAGAAGGGGCGGGTCTATACATTTAAAATACTGAGAGGGAGTTCCCCATCAGGTCCGCTCAGGCACAACCAATGAAGGACAGCGCTGGACATCGGGATCGCCGCGGGACACTGGATTTCACCGCTGGAATGTTTATTTATTTATTTTTTTAAATAAAGGACTTTTTCAAGGTGTTTGTGTGTTTTTTTAAACATTTTTTTTACGCTTTCTTCGTGAAATGGTAGGGGTACAATGTACCCCTTACCAATTCACATAGGGGGGGGGGCGGGATCTGGGGGTCCCCTTTGTTAAAGGGGTCTTCCAGATTCCGATAAGCCCCCCGCCCGCAGACCCCCACAACCACCGGGCAAGGGTTGTGGGGATGAGGCCCTTGTCCCCATCAACATGGGGACATCCTCCCCATGTTGAGGGCATGTGGCTTGGTACGGTTCAGGAGGGAGGGGGGGCCGCTCTCTCGTCCCCCCCTTTTCCCCTGCGGCCGGCCAGGTTGCGTGCTCGGATAAGGGGTCTGGTATGGATTTTTAGGGGGACTCCACGCCATTTTTTTTTTAAACTTGGGGTGGAGTTCCCCTTAAAATCCATGCCAGATCTGAAGGGCCTGGTAATTGAATTCTGGGGAACCCCCACGCTTTTTTTTTTTTTTTTTCTCAATGACTTTTGTATGTATTGCCGGGAGCCGACAATTCATTAATAGCCGCGAGTCAGTTTTAAATGCATTTTTTTTCTTTCAAAAATGACATTTTTTGCAGGGACAGTTCTAAGCACGGGAAACATGTGCCACTTCACATGCATATCATACACACCCCCCAGGTACGAAATTTAAAGGAATATTTCACTTTTATTTTTTCATTTTAAGCATTATTAAAATCACTGCTCCCGAAAAAACGGCCGTTTTTAAAACTTCTTTTTGCATTGATACATGTCCCCTGGGGCAGGACCCGGGTCCCCAAACACTTTTTAGGACAATAACTTGCATATTAGCCTTTATAATTAACACTTTAGATTTCGAACGTTCGAGTCCATTGTATTTAATAGGGTTCTAAAGTTTACACGAACATTTTGTCTGTTCGCAGGTTCTGGTGCGAACCGAACAGGGGGGTGTTCGGCTCATCCCTGCAGGCCATCTATTAGAATGTCTGGAAGGCAAACAAGGAGAGGCAGACAGTCAGGAGGCAATAAAAGAGGGCAAGCAGGCTCTGTGTCTGGGGGCAACAGTGCTGGTCGTGGACGCGGTGCATTGTCATCAGCACATGGCCATGGGACACGCTTGTCCTTCTTTTCGGCAGCTGGACATGTTGAGCCACATCATGCCGAAGACTTGGTAGAGTGGATGACCAAGCCCTCCTCCTCCTCCTCATCCTCTCTCACCCAGGCTCAGGGTACTGGCAAAGCAGCTGCCAAAGCGTCCTCTTCCCTGGTATCAATGTCAGACTCATCATCAGTCACTCCTTCCCTAGACCCACCATGTCCTCCTCCTGAGGAGTCCCCCGAACTGTTTGAGCACAGTGTTGGGTACATGCTCCAGGAGGATGCCCAGCGTTTCGAAGGGTCTGATGATGAAACCCAGCTACAGGAAGGCAGTAGCGTGAGAGCAGACAGAGGGGATGCTCAAGAAGGACACCAATCTGGCAGTCATGTTCCAGCAGCTGCAGCATACTGCCAGATTGGCTCCAGTGATGAGGAGGGAGGGGATGATGAGGTCACTGACTCCACGTGGGTGCCTAATAGGAGAGAGGAGGAGGAGGAGGATGAGGAGGAGGCACATCTCCAACGAGGCAGGATGCCCTTTGGTGGCCAGCGTAAGGGCAGTACACCGACGGAATCACACCGCAGAGCTCCGCCTGTGCAGGGCGCTGCCTCTGCCCGTCATTCAAAAAGTTCCTTGGTGTGGGCCTTTTTTGAGGCTAGTGCATCAGATCGCACAGCTGCTGTTTGCAACATATGTCTCAAGCGTATATCGCGTGGCCAAAACATCAGCCGCTTGGGTACCACATGCCTGACCAGACATATGTTGACCTGCCACGCAGCTCGTTGGCAAGCCTACCTCAAAGACCCACACCAAAGAACAAAGCGGACCTCTCCTTGCACCGCATCAGCTGGGATCTCCAACCCCACTATAACTTCAGTCCTCTCTGAAACATGCACTGAGAGGAATGAAGGTGTAGAATTAGGTGTGTCACAGCCAAGTACTTGCGGCCACTCTGCTAGCAGTACACCGACGTCCGATTCTAGCAGGCAAATTTCCCTGCCCCAGCTGCTGGACCGTCGAAAGAAGTTCACTCCCAGCCATCCACATGCCCAGCGGTTGAATGCTAGCTTGGCTAAATTGCTAGCGCTTCAACTGCTGCCTTTTCAGTTGGTAGACTCGGCCCCCTTCCGTGAGTTTGTGCAATGTGCGGTTCCTCAGTGGCAGGTTCCCAAACGCCACTTTTTCTCACGGAAGGCTATTCCGGCTCTCTACCGGCATGTGGAAGGCAATGTCTTGGCCTCGCTGGACAGGGCGGTCAGCGGTAAGGTGCATATTACCGCTGACTCATGGTCCAGCAGGCATGGACAGGGACGTTACCTTTCTTTCACGGCCCATTGGGTCACTCTTTTGGCAGCTGGGAAGGATGCAGGACAAGGTGCAGTAGTGTTGGAGGTTGTTCCACCGCCACGCCTCCAAAATGCTACTACTGGTTGTGACACACCTCTCTCCTCCACCCCCTCCTCTTCTTCTTCCTCCATGGCCTCTTCCTGTGGTTTGTCCTATGAACCAGCGGTGCTCCGTAGCCGTTCACGGGGCTACGCAAGTACGCAGGCAAAAAGATGCCATGCCGTGCTTGCGCTGGTGTGTTTGGGGGACAGAAGCCACACTGGGGCAGAGGTCCTGTCTGCTCTGCAGGGCCAGGCCGAGAGGTGGTTGACGCCACGCCAGCTTAAGCCAGGAATGGTGGTTTGCGACAATGGCACCAACCTCCTCTCCGCCCTCCGACAGGGACAACTGACCCATGTGCCCTGTGTGGCTCACGTCCTTAACCTGGTGGTGCAGCGGTTCTTGGCCAGGTACCCGGGCTTACAGGATGTCCTGAGGCAGGCCAGGAAAGTCTGTGTGCATTTCCGCAGATCTTATAATGCCAGTGCTCGCCTGGCTGAGCTGCAAAAGGAGTTGAACCTGCCCAAGAACCGCCTTATATGTGACATGCCCACCAGGTGGAACTCAACGTTGGCCATGCTGCAGCGGCTGCACACGCAGCAGAGGGCCATCAATGAGTACCTGTGCGACTACGGCACCAGGACAGGGTCAGGGGAGCTTGGTTTTTTTTCTCCACGCCAGTGGGGCATGATCAGGGATGCATGCACTGTCCTGGCACCATTTGAGGAGGCCACGAGGATGGTGAGCAGTGACAGTGCATGCATCAGTGACACTGTACCTCTTGTCCACCTGTTGGAGCACACGCTGCGTGGAATAATGGACAGGGCACTTGAGGCAGAACAGAGGCAGGAAGAGGAGGACTTCCTTGCCTCTCAAGGCCCCCTTTACCCAGACAGTGTTCCTTCTGTCCCACCCATCGCACAGGAAGAGGAAGAGGAGGAGTAGGAGGAGGAGGAGGAGGATTGTGTCAGCATGGAGGTGGAGGCTGGCACTCAGCATCATCAGCAGCAGTCTTTTAGGGATGATTTACAGTCCCAAGAAACCAGTGGACTTGTACGTGGCTGGGAGGAGGTGGCTGCGGATCATGTCGTCCTTAGTGACCCAGAGGACTCCGGAGCGAATGCCTCAGCAAACCTACGCTGCATGGCCTCCCTGATCCTGCAAAGTCTGCGGAAGGATCCTCGTATTCTTCGGATCAAGGAGAGGGACCATTACTGGCTGGCCACTCTCCTTGATCCACGGTACAAGGGTAAGGTTGCGGACCTTATGTTACCTTCGCAGAGGGAGCAGAGGATGAGACAACTCCGGGAGGCCTTGCAGAAAGGTCTGTGCAACGCGTTCCCAGAGACTGGGAGGTTACAAACTCCTGGTCCTGGACAACGAGTTGCTGAGGCTTCGGCCAGTCAAAGAAGGAGCGGTGGGGAAGGTGGCCGTCTGACCGATGCGTTCAGACAATTCTTTAGTCCGCAGCCCCAAAGTATGATCGGTTCCAGCAACCATCGCCAGCGTCTGATAAACATGGTGCAGGAATATCTAGGGGCAAGGTCAGACTTGGACACCTTCCCCACCGAAAATCCTCTGGCTTACTGGGTCTTGAGGATGGATCACTGGCCAGAGCTTGCACAGTATGCAATTGAGCTACTGGCCTGTCCTGCATCCAGCGTTCTTTCGGAACGCACATTCAGTGCTGCTGGAGGATTTGTCACGGATCACAGGGTGCGCCTGTCCACCGACTCGGTTGATCGACTGACTTTCATCAAGATGAACCAGTCTTGGATCACCACCAGCTACCACACACCTGATGCTGATATAACAGACTAATTGATTTTAACATGTCACATCCCTTCAAGACTGATGCTGATGCTGAGTGCCTGTGCTGTTATGTTGACTGGCTATCCTCCTCCTCCGAGTCCTCAATGATACGATTGATGATGATAGCTTGGAAGATCATTTTTGTTTATGGGTGCCGCCACCAGTGGCTAAGGCCCAATTTTTCAGCCCCTGTTTTACAGGGGCGTGTAATTACAATTTTTTTAGCAATAATTTGCCATAGGGCTCATTGCTGTGCTCCAAGTACAGTATCTGTGAGGGGTTGGAGTGTTGTGGCACCAGTGCCTAAGGCCCAATTTTTCAGCCCCTGTTTAACAGGGGCGTGTCATTACAATTTTTGAAGCAATACTTTGCAACAGGGCTCATTGCTGTGCTCCAAGTACAGTATCTGTGAGGGGTTGTAGTGTTGTGCCACCAGTGCCTAAGGCCCAATTTTTCAGCCCCTGTTCAACAGGGGCATGCAATTACAATTCTTGATCTAATAATTCACAGCAGGGCCCATTGCTGCACCCACCAAGAGTAACTCTGAGGGCTTACAGTGTTGTGGCAACACCACCACCACCACCACCACGAAAGGCCCAATTTTTCAGCCCCTGTTCAACAGGGGCATGCAATTACAATTCTTGATCTAATAATTCACAGCAGGGCCCCTTGCTGCACCCACCAAGAGTAACTCTGAGGGCTTACAGTGTTGTGGCAACGCCACCACCACCACCACCACGAAAGGCCCAATTTTTCAGCCCCTGTTCAAAAGGGGCATGTAATTACAATTCTTGATCTAATAATTCACAGCAGGGCCCATTCCTGCACCCACCAAGAGTAACTCTGAGGGCTTACAGTGTTGTGGCAACACCACCACCACCACCACCACCACGAAAGGCCCAATTTTTCAGCCCCTGTTCAACAGGGGCATGCAATTACAATTCTTGATCTAATAATTCACAGCAGGGCCCATTGCTGCACCCACCAAGAGTAACTGTCAGGGCTTACAGTGTTGTGGCACCAGCACCACCATCAAAGGCCCAATTTTTACTACCACTGTTCAACAATTATATGTAATTAAAATTCCTGATATAATAGTTGACAGCAGGGCGTTCCAGCACCAACCAAGAGTAACTGTGAGTGCTTACAGTGTTGTGCCAACACCAACAACTAAGGGGCCTATTTCTGCAGAGTATATACGGCAGGTCCCTACTTTCAAACATCCAACTTACAAACGACTCCTACTTGCAAACGCAAGAAGACAACAGGAAGTGAGAGGAAATCTACCACTAGGAAGGAAAATTCTCTCCTGTAAGAATAAATATGGGAGAAAGGTGTCTCCTCTGTACTGATGCTTTATCAGCAATCCTTGTTTCAAGAAAAACACCACATTTCAAAAACAGTTGTCATTGGGACGGAAAGTGAGGTGAAATGTTCTGAACAGGGGCACAGACAGCAAAACAAATGTTACAGGGGTGATAACCCTTACCTATGTTTTCCAAAAAGTTTAAAAATAGATTTTTGGGCTGGAGCTACACTTCAACAATGTACCTGTTCAAAATTACAAACAGATTCTACATAAGAACAAACCTACAGTCCCTGTCTTGTATGCACCGCCTGTATACGGCTGTTCAGAGTATATAGGGCCTTTTTTATTTTATGTGCGGGGTTCCCCTTAATATCCATACAAGACCCAAAGGGGCTGGTAATGGGCTGGGGTAGGGGGGGGGGGTCATGGGGTAGCTATGCCATTTTTCTTAAAGATTTTCATCCATATTACCGGGACCAGACATTACATTAAAGCCGCAAGCAGTTTTAAATGGCTTTTTTTTCCTTTAGAAGTGTCATTTTGTGCAGGGACAGTTCTAAACACGGGAAACACGTGGCACTTCACAGGCATACTTTAGACACCCCCCAGGTACGATATTTAAAGGAATATTTGACTTTTTTTTTTTCACTTTATGCATCATTAAAATGACTGCTCCCGAAAAACGACCGTTTTTAAAACTTCTTTTTGCATTGATACATGTCCCCTGGTGCAGAACCCGGGTTCCCAAACCCTTTTTAGGACAATAACATGCATAATAGTTGTTATAATTAGCACTTTAGAATTCGAACGTTCGCATCCATTGTATTTAATAGGGTTCTAATGTTCGTACGAACTTTCGGTCCGTTCGCGGGTTCTGGTGCGAACCGAACCCGGGGGTGTTCGGCTCATCACTAGTGGTGAGTCCTCTGGGAGACCCTGCATCTCTAAAACAGCTAGGAGGGTGGCCTAATGATACATTGCCTGGAGCCCTGTGGGTGTCAGCACATGGGTCAGCAGGGCGTCTGAAGCAGACACTTTTTTTCCCCTGAAACACCTGATTGGCAGCTGGTGCTCCTGATGTATCTGTGGACGCTATGTCTGTTGCCAGGGTGGAAGCAGCACACAGGAACACAGGAGGTAGTAAGCGCCCCCGTCCCCTGCAATCTTCCTGGGATAATTCTGATGCAGAACCAGGCCCAGCTATGGCTCATGGCCCGGATTCTGATGCATCAGAGACTGCAGACCATGACCGGTCAGACAGTGAGAATGCTCCAAGTCCAGGTCAGCACGCGAAAAGGCTCTGGTATCTGACCTTTTTACTGCAGTGCGGAACACGCTAAAAATAGAGAATGCTGCAGAAGCAGCAAAAACACCAGTCCCCTTTGGGCTCTGTAAGCCGGACCGCACTGCTAAGGTGTTTCCTTGTGTGTCTTATTCTGATAAGCTCTTGTACAAGGAGTGGGAAACCCCACTGAGGGTTTTTTGCAACCCCAAAAAAGGAATTTTTATTTTTCTTCTTTTTTTGGGCAGTCCGGTACCTCTTGAGGAGAGTTCCTGAAAGCATGGACCTCCACCCCGATAGTGAACCCTCCTGTGTCCAGACTTAACAAGTTACCACGATTCCAGTGGAAGGGGCTCCTGTCTTCAGGGACACTCGCTACCTATACACAGTGGGGGACTCAGAGGTACGTCCAGCATTGGCTGGGGTTTGGCTGATGCATCAGACACTTACTGAGTAGGCAAAGATGCTACTCCAGGGGTTAAAAGCACGGGAGGCTCCTCCGTATGAGGTAGCTCTGGCCGACCTGTTGGTAGAGGGCCTTGAGTCTGTCTGCGTGTCAGACTTAGATACTATCCCCTTTCTGTCTTGGACCTCAGGTTATGCGGTGGCGCTATGCTACCAGATCTGGCTAAGGTGCTGGTCTGCGGACCAATCTTCCAAGAAGGCCCTGTTGGATCTGCCCTTTTAGGGCGACAGACTTTTTTGGGGCCTCGCTGGATGACATAATTTAAGATGCCACAGGAGGTAAGAGCACATTGCTTCTGCAATCCAAAAGAGGTAAGGAGCCCTGCCATAGGCTAAGGCCCTCCTTCTCCACGCACAAGCGGTCCCTTCGTCCGCCTAGTGAGGCAAGTAAACGACCCCAGGCTGATAAAGTGCCTGCTGAGGGACACAAGCTTCCCTAGGTTTGCAAGCCCACTCTTGCTTGCCTAACGAACAGATTTTTTCCCTTTTTAACCGCCAGCTTCTGCCGACTTGTCGGGAACTCCTACATGGGGCGGTACAGGACCTGCTGATATGCAGGGTAAGCCTCCCTGTCTTAGTAACAGGAACGGGTTAAGGGGTTCTACTCAAATCTGTTCGTAGTACTGGAGGGAGTTCATCCTATCTTGGGTATCAGGACCCTCAACTGCTTTGTGAAAGTACAAAGTTTTTGGAAAGGAGTTGGCTCGCTCTGTTGTCGCTGCCCTGCATCCAGGGGATTTCCGGCATCCTTGATCATCAAGGATGCATGCTGCAGGTCTCCATATTCACCAGGCATCAGAGATGTCTGCGTTGGCAGCCAGGGAAGACCACTACCAATGGTGCCTCTCCCCTTTGGCCTGGCATCAGCACCAAGGGTGTTCACCAGGATGCTTGCCACGATTCTGGCTTCAGGCGAGTCCTGGGCCTCATGGTAGCCTCCTTTGAGGCGGTACCATAGGCACTATTTCACACGCGAGTGTTACAGAGGTAACTCTGTCCTGAAGGGTCAAGTGCCCTTCATCCCTGGATTATCAAATCCGGGTGAGCCACCTAATCAGGACCTCCCTAGTGGGTGGCCGACTTCACCGACATTCTGTCTGGGAAGTTGTTCCTTCCTTTTACTGTATAGTGGTCACGGCGGACGCCTGTCTTCCCGGTTGCAGAGGAGTCTGAAGAGCTCAGTCAACCTGGGTCGCTGGACTCTGGAGGAATCCCATTGCTGATCATTGGCCTGAAATCCCGGCGATCTGGCTTTGCCTCTCCACATGGTCTCAGAGGCTACAGGGTGTAGAGTCAGAATCCAGTCGGACAAACACCACAGTCGTCGCGTATGTCAATCATCAAGGAGGAGCAAGCAGCTCTGCTGCAGCATCGGAGGTCGCTCACCTAAGGGGCTCCCTTACCAGAGGGGAAACACGCCAGTCATATATCTCTTGACTTCTCTACTCAATTGGTAGGTATTGAGGTTTGTGGCCAGGTCAAAAGACCCATGGACAAACACGACAGATGCGTTGATGGCACTGTGGAGTCAGTACCGACTAATCTATGCCTTTATCCTCGGAAACTCCTTCCTCATCTGCTTCACAGATTGGAGGCAGAGAGGATTACAATGGTCCCAATTGTTCTGAATTGGCTTTGGCTTCCTTGGTACGCCGATCTAGTGTGTCTGGTAGCAGACGCCTTTTGGCAGCTACCACTAAGGAAGGACCTGTTGTCGCAAGGTCCAGACGCCATCCTGTTTTACAGTCACTGGCTTGAGAGCCAGGTGCTAAGAGACCGGGACCTGTCAGACTCTGTGATCTCTACCATGAGGAGTGCTCCGAAATCATCCCCTAGGAAGATTTACCGTCGCACTTGGAAGACCTACACATCCATTTGTGAGGAAATGAGGTGGCATCCGCGTACATATTTGGTTCCAGAGTCCTGCTGTTCCCAGCAGGGAACGGGCCAAAAATTCTACTGTTAAGTACAATTAGGGGGCAGGTATCTGCCCTGGCTGTCTTATTCAACGACCTCTGGTGGCTCACTCTCTAGTGAGAACGTTTGTAGAGTGGGTTCGACAGGTGGCCCCTCCGGTCCACCCTCCACTACCTCCGTGGGGCTTGTGTAGCAGACGTCCCTTGGCGTCTACCACTACGAGAGGACCTGCTGGCGCAAGGTCCCATATGCCATCCTGCCTGCAGTCGATGGCTTCAACGGCATGGCCTCTAAGAGTTTCAGAAACCACAGTTTGAGGACATCAGAGAGATTCTCTTGTTGACACCTTCTTAGAAAGTGGTTCTTTTTGGTGGCTGTTATGCCAGTTAAGACGGGTTTCTGAGCGGCAGCCTTGTCATACAAGCCTCCCTATCTGATCTTCCACTAGGATAAGGGCAAGGCTCCTTATCTGATCTTCCACAAGGATAAGGTGGTGCTGCAGCCGCAGCCTTTATTTCTTCCTAGAAGTCGTGTTCGACTTTCCATCTCAAGGAAGACATTGTACTGCCATTCTTGTGTCCTCATACGTCGAATCCTAAGGGGACGACGCTGCATTTCTTGGACGTGGTCCAAACTCTGAGAGAATGCTTGTCTGGTACTGCTCTGTTACAGAATCCAGGCTCACTGGTTTTTTTTTCAGTGGCTGGTCCCCAGTAGTACCTGGCGGTCTCGTCGGCCACCATCTCTAGGTGGATCCGACAGATTGTGATCAGGCTTACGCCATGAAGGGTCAGGCGCCTCCATTCCGGCGCATTTGACCAGGGCAATAGATGCCTCTTGGTGTTACGTCAGTAAAACTGTTTTCTGAGCCGGTAGCCTTGTCATGCAAGGCTCCTTATCTGATCTTCCACAAGGATAGGTGGTGCTGCGTCCGCAGCCTTTCCTTCTTCCTAGAGTCTTTCGACCTTCCATCAAGGAACACATTGTACTGCCATCCTTGTGTCCTCATTCGTCTAATCCTAAGGAAACGACGTTGTATATTTTGGACGCTGTCCGAGCTCTGAGAGCATCAAGCGTCTATTTTCACCAGGTGTGTAAGGCGGCGACCTTCTCGTCCGTTCACACTTTCACTAAACTTTACAAGTTAAGGTGTGTGCATCTTCGGATGCTTCTTTCCACGGCAAGATATTGCAGGCGGCCGTTTAGAGTTGCAACTCCTCCATGGAGGAGCTCTGTTTGGGGTGAAGTTTTTAATGCTGTTACCACCCCTTGTTTGTTTTTTCTTTGACACTGCTTTGGGGCGTCCCACTATGTCAATAGAGAAGCTGTGTCGGTCCATGAACAAAAGAGTAAATAGGATTTTTTACTCACCGTAAAATTCTTTTCTCTGAGTTCATGGACCGACACAGCACCCACCCCTCCTTTTAAGTTTGTACTGCTTTTTGACGAACTGATCTGCGAGATGCAGAGTGAGGGGATATACCAGAGGCTCAGTTTTCTGCCTAGTCACTCCTATTTAACGGATAATACCCACTATGTCAATAGAGAAGCTGTGTCGGTCCATGAACTCAGAGAAAAGGATTTCACGGGGAGTAAAAAATCCTATTTTTTTGGAAAGAAACTGTTTCATTCATAAAAAAACCCCACTAAAGTTAGCACGATTTTTGTATACTAAGCAATGCTTTAAATTTTTTTTACAGGTTACATGTTTTAAGTTACAGAGGAGGTCTAGTGCTAGAATTATTGCTCTCGCTCTAACAATGTAACCTGTGTGTATCTGGCTCTGATACTAGATAGTGCCTACCCAGCCACTGGCTAGTATCTCTCCCCAGCCTGTCCCCACACACCCTCTCATCTGCTGACCTGTGGATGGGGAAATCACTCCTGCAGTGTTATTGTGTTCTGCCTGTGAATATAATGATCAGTGTTGTTAACTATAGCTGGCAGCACTGATTGTTTTGGGAAAAACCTGACAGGCTAGTTGTTCTCAAGTCAGATAATAGATTGACTTGTGTAAAACCAGCTAGCCCATACATAGATTGACTATGGCTGGTCTCTGCTTAATTGGCGTAATTTCAATCCATGTATGGCCCACTTAACCACTACGCAGTCCCTAAACATCCTTCCACAAACCTTTACATGTTTCTTTTCCAGATTCCTTCATTCTCCTCACCTGTACATAGTGCCCACTGTCATATTCTCCACACTTCTCTCCTGTACATACTGCTCACTGTCATACCTTCCACACTTATCTCCTATACATAGTGCCCACTGTCATACCCTACACACTCCTCTCCTGTACATAGTGCCCACTGTCATACCCTCTACACTCCTCTCCTGTACATACTGCTCACTGTCATACCCTCCACACTCCTCTCCAATACATAGTACTCACTGTCATACCCTTCACACTCCTCTCCTATACATAGTGCCCACTGTCATACCCTCCATATTTCTCTCCTATACATAGTGCTCACCGTCATACCCTCCACACTCCTCTCCTATACATAGTGCCCATTGTCATACCGTCCACACTTCTTTCCTATACATAGTGCCCACCATCATACCCTCCACACTCCTCTCCTGTACATACTGCTCACTGTCATACCCTCCACACTTCTCTCCTATACATAGTGCCCACTGTCACACCCTCTACACTTCTCTTCTATACATAGTGCCCACTGTCATACCCTCCACATGTCTCTCCTGTACATACTGCCCACTGTCATATCCTCCCCACTCTTCTTCTGTACATACTGCTCACTATCTTACCCTCCACACTCATCTCATGTACATACTGCTCAGTATCATACTGTCCACACTTCTCTCCTGTACATACTGTCCACTTTCATAAACTCCTCTATTGTACATAGTGCCGGCTGTCATACTCTCCACACTCCTCTCCTGTACATACTGCTCACTCTCATACCCTCAACATTCCTCTCCTGTACATACTGCCCACTGTCATACCCTCCACACTCTTCTCCTGTACGTACTGCTTACTGTCTTACCCTCCACACTCATTTAATGTACATACTGCTCAGTATCATACCGTCTACACTCCTCTCCTGTACATACTGCTCACTGTCATACCCTCCACACTCCTCTCCTGTACATACTGCCCACATTCATAAACTCCTCTATTGTACATAGGGCGACTGTCATACCCTCCACACTCCTCTCCTGTGCATACTGCCCACTATCATACCCTCCACACTCCTCTCCTGTACATACTGCCCCCATCATACCCTCCACACTCCTCTCCTGTACATACTGCCCACTATCATACCATCCACACTCCTCTCCTGTACATACCGCCCACTGTGATACCCTCCACACTCCTCTTATGTACATACTGCTCACTGTCATACCCTCCACACTCCTCTCCTGTACATACTGCCCCCATCATACCCTCCACACTCCTCTCCTGTACATACTGCCCACTATCATACCATCCACACTCCTCTCCTGTACATACCGCCCACTGTGATACCCTCCACACTCCTCTTCTGTACATACTGCTCACTGTCATACCCTTCACACTCCTCTCCTGTACATACTGTAACCCAACCTTACCCTTCACACTGCTCTCCTGTACATACTGCCAACTATCTTTCTCTCCACATTCCTCTCCTGTACATACCGCCCCCATCATACCCTCCACACTCCTCTCCTGTACATACTGCCCACTGCCATACTCTCCACACTCCTCTCCTGTACATACTGCTCACTTTCATACCCTCCACACTCCTCTCCGGTACATACCACCCTCTGTCATACCCCCCACACTCCTCTCCTGTACATACTGCCCACTGTCATACTCTCCACACTCCTCTCCTGTACATACTGCATACTGCCCACTTTCATACCCTCCACAGTCTTCTCCGGTACATACCACCCTCTGTCATACCCTCCACACTCCTCTGCTGTGCATACTGCCCACTGTCATACCCTTCAAACTCCTCTCCTGTGCATAGTGTCTTCTGCTATACCCTCCACACTCCTCTCCTGTACATAGTGCCCACTGTTAGACCCTCAACATTCCTCTCTATCACCTGCACATACTTCCCAGTTTTATTCTGTCCATACTCCCCCCCCCCATGCCTCTTACCCACAAAAACAGTTCTTTAAAATTATACTGAATATCCTCAATGTTACCAGCCCTAGAATGGGCACACTTTTGTTAGTTCAATTAAAATAAATGTTCTCAGTCCTCATATTTGTTCTGCCCCATTATTAGTACTCATTTCATTGTGTGATTACCATTGTGATGTATAGACTAACATAGGGGATCTCAGCTACTCTAAATAAAGCACTTGTCCCTTAAAAATATTTTGAAATGTTGGCAACTATGCACTGGCCAAGGGCCACCGGGTCAGTAGGGGGCCCCATAAGAGGCTCCTGGGATCCTGTGATAATAAAGCGGTAGTAAACTTTGCTAACATTACTACTTTTTAGAGGCCCTGAGGTAGGTTATGCCATAGTGTACAAGTATGCACAGAATATTAGCACATTAGGGTACACTTAAATTGTCAGACTGAGCCCTCCAGTGCTGCGCTGTGATCAATCCGGCGGGTCCCGGGTGCTTCCATCTTCACCCGGTTTTCCTTCTGGGTTCTGTGCCTTCGGTCACTTGCCTTGGCTGGGCTGCGTTGATGTCATTCCCACGCATGCTCATGTGCATCCTCTCTCTCTCATCCCCCTTTCTCTCTCATCCTCCCTCCCTTACCCCTCACCCCTCTCTTTCTCATCCTCCCTCTCTCTCTTTAATTTAATTTGTTATAACAAAAAAATGTTTGCATTTTTATTTATTTATTATTTATAAAAGGCCCACCAAAATCCTCAGCACCAGGCCCATGATGTTCTTAATCTGGCCCTGGCAGCAGTCTTCAAGGGATCGTTTTCAGTCCCCAGAAACCCATAGAATTGTACGTGGCTGGGAGGAGGTGGCTGCGGATCATGTCGTCCTGAGTGACCCAGAAGACTCCGGTTCGAATGCCTCAGCAAACCTACGCTGCATGGCCTCCCTGATCATGCAAAGCCTGCGAAAGGACCCTCGGATTCGTGGTATTAAGGAGAGGGATCAGTACTGGCTGGCAACCCTTCTTGATCCTCGTTACAAGGGTAAGGTTGCGGAACTTATCCAGCCATCGCAAAGGGAGCAGAGGATGAAACATCTTCGGGAGGCCTTGCAGAAAGGTTTGTGCAATGCGTTTCCAGAGCCTGGGAGGGTACAATTTCCTGGTTCGGGACAATGTGTTGCTGAGGCTTCGGTCAGTCACAGAAGGAGCGGTGGAGAAGGTGGCTGTCTGACCGATGAGTTCAGACAATTTTTTAGTCCGCAGCCCTAAGCTCTGATCGGTTCCAGCAACCATCGCCAGCGTCTGATTTACATGGTGCAGGAATACCTAGGGGCAAGATCAGACTTGGAGACCTTTCCACCTGAAAATCCACTGGGTTACTGGGTCTTGAGGATGGATCACTGGCCAGAGCTTGCACAGTATGCAACTGAGCTACTGGCCTGTCCTGCATCCAGCGTTCTCTCGGAACACACATTCAGTGCTGCTGGCGGCTTTGTAACCAATCACAGAGTGCGCCTGTCCACAGACTTGGTTGATCGGCTCAGCTTCATAAAAATGAATCGTTCTTGGATCACCGGCTACCAAGCACCTGATGCTGATGTAACCGATTAATTTTTTTATGAATGAAATCCCTTGAAGACTGCCTATGCTGATGCTGAGTGACTATCCTGTTATGCTGAGTGACTAAAGCCCAATTTTTCTGCCACTGTTCAACAGGGGCATGTAATTAAAATTTTTGCTGTAATATTTTGCAGCAGGGCTCGTTCCTGCGCTCAACTAGAGTATCTGTGAGGGGCGCAGTGTTGTGGCACCAGCACAAGTGCCTGAGGTCCAATTTTTCTGCCTCTGTTTAACGGGCGTGTAATTAAAATTTTTGCTGTAATATTTTGCAGCAGGGCTCATTCCTGCGCTCAACTAGAGTATCTGTGAGGGGTTGCAGTGTTGTGGCACCACCACCACTGCCTAAGGCCCAATTTTTCTGCCCCTGTTTAACAGGGGGCATGTAATTACAATTTTTGCTGTAATATTTCGCAGCAGGGCACGTTCCTGCGCTCAACAAGAGTAACTGTGAGGCTTTACAGTGTTGTGTTACCACCACCACCACCACCGCCACCTAAGGCACAATTTTTCTGCCCCTGTTTAACAGGGGCGCGTAATTAAAATTTTTGATCCAATATTTCACAGCAGGGCTCGTTCCTGCGCTCAACAACAGAATCTGTGAGGGGTTACAGTGTTGTGGCACCACCATCACTGCCTAAGACCCAATTTTTCTGCCCCTGTTTAACAGGGGCGTGAAATTACAATTTTTGATCTAATATTTCACAGCAGGGCCCGCTCCTGCGCCCACCAAGAGTAACTGTGAGGGCTTACAGTGTTCTGGTACCACCTAAGGCCCAAATTTCTGCAGAGTATATAGGGCAGGCCTTATAGTATATACAGGCGGTCCCCTACTTTCAAACATCCGACTTACAAACGACTCCTACTTACAAACGGAGGGAGACAACAGGAAGTGAGAGGAAATCTACCCCTGGGAAGGGAAATTTTCTCCTGTAAGAGTTAATATGGGAAAAAGGTGTCTCCACTGATGCTTTATCACCAATCCTTGTTTCCCTAAAAACCCCAAATTTTCAAAATCCAATTGTCATTGGGACAGAAAGTAAGGTGAAATCTTCTGAACAGGGGCACAGACAGCAAAATAAATGTTACAGGGGTGATGATAACCCTTACCTATGTTGTCCAAAAAGTTTAAAAATAGATTTTTTGGCTGGAGCTACAATTACAAAATGTACCTGTTTCAAATTACAAACAGATTCAACTTAAGAACAAACCTACAGTCCCTGTCTTTCTTGGGACCGCCTGTATACTGCTGTTCAGAGTATATAGGGCCTAGGGGCCCCACGCCTTTTCTTTTTTTAATTTCGGTGCAGGGTTCCCCTTAATATACATACAAGACCCAAAGGGCCTTGGGGGGGGGGGGGGGGGCTGCCCATGCCGTTTTTCTCAATAATTTTCATCCATATTGCCGGGACCCGACATTACATTACAGCCACAAGCAGTTTTAAATGACTTTTATTCCTTTAGAAATTTCATTTTGTGCAGGGACTGTTCTAAACATGGGAAACTTTACAGGCATACTATAGACACCCCCGAGGTACGATATTTAAAGGAATATTTCACTTTTATTTTTTCACTTTAAGCATCATTAAAATCACTGCTCCCGAAAAAACTGCTGTTTTTAAAACTTTTTTTGCATTGATACATGTCCTCTGGGGCAGGACCCGGGTCCCAAAACCCTTTTTAGGACAATAACTTGCATATTAGCCTTTAAAATTCGCACTTTTGATTTTTCACGTTCGAGTCCTATAGACTTTTACAGTGTTTGAATGTTCGCGCAAACTTTCGGTCCGTTTGCATGTTCTGGATGTGAACCAAATCGGGGGGTGTTCGACTAATCCCTAATAGGCTCTAATAGGCTTCAAAAAAGGTGAACTGCGAGCGCAGAACATTGCGGTCCTAGTCCACCCAGGTGTGTTAGCAAAGCAAATTAATATTTGCTTTTCTAACACTGAACCGCCTCTCTGCCAATCAGGAGGCGCGGATCTAATACCGGTCACCTAATTGGCTAAAAGCAGAGGCGATCCCATTGGCCGTCTAGCAGAACAGGAAGAAGAGACGCATGAAGGACGCAGGAGCCATCGCTTGACCCGCGCTACCCCTCCCACAGCTCGCCGCGGTCACCCGCTGCCTGACCCGCCACCATGATGGGGTAAGTGCCAGGCAGACAGCGGGCGAGCAGGCGGGGGCACAGTGGATGCATAATATGGGCACAGAGGCTGCATATGATGGGCACAGTTGGCTGCATTTTCTGGGCACAGTGGCTGCATATGGTGGGCACAGTTGGCTGCATATGATGGGCACAGTTGGCTGCATTTGCTGGGCACAGTTGGCTGCATATTATGGGCACAGTTGGCTGCATATGGTGGGCACAGTTGGCTGCATATTATAGGAACAGTGGCTGCATATGATGGGCACAGTGGCTGCATTTGATGGCACAGTAGCTGCAATTGATGTTTTCGTTTCTGTAATTTTTAGAAAGTTTTTGAGCACCAGCCACCACTGCCCTGGACTTCTCTGGACACCCGCCTGTTGGACACAAGACAGCCAGGCCACATTCTTCTCCTCTCTACAGACGCTGTCAGTACAGCTGCTAAATGCTCTCTACATGCTGTTGGAACTGTGAATGTTCCTGGTTGGGCTACTTTTTTTGTGTTTGTAAACGGTCTTTGCATTATCTCAATACAAGATTTTTCATTGCACTGGGACTAAGTGTTATTCTGCCATACCGTGCCACACTCAGATTAACCTGCTCATCACATCCGTCATCATCTCACTGCAATAAGTTTCTCAGGTGTCACAACCTGGGTCCCGTGCCACCATCACAGTCCTTCTTGGCCAGCTACATCTTTCAGGATATGGCAGCAGGCCCACAATGACATGCAACGCTCCCTTACCAGTCACTCTATATTCTACTCATAAAGCCTCCTGGTATATGTGACATGGTATCCCAGAATTGAAATTAAAGTGCCACAACACTGCTAAAAGGTCCAGATACAAACTTTATTCTATTAAAGGTCAGGGTACATTCCAAAAAAGTAGCCATGCGTATTGGGGTCCCAAGTGCCCCCTTCATCAGAGCTTGGCTGGCAATAATGTGAACAAACTAGAAGTGAACTGGACCTACAATTTTATTTTTTCCCTCTTAAATAACAAGCACAGGCCTTATCAGCAGCTTGTTGGATTCAATTTGTATCTGGAGCTCTTAGCAGTGGTGTGGCGCTTGAATTTCAATTCTCGTTACATTACACTGCAAGCCAAGGAGACTTTTAGCAATCCCCAGGGGTGTAGAAGCTACCTGCCCAAGAACTAGATCATTTACACCAACATCGATACCTTAAGTTAACAATACCATTAAGATAACCCTACGGGTCTAGCGCTATCTTTCCATTTTCCTTAATGGTATCCCAGAAGGCTGAAGGAATGGGGAAATATCATTCTTGCCTAGGCAAGAATGGTGGCGGGAGGAGGAGACCAGAGAAAAAAAATGTAAAAAGTGAACAAAACTGGAGGTGGTTGGGGGTGCAGGGAGGAAGAGTGCCTATAGGGAATGATTAATAAATAGAGATTAAGGAGACAATGGGGCTGATTTACTAAGAACAATGCGTTGCGCCGGTTCATACCTTAATTGGTGCGCCCGATAAATCATTGATTGGGCGTGCGAATCGGCGCATGCAGACGCGCAATGCGATAATAAATATGTAAACGGCAACTGGTGCCAGGGTAACTGCTGTTTTCTCATTGATAATAGCGCACGCCCATCTCATTGGATGTGTCTTGTTAGGCAATTAGTAGGTGTTCTCACTTAATTAACCCTTTTGATGCTAATCTCATACCTGTTACTTCTAATATATCTTTGAAATGTTTTTTTTTGTATTTTCACACAAATTTTTCAATACATTACAAAGAACAGAAAAGTGTTTCTAAACCCAATAAATTAATATTTTCAGATATTGATCTTTAAAGGTGACCATACACTGCAATCTTAAAAAAAATAAGAAAAAATATAAAAATTAGATTAGGCAAGAGCCTGTTTGATTTCCAAAAATTTGAATTAATTGTTCAAGTGCCTATTCCTATTACCTATTTTGCCAAAATCTCGAGTTGTACAGAGATTGGACAATCAGATTGCACAGTGCATGACCATCTTAAGTGACAAATTTGGAATGTAGATGTGCCATGACCCACTTGTATTTTCACAAGTGGACACAAGAACCTACATCTCTATATACATATCTGTGCAGCACAGTGGTGTAGTGGTTTGCACTAGGCTTGTGCAATTCGTTTCGTAACGAATCAAAATTCGTCCGAATTTAGCAACTTTCGGACATTCGGAAGCATTCGAATTTCCGAACAGAGCAATTACGAATAAAACCGAATCCGAAATAAATTATACCGCAAAATAGCGAATGCCCGAAGGTCTTCGGCATAATTCGTTATGAAAAAAGTTACGAATGTACGAATCCATTCGAAGCACAATAACACTCACTCTGCTCTCTGCTTCTCCCTCACCATGCTGAACTCCCTAACAAAATGGTGTACAGGGGCGGAGGCTATAGCCGCATGAAAAAACGAAAGTAAAATACGAGATTTCAAATCCATTCGAAGCACAATAACACTCACTCTGCTCTGCTCTCTGCTTCTCCCTCACCGTGCTGAACCCTCTCAAAATGGTGTACAGGGGCGGAGCCTATAGCCGCATGTAAAAAACGAAAGTAAAATACGAGATTTCGAATCGTTACAAATAACCGCAATGTATTTAGAAAAGTACAAATCCATTCGAAGCACATTAGGCATAATAGGCAGCGTCGTTGTGAGAGAGACACGGAAAATTACGAATCAACGAACCCAAAAAAAGTTACGAAAGTAGGAGTTGTGTCCAGAATCAACGAAAAACAACGTACTCTACTGAAAGTACGAATTATAAAGCAACAAAAAATTCAACGAAAAATGTCGCTTGCAAAAATACGAATGAGTCCGAACACGAAAAATCCCGTCTAGCAAAATTACGAATGATTACGAATCAACAGGACCGGAAAGAAACAAACCGAAACGGAACTAATTTTTCCGTTGTGCACAAGTCTAGTTTGCACTTTCACCTAGCAGCAAAAAGGGTCACTGGTTCGAATTCTGGCCGTGACACCATCTGCCTGGAGTTTGCATGTTCTCCCTGTGCCTGCGTGGGTTTCCTCCAGGTACTCCGGTTTCCTCCCACAATCTAAAAACATGCTGTAAATCGGATCCTGTCTAAATTGGCCCTAATATGTATGAATGTGTGTAAGAGACCCACACAAACAGCACCCCATGTAAAAAAACATTTTTTTTCTTAATTTGCAAATAAGGATCATCTCTTCCTCAGAGAACTTAGCAGCAGTACAAGCAACTTCCTGTAGGGGCGTGATGTCATTCCTGTGTGCTGGCCACCACTTTCCGAGAACCACATATGCGCATACCTGTGCGCACACAGCAGTTGCGCATCTCATATACACGGCGGTCGCGCATCTAGCTGCAGGAACTCAATTTTTATGGAAATTAATAGTAAAGCAGATGCAGATTTCCAGGCCTGGACTAACAAATGTTTCTATTGAAAGGCAACTGGTGTTTTCTATTAAACAAGGGCTAAATGGGCTATTGACATGCATCACAGTTGTACTTAGGAATGCGTCTTTGCAAAGTTTAACTAAATGAAATCCTTTCTAATTTTTGCTTGGGGATAGAGTGCAGAGGAATTAGGTCTGGTCAGTTTTTGGGGATGTCTGCACCCCTGGTAGGGTGAAGACAACTCCCAAATTTTGCCACTTTCTCCTAAAACCCTACCAATGTCTTTCCTTGGGGACACACAGGTCAATCTAAATAGTTTCCCATTAGGTAAATTGCACTCCAGCATTTTTCTGTGTACACACTAAATTATTGGGTATCTTGGACTTTGGGGGTTTATTTACTAAAGGCAAATACACTTTGCACTACAAGTGCACTTGCTGGAGATCCGAGGGGGACATGCAAGGAAAAGAAAAACCACAATTTTTGCTTCTACAATAGGTGCCGCCGATATTGTGTCAATCTCGCCGCTTCTAGCGGCGATATTGACACCCTATGAGCTCCGTCGTGAGAGCCAGCGCCAAGCTGTCTCGTCATCGGGAAAGGAAAAAATGTTCCTTTCACGATGAGCGACACGCATTGCCGATAGGCGAGGATCCGACGCGGATTCCCGCCAATACCAGGCACTGCGTTTGGTATGAATCCTGAGCGGGAACTCCACGCCAATTTTTAAAGAAAAAAACGGCGTGGGTTCCCCCTCCAGGAGCATACCAGGCCCTTGGGTTTGGTCTGGATTTGAAGGGGAACCCTATGCCGAAAAAACGGCGTGGGGGTCCCCCTCAAGATCCAAACCAGACCCTTATCCGAGCACGCAACCTGGCAGGCCGCAGGGGAAGAGGGGGGGACGAGAGTGGCCCCCCTCCCTCCTGAACTGTACCAGGCCACATGCCCTCAACATGGGGGGTTTGGTGCTCTGGGGCAGGGGGGCGACCAGCGGCCCCCCCACCCCAGAGCACCCTGCCCCCATGTTGATGAGGACAGGGCCTCTTCCCGACAACCCTGGCCGTTGGTTGTCGGGGTCTGCGGGCGGGGGGCTTATCGGAATCCGGGAGCCCCCTTTAATAAGGAGGCCCCCAGATACCGGCCCCCCCACCCTATGTGAATGAGTATGGGGTACATCGTACCCCTACCCATTCACCTGGTGGAAAAAAAATGGTAATAAAAACACAACACAGTTTTTAAAAGTATTTTATTGCACCGCTCCGGAGGTCTTCTTCCGACTTCGGGGGTCTCCGGTGTCGTCGCCGCACTCTCCGGTTCTTTCTTCTGCCAGGCCTCCGTTAACTTCTTTTTAGTTCTTTTGCTAGCAGAGGCCCGGTCTTCTCCGTCGCCTTCTTCTTCTCCCGTTCTCCGGTTCTTCTCCCGCTCTCCGGTTCTTTCTTCTGCCGGCCCCTCCACTAACTTCTTGGTAGCTCTTTTGCTAGTGGAGGGGCCGGTCTATCCCATCGGCGCCATTGGCGTCTTCTTCCCTCTTCTCCTCCTCGGTGTTGACTCGTCGCTTCCTCTCGCAGAAATGATAAATCTTCGGTCCACAGAGATTAATATAGGCTTCACATGACGTCACAGTCACATGTTCCCATGACGTCACAGTCACATGCTCCGGGGCCATGTGCCCCGGAGCATGTGACTGTGACGTCATGTCCTCATCAACATGGGGGCAGGGTGCTCTGGGGTGGGGGGGCCGCTGGTCGCCCACCTGTCCCAGAGCACCAAACCCCCCATGTTGAGGGCATGTGGCCTGGTACGGTTCAGGAGGGAGGGGGGCCGCTCTCGTCCCCCCTCTTCCCCTGTGGCCTGCCAGGTTGCGTGCTCGGATAAGGGTCTGGTTTGGATCTTGAGGGGGACCCCACGCTGTTTTTTCGGCATAGGATTCCCCTTCAAATCCAGACCAGACCCAAGGGCCTGGTATGCTCCTGGAGGGGGAACCCACGCCGTTTTTTTCTTTAAAAATTGGTGTGGAGTTCCCGCTCAGGATTCATACCAAACGCAGTGCCTGGTATTGGCGGGAATCCGCGTCGGATCCCCGCTCAATAGAGTGTCGCGTCTCCTCGCTATTGCAGCGAGCGCGACACGTGTCGCCACCCTGCTGCCAAGATCTCGGCACTCCTGTCGCCGAGAATCTCGGCGATGGGAGCGCGATAGAAATACAATATCGGCGGCACCTACTGTACATGATTGGATGTTTAAATCACCAGTGCTTCCCCTCAGATTTTCTGCGACTACACTTGTACTGCAGAGTGGATTTGCCTTCACTAAACTCCAAATTACCTAATGATTTGGGGTGTACACAACAAAGTGCTAGAGTGCAATTTGCTTAATGGGGACACTAGTTAGATTGATCTGTGTGTCCTCAAGAAAATACATTCTTAGGGTTTTACCCTCACTTCTTGTTTGGCTGTATGACAGTAAGTTAAGCCAATTTTAAGAAAAGGGACACAAAGCCCACCTAAAAAAGACAAGCAGGGGTTCTAACACTCACTTGGTTTCCCTCAAATGCCCACAATTAGAATAGGATTGCCTTGAGCCAGATTTTAGCGCAGTGCTCTAAATCAGTGCTTCTCAAGTACCCCCAACAGGCCATGTTTGCAGGTTTTCCTTCATATTGCACATGTGCTTTAAATCACAGTCAATGGCTTGGTATTTTGGGCAGCTATTCAAGATAAGATAAATTCACAAAACATGTCCAGTCGGGGGTAATTGAGGACTGAGGCTGAGAACCACTGCAGTAAAAAGGATAATTGAATACTTACCGCTCTGTATTTTTCATTTCCTGGTGACTATCCATTTTCAGCATATACACAATCCATGCATATGCTACCATGAAGGCACCAGGAAAGTAACTTTTAGACAAATCACACCTGATTTGTTTTGACATGCCAATCAGCCTAGTTAAGCTGCAGCTGTGAAATTTTTTGCACGAAAAATAACAAAAAACACAAACATCCAAATTAGCATCAAATTTTATTTGTTAACAAAACAGGACTCGGAAAAGAGCAAGGAAAGCAAAAAAAAACATGTATGTTAATTTGAGACACTAACAGAATATGTTTTTGACCATTTAACATTGGAAATTAAACATTGAAAACAAGTCTGACCATTTAACATTGGAAATTAACAGGAGTTAAAAGGACTGCACACAAATGGACATCTATTAAGATTGAAACATTAGTCACAACATCTTGAGAAAGATTTTGCAAAATAATGCAGCACAGACAATTAAATCAAAGTTAAAAACCTACAAACGACACACATTAACAACATTAAAAATATTTCAGGGGAAAATATCCCCCACCCTAACAAATAAATAGACCAATATAAAGAAAAACATCTGTTTTGCAAAGACATAACAAACAAAATACAAAGCGAAAATACATGTGTTAGGACACCCAAATGTACTCTCTTGTCCCCCCCCCCCCCCCCCCATACACACACACACACACACACAATCTTGCCTCATTTCAGGGCAAGGTAAAGATCTGCAAGCTTTATATAACAGGGTTGTGTGCTAATGAGACAATTGAAAATACATGCACAGTCCATGAAACACACAAAACGCAAGTTCACCCAATGTAGAGAAAGAACTTCAAAGTAGGTACACCTATTAAGGATGTCCTTAAATTTCTAACCCAAAAAACACGCTCTATGAGCATGCCCAGAAACATCCAAGTGCATTTCACACACAAAAAGCACCAAAAAAAGCAAAGTCCCTGAGCATGCTCAGACCAACCCAAATGCATTTCACACACCAAAAGGCACATGAAAAAAAGCAAAGTCCCAGAGCATGCCCAGACCAACCCAAATGCAGCTAGCACAAAATAAGCCACCCCCTGTACAAAATTAAGCACATCATCCAGCATGCTACTAAACTAGAGATGGGATAAACACCCCCGGTCCAGGGGGGGAAACAAAGAGCCTAACATGGGCAAAAGTTAGACAACAAACACCATTGCAGTCTATGGGAACTGACTTGTTAATTTTGCTAGTCCCCACTTGGCTGCCTTATCTTCTAGTTATTGGCCTTAAAATGGGTATGGGGGCCCAGGTCCCACCCTAAGGAACATATATCAATGTCACCAATTTGGAGAACCGCAAAAACGAAACAAGGAGAAGTCTTTAAATATGCCAAATTGCTTAAGGGCCAGTTCACACCACATGCAGTCCAGTGCGTTTTTTTATGCCTAAAAAACGCATGGAAAGTAGGTTATATGTTTTTTCAATGGCATAGTTCACACCATTGCTTGCAGTTCCATTGTGTTCCAGTTCCAGAAAATAAAGAAGAACATGCTGGATTTTTCCTGCACTGGACTGTACTGGAACGCTGTAAAATGCAAAAACACGCATCATAAACGCACAGGAACGCATCAAAAACGCATATGAAGAAAAGCATCTGGACTGCGTTTCTATAGAGTGAACTTGCCTTAAAGTGGATGTAAACCCGAATTATTATTTTTTTGCTGTCACAATGTAGAGTATAAGATTTCCTATCATTTCTGCCAGGTATTGCCACAAAGAGTTAATCCAGCTCTGAGCAATCCTCTTTTATAGGGATGAGCTTCGTGTTCGAGTCGAACATACGTTCGACTCGAACATTGGCTGTTCGATCGTTCGACGAAGATCGAACGATTTGGGCCGTTCGCGCCAAATTCGAGTGACGCGAACGGCCCACAATGCACTACGCCATCGCAGTGTCATCCAGGCGCTGTGATTGGCCAAGCATGCACTGTGACCCCGCATGCTTGGCCAATCACAGCGCCGGCAGCGAGGAGAGCAATGATTGGCCACAGGCAGGATGCCTGTGGCCAATTATTGCTGAGGGTGTTTAGTACACGCCCCACACTATAAAAGGCCGCCAGCACGGCGGCCTAGTGTAGTGTGTTCCGGAGCAGGGATAGAGTAGCATAGGCAGGGACAGTGACTGTTATTTCTTTCTTGCTTAACCTGGATTCCTTTAGTTTAGGGAAAGAGAAGGATAGGTAGGGAGAGTGTCAGTGTGTTTTGTGCTTCTGCTATAGTGTGCTTAAAAAAAACATTTATTCTAGGGACAGAAAACTCTAGGTAGGGACAGTGTCAGTTTCTTTCACTCTGCAAGTCCTTGTTTCCAGGGACCTGTAAGGACAGTGAGTTAATTGTCCTTGTGCTATATTGTGCTTAAAAAAAACATTTATTCTAGGGACAGAAAACTCTAGGTAGGGACAGTGTCAGTTTCTTTCACTCTGCAAGTCCTTGTTTCCAGGGACCTGTAAGGACAGTGAGTTAATTGTCCTTGTGCTATATTGTGATTAAAAAAAACATTTATTCTAGGGACAGAAAACTCTAGGTAGGGACAGTGTCAGTTTCTTTCACTCTGCAAGTCCTTGTTTCCAGGGACCTGTAAGGACAGTGAGTTAATTTTCCTTGTGCTATATTGTGATTAAAAAAAACATTTTTTCTAGGGACAGAAAACTGTAGGTAGGGAGAGTGTTTTTTTTCTTTCACTCTGCAAGTCCTTGTTTCCAGGGACCTGTAAGGACAGTGAGTTAATTGTCCTTGTGCTATATTGTGCTTAAAAAAAACATTTATTCTAGGGACAGAAAACTCTAGGTAGGGACAGTGTCAGTTTCTTTCACTCTGCAAGTCCTTGTTTCCAGGGACCTGTAAGGACAGTGAGTTAATTTTCCTTGTGCTATATTGTGATTAAAAAAAACATTTATTCTAGGGACAGAAAACTCTAGGTAGGGACAGTGTCAGTTTCTTTCACTCTGCAAGTCCTTGTTTCCAGGGACCTGTAAGGACAGTGAGTTAATTTTCCCTGTGCTATATTGTGATTAAAAAAAACATTTATTCTAGGGACAGAAAACTCTAGGTAGGGACAGTGTCAGTTTCTTTCACTCTGCAAGTCCTTGTTTCCAGGGACCTGTAAGGACAGTGAGTTAATTTTCCTTGTGCTATATTGTGATTAAAAAAAACATTTATTCTAGGGACAGAAAACTCTAGGTAGGGACAGTGTCAGTTTCTTTCACTCTGCAAGTCCTTGTTTCCAGGGACCTGTAAGGACAGTGAGTTAATTTTCCTTGTGCTATATTGTGATTAAAAAAAACATTTTTTCTAGGGACAGAAAACTGTAGGTAGGGAGAGTGTTTTTTTTCTTTCACTCTGCAAGTCCTTGTTTCCAGGGACCTGTAAGGACAGTGAGTTAATTTTCCTTGTGCTATATTGTGATTAAAAAAAACATTTTTTCTAGGGACAGAAAACTCTAGGTAGGGAGAGTGTTTTTTTTCTTTCACTCTGCAAGTCCTTGTTTCCAGGGACCTGTAAGGACAGTGAGTTAATTTTCCTTGTGCTATATTGTGATTAAAAAAAACATTTTTTCTAGGGACAGAAAACTCTAGGTAGGGAGAGTGGTTTTTTTCTTTCACTCTGCAAGTCCTTGTTTCCAGGGACCTGTAAGGACAGTGAGTTAATTGTCCTTGTGCTATATTGTGCTTAAAAAAAACATTTTTTCTAGGGACAGAAAACTCTAGGTAGGGAGAGTGTTTTTTTTTTTCACTCTGCAAGTCCTTGTTTCCAGGGACCTGTAAGGACAGTGAGTTAATTGTCCTTGTGCTATATTGTGCTTAAAAAAAACATTTATTCTAGGGACAGAAAACTCTAGGTAGGGACAGTGTCAGTTTCTTTCACTCTGCAAGTCCTTGTTTCCAGGGACCTGTAAGGACAGTGAGTTAATTTTCCTTGTGCTATATTGTGATTAAAAAAAACATTTTTTCTAGGGACAGAAAACTGTAGGTAGGGAGAGTGTTTTTTTTCTTTCACTCTGCAAGTCCTTGTTTCCAGGGACCTGTAAGGACAGTGAGTTAATTTTCCTTGTGCTATATTGTGATTAAAAAAAACATTTTTTCTAGGGACAGAAAACTCTAGGTAGGGAGAGTGTTTTTTTTCTTTCACTCTGCAAGTCCTTGTTTCCAGGGACCTGTAAGGACAGTGAGTTAATTTTCCTTGTGCTATATTGTGATTAAAAAAAACATTTTTTCTAGGGACAGAAAACTCTAGGTAGGGAGAGTGTTTTTTTTCTTTCACTCTGCAAGTCCTTGTTTCCAGGGACCTGTAAGGACAGTGAGTTAATTGTCCTTGTGCTATATTGTGCTTAAAAAAAACATTTATTCTAGGGACAGAAAACTCTAGGTAGGGACAGTGTCAGTTTCTTTCACTCTGCAAGTCCTTGTTTCCAGGGACCTGTAAGGACAGTGAGTTAATTGTCCTTGTGCTATATTGTGATTAAAAAAAACATTTATTCTAGGGACAGAAAACTCTAGGTAGGGACAGTGTCAGTTTCTTTCACTCTGCAAGTCCTTGTTTCCAGGGACCTGTAAGGACAGTGAGTTAATTTTCCTTGTGCTATATTGTGATTAAAAAAAACATTTTTTCTAGGGACAGAAAACTGTAGGTAGGGAGAGTGTTTTTTTTCTTTCACTCTGCAAGTCCTTGTTTCCAGGGACCTGTAAGGACAGTGAGTTAATTTTCCTTGTGCTATATTGTGATTAAAAAAAACATTTTTTCTAGGGACAGAAAACTCTAGGTAGGGAGAGTGTTTTTTTTCTTTCACTCTGCAAGTCCTTGTTTCCAGGGACCTGTAAGGACAGTGAGTTAATTTTCCTTGTGCTATATTGTGATTAAAAAAAACATTTTTTCTAGGGACAGAAAACTCTAGGTAGGGAGAGTGTTTTTTTTCTTTCACTCTGCAAGTCCTTGTTTCCAGGGACCTGTAAGGACAGTGAGTTAATTGTCCTTGTGCTATATTGTGCTTAAAAAAAACATTTTTTCTAGGGACAGAAAACTCTAGGTAGGGAGAGTGTTTTTTTTTTTTCACTCTGCAAGTCCTTGTTTCCAGGGACCTGTAAGGACAGTGAGTTAATTGTCCTTGTGCTATATTGTGCTTAAAAAAAACATTTATTCTAGGGACAGAAAACTCTAGGTAGGGACAGTGTCAGTTTCTTTCACTCTGCAAGTCCTTGTTTCCAGGGACCTGTAAGGACAGTGAGTTAATTTTCCTTGTGCTATATTGTGATTAAAAAAAACATTTTTTCTAGGGACAGAAAACTGTAGGTAGGGAGAGTGTTTTTTTTCTTTCACTCTGCAAGTCCTTGTTTCCAGGGACCTGTAAGGACAGTGAGTTAATTTTCCTTGTGCTATATTGTGATTAAAAAAAACATTTTTTCTAGGGACAGAAAACTCTAGGTAGGGAGAGTGTTTTTTTTCTTTCACTCTGCAAGTCCTTGTTTCCAGGGACCTGTAAGGACAGTGAGTTAATTTTCCTTGTGCTATATTGTGATTAAAAAAAACATTTTTTCTAGGGACAGAAAACTCTAGGTAGGGAGAGTGTTTTTTTTCTTTCACTCTGCAAGTCCTTGTTTCCAGGGACCTGTAAGGACAGTGAGTTAATTGTCCTTGTGCTATATTGTGCTTAAAAAAAACATTTATTCTAGGGACAGAAAACTCTAGGTAGGGACAGTGTCAGTTTCTTTCACTCTGCAAGTCCTTGTTTCCAGGGACCTGTAAGGACAGTGAGTTAATTGTCCTTGTGCTATATTGTGATTAAAAAAAACATTTATTCTAGGGACAGAAAACTCTAGGTAGGGACAGTGTCAGTTTCTTTCACTCTGCAAGTCCTTGTTTCCAGGGACCTGTAAGGACAGTGAGTTAATTTTCCTTGTGCTATATTGTGATTAAAAAAAACATTTTTTCTAGGGACAGAAAACTGTAGGTAGGGAGAGTGTTTTTTTTCTTTCACTCTGCAAGTCCTTGTTTCCAGGGACCTGTAAGGACAGTGAGTTAATTTTCCCTGTGCTATATTGTGATTAAAAAAAACATTTTTTCTAGGGACAGAAAACTCTAGGTAGGGAGAGTGTTTTTTTTCTTTCACTCTGCAAGTCCTTGTTTCCAGGGACCTGTAAGGACAGTGAGTTAATTTTCCTTGTGCTATATTGTGATTAAAAAAAACATTTTTTCTAGGGACAGAAAACTCTAGGTAGGGAGAGTGTTTTTTTTCTTTCACTCTGCAAGTCCTTGTTTCCAGGGACCTGTAAGGACAGTGAGTTAATTGTCCTTGTGCTATATTGTGCTTAAAAAAAACATTTTTTCTAGGGACAGAAAACTCTAGGTAGGGAGAGTGTTTTTTTTTTTTCACTCTGCAAGTCCTTGTTTCCAGGGACCTGTAAGGACAGTGAGTTAATTGTCCTTGTGCTATATTGTGCTTAAAAAAAACATTTATTCTAGGGACAGAAAACTCTAGGTAGGGACAGTGTCAGTTTCTTTCACTCTGCAAGTCCTTGTTTCCAGGGACCTGTAAGGACAGTGAGTTAATTTTCCTTGTGCTATATTGTGATTAAAAAAAACATTTATTCTAGGGACAGAAAACTCTAGGTAGGGACAGTGTCAGTTTCTTTCACTCTGCAAGTCCTTGTTTCCAGGGACCTGTAAGGACAGTGAGTTAATTTTCCTTGTGCTATATTGTGATTAAAAAAAACATTTTTTCTAGGGACAGAAAACTGTAGGTAGGGAGAGTGTTTTTTTTCTTTCACTCTGCAAGTCCTTGTTTCCAGGGACCTGTAAGGACAGTGAGTTAATTGTCCTTGTGCTATATTGTGCTTAAAAAAAACATTTATTCTAGGGACAGAAAACTCTAGGTAGGGACAGTGTCAGTTTCTTTCACTCTGCAAGTCCTTGTTTCCAGGGACCTGGAGAGACATTGAGTGAATTGTCCTTGTGCTATATTGTGATTAAAAAAAACATTTATTCTAGGGACAGAAAACTCTAGGTAGGGACAGTGTCAGTTTCTTTCACTGTGAAAGTCCTTGTTTCAAGGGACAGAGAAGGACACCTGAAGGTAGCCCTTATTGCTTTTTTCCCATCTCCCTGCAGGCCATCTATTAGAATGTCTGGAAGGCAAACAAGGAGAGGCAGACAGTCAGGAGGCAATAAAAGAGGGCAAGCAGGCTCTGTGTCTGGGGGCAACAGTGCTGGTCGTGGACGCGGTGCATTGTCATCAGCACATGGCCATGGGACACGCTTGTCCTTCTTTTCGGCAGCTGGACATGTTGAGCCACATCATGCCGAAGACTTGGTAGAGTGGATGACCAAGCCCTCCTCCTCCTCCTCATCCTCTCTCACCCAGGCTCAGGGTACTGGAAAAGCAGCTGCCAAAGCGTCGTCTTCCCTGGTATCAATGTCAGACAAATCATCAGTCACTCCTTCCCTAGACCCACCATGTCCTCCTCCTGAGGAGTCCCCCGAACTGTTTCAGCACAGTGTTGGGTACATGCTCCAGGAGGATGCCCAGCGTTTCGAAGGGTCTGATGATGAAACCCAGCTAGAGGAAGGCAGTAGCGTGAGAGCAGACAGAGGGGATGCTCAAGAAGGACACCAATCTGGCAGTCATGTTCCAGCAGCTGCAGCATACTGCCAGATTGGCTCCAGTGATGAGGAGGGAGGGGATGATGAGGTCAATGACTCCACGTGGGTGCCTAATAGGAGAGAGGAGGAGGAGGAGGATGAGGAGGAGGCACATCTCCAACGAGGCAGGATGCCCTTTGGTGGCCAGCGTAAGGGCAGTACACCGACGGAATCACACCGCAGAGCTCCGCCTGTGCAGGGCGCTGCCTCTGCCCGTCATTCAAAAAGTTCTTTGGTGTGGGCCTTTTTTGAGGCTAGTGCATCAGATCGCACAGCTGCTGTTTGCAACATATGTCTCAAGCGTATATCGCGTGGCCAAAACATCAGCCGCTTGGGTACCACATGCCTGACCAGACATATGTTGACCTGCCATGCAGCTCGTTGGCAAGCCTACCTCAAAGACCCACACCAAAGAACCAAGCGGACCTCTCCTTGCACCGCATCAGCTGGGATCTCCAACCCCACTATAACTTCAGTCCTCTCTGAAACATGCACTGAGAGGAATGAAGGTGTAGAATTAGGTGTGTCACAGCCAAGTACTTGCGCCCACTCTGCTAGCAGTACACCGACGTCCGATTCTAGCAGGCAAATTTCCCTGCCCCAGCTGCTGGACCGTCGAAAGAAGTTCACTCCCAGCCATCCACATGCCCAGCGGTTGAATGCTAGCTTGGCTAAATTGCTAGCGCTTCAACTGCTGCCTTTTCAGTTGGTAGACTCGGCCCCCTTCCGTGAGTTTGTGCAATGTGCGGTTCCTCAGTGGCAGGTTCCCAAACGCCACTTTTTCTCACGGAAGGCTATTCCGGCTCTCTACCGGCATGTGGAAGGCAATGTCTTGGCCTCGCTGGACAGGGCGGTCAGCGGTAAGGTGCATATTACCGCTGACTCATGGTCCAGCAGGCATGGACAGGGACGTTACCTTTCTTTCACGGCCCATTGGGTCACTCTTTTGGCAGCTGGGAAGGATTCAGGACAAGGTGCAGTAGTGTTGGAGGTTGTCCCACCGCCACGCCTCCAAAATGCTACTACTGGTTGTGACACACCTCTCTCCTCCACCCCCTCCTCTTCTTCTTCCTCCATGGCCTCTTCCTGTGGTTTGTCCTATGAACCAGCGGTGCTCCGTAGCCGTTCACGGGGCTACGCAAGTACGCAGGCAAAAAGATGCCATGCCGTGCTTGCGCTGGTGTGTTTGGGGGACAGAAGCCACACTGGGGCAGAGGTCCTGTCTGCTCTGCAGGGCCAGGCCGAGAGGTGGTTGACGCCACGCCAGCTTAAGCCAGGAATGGTGGTTTGCGACAATGGCACCAACCTCCTCTCCGCCCTCCGACAGGGACAACTGACCCATGTGCCCTGTGTGGCTCACGTCCTTAACCTGGTGGTGCAGCGCTTCTTGGGCAGGTACCCGGGCTTACAGGATGTCCTGAGGCAGGCCAGGAAAGTCTGTGTGCATTTCCGCAGATCTTATAATGCCAGTGCTCGCCTGGCTGAGCTGCAAAAGGAGTTGAACCTGCCCAAGAACCGCCTTATATGTGACATGCCCACCAGGTGGAACTCAACGTTGGCCATGCTGCAGCGGCTGCACACGCAGCAGAGGGCCATCAATGAGTACCTGTGCGACTACGGCACCAGGACAGGGTCAGGGGAGCTTGGTTTTTTTTCTCCACGCCAGTGGGGCATGATCAGGGATGCATGCACTGTCCTGGCACCATTTGAGGAGGCCACGAGGATGGTGAGCAGTGACAGTGCATGCATCAGTGACACTGTACCTCTTGTCCACCTGTTGGAGCACACGCTGCGTGGAATAATGGACAGGGCACTTGAGGCAGAACAGAGGCAGGAAGAGGAGGACTTCCTTGCCTCTCAAGGCCCCCTTTACCCAGACAGTGTTCCTTCTGTCCCACCCATCGCACAGGAAGAGGAGGAGGAGGAGGAGGAGGAGGAGGAGGAGGAGGATTGTGTCAGCATGGAGGTGGAGGCTGGCACTCAGCATCATCAGCAGCAGTCTTTTAGGGATGATTTACAGTCCCAAGAAACCAGTGGACTTGTACGTGGCTGGGAGGAGGTGGCTGCGGATCATGTCGTCCTTAGTGACCCAGAGGACTCCGGAGCGAATGCCTCAGCAAACCTACGCTGCATGGCCTCCCTGATCCTGCAAAGTCTGCGGAAGGATCCTCGTATTCTTCGGATCAAGGAGAGGGACCATTACTGGCTGGCCACTCTCCTTGATCCACGGTACAAGGGTAAGGTTGCGGACCTTATGTTACCGTCGCAGAGGGAGCAGAGGATGAGACAACTCCGGGAGGCCTTGCAGAAAGGTCTGTGCAACGCGTTCCCAGAGACTGGGAGGTTGCAAACTCCTGGTCCTGGACAACGAGTTGCTGAGGCTTCGGCCAGTCAAAGAAGGAGCGGTGGGGAAGGTGGCCGTCTGACCGATGCGTTCAGACAATTCTTTAGTCCGCAGCCCCAAAGTATGATCGGTTCCAGCAACCATCGCCAGCGTCTGATAAACATGGTGCAGGAATATCTAGGGGCAAGGTCAGACTTGGACACCTTCCCCACCGAAAATCCTCTGGCTTACTGGGTCTTGAGGATGGATCACTGGCCAGAGCTTGCACAGTATGCAATTGAGCTACTGGCCTGTCCTGCATCCAGCGTTCTTTCGGAACGCACATTCAGTGCTGCTGGAGGATTTGTCACGGATCACAGGGTGCGCCTGTCCACCGACTCGGTTGATCGACTGACTTTCATCAAGATGAACCAGTCTTGGATCACCACCAGCTACCACACACCTGATGCTGATATAACAGACTAATTGATTTTAAAATGTCACATCCCTTCAAGACTGATGCTGATGCTGAGTGCCTGTGCTGTTATGTTGACTGGCTATCCTCCTCCTCCGAGTCCTCAATGATACGATTGATGATGATAGCTTGGAAGATCATTTTTGTTTATGGGTGCCGCCACCAGTGCCTAACGCCCAATTTTTCAGCCCCTGTTTAACAGGGGCGTGTAATTACAATTTTTGAAGCAATACTTTGCAACAGGGCTCATTGCTGTGCTCCAAGTACAGTATCTGTGAGGAGTTGCAGTGTTGTGCCACCAGTGCCTAAGGCCCAATTTTTCAGCCCCTGTTTAACAGGGGCGTGTCATTACAATTTTTGAAGCAATACTTTGCAACAGGGCTCATTGCTGTGCTCCAAGTACAGTATCTGTGAAGGGTTGCAGTGTTGTGCCACCAGTGCCTAAGGCCCAATTTTTCAGCCCCTGTTCAACAGGGGCATGTAATTACAATTCTTGATCTAATAATTCACAGCAGGGCCCATTGCTGCACCCACCAAGAGTAACTGTCAGGGCTTACAGTGTTGTGGCACCAGCACCACCATCAAAGGCCCAATTTTTACTACCACTGTTCAACAATTATATGTAATTAAAATTCCTGATATAATAGTTGACAGCAGGGCGTTCCAGCACCAACCAAGAGTAACTGTGAGTGCTTACAGTGTTGTGCCAACACCAACAACTAAGGGGCCTATTTCTGCAGAGTATATACGGCAGGTCCCTACTTTCAAACATCCAACTTACAAACGACTCCTACTTGCAAACGCAAGAAGACAACAGGAAGTGAGAGGAAATCTACCACTAGGAAGGAAAATTCTCTCCTGTAAGAATAAATATGGGAGAAAGGTGTCTCCTCTGTACTGATGCTTTATCAGCAATCCTTGTTTCAAGAAAAACACCACATTTCAAAAACAGTTGTCATTAGGACGGAAAGTGAGGTGAAATGTTCTGAACAGGGGCACAGACAGCAAAACAAATGTTACAGGGGTGATAACCCTTACCTATGTTTTCCAAAAAGTTTAAAAATAGATTTTTGGTCTGGAGCTACACTTCAACAATGTACCTGTTCAAAATTACAAACAGATTCTACATAAGAACAAACCTACAGTCCCTGTCTTGTATGCACCGCCTGTATACGGCTGTTCAGAGTATATAGGGCCTTTTTTATTTTATGTGCGGGGTTCCCCTTAATATCCATACAAGACCCAAAGGGGCTGGTAATGGGCTGGGGTAGGGGGGGGGTCATGGGGTAGCTATGCCATTTTTCTTAAAGATTTTCATCCATATTACCGGGACCAGACATTACATTAAAGCCGCAAGCAGTTTTAAATGGCTTTTTTTTCCTTTAGAAGTGTCATTTTGTGCAGGGACAGTTCTAAACACGGGAAACACGTGGCACTTCACAGGCATACTTTAGACACCCCCCAGGTACGATATTTAAAGGAATATTTGACTTTTTTTTTTTCACTTTATGCATCATTAAAATGACTGCTCCCGGAAAACGACCGTTTTTAAAACTTATTTTTGCATTGATACATGTCCCCTGGTGCAGAACCCGGGTTCCCAAACCCTTTTTAGGACAATAACATGCATAATAGTTTTTATAATTAGCACTTTAGAATTCGAACGTTCGCATCCATTGTATTTAATAGGGTTCTAATGTTCGTTCGAACTTTCGGTCCGTTCGCGGGTTCTGGTGCGAACCGAACCCGGGGGTGTTCGGCTCATCACTACTCTTTTATTGTTCAGTGAGATAAAATGGACAAACAGAGAAAAACCTTTGTCCGTTCCGCTCCCTTGCTTTGAGTGACAGGTTATTTACATATCTCGTGCACTAGCTTTAGACAGGCATTATTTTTTTAATTCCCACCCCCACTCCTTTTCTGAAGTCATGTGGTTACTTTTCTGGATTTTGACTGGATGTTAGTGATCATAGCAGAAGGAATACACAGGAGAAAATGCATGTTGACAAGGGGAGTGTAGAGGTGGGTGGGGAGTCTACTGACATCACAACTCCACCCACGAGCTCCAGACAACAGATCCACCCACAGAATCTGCAGTTTTTCAGTTCTTATAACAGACAGAGGGGAGACATTTGACAGGTAAGGATACATGCAGGAGGCATCTATATCCTTTAGATCAGCACTATGGCAGTAGTTTAGAAAGGATGAGAGTGGGTTTACATCCACTTTAAAGCTATTAACTTGGGGGGGGGGTTACCCTGCCTGTAAAGTGGTGCATCTGTAGCATGTATCTAAAATTCTGCTTCAAAGATGTACGGCTTTAGAGCAAACTTACAAATCGACATTGCAGCTGCAAGATTTTGATTAAAAAAGAAAAAAGCCTGCCCCCCCCAATACATACAAGGCCATTTGGGTCTGAAAAGGCATACAATAAGAACCCCCACATGAAAAATATCACCCCCTCCCACACACTAACAAACCCCTAGTCAAACACAGCAAGCCAGCTAATGACAGGGGTGGATGCATGGGGGCAGGAGGGGCTCGGGCACACCAAAAGTGGTTTGAATTGGCGAAGGCAGCTCACAGCCTTTGGAGAATGGAGTGGAGTGTAGAGTTCCCCTTTAAAAACAAAAACTAGCCCAAAGAAAACATATGCATTAGAAGGGGGAGACAGGAACATTGGAGAATAGAGTGTAGAGTTCCCCTTTAAAAGCAAAATCTAGCCCAAATAAAACATATGCATTAGAAGGGGTAGTATAAGTCATTCTTTCCTCCAATGCGAACCTCATTTCCTTGGAAAACCCAATTGCCACTCCTCTTGCTCTCTTGGAGATAGAGTCCCCATAAAACCATTTGGGGAAACCAGGTGAGTATAATTTGATATTTGATTCTAGGGTCAGATGGGTCTCCTGTAAGAAGACTACATCTGCACTATAATGTTTTAATTCTCTTAAGATCTTGTGCCTTTTGGTGGGTGTGTTTAGTCCCCTGACGTTGTAGGATAGAAATTTTATTACTGACATTTCTTCTTTTTTTTCCTTAGCTGTTTATATTTTATCTGTCTATCATTTCCTTTTACATTTCTTTCTTGTAGAGTAAAAAAGGTAGAGTCCCCCCCTTTACATCCCCCTTTCCCTTCTCCACAGGTCCCTCCCGCATTCCTTCCCCCTCCCTCCCCCCTCCTCTCTCCAAGGCCCCCCTCCTTCCCATCTCCTCCTCCCACCTCCCCCCTCCCATCCCCCTCCCTCCCCCCTTTTGGCCCATTTTTGGCCTTAGAACCATTAGTGGTCCTATTCTTTTCCACTTGGTTCTCTCATTTTAGAGGTGTGACTCTGACCTTGCCGCTCAGGCTCCCCCCACCCCCCATGCAATACTGGGGGGGCGAGGTAGCCTGGAGGTGCCAGCCAGAGACCCGGTCGGCCGTTCTCCGCCTCTCCGTCCTACCCCTCCCTCCCAGCTTCCCAGCGAGGAAGAAAAAAAAAAAGGGAAGAGAATTCCCTCCCCCCCATCCTCCCACACATCCAACCCCTCCATAGCCTCTTCTAACCACTTAAGTTTAGATGTCCCCTTTATTTTAAGTGTCTCATTTCTCTCTATCAGTCCACCCGGGTAGGTCTGGCACCTGCAAGTCTAGTTTATTATAGAATCCCACCAATTCTTCCGGGAACCTTAATCTTGCTGATTTTCCTTCTTTCTGGCCTATGAGACAGGCCGGAAACCCCCAAGTGTATTTAATGTTTTTTATCTTCATTTGCTCCAAAAGAGGTTTCAGAAGTCTCCGCCTTGTCAATGTCTCTGGTGCTAAATCTGTAAATATCTGTAGCTCATTTCCTTGGAATTGGATAGGGGGTTTTCCTCTTGATTTCGTTCGGATATCCGCTTTTTCTTCGTAATGTCTAAACCTCACAATAATGTCTCTTAGCCAGTCAGCCTCCCCATTTCTGGGTTTGCCCACACGATGTACTCGTTCAATTTTAAGGGAGTCTTTTGCTTTCATGCCTAGGAGGGGTTTGAATATTGTATTCATGGTCATCCTCAGGTCTTCTCCTTTTTCCTCTGGCAAAGAGCGGATTCTTAGGTTTTGCCTTCTGTTTCGATTTTCTTGGTCTTCTAGCCGATATAGTATGTTTCTCTGGTTTTGTTGTATTATTTTAGCTTGCTCCTTTAAATTACTTAGTTCCTTGTCCTGTTTTTCTACTCTTTCTTCCGTTACTTCTACTCTTGCCAAGAGGAGATTGAGATCAGTTCTTCAAATGGTAATTTCTGCCTTTATTGTGTTTTCTAGTCTCAGTAACATCTCGTTCATTTCTCCTTTTGTAGGGATCTGTGCGTCTGCCCATTGTTCTTCTGCTCTACTTTCTTCTAGTTCGCTCTCTAGTGTTTGATCGTTTTTAGCTCGGTCCGATGCCCCTCCTCCTTTTTTTCCCGTGCTCTTTGTCCTATCCCTTTTATCTTGCTGTTGTACTCCCACTCCAGGGCTCTTTGCCTTTGCCTCCTGTGTCATATATTGTTTGATGTTGCTGTTTACTCCACTATTACTGACTGATAGAGACGGTAGATATATTTTTTTAAAAGGGAAGTTAGGTGGAATGAAATGCACCTTGGCAAATATCTACGACCCTAATGCGAACCCCATCAAATATTTCAATGAAATTTTGGGTAAATTGAAGGATTTTGGGGCAGGATTTATTATTGTGATGGGAGATATGAACTTCTGTATGGACCCGGTAGTAGATAGTACGTCCCGTGTACAGGGGACAAATAATTTACAACTGACAAAGATAAAACAGAAAATGCATAGTAATCAGATGGTTGACATATGGAGGATTATGCACCCCAAAACACAGGATTATACGTTTTTCTCCCCCGTACACGGGACGTGCTCAAGGATAGACTACATAATGGTAGAACATGGAATGTTGGATATGGTGGTGGAATCAAATATAGGAATTGCTTCCCTTTCGGACCATGCTCCTGTAAGCATGAAATTAAAATTGGCCGACTATCAAAAGCAACCCTATACTTGGCGATTAAACGAAGAACTGCTTCGGGATGAGGAGAGACTAGAGAGGGTGATAAAGGAATTAGAGTATTACTTTCAGACAAATGATACGGAAGGGATCACAGGGGCAACCCTATGGGAGGCACATAAAGTATATATTAGGGGGATTTTGATTTCGGAAGGAGCAAGAAAAAAACAAGAGAGAAATAGAAAACGTAATTTACTGATTGGGGAAATTTTCAAAGCCGAGCAGGAACATAAAAAACAACAAGGGCAACAACAAGAGTTATACCACAAATTAGTGATAAAAAGGGACGAACTTAAAGAACTCATGGACCAAGAGACTAAAATGACACTAGAATTGTACAAAAGAAAAAGACCAGAAACTTTATAGAGAAGATAAAAAAAAAGAATGGAGAGGTAGTATATTCAACAAAGGAGATCGCAGATACATTTAAAAACTACTATGAAAGGCTATACTCAGTGGAGCAGAAGGGATGGCGGGTAGGAGAGAAGCAATTAAAAATAAAGGAATTTCTAGGAAAGGCGAGATTGCCTAAGATTAATGAGAACGAAAAACTGGAATTAGATAAACCCATAACGGAAGAGGAAATAAGCAGAGCGCTGATGGATTCAGCTCCAGGGAAAAGCCCGGGTCCCGATGGGTTTACAGCGCTATACTATAAAAAGTGTAAGAAGACATTGATACCCAGATTATGCAAATATATGAATTGGTTAGGGTCGGACTATGAAATGAGCAGGGAGGCCTCAGTAGCCACAATAACGGTCATTCCGAAGGAGGGGAAAGATGTAATGCTATGCTCCGGATACAGGCCGATCTCGTTACTAAACACGGATATAAAACTATACGCAAAAGTTTTGGCAGAAAGAATGAAGGGATTGATGCCCACACTAGTCCATCCGGACCAGGTGGGATTCATCCCAGGAAGGGAAGGGAGGGACAATGGGGTGAGAGCATTGTTCCTTCTCCGGAAGATAAAAGAGAATGGGTCCCCAGATCTACTCCTGTCAGTAGATGCAGAAAAGGCATTTGACAGGGTAGACTGGGGACTCATGATCCAAACTTTGGAAGCCATAGGACTGGGAGCTAGGATGATACAGTGGGTTAAAACACTGTATCAGCACCCTATGGGTAGGATCAAAATAAATGGTACATTGTAACCTGCTTTCGAAATGAAAAATGGGACAAGACAGGGATGCCCCCTATCTCCCCTCCTGTTTGTGTTGTCCCTGGAACTCCTACTTGCGACGGTACGAAACAACACCGATGTCAAAGGGGTTAGAATAGAGGAAGATGAACATAAATTATCAGCGTTTGCAGACGATGTCCTGTTTTTTGTTAGTAACCCTAGGACTACATTGCCAAATCTACTCAGAATCAGGGATGAGCCGAACACCCCCCTGTTCGGTTCGCACCAGAACCTGCGAACAGACAAAATGTTCGTGTAAACTTTAGAACCCTATTAAATACAATGGACTCGAACGTTCGAAATCTAAAGTGTTAATTATAAAGGCTAATATGCAAGTTATTGTCCTAAAAAGTGTTTGGGGACCTGGGTCCTGCCCCAGGGGACATGTATCAATGCAAAAAGAAGTTTTAAAAACGGCCGTTTTTTCGGGAGCAGTGATTTTAATAATGCTTAAAATGAAAAAATAAAAGTGAAATATTCCTTTAAATTTCGTACCTGGGAGATGTGTATGATATGCATGTAAAGTGGCGCATGTTTCCCGTGCTTAGAACTGTCCCTGCAAAAAATGTCATTTTTGAAAGAAAAAAAATGCATTTAAAACTGACTCGCGGCTATTAATGAATTGTCGGCTCCCGGCAATACATACAAAAGTCATTGAGAAAAAAAAAAAAAAAAAAGCGTGGGGGTTCCCCAGAATTCAATTACCAGGCCCTTCAGATCTGGCATGGATTTTAAGGGGAACTCCACCCCAAGTTTAAAAAACCCCCTAAAAAATCCATACCAGACCCCTTATCCGAGCACGCAACCTGGCCGGCCGCAGGGGAAAAGGGGGGGACGAGAGAGCGGCCCCCCCTCCCTCCTGAACCGTACCAGGCCACATGCCCTCAACATGGGGAGGATGTCCCCATGTTGATGGGGACAAGGGCCTCATCCCCACAACCCTTGCCCGGTGGTTGTGGGGGTCTGCGGGCGGGGGGCTTATCGGAATCTGGAAGACCCCTTTAACAAAGGGGACCCCCAGATCCCGCCCCCCCCCCCTATGTGAATTGGTAACGGGTACATTGTACCCCTACCATTTCACGAAGAAAGCGTAAAAAAAATGTTTAAAAAAACACACAAACACCTTGAAAAAGTCCTTTATTTAAAAAAATAAATAAATAAACATTCCAGCGGTGAAATCCAGTGTCCCGCGGCGATCCCGATGTCCAGCGCTGTCCTTCATTGGTTGTGCCTGAGCGGACCTGATGGGGAACTCCCTCTCAGTATTTTAAATGTATAGATCTGCCCCTTCTAATGTTCCCCATCAGGTCCGCTCAGCGGACGAGATGCAGAACATGAGAAGGGGCGGGTCTATACATGTATTACCAAAGTGAGAGCAGTTCCCCATCAGGTCCGCCCCCTCGGTATGTCAGACCCGCCTACGTCATTGGCTTGAGCGGGGAACTTCCTTCACTATGTAAATTTAAATTACACAGTGAAGGAAGTTCCCCGCTCAAGCCAATGACGTAGGCGGGTCCGACATACCGAGGGGGCGGACCTGATGGGGAACTGCTCTCACTTTGGTAATACATGTATAGACCCGCCCCTTCTCATGTTCCGCATCTGGTCCGCTGAGCGGACCTGATGGGGAACTTTAGAAGGGGCGGGTCTATACATTTAAAATACTGAGAGGGAGTTCCCCATCAGGTCCGCTCAGGCACAACCAATGACGGACAGCGCTGGACATCGGGATCGCCGCGGGACACTGGATTTCACCGCTGGAATGGGTTTTTTTTTTTTTTTTTTTTTTAATAAAGGACTTTTTCAACGTGTTTGTGTGTTTTTTTAAACATTTTTTTACGCTTTCTTCGTGAAATGGTAGGGGTACAATGTACCCCTTACCAATTCACATAGGGGGGGCCGGGATCTGGGGGTCCTCTTTGTTAAAGGGGTCTTCCAGATTCCGATAAGCCCCCCGCCCGCAGACCCCCACAACCACCGGGCAAGGGTTGTGGGGATGAGGCCCTTGTCCCCATCAACATGGGGACATCCTCCCCATGTTGAGGGCATGTGGCTTGGTACGGTTCAGGAGGGAGGGGGGCCGCTCTCTCGTCCCCCCCTTTTCCCCTGCGGCCGGCCAGGTTGCATGCTCGGATAAGGGGTCTGGTATGGATTTTTAGGGGGACTCCACGCCATTTTTTTTTTAATTTGGGGTGGAGTTCCCCTTAAAATCCATGCCAGATCTGAAGGGCCTGGAATGGATATTTGGGGGAACCCCACGTCAATTTTTTTTTTATTTGCGGCGGGGTTCCCCTTAATATCCATTCCAGACCTGAAGGGCCTGGTAATTGAATTCTGGGGAACCCCCACGCTTTTTTTTTTTTTTTTATCAATGACTTTTGTATGTATTGCCGGGAGCCGACAATTCATTAATAGCCGCGAGTCAGTTTTAAATGCATTTTTTTCTTTCAAAAATGACACTTTTTGCAGGGACAGTTCTAAGCACGGGAAACATGCGCCACTTTACATGCATATCATACACACCCCCCAGGTACGAAATTTAAAGGAATATTTCACTTTTATTTTTTTCATTTTAAGCATTATTAAAATCACTGCTCCCGAAAAAACGGCCGTTTTTAAAACTTCTTTTTGCATTGATACATGTCCCCTGGGGCAGGACCCGGGTCCCCAAACACTTTTTAGGACAATAACTTGCATATAAGCCTTTATAATTAGCACTTTAGATTTCTCCCATAGATTTTTCGAATTTGCCGCGAACACCCCAATTTGTTCGCTGTTCGGCGAACGGGCGAACAGGCAATGTTCGAGTCGAACATGAGTTCGACTCGAACTCGAAGCTCATCCCTACTCAGAATCCTTAAGCAATATGATGAGATATCAAATTTTAAAATTAATATAGCAAAAACTGAGATCTTAAATGACAATATAGGAAAGGAGAGGAGCGAAGAGGGGCGGGACTTTGAATGAAGCAGGTGTAAGCAAAAGCATAATGAGGTGAACCAATTGGAATTTATTGCATATTATAATTAAACACACATACAAATTAATTACATGGACATCGGTTGGTCATGGAATATACATTTACTATGATTGCAATGCAGTTGAGCATGGCAAGTTCATTCCCCAAACATCATTGGGTCATGGGGTATACAATCGGTAAACAGGTAGCAAAAGTTATGTCATGGTACATCCAAATAAAATTCCAAAGTTCATCAAAGCAGATTGAGGTAAAAACATAGAAGAGGGTAATGCCTGCAGGGCCTATGGCCTCTCTGATCCTGAATGGGTAAGGAAAAGTAATAATGTAGTAACTGAATATTGATTGCACAGAAACGGCTTCAGATAGCTCGACGCGTTTCATGGCTTCAGCGCCAATCATCAGGAGCAAGCCAGTTCTCTGAAACAAAATTAATAAAAATAAATCGATAAATAAAAAATAAAAAATAATAATGAAGCATGAACTGGAATGGGTTATAATAACCGCAGATCAGGTGCATGCTACTTACTGGGGTTCGTGTGTTGATGCTGTGGTGGTCGGGTGCTGTAGACCGACCAATGATACCCTCACCCGGGAGCCGCAGCAGGCATCCCCGCAGAGGCCGCCCACAGGCGACCACCAGGGCAGGCGTAGATAGACGGGGCATCCCTATGTGAAAAATGAAAGTGAAATGAGAACTAATTTGAAGGGGGGGGGGAAAGAGGGGGTTGGGGGAAGGCACAAGGTAAGTGCAAAGTGATGAGTGTGAAGGAACAAAAAATAGGAAAAAAGAGGGGGGAAAAAATAGGGGGGAGAAAAAAGGAATGGGGAAGGAAGGGAAGAGAAGTGCAGTGGTGGAAAGGATAACCAAAAGCTGCCGAGTGGAATGTGAATGATGAGGAATCAGCAAACAAGGAAGACCCTGGAAACGCCAGGGAAGGAAAGTGACAATTCAAAAACAAGAAATGAATGGATAATGTGGAGAGTTACCTGAGTGCAGTGAGATACCAAAAGGGGAAGAGGGGAGGAAGAATCCCCAAGCTGTGTGGACGCCAGATAAGGGATCCCTGAATGCCCAAGCCGCCCATGGAGGCGCCATATGTACGCCGCCACAGAGCCGCCCCCTGACGTCACGCCGTGCAGCAAGGTAGGGGGCGGGTCGCCAGTGAGCCAGAGAACTAGCTCCGGCCAGTAGGCCACCCAAGAGCCCCGGTCACTGCACGAGAGTGGGAACCCACCAGCGGGGCGCGACGGCATCAAAGAGGTGCCGTGCGTCCAGCAGGGGAAACGTGGCGTTGACGTGCTGTGACGGCACCACCGTCCATCCCTAAGGGGGAGGGGAGAAGGCCCGCAGAGCACGTCACAGCTCCCGGAAGGATAAAGCTGCCGGGCAACACCCAGACAACCACGCAGCATCAAATAAGTAGCGAACCACAGGGGTAAAGATATTAAATTAATGAAGGAATTTGGGCATTGGGTATTAGAAAATTATTGTAAAAAAATATGTAATGGTAGAAAAAATAAAGGTCAGAGAAGGCTAAATCAAAGGTCAATGGATGCAGAGTGATTAATGCTGTTAATTTTACAATTGGAGCTAGTACACAAGCTTCCATCCCTAAATATGTTTTAATATTGGAGGAAAAGTTTTTCTGGGATTTTTAGGAAGTCATGGCCTGGTACGGCCAGTTACTTCCATCCCAGGGGACTTTAAATGAGAGACATGACACGGTAATGTCATGTCTCTCCATCCCACATAATTTTAGGAGAGGAGCGAAGAGGGGCGGGACTTTGAATGAAGCAGGTGTAAGCAAAAGCATAATGAGGTGAACCAATTGGAATTTATTGCATATTATAATTAAACACACATACAAATTAATTACATGGACATCGGTTGGTCATGGAATATACATTTACTATGATTGCAATGCAGTTGAGCATGGCAAGTTCATTCCCCAAACATCATTGGGTCATGGGGTATACAATCGGTAAACAGGTAGCAAAAGTTATGTCATGGTACATCCAAATAAAATTCCAAAGTTCATCAAAGCAGATTGAGGTAAAAACATAGAAGAGGGTAATGCCTGCAGGGCCTATGGCCTCTCTGATCCTGAATGGGTAAGGAAAAGTAATAATGTAGTAACTGAATATTGATTGCACAGAAACGGCTTCAGATAGCTTGACGCGTTTCATGGCTTCAGCGCCAATCATCAGGAGCAAGCCAGTTCTCTGAAACAAAATTAATAAAAATAAATCGATAAATAAAAAATAAAAAATAATAATGAAGCATGAACTGGAATGGGTTATAATAACCGCAGATCAGGTGCATGCTACTTACTGGGGTTCGTGTGTTGATGCTGTGGTGGTCGGGTGCTGTAGACCGACCAATGATACCCTCACCCGGGAGCCGCAGCAGGCATCCCCGCAGAGGCCGCCCACAGGCGACCACCAGGGCAGGCGTAGATAGACGGGGCATCCCTATGTGAAAAATGAAAGTGAAATGAGAACTAATTTGAAGGGGGGGGGGGGAGAGGGGGTTGGGGGAAGGCACAAGGTAAGTGCAAAGTGATGAGTGTGAAGGAACAAAAAATAGGAAAAAAGAGGGGGGAAAAAAGAGGGGGGAGAAAAAAGGAATGGGGAAGGAAGGGAAGAGAAGTGCAGTGGTGGAAAGGATAACCAAAAGCTGCCGAGTGGAATGTGAATGATGAGGAATCAGCAAACAAGGAAGACCCTGGAAACGCCAGGGAAGGAAAGTGACAATTCAAAAACAAGAAATGAATGGATAATGTGGAGAGTTACCTGAGTGCAGTGAGATACCAAAAGGGGAAGAGGGGAGGAAGAATCCCCAAGCTGTGTGGACGCCAGATAAGGGATCCCTGAATGCCCAAGCCGCCCATGGAGGCGCCATATGTACGCCGCCACAGAGCCGCCCCCTGACGTCACGCCGTGCAGCAAGGTAGGGGGCGGGTCGCCAGTGAGCCAGAGAACTAGCTCCGGCCAGTAGGCCACCCAAGAGCCCCGGTCGCTGCACGAGAGTGGGAACCCACCAGCGGGGCGCGACGGCATCAAAGAGGTGCCGTGCGTCCAGCAGGGGAAACGTGGCGTTGACGTGCTGTGACGGCACCACCGTCCATCCCTAAGGGGGAGGGGAGAAGGCCCGCAGAGCACGTCACAGCTCCCGGAAGGATAAAGCTGCCGGGCAACACCCAGACAACCACGCAGCATCAAATAAGTAGCGAACCACAGGGGTAAAGATATTAAATTAATGAAGGAATTTGGGCATTGGGTATTAGAAAATTATTGTAAAAAAATATGTAATGGTAGAAAAAATAAAGGTCAGAGAAGGCTAAATCAAAGGTCAATGGATGCAGAGTGATTAATGCTGTTAATTTTACAATTGGAGCTAGTACACAAGCTTCCATCCCTAAATATGTTTTAATATTGGAGGAAAAGTTTTTCTGGGATTTTTAGGAAGTCATGGCCTGGTACGGCCAGTTACTTCCATCCCAGGGGACTTTAAATGAGAGACATGACACGGTATATTAATATAGCAAAAACTGAGATCTTAAATGACAATATAGGAAAGGAAGAAGAACGGAGATTAAAAAAAGAGTTTAACTTTCCCTGGAACTTAAGTATTTGGGAGTAAAACTAGCTAATTCAATAAAGAAAATATATAAGATAAATTATATCCCTCTGTTAGACTAAATAAAATCAGAAATCAGAAAGATAATAAATCGCCCAATATCATGGCTAGGAAGAATTAACATCCTGAAGATGGTTCTTTTATCAAAGATTCTATATACATTTCAGATGCTACCAGTGGCAATACCCCAACCATACTTCAGAGTGTTAAAAAACATGCTAATGAACTTCATATGGAAAAATAAAAAACATAGGATCTCCTTCTCGTTATTAAAACAGGATAAAAAACATGGAGGGCTGGCTGTACCAGATATAAAAAAATATTACAATGCGGTGGTGCTGTCTCGAGTAGTAGAGTGGGCCAATGACAGACACGAAAAAAGGTGGGTTAAAATTGAAAAGGCATTGGCAAAGACACAATTGGGAAGTATAATTTGGAATCCCACCCAGTATAGAACACTAAGTGAAAACACTCACGGTATGACACGAATTGCACTTAAAATATGGGACAGGTTACATATAAACAAATAGATAGGGATTATAATTCTCCCCTTATAGAATTAAAAGAAAATGAATATTTTGCACCAGGAAAGAAAACAGTGGGAGGAAATTGGATTAAAAAAGATAAAGCACAGTTAAGAGATATAATAAAGAAAGGAAAAATGACATAATTTCAGGAGTTAAGACACAAAAGGGATTTAATGATATTAGACGAATGGAGGTATCATCAGTTGACCCACTTCCTACAAAGCCTGCCCCAGCCAATTAGGTCGGGCGAGGAGCTCACGACGATGGAACGGCTTTGCACAGCGGAGAATCCAAAAGGCATTATATCAAAACTTTAAAAATTGTTATTGACAGTGGACGAACTGGAGATGCCCCCATATATAAAAAAATGGGAAAGGGAACTGGGAACACAAAGGGATAAAAGAACTATAGATAAAATAATAAAATTGGCCCACTTGTCTGCTATAGACAGCAGGACCGCAGAAATGAACTACAAGTGTATTACAGGCTGGTATATTACACCAGACAAACAAAGTAACTATCAAGTGGGACAGAGCGGAGAGTAGGGATGAGCTTCGTGTTCGAGTCGAACATACGTTCGACTCGAACATCGGCTGTTCGATCGTTCGACGAAGATCGAACGATTTGGGCCGTTCGCGCCAAATTCGAGTGACGCGAACGGCCCACAATGCACTACGCCATCGCAGTGTCATCCAGGCGCTGTGATTGGCCAAGCATGCACTGTGACCCCGCATGCTTGGCCAATCACAGCGCCGGCAGCGAGGAGAGCAATGATTGGCCACAGGCAGGATGCCTGTGGCCAATTATTGCTGAGGGTGTTTAGTACACGCCCCACACTATAAAAGGCCGCCAGCACGGCGGCCTAGTGTAGTGTGTTCCGGAGCAGGGAAAGACAAGCATAGGCAGGGACAGTGACATTTATTTCTTTCTTGCTTAACCTGGATTCCATTAGTTTAGGGAAAGAGAAGGATAGGTAGGGAGAGTGTCAGTGTGTTTTACTGTGCGAGTCCTTGTTTCTAGGGACAAAGAAGGAAAGTGAGGGGATTTCTCCTTGTGCTATAGTGTGCTTTAAAAAAACATTTTTCCTAGGGACAGAAAACTGTAGGTAGGGAGAGTGTCAGTTTCTTTCACTGTGCCAGTCCTTGTTTCTAGGGACAAAGAAGGAAAGTGAGGGGAATTCTCCTTGTGCTATAGTGTGCTTTAAAAAAACATTTTTTCTAGGGACAGAAAACTGTAGGTAGGGAGAGTGTCAGTTTCTTTCACTGTGCCAGTCCTTGTTTCTAGGGACAAAGAAGGAAAGTGAGGGGAATTCTCCTTGTGCTATAGTGTGCTTTAAAAAAACATTTTTTCTAGGGACAGAAAACTGTAGGTAGGGAGAGTGTCAGTTTCTTTCACTGTGCCAGTTCTTGTTTCTAGGGACAAAGAAGGAAAGTGAGGGGAATTCTCCTTGTGCTATAGTGTGCTTTAAAAAAACATTTTTTCTAGGGACAGAAAACTGTAGGTAGGGAGAGTGTCAGTTTCTTTCACTGTGCCAGTCCTTGTTTCTAGGGACAAAGAAGGAAAGTGAGGGGAATTCTCCTTGTGCTATAGTGTGCTTTAAAAAAACATTTTTTCTAGGGACAGAAAACTGTAGGTAGGGAGAGTGTCAGTTTCTTTCACTGTGCCAGTCCTTGTTTCTAGGGACAAAGAAGGAAAGTGAGGGGAATTCTCCTTGTGCTATAGTGTGCTTTAAAAAAACATTTTTTCTAGGGACAGAAAACTGTAGGTAGGGAGAGTGTCAGTTTCTTTCACTGTGCCAGTCCTTGTTTCTAGGGACAAAGAAGGAAAGTGAGGGGAATCCTCCTTGTGCTATAGTGTGCTTTAAAAAAACATTTTTTTCTAGGGACAGAAAACTCTAGGTAGGGAGAGTGTCAGTTTCTTTCACTGTGCCAGTCCTTGTTTCTAGGGACAAAGAAGGAAAGTGAGGGGAATTCTCCTTGTGCTATAGTGTGCTTTAAAAAAACATTTTTTCTAGGGACAGAAAACTGTAGGTAGGGAGAGTGTCAGTTTCTTTCACTGTGCCAGTCCTTGTTTCTAGGGACAAAGAAGGAAAGTGAGGGGAATTCTCCTTGTGCTATAGTGTGCTTTAAAAAAACATTTTTTCTAGGGACAGAAAACTGTAGGTAGGGAGAGTGTCAGTTTCTTTCACTGTGCCAGTCCTTGTTTCTAGGGACAAAGAAGGGAAGTGAGGGGAATTCTCCTTGTGCTATAGTGTGCTTTAAAAAAACATTTTTTCTAGGGACAGAAAACTGTAGGTAGGGAGAGTGTCAGTTTCTTTCACTGTGCCAGTCCTTGTTTCTAGGGACAAAGAAGGAAAGTGAGGGGAATTCTCCTTGTGCTATAGTGTGCTTTAAAAAAAACATTTTTTCTAGGGACAGAAAACTGTAGGTAGGGAGAGTGTCAGTTTCTTTCACTGTGCCAGTCCTTGTTTCTAGGGACAAAGAAGGAAAGTGAGGGGAATTCTCCTTGTGCTATAGTGTGCTTTAAAAAAACATTTTTTCTAGGGACAGAAAACTGTAGGTAGGGAGAGTGTCAGTTTCTTTCACTGTGCCAGTCCTTGTTTCTAGGGACAAAGAAGGAAAGTGAGGGGAATTCTCCTTGTGCTATAGTGTGCTTTAAAAAAACATTTTTTCTAGGGACAGAAAACTGTAGGTAGGGAGAGTGTCAGTTTCTTTCACTGTGCCAGTCCTTGTTTCTAGGGACAAAGAAGGAAAGTGAGGGGAATTCTCCTTGTGCTATAGTGTGCTTTAAAAAAACATTTTTTCTAGGGACAGAAAACTGTAGGTAGGGAGAGTGTCAGTTTCTTTCACTGTGCCAGTCCTTGTTTCTAGGGACAAAGAAGGAAAGTGAGGGGAATTCTCCTTGTGCTATAGTGTGCTTTAAAAAAACATTTTTTCTAGGGACAGAAAACTGTAGGTAGGGAGAGTGTCAGTTTCTTTCACTGTGCCAGTCCTTGTTTCTAGGGACAAAGAAGGAAAGTGAGGGGAATTCTCCTTGTGCTATAGTGTGCTTTAAAAAAACATTTTTTTCTAGGGACAGAAAACTCTAGGTAGGGAGAGTGTCAGTTTCTTTCACTGTGCCAGTCCTTGTTTCTAGGGACAAAGAAGGAAAGTGAGGGGAATTCTCCTTGTGCTATAGTGTGCTTTAAAAAAACATTTTTTCTAGGGACAGAAAACTGTAGGTAGGGAGAGTGTCAGTTTATTTCACTGTGCCAGTCCTTGTTTCTAGGGACAAAGAAGGAAAGTGAGGGGAATTCTCCTTGTGCTATAGTGTGCTTTAAAAAAACATTTTTTCTAGGGACAGAAAACTGTAGGTAGGGAGAGTGACAGTTTCTTTCACTGTGCCAGTCCTTGTTTCTAGGGACAAAGAAGGAAAGTGAGGGGAATTCTCCTTGTGCTATAGTGTGCTTTAAAAAAACATTTTTTCTAGGGACAGAAAACTGTAGGTAGGGAGAGTGTCAGTTTCTTTCACTGTGCCAGTCCTTGTTTCTAGGGACAAAGAAGGAAAGTGAGGGGAATTCTCCTTGTGCTATAGTGTGCTTTAAAAAAACATTTTTTCTAGGGACAGAAAACTGTAGGTAGGGAGAGTGTCAGTTTCTTTCACTGTGCCAGTCCTTGTTTCTAGGGACAAAGAAGGAAAGTGAGGGGAATTCTCCTTGTGCTATAGTGTGCTTTAAAAAAACATTTTTTCTAGGGACAGAAAACTGTAGGTAGGGAGAGTGTCAGTTTCTTTCACTGTGCCAGTCCTTGTTTCTAGGGACAAAGAAGGAAAGTGAGGGGAATTCTCCTTGTGCTATAGTGTGCTTTAAAAAAACATTTTTTCTAGGGACAGAAAACTGTAGGTAGGGAGAGTGTCAGTTTCTTTCACTGTGCCAGTCCTTGTTTCTAGGGACAAAGAAGGAAAGTGAGGGGAATTCTCCTTGTGCTATAGTGTGCTTTAAAAAAACATTTTTTCTAGGGACAGAAAACTGTAGGTAGGGAGAGTGTCAGTTTCTTTCACTGTGCCAGTCCTTGTTTCTAGGGACAAAGAAGGAAAGTGAGGGGAATTCTCCTTGTGCTATAGTGTGCTTTAAAAAAACATTTTTTTCTAGGGACAGAAAACTCTAGGTAGGGAGAGTGTCAGTTTCTTTCACTGTGCCAGTCCTTGTTTCTAGGGACAAAGAAGGAAAGTGAGGGGAATTCTCCTTGTGCTATAGTGTGCTTTAAAAAAACATTTTTTCTAGGGACAGAAAACTGTAGGTAGGGAGAGTGTCAGTTTCTTTCACTGTGCCAGTCCTTGTTTCTAGGGACAAAGAAGGAAAGTGAGGGGAATTCTCCTTGTGCTATAGTGTGCTTTAAAAAAAACATTTTTTCTAGGGACAGAAAACTGTAGGTAGGGAGAGTGTCAGTTTCTTTCACTGTGCCAGTCCTTGTTTCTAGGGACAAAGAAGGAAAGTGAGGGGAATTCTCCTTGTGCTATAGTGTGCTTTAAAAAAACATTTTTTTCTAGGGACAGAAAACTCTAGGTAGGGAGAGTGTCAGTTTCTTTCACTGTGCCAGTCCTTGTTTCTAGGGACAAAGAAGGAAAGTGAGGGGAATTCTCCTTGTGCTATAGTGTGCTTTAAAAAAACATTTTTTCTAGGGACAGAAAACTGTAGGTAGGGAGAGTGTCAGTTTCTTTCACTGTGCCAGTCCTTGTTTCTAGGGACAAAGAAGGAAAGTGAGGGGAATTCTCCTTGTGCTATAGTGTGCTTTAAAAAAACATTTTTTCTAGGGACAGAAAACTGTAGGTAGGGAGAGTGTCAGTTTCTTTCACTGTGCCAGTCCTTGTTTCTAGGGACAAAGAAGGAAAGTGAGGGGAATTCTCCTTGTGCTATAGTGTGCTTTAAAAAAACATTTTTTCTAGGGACAGAAAACTCTAGGTAGGGAGAGTGTCAGTTTCTTTCACTGTGCCAGTCCTTTTTTCTAGGGACAAAGAAGGAAAGTGAGGGGAATTCTCCTTGTGCTATAGTGTGCCAAAGCATTCCTCATCAACCATCTTTGAAATCCTTGTTTTTTGGACAGTCAGGGAAATTGTCGTTGTGCTATTCTGTGCAAAAGCAATAATCCTCAACCATATTTAGAAATCCTTAAGTAAAGGGACAGAGAAGGACACCTGAAGGTAGCCCTTATTGCTTTTTTCCCATCTCCCTGCAGGCCATCTATTAGAATGTCTGGAAGGCAAACAAGGAGAGGCAGACAGTCAGGAGGCAATAAAAGAGGGCAAGCAGGCTCTGTGTCTGGGGGCAACAGTGCTGGTCGTGGACGCGGTGCATTGTCATCAGCACATGGCCATGGGACACGCTTGTCCTTCTTTTCGGCAGCTGGACATGTTGAGCCACATCATGCCGAAGACTTGGTAGAGTGGATGACCAAGCCCTCCTCCTCCTCCTCATCCTCTCTCACCCAGGCTCAGGGTACTGGCAAAGCAGCTGCCAAAGCGTCCTCTTCCCTGGTATCAATGTCAGACTCATCATCAGTCACTCCTTCCCTAGACCCACCATGTCCTCCTCCTGAGGAGTCCCCCGAACTGTTTGAGCACAGTGTTGGGTACATGCTCCAGGAGGATGCCCAGCGTTTCGAAGGGTCTGATGATGAAACCCAGCTACAGGAAGGCAGTAGCGTGAGAGCAGACAGAGGGGATGCTCAAGAAGGACACCAATCTGGCAGTCATGTTCCAGCAGCTGCAGCATACTGCCAGATTGGCTCCAGTGATGAGGAGGGAGGGGATGATGAGGTCACTGACTCCACGTGGGTGCCTAATAGGAGAGAGGAGGAGGAGGAGGATGAGGAGGAGGCACATCTCCAACGAGGCAGGATGCCCTTTGGTGGCCAGCGTAAGGGCAGTACACCGACGGAATCACACCGCAGAGCTCCGCCTGTGCAGGACGCAGCCTCTGCCCGTCATTCAAAAAGTTCCTTGGTGTGGGCCTTTTTTGAGGCTAGTGCATCAGATCGCACAGCTGCTGTTTGCAACATATGTCTCAAGCGTATATCGCGTGGCCAAAACATCAGCCGCTTGGGTACCACATGCCTGACCAGACATATGTTGACCTGCCATGCAGCTCGTTGGCAAGCCTACCTCAAAGACCCACACCAAAGAACAAAGCGGACCTCTCCTTGCACCGCATCAGCTGGGATCTCCAACCCCACTATAACTTCAGTCCTCTCTGAAACATGCACTGAGAGGAATGAAGGTGTAGAATTAGGTGTGTCACAGCCAAGTACTTGCGGCCACTCTGCTAGCAGTACACCGACGTCCGATTCTAGCAGGCAAATTTCCCTGCCCCAGCTGCTGGACCGTCGAAAGAAGTTCACTCCCAGCCATCCACATGCCCAGCGGTTGAATGCTAGCTTGGCTAAATTGCTAGCGCTTCAACTGCTGCCTTTTCAGTTGGTAGACTCGGCCCCCTTCCGTGAGTTTGTGCAATGTGCGGTTCCTCAGTGGCAGGTTCCCAAACGCCACTTTTTCTCACGGAAGGCTATTCCGGCTCTCTACCGGCATGTGGAAGGCAATGTCTTGGCCTCGCTGGACAGGGCGGTCAGCGGTAAGGTGCATATTACCGCTGACTCATGGTCCAGCAGGCATGGACAGGGACGTTACCTTTCTTTCACGGCCCATTGGGTCACTCTTTTGGCAGCTGGGAAGGATGCAGGACAAAGTGCAGTAGTGTTGGAGGTTGTTCCACCGCCACGCCTCCAAAATGCTACTACTGGTTGTGACACACCTCTCTCCTCCACCCCCTCCTCTTCTTCTTCCTCCATGGCCTCTTCCTGTGGTTTGTCCTATGAACCAGCGGTGCTCCGTAGCCGTTCACGGGGCTACGCAAGTACGCAGGCAAAAAGATGCCATGCCGTGCTTGCGCTGGTGTGTTTGGGGGACAGAAGCCACACTGGGGCAGAGGTCCTGTCTGCTCTGCAGGGCCAGGCCGAGAGGTGGTTGACGCCACGCCAGCTTAAGCCAGGAATGGTGGTTTGCGACAATGGCACCAACCTCCTCTCCGCCCTCCGACAGGGACAACTGACCCATGTGCCCTGTGTGGCTCACGTCCTTAACCTGGTGGTGCAGCGGTTCTTGGGCAGGTACCCGGGCTTACAGGATGTCCTGAGGCAGGCCAGGAAAGTCTGTGTGCATTTCCGCAGATCTTATAATGCCAGTGCTCGCCTGGCTGAGCTGCAAAAGGAGTTGAACCTGCCCAAGAACCGCCTTATATGTGACATGCCCACCAGGTGGAACTCAACGTTGGCCATGCTGCAGCGGCTGCACACGCAGCAGAGGGCCATCAATGAGTACCTGTGCGACTACGGCACCAGGACAGGGTCAGGGGAGCTTGGTTTTTTTTCTCCACGCCAGTGGGGCATGATCAGGGATGCATGCACTGTCCTGGCACCATTTGAGGAGGCCACGAGGATGGTGAGCAGTGACAGTGCATGCATCAGTGACACTGTACCTCTTGTCCACCTGTTGGAGCACACGCTGCGTGGAATAATGGACAGGGCACTTGAGGCAGAACAGAGGCAGGAAGAGGAGGAATTCCTTGCCTCTCAAGGCCCCCTTTACCCAGACAGTGTTCCTTCTGTCCCACCCATCGCACAGGAAGAGGAAGACGAGGAGGAGGAGGAGGAGGAGGAGGATTGTGTCAGCATGGAGGTGGAGGCTGGCACTCAGCATCATCAGCAGCAGTCTTTTAGGGATGATTTACAGTCCCAAGAAACCAGTGGACTTGTACGTGGCTGGGAGGAGGTGGCTGCGGATCATGTCGTCCTTAGTGACCCAGAGGACTCCGGAGCGAATGCCTCAGCAAACCTACGCTGCATGGCCTCCCTGATCCTGCAAAGTCTGCGGAAGGATCCTCGTATTCTTCGGATCAAGGAGAGGGACCATTACTGGCTGGCCACTCTCCTTGATCCACGGTACAAGGGTAAGGTTGCGGACCTTATGTTACCTTCGCAGAGGGAGCAGAGGATGAGACAACTCCGGGAGGCCTTGCAGAAAGGTCTGTGCAACGCGTTCCCAGAGACTGGGAGGTTACAAACTCCTGGTCCTGGACAACGAGTTGCTGAGGCTTCGGCCAGTCAAAGAAGGAGCGGTGGGGAAGGTGGCCGTCTGACCGATGCGTTCAGACAATTCTTTAGTCCGCAGCCCCAAAGTATGATCGGTTCCAGCAACCATCGCCAGCGTCTGATAAACATGGTGCAGGAATATCTAGGGGCAAGGTCAGACTTGGACACCTTCCCCACCGAAAATCCTCTGGCTTACTGGGTCTTGAGGATGGATCACTGGCCAGAGCTTGCACAGTATGCAATTGAGCTACTGGCCTGTCCTGCATCCAGCGTTCTTTCGGAACGCACATTCAGTGCTGCTGGAGGATTTGTCACGGATCACAGGGTGCGCCTGTCCACCGACTCGGTTGATCGACTGACTTTCATCAAGATGAACCAGTCTTGGATCACCACCAGCTACCACACACCTGATGCTGATATAACAGACTAATTGATTTTAACATGTCACATCCCTTCAAGACTGATGCTGATGCTGAGTGCCTGTGCTGTTATGTTGACTGGCTATCCTCCTCCTCCGAGTCCTCAATGATACGATTGATGATGATAGCTTGGAAGATCATTTTTGTTTATGGGTGCCGCCACCAGTGGCTAAGGCCCAATTTTTCAGCCCCTGTTTTACAGGGGCGTGTAATTACAATTTTTTTAGCAATAATTTGCCATAGGGCTCATTGCTGTGCTCCAAGTACAGTATCTGTGAGGGGTTGGAGTGTTGTGGCACCAGTGCCTAAGGCTCAATTTTTCAGCCCCTGTTTAACAGGGGCGTGTCATTACAATTTTTGAAGCAATACTTTGCAACAGGGCTCATTGCTGTGCTCCAAGTAACGTATCTGTGAGGGGTTGTAGTGTTGTGCCACCAGTGCCTAAGGCCCAATTTTTCAGCCCCTGTTCAACAGGGGCATGCAATTACAATTCTTGATCTAATAATTCACAGCAGGGCCCATTGCTGCACCCACCAAGAGTAACTCTGAGGGCTTACAGTGTTGTGGCAACGCCACCACCACCACCACCACCACGAAAGGCCCAATTTTTCAGCCCCTGTTCAAAAGGGGCATGTGATTACAATTCTTGATCTAATAATTCACAGCAGGGCCCATTCCTGCACCCACCAAGAGTAACTCTGAGGGCTTACAGTGTTGTGGCAACACCACCACCACCACCACGAAAGGCCCAATTTTTCAGCCCCTGTTCAACAGGGGCATGCAATTACAATTCTTGATCTAATAATTCACAGCAGGGCCCATTGCTGCACCCACCAAGAGTAACTGTCAGGGCTTACAGTGTTGTGGCACCAGCACCACCATCAAAGGCCCAATTTTTACTACCACTGTTCAACAATTATATGTAATTAAAATTCCTGATATAATAGTTGACAGCAGGGCGTTCCAGCACCAACCAAGAGTAACTGTGAGTGCTTACAGTGTTGTGCCAACACCAACAACTAAGGGGCCTATTTCTGCAGAGTATATACGGCAGGTCCCTACTTTCAAACATCCAACTTACAAACGACTCCTACTTGCAAACGCAAGAAGACAACAGGAAGTGAGAGGAAATCTACCACTAGGAAGGAAAATTCTCTCCTGTAAGAATAAATATGGGAGAAAGGTGTCTCCTCTGTACTGATGCTTTATCAGCAATCCTTGTTTCAAGAAAAACACCACATTTCAAAAACAGTTGTCATTGGGACGGAAAGTGAGGTGAAATGTTCTGAACAGGGGCACAGACAGCAAAACAAATGTTACAGGGGTGATAACCCTTAACTATGTTTTCCAAAAAGTTTAAAAATAGATTTTTGGGCTGGAGCTACACTTCAACAATGTACCTGTTCAAAATTACAAACAGATTCTACATAAGAACAAACCTACAGTCCCTGTCTTGTATGCACCGCCTGTATACGGCTGTTCAGAGTATATAGGGCCTTTTTTATTTTGTGTGCGGGGTTCCCCTTAATATCCATACAAGACCCAAAGGGGCTGGTAATGGGCTGGGGTGGGGGGGGGGGGTCATGGGGTAGCTATGCCATTTTTCTTAAAGATTTTCATCCATATTACCGGGACCAGACATTACATTAAAGCCGCAAGCAGTTTTAAATGGCTTTTTTTTCCTTTAGAAGTGTCATTTTGTGCAGGGACAGTTCTAAACACGGGAAACACGTGGCACTTCACAGGCATACTTTAGACACCCCCCAGGTACGATATTTAAAGGAATATTTGACTTTTTTTTTTTCACTTTATGCATCATTAAAATGACTGCTCCCGAAAAACGACCGTTTTTAAAACGTCTTTTTGCATTGATACATGTCCCCTGGTGCAGAACCCGGGTTCCCAAACCCTTTTTAGGACAATAACATGCATAATAGTTGTTATAATTAGCACTTTAGAATTCGAACGTTCGCATCCATTGTATTTAATAGGGTTCTAATGTTCGTACGAACTTTCGGTCCGTTCGCGGGTTCTGGTGCGAACCGAACCCAGGGGTGTTCGGCTCATCACTAGCGGAGAGTGCTGGAGAGGATGCGGGAAAATGGGAACAATGGCTCACTTGCGGTGGCAATGCCCCAAAATCAAAAAATATTGGGAAAAACTTCTAGAATTGATAAAAGTAATTACCGAGAAGGAGATTGAAAAAGATCCATGGACAGTTCTATTCCACGGAGGAGAGGGAGGAGTGAAACGCTATAAAGAATCACTGATCCCTCATCTGTTAAATGCGGCCAAAAGGCTCATTCCAAAAAAATGGCGAGAAGTGGAAAGTCCATCAATATGGGAGTGGATTGACTCCGTAGAGGAAACATACAGTATAGAGGGACTGAAGTATGGGGTGGAGGAAGAAAAAAAGCATTTCAAAATAAGTGGAAATGTTGGAAAGAATTCAAGAAAACATGGAGCTACGCAGAAAATATGAGACGCTAGAGTAGAAAATAAGAGGTAGAAGGGAGGAGGGGGTTAGATAGGGGGGAGGGGGAGGGGGAAGAGGGAGAAATAGAGATATTAGAAATGTGTGTGTAAGGATACTGAGCTGAGAGCGTTCTTAGTATTTATCATATTGTATTTATGTAATTAACTCTGGGAACGTGGAAATGTTTTTGTAATCTCGATAAAATCAATAAAATCAATAAGATAAAAAAAGAAGGGGTAGATAAGAGCATTGGAGAATGGAGTGTGGAGTTCCCTTTTAAAAGCAAAAACTAGCCCAAAGAAAACAGATGCATTAGAGGGAGAAGGTTAAATGCCCTTTTAGGAGGAGCTAGAGTAGCGAGAGTCTTTTTACTTAATTTTAACAATGTAACACGCTAACCTGACCTGTGTGCACATATCCTTAAAAAAAGACATAAAAGTGAACCAGCGTTTAAAAAAAAAGGTCAAGTTTAGGTCAAGTTTCAACCCATGCAAATGCATTTACGTTACTTGACATTTACTAAGATTTTGCCGGCGCAGTGGACCAAAGCATTTGAACGTGCACAAATGCCGCTTGCGCATGCGCAGTGCACAAATAGACCTTACGCAGTTCTAAGCGTACATGCAGGCGTAGCAGGCTTGTTCTGAAAAAGTTACTTTCTCATTCTATTTTGGGCATATTTGTTACTTGGGCAGTTGTCACTATACTTCCTCACATCACCCGACATCACCCCATAATATTGGCACTTCCAGCTTCTTTTAATTTTGATTTGAAGATGCCGTGCGCCAGGTCCAGTGTGGAGCACTGAGCGCCTCCTCCTGTGCGCTGAGAACACTTTAGTAAATGGGGAATAGCGCTGTGTTACCGGCGCAAACGGTTCGTAAATACCAAAATGTCCGTTGCGCCTCGACGTGCGCCTCAAGTTAAGGCGCAAACGGTTCGTAAATCAGCCCCAATTTCTTGGGGGGGGGGGTTAGGTACGAATGGTTTCTCTCCTTAATAATTTATTCATACAGTAGCTTCTCTTGTTTAAAACTGAATTCCAGGCAGATGCAGAAAACATACATTAATGCAACACTTTAAATGTATTCCAGACCAATAAAAATAGTACGGCTTGAATGCCCCCCAAACCTGTGTCATTCGGATCAACATGTGAATAGACTGGTGGAAGACAGACAGGATTGGCTTGTCAGGCTCTAGTAGACTTCAACAAAATGGTGACTTCCTATTGCATAAATGTGAATGAGATGGGTAAAAGATGGCTTCAGCCTCTGTTCTTTACCTGTAAAGAACTCCTCAGATGCGTTTCACCTTTTCGGAGCTTAACTGTAAAGGCCTTTATGATAAAGCCCCGAAAAGGCCGAAATCCATCTGAAGAGCTCTCTACAGGAGCTGAAGCCACCTTTTACCCATCTCATTCACAATTATGCAACAGGGAGTCAGTACAGATGGCCACCATTTTGTTGAACTTTAAATTTATTATTTTATTTGTAAGCAGCTTAGTGGTTGTAAAGACAAATAAAAAAAACAAAAAAAACAAAACAAACATGTCTTTACATACTGTACCTGCTCTGTGCAATAGAATTGCACAGAGTGGCACTGATCCGCCTCTTCTTGGGTCTCCCATCAGTGCTCCTGGCTCCTCCTCTCTTGCTGGTGCCCCCAATAGGAAAGAAATTTCCAAGCCCCTTTGCTGCATTTATTGACACAGACAGCAGGACTCGGCCCCGCCCCCCAGCGCCCTTGTCACTGGAGTTGATTGACAGGAGCAGGAGCCAATGGTTCCCACTGCTATCAATCTGCCCAATGAGGAGGGAGACAGCGGCAAGAGCCTCTGCTCCTGTGCACGCCGTTGGATCGGATCGGGCTCAGGTAAAAATGGGGGGGGGGATCCTGCAACAGAATAGTTTTTTTATCTTTAAAAGAACAGTATGGGTCTGGGTTTTTAGGTTTTTATCCTCCATTATACTTACCTAGGTGGATGCAGCATCGGTCCACCTCCACACTGAGAATCAAGCGATCAAACATCGCCGCTAGCTCGGTTCTCACAGCTCCCCGAGCAGGGAGCTGCTGCTTGTCAATCAGCATCTCTCCACTCTGCTCCTCCAGGCTCACTGGAGCACTGAGCTGTGGAGGGGTGAGGAGCAGCTGTCTTAGGCTCTCAGTGGCTAGCTGTCAGTCCAGGTGCCTGGTGGATCCAGACTTTATTGTCGCAATGAGGCAGTCCTGGACTCTCTGCCGAAAACGGGTCCCAGGAGTGCAAAATGAATTTCACTCCTGTGACCCATAGGAGAAGTCCAGCCAAACAAGCTTTGGCTGGACTTTTCCTTTAATGCATTAATGCATAGAATGCATTAAGTTAAAAAAGCCTTGAGGCTTTAGAACCACTTTAATTTGACATGCTATCAGCCTCTTGCAATCCCTGTATAGCAGAGCTGTAGACTGAGCTGTAGACTGAGTGAGAAAGAAGCAGCACAAGGAGCCAATTGATTGTGCTGCAATTCTCATGTTCTAACAAGGGATGTGCTGATAGGATGAGAGAGCAGAATGACAGACGGTTAAGCTCACCAGTAGGGTTGAGCGGACACCTGGATGTTCGGGTTCGACGGGTTCGGCCGAACTTCGGAAAAAAGTTCGAGTTCGGGACCCGAACTTGATCCCGAACCCAAATCCCATTGAAGTCAATGGGGACCCGAAATTTGGAGGACTAAAATGGCTCTAAAAAAGTAATGGAAAGGGCTAGAGGGCTGCAAATTGCAGCAAAATGTTGTTAAGAGCATGGCAAGTGCTCTGCAAACAAATGTGGATAGGGAAATAATAACTTAAAATAACATAAAATACATAAAAATAAAAAATAATAATCTTGACCTAGGAGGACGAGGTCCATATGGAGTAGGAGGTTCAGGTGGCGGTGGATGTTGCGGTGTAGGTGTATGCAGAAAATGCAGCAAAAATATTTTTTGGGCAGAAAACGCACCAAAATTTTTTTTTTTGCCCTAAATTATTATATTTTTTGAAGAGCAGAATAGGAGAACAGTATCTAAAGTGTGTATCTCACACGTACAGATATGCAGAAAATGCACCAGATACATTTTTTGGTCAGAAAACCCAGGAAATTTTTTTTTTTTGCCCTAAATTATTATTTTTTTGAAAAGCAGAACAGTATCTAAAGTGTGTATCTCACACGTACAGATATGCAGAAAATGCACCAAAATAATTTTTTATGGCAGAAAACGCACCAAAAAAAATAATGTTTTGCCCTAAATTATTATTTTTTTGAATAGCAGAATAGGAGAACAGTATCTAAAGTGTGTATCTCACACGTACAGATATGCAGAAAATGCAGAAAAAATTATTTTTTTGCCCTAAATTATTTTTCTTTTTAATAGCAGAATAGGAGAACAGTATCTAAAGGGTGTATCTCACAGTAACATATGCAGTGCTGGTGCACTGAGCTTGCATAAAATGCCTGCCGACGCCAACCTAACTAACAGACTGATAAAAGTTATCTTTTTTCTGGCACTGGGCTCAGGGCAGGGTAAAAAGATTGTGCACTGCACCCACACAACGAAAGCAAGGTCGATCGCTGAGTAATTTGATTTCTGAATCAGGACTCCTATCTAATTCTCTCCCTCAAAGCAGCAGCAGCAGCAGCAGCAGCAACCTTTCCCTACACTAACTGAAGCAGAGTGACATGCTGTAATATGAGCCTCTAGCTTATATAGAGGCTGGGTCACATGCTGCACTGGCCAATCACAGCCATGCCATTAGTAGGCATTGCTGTGATGGCTTCTAAGGGCACACAAGTTAAACAAAATTGTTGATTGGCCGCCCTGCAGCTTTTTCAAATGCGCCATTACATTGCCGAACACCGAACCCGAACATACAGTACATTGTTCGGGTTCGAGTCCAGCTACCAAAAACCCAAAAGTCCGGTACGAACCCGAACTTTACAGTTCGGTTCGCTCAACCCTACTCACCAGTCTTCTGGTTTTTCTCCCACTGTCCTGTCCCAGGCTGGGAAAGAGCAAGACCTGTAAGTGTTTTTTTAACCTTAGCCTGGGTCTCTGCCTAGCCTGATAGGGCTGTTTAGCACGGCATAACTCTGTAAATCTGAGGATTGGATGGACCGAATTATAAATCTTTTGGCAGGTAAAAGAGCTCCCTTATATGCATAGGTGTGCGCAGCCTATTGCATTAGTGTGTGCACCCAGAGGTGTACTAAGTGGGGGCGGGGGGCGGGCCGCCACGGGTGACACACACTGGGGGGGTGTCAGGCCGGCGCCCCCCCCCTCCGCAGCTGAAGTAAAGACAGCGGGGCGGGTGGGTTTAAGCTGCGGCACCGCGGCGGTGACAGGAAGAGCCTGTAGTGGCTTTGCAAAGAGGGGGAGGGGGTGCGAGCCGAGTGGCACCCGGGACCCGCAGGGATCCCCTTCTCTCATGACCGCGGCTGAGCGGCTCTGTTCAGTCTCGTCTGTCTCAGCCGAGCAGACAGAGCGCTCAGTGAAGCCGCCTCCCTCTCCTCCTCCCTACACAGGGGGAGGGGACCGGACAGTCACCTGACCAGTTCTGTGCATGTCCCGCGCTTATCTGACTGAGGTACATTATGGGGCTGCTCTGTGGGGGTCTCTGCACTGTAGGGGTCTCTGTACTGTGGGGGTCTCTGTACTGTGGGGGTCTGCTCTGTAGGGGTCTCTGTACTGTGGGGGTCTGCACTGTAGGGGTCTCTGTACTGTGGGGGTCTGCTCTGTAGGGGTCTCTGTACTGTGGGGGTCTGCACTGTAGGGGTCTCTGTACTGTGGGGGTCTCTGTACTGTGGGGGTCTGCTCTGTAGGGGTCTCTGTACTGTGGAGGTCTGCTCTGTAGGGGTCTCTGTACTGTGGGGGTCTGCACTTTAGGGGTCTCTGTACTGTGGGGGTCTGCTCTGTAGGGGTCTCTGTACTGTGGGGGTCTCTGTACTGTGGGGGTCTGCACTGTAGGGATCTCTGTACTGTGGAGGTCTGCTCTGTAGGGGTCTCTGTACTGTGGGGGTCTGCACTGTAGGGGTCTCTGTACTGTGGGGGTCTCTGTACTGTGGGGGTCTGCTCTGTAGGGGTCTCTGTACTGTGGGGGTCTGCACTTTAGGGGTCTCTGTACTGTGGGGGTCTGCACTTTAGGGGTCTCTGTACTGTGGGGGTCTCTGTACTGTGGGGTCTCTGTACTGTGGGGGTCTCTGTACTGTGGGGGTCTGCTCTGTGGGGGTCTCTGTACTGTGGGGGTCTGTACTGTGGGGGTCTGCTCTGTAGGGGTCTCTGTACTGTGGGGGTCTGCACTGTAGGGATCTCTGTACTGTGGGGGTCTCTGTACTGTGGGGGTCTGCACTGTAGGGGTCTCTGTACTGTAGGGGGGTCTGCACTGTAGGGGTCTCTGTACTGTGGGGGGGTCTGCACTGTAGGGGTGTCTGTACTGTGGGGGGTGGGGGTCTGCACTGCAGGGATGTCTGTACTGTGGGGGGTCTGCACTGTAGGGGTGTCTGTACTGTGGGGGAGGTGGGGGTCAGCACTGTAGGGGTGTCTGTACTGTGGGGGTCTGCACTTTAGGGGTGTCTGTACTGTGGGGGGGGGGTCTGCACTGTAGGGGTGCCTGTACTGTGGGGGTCTGCACTGTGGGAGGTCTGCACTGTAGGGGGAAGGGGGTCTGCACTGTAGGGGGGTGTCTGTGGGGGGCTGTGTAATGTAAAGGGGTGCATGGTGCTGTATAATGTAAAGGGGTTTAGAGGTGCAGGGTGCTGTGTAATGTAAAGGGGTCCAGAGGTGCAGGGTGCTGTATAATGTAAAGGGGTTTAGAGGTGCAGGGTGCTGTGTAATGTAAAGGGGTCCAGAGTTGCAGGGTGCTGTATAATGTAAAGGGGTTTAGAGGTGCAGGGTGCTGTGTAATGTAAAGGGGTCCAGAGGTGCAAGGTGCTGTGTAATGAAAAGGGGTCCAGAGGTGTAGGGTGCTGTGTCATGTAAAGGGGTCCAGAGTGTAGGGTGCTGTGTAATGTAAAGGGGTCCAGAGGTGTAGGGTGCTGTGTAATGTAAAGGGGTCCAGAGTGCTGTGTAATGTAAAGGAGTCCAGAGTGCTGTGTAATGTAAAGGGGTCCAGAGGTGTAGGGTGCTGTGTAATGTAAAGAGATCCTTAGGTGCAGGGTGCTGTGTAATGTAAAGGGATCCAGAGGTGCAAGGTGCTGTGTAATGTAAAGGGGTCCAGAGATGCAAGGTGCTGTGTAATGTAAAGGGGTCCAGAGATGCAAGGTGCTGTGTAATGTAAAGGGGTCCAGAGATGCAAGGTGCAGTTTAATGTAAAGGGGTTCAGAGGTGTAGGGTGCTGTTTCATGTAAAGGGGTCCAGAGATGCAAGGTGCAGTGTAATGTAAAAGGGTCCAGAGGTGCAAGGTGCTGTGTAATATAAAGGGTCCAGAGGTGCAAGGTGCTGTGTAATATAAAAGGGTCCAGTGAAGCAGGGTGCTGTGTAATGCAAAGGGGTCCAGAGGTGCAGTTGTGGAGAGGGGGTACACAGTAGTGACAAAGAGATATTGAAGGATACAGAGGTATGCTGGGGCACAGTGGGGTGTTTTTACATTTTAAGGTGGGGGGGTGCCATATATAGGATCCGCCCCGGGTGCCAAATGCTCTAGGTACGCCCCTGTGTGCACCCCAAATGTACGTGTGGGTGTGTGTGTATATATATATATATATATATATATATATATATATATATATATATATATATATACGTGTGTATATATATATATGTGTGTATATATATATATATATATATATATATATATATAGGAAGGCCAGTATGCTGGCCTGAAATTATGGGAGGAGTTTGAGGGGTACTTAAGCAGACCATCCACCATGGTCAGTGTCGGCTCTAGTGCGCGGTAATACGACGTCACCAGCCCGACGCTGCACAACTCACAACGTCCGTGCAGTTGCGTTCGTACCATCCAGATCGCTCGCAGTTGATCGTGTCCTCGTTTGCTGTCGCAGGTAGGACCGGTCGTTACCATTCGAACGAATCGTAGCGCCGGTATACGTTTCCCTCTTTTACAAGTTACACGGCTCACAACCCCGTGTTTTCTCCGTTTGCATTTTATGTCTACTGCCTAGTCCAGTTGTCTTTCGAGCCCTGTCGCACTCAACGTTACGACCGTAACGGCCCGCCTAGACACCACGTCTCACAGAGCTTTTCCGGTTCTACGAATTACTCATACAGCTCGCAAGCCACTTACTATAAGTCGCGCATACGATAACCGGTCGCCGGACCGGCGTCCCACTCTTCGTTCCTCTTCCCATCTACTGATGCCCTACACCTCCTACGAAACTCTCCCTTCACCTAACTGATGCCCCACACCTCTTACTACATACGACAGACACCAACAGCCGGTCCGAATCTAGTCGCATAACATCGGCACTACAGTTCGGACCCTCGGCAATCACAAGCCCCTTCAACTTCGAAGCATCGATCAGTCGATCCGAATCCAGTCGTATCTTCGGCGCTATGATTCGGATCCGGCGCTTCAAACCCCCTCGTGTCGCAGCCATAACCAATCCGAATCCAGTCACAGCATTGGCTCAAAGATTTGGATCTCTGGCATACACGATTGATCCGAGCACAGTCGCACCACCGGCTCTATCGGCTCGGATCTATAAACATCAAACTTCTAACTGATCTGAATTCAGTCGTAGCATCGGCTCAAACATTCAGATCTCTGGCATTTATGATCGATCCGAGTCCAGTCACATCACCGGCTCAATCGACTCGGATCTCTAGCAACAAACCTTTCTATCCGGTCCGAACCCAGTCGTAGCATCGGCTCAAAGGTTCGGATCCTCCGCTAACATGACCGATCCGAGCACAGTCGCACCACCGGCTCAAACGGCTCGGATCTGCAGCATCAAACTTCTCTAACCGTTCCGAATCCAGTCGTAACGTCGGCTCTAAGATTCGGATCCTTGGCAAACACTATCAATCCAAGTCCAGTCACACCACCAGCTCAACGACCTTGCTTCCCTACACTACAGACCCCTCCAACCGATCCAAATCCAGTCGTAGCATCGGCTCAAAGATTCGGATCTCTGGCATTTACGATCGATCCGAGTCCAGTCGCATCACCAGCTCAATCGACTCGGATCTCTAGCAACAAACCTCTCTATCCGTTCCGAACCCAGTCGTAGCATCGGCTCAAAGGTTCGGATCCCCCCGCTAACACGACCGATCCGAGCACAGTCGCACCATCGGCTCAAACGGCTCGGATCTGCAGCATCAAACTTCTCTAACCGATCCGAATCCAGTCGTAACGTCGGCTCTAAGATTCGGATCCTTGGCAAACACTATCAATCCAAGTCCAGCCGCACCACCAGCTCAACGACCTTGCTTCCCTACACTACAGGCCCCTCCAACCGATCCAAATCCAGTCGTAGCATCGGCTCAAAGATTCGGATCTCTGGCATTTACGATCGATCCGAGTCCAGTCGCATCACCAGCTCAATCGACTCGGATCTCTAGCAACAAACCTCTCTATCCGTTCCGAGCCCAGTCGTAGCATCGGCTCTAAGGTTCGGATCCTCCGCTAACACGACCGATCCGAGCACAGTCGCACCACCGGCTCAAACGGCTCGGATCCGCAGCATCAAACTTTCTAACCGATCCGAATCCAGTCGTAACGTCGGCTCTTAGATTCGGATCCTTTTGCAAACACTATCAATCCAAGTCCAGTCGCACCACCAGCTCAACGACTCGGCTTCCCAGCACTACAGACCCCTCCAACCGGTCCGAACTCAGTCGTAGCATCAGCTCAGACGTTCAGTTCATCGGCCATACGAAGTGCTAGTACATTACCGGTCGTATTAGCGGCGCCTTTACGTTCAAATCATTCCCCAAACTATAAAAAAAAATAAATAAATAAATAAATAAATAAAAAAAAAAAATAATAATAATAAAAGAAAAAAAAATAATAATAATAAAAATGCGACTTTCTTCATGCTTTACATACACACCTTACTTTAATTATTCCGGGTTCATCACGGACGGTCATCCCTACATACTCACAGTTCACAAACTTTCCTTCTTTCGCCTTCTCAGTAAGGCTGCTTTTCCTCGCAATCCCTGCTAGCATTCGACAACTGGTTCAAAATCAGCCACTCATCATCTCCAGTAGCAACACAGCTACTCACCTTTTTCTCTGTCACTTTCCCCATACAGGTCAGTTTGAGATTGGGCTCCAGTTGGTCCACCCTGCACCAGGTTTGGACAGTATTCCCCTCGAAAAAAAAAAAGAAGGGGGATAATATACATATTTCCATGTCTCCCTCGTCACAGGTTTCTGGACGACCCACGTCTCGACCTCAACCAGACTTCAACTACTAGCGCACAAGACAGGTGCGTCAATGCAAGGCCCCCCCTTGATTTCTCCTCGCACTCTTTCACGACATATGTTTCTTCACATACACAATTTGACCGCTCGCAAGGCGCTAGTGACTGTCACATACTTCTGTGCACTACACTCTGTTTTCGAAGAGCGATCCGAGATCCTTCACCACACAGACAAGGTTGCCTAACATTCACCTTGCTGGCAGTGCGAGGGTTAGCAGACCGACCACACGTCAACCACTACAGATCGTAACATTCCTACTTAGCATACCAGACTTCAGCTACCCGCCCCAGCATGCCCTGGGGGCTCTGGTTCATTAGTCTGTGCCGAGCACAGACGGCACCTGAGCTATCGGTTATCTAGCCAGTCACCTCCTGGCTCACCTCAGTTGCCTCGCATTCTTTTGAGTTTTCCAAATTTCACTCAACAGCGCTCGTACGCAAACTAATCTGTCATCTACGCCTTTCACTCCTTGCCCTGTCCTCACTGCTCTCCTTCTTCCTCCCCGTTTTCTAAACCCTTCTATCCCCTCCAAACCTCGCAAACTTACTCTAAACATGTGCATTCCCCCTCCTTTTAGCCGACGCCGTGTCGCGAGCCGACAGCAAAGTCTTCGCCTCACCATCACCCTTCGCGGGTCCAGCGGACGGCAATACACAGTCCCCCAGAGCTTGGACCACCCTCAGGCTACGGCGTATGGGCATTCCCTAACTGGCCTCAGCCAGGAAAGCCAAGCTTAGGCTGCTGTTTCCGCCACCAGCGGCAGCTTTACCAGACACACAAGCCCCACCGCAGTCGATATCCTCTGCAATTACCCAGCTGCACGCCTTGGCGACCACACTGGCAACTGCAGTCACCGATGTCCAGGCTAGAGTAGGGGGCCCTGGAAACACGACCAGCCACGCTCCCATCAGCCCCAGTATCCACCGACTGGCACAGTGCCAGCTTAACACCAACTGGAGCACTATTGACACAGAACCATTCTGCCACCACTTCACCGGCCTTTGCTCCCCACTCTGTACAATCTGTCAATCTGCCACCCTCGCGACTGATTGGTGCTCTGAGCTGAGTCGCAGAAATCCCCCCCAGCCTCCCTTCCACCTCCAATGCGCATCATAAATTATCAGCAGCCACACAGTCCTCCCAGTCAGACAGACTAGGACGTCCAATTCGAGCACCAGGGGGCGCAGCCATCTCCAACAACTTTAATTTCAAGGGTTGCTTTTACCCCCACTGCAAACTTCTGCACATCTGTCTCCTGTCTCAGAGAGCTCCCCTGGAAGTACCTGCGGCGCCAAGCAGCTGAGCTCAGCTTGTCTAGCCCGCGTGCACGTCGGGTGGCTTGGCTTTTTCTCCTCACATCCAACTCCCTCTCTAGCAGCCTTCTAGGGCCGGGGTTCACTACAGGGTTCCACACCGGACTCATCACACTACCCGACTCTACCCACAAAAAAAAAAAAAACGCTCCTAGTAGCCTCCGACGTAGAAGCTATCAGCACTCTGCTTCAGATCGAAATGGACCGGGGGTATATAATCGGCCCCCCTTTTTTCGCAGTCACCGTTCACAGTACGGAGAGTCAGCCCTATCGAACTTGTCAAGGGCAAGTTTTCTAATAAACTTTGATTAGTCTACTACTTATCCACGCCTCATTCTTCTAACATACCAAGTTAAACTCCCTCATACCCTCAGAGGAGTTCTCGCTAAATACTAAACCCCCAGAAGTCCTAGAAATTCTATAAGAGGTCTTTTAAATCCTCAACGTGCCCATAGCTGAAAAGAACGTAGAAAGCCCGGCACAGCTCATCTCCTTCCTGGACATCGTCCTAGACAAATGCGCCATGCAGGCTAGCCCACCTCTCAGTAAACTGACCCGCAACAGGACAGTCGTCCATACGTTTACCGTCACGCTAGGGTGCACTAACACACAGCTACAATCCCTACTGGGCATGCTCAACTTCACGATGAGGATCATTCCTCAAGGACGATCCTTTATCTCACGCTTCTTAGTGTTCCTCTCCCAGGCACAAGACCCTGACCAAGTCATTAAGCTAGACGCAGCCGCTATACCGGATCTGGCCATGTGGGACCAATTCCTTGAGAACTGGAATAGTAGACCCATGTTCATCCCATCAGCATCCCCTTCATCACCACAGATAATAACGGACGTAGCAGCTTCCACAAGCTTCACTGCAATTTTTGGCCATCATTGGTTCGCGGGACCGTGGCCGTCAGAGATACTCACAAATCCGCGTTTAGTCAGTCCTCCTCTCTATTCGAGATCTACCCCATAGTCGCAGCGGCTCAAGTATGGGGCTGCACCTGGGCAGGACAGGCCGCCAAGTTCGCCACAGACAACCAGGCCACAGTCATTAACAGAGGCAGGTCAAAATCGTTGGCCACCATGGCCTTCCTACGCAGGCTGTTGCTACTTTCCCTACAACATCAGTTCAATATCCTCAGGGTCCACTTACCTGGTAAATGCAATACCTCGGCCGACGCACTATCCCGCTTAACTATGCCACATCCTTTCACTGGAGACCGGAGCCGACCATGTCTGGCATCACACGTTAGTCGCAACCAACTCTGCAATGAAATAGCACCTCCATGGTGCTACCTCCCTCATCAATGCATCCTATTCTTCCAATGCACTAAAGGCCTACCGTACCGCCTGGAAGACCGACAGGTTCCTAGCCGCTAACCCCGGGGTGGTTTCAGGAAATCTCAGCCATATCTGGCCTTCATTTCCTACTGTCACACAATACCATCAGACTCTATTCAGCTGGCATCCAGCATTTTATCTCTCTACAAGACCCTACCAAACCTTCCTTGTTCGCCGCTCATGCGGTCAAAACCATACTACATGGCATCCACAGGCAGCAACCACACACTAGTACCTAACGCTTACCAGTGACCAGCGCCATATTCCGGGACATGTCTGCTATCCTTTCACGTTCTCCCTTCGGTTATGGCCCAGCCTGGTAATTCAAGCAGCCATTACCTAGCCTTTTACGGTTTTCTGCGGCCCAGCGAATTTACCGTCACCAGTCCTAAATACCAAGTACTACGCAGGCACCACCTGACTCGCCACCAGAGTCATTTCATCCTACACCTGACGGTATCGGGAAACGCTACAATCCGGTCCCGGAGTAGACGTCAAACTTTTCCAGACGCACAACGCCTGGTGCCCTATGGCCTTTCTAGAGCAATTGGTATAGTCTACTGTCCAACCTATCAGAGGACAGCCCTCTACTACCTTTCCCAACTGAACCCCTAAGCAAGAACCAGTTCATCAGATAAGTCAATACGCTCCTATGCATCTTAGGCCTTGACCCAGGTCGTTACTCAAGACATTCTTTCGCATGGGAGCAGCCTTAGCCGCATCGCGTAACAAAGTTCCAGACCACGCAATCAGGATGATGGGCAGGTGGAAATCCACAAGTTTCGCCCCATACATCCCCAATCCTCAAACAGAATATCACAAGTCTCCAAACAGACTCGCTCTGTATTTATTATCTTGCACAATAAAACAATTCCTTCCCTAACCAAGTGTAATTTTGGCCCCTTCTCTTGGCATACCGTCCAGCAGGCCAGGCCACACTTCAGGTCTTATTTGTGTTGTTAGTCTTGTGATGTGTTTATGTGATCCATATCTCTTCAGACAGAGGGCTCCGACCATAAATAGGAAGGCCAGTATGCTGGCCTGAAATTATGGGAGGAGTTCGAGGGGTACTTAAGCAGACCATCCACCATGGTCAGTGTCGGCTCTAGTGCGCGGTACCCACCCACCCATATCCCCTTTTTTAGGGCACTCCTCTCTAAACAATTCTCAACAGAATTATCCATTATATCTATCTTAAGGTATGGCCCCTTCTCTTGGCATACCGTCCAGCAGGCCAGGCCACACTTCAGGTCTTATTTGTGTTGTTAGTCTTGTGATGTGTTTATGTGATCCATATCTCTTCAGTACGCTCCTATGCATCTTAGGCCTTGACCCAGGTCGTTACTCAAGACATTTTTTCGCATGGGAGCAGCCTTAGCCGCATCGCGTAACAAAGTTCCAGACCACGCAATCAGGATGATGGGCAGGTGGAAATCCTGACCATAAATATATATATATATATATATATATGTGTGTGTATATTATTATATATATATATATATATATATATATATATATATATATATATATATATATATATTGTGAGGGGGGTAGCTCGGCAGCGGGTGTGTGTGACCCCCGGGATGGGCTCCCCACACAAAAACAGGCCCAGCAGACGGAGGTTGTGGTTTTCAAAATCAAAAAGGTGCGGTTTATTTTCTATTTACAGTGACAAAAACACAGCAAAGCAAAAGAAACATAAACAAAATAAATCCTGGTCAATTTGACCTCTGACTAAACATACAGGTTTCCTAACTAACAACTGGGATCAGCCTAGTGCTGTCCTAGTCCCTAAGTCCCTGGTTTTAAATGTCCAAGCAAATAGCCACACAGGCTTTGTCTCACCGCACAAGGGTTCACTCTCTCCAGGAAGTCCACACAGGTCTGCTTCCAGGCATGAGCTAACATCTAATGAAGCTGGGAGTTCTTATAGAGGCCTAAATGAGCTGACAAGCTTCAGCTGGTCTCATCAACTCCCTGTCTGCACGACGCCCCACACTCTCCCTAGAGGTATGAGTCATCCATGAGCCCACTAGCCCCAGCTGGGCTTATACAACTCTCCACCTAGTTGTATAAGTCGGCGTAAAGCCTGAATCTGGGCGAAATATATCTACCCCCCTGGATGCAACCAGGTGACTTTACCTTCCTGCTGTCACATACCCCCCCCCTCTTGTTTTAACCTCGGGGTTGGAACACCAGCAATCAGGCATTCATGTACTCGAGACAAAGCATCCACATTCCCCATTTGAACGCCAGGGCGATGCTTTACTGTGAAGTTGAATTCCTGGAGGGCCAGGAACCACCTATTCACTCTTCTATTTGTTTCCTTGTTTTGAGCCATCCACTTTAACGGAGCGTGATCCGTAACCATGTCAAAGTGCCTACCTAGCAGGTAGTACCGAAGGGAATCTAGAGCCCACTTCACCGCTAAACACTCCTTTTCAACGGTGGCGTAATTTACCTCATGGGACTTCAACTTCCTGCTGAGGTAAATGACTGGGTGCTCTTCCCCGTTCCAGACCTGGGACAATACTGCTCCTAACCCCACATCTGACGCATCACTTTGTACGACAAAGTCTTTAGAGAAGTCGGGTGAGTACAACACTGGCTGGCTACATAAGGCTTGTTTCAAGAATTGGAATGCTGCCTCAGCCTCGGGGGTCCATTTAATCATGACCGACCCTTTCCCCTTCGTCAGGTTGGTTAGGGGCACAGCCTTAGAAGCAAAGTGGGGAATGAATCGCCGATAATACCCAGCGATTCCCAGAAAGGCTCGTACCTGCTTCTTGCTGTTGGGACGTGGCCAACTCTGGATGGCCTCGACTTTGTTGAGTTGGGGTTTTATTACTCCCCTCCCAATGGTGTACCCAAGATATTTGGCCTCCTCCTGCCCAATGGTACACTTCTTGGGGTTAGCCGTAAACCCCGCTTCCCGAACAGAGTCCAGGACTGCTTGCACTTTTGGCAGATGTGAGGCCCAATCTGTGCTATGGACAATTACGTCATCCAGGTAAGCCGCAGCATACTTCCGATGGGGCCTCAGCATCTGGTCCATTTTCCGCTGGAATGTGGCCGGCGCATTCTGTAACCCGAACGGCATTCTTTTATATTGGAACGCCCCGTCTGGGGTTACAAATGCGGTTTTCTCTTTGGCCGACTTGGCCAGGGGGATTTGCCAATACCCTTTTGTGAGGTCAAGAGTCGTCATGTATCGGGCTGTTTCCAGCCGGTCGATCAACTCATCTATACGTGGCATGGGGTAGGTGTCAAATTTTGTAACTTTGTTCAACTGACGAAAATCGTTACAAAATCGCCAGCTCCCATCCGGTTTAGGCACCAACACAATGGGACTAGACCAATCACTTTGGGACTCCTCTATCACCCCTAAGTTCAGCATTTTCTGTACTTCCTCCCGTATTGCCTCCCGTCGGGCCTCTGGGATCCGATAGGGTTTTAACTTCACCCTTTCACCGGGCGGGGTAATAATGTCATGCTCTACCCCAGATGTTTGTCCCGGCAGCTCAGAGAATACCTCCTTGTTGCGAAGCACAAACTCCTTAACCTCCTATTGTTGGGGTTGTGACAAGGTGGCTGCGATTCCAACCTCAGGAATCACGCAACCAGTTTGAGCTGGTGACCAAGTGTCTGCGACTAGGGACTCTCTATCCCTCCAGGCTTTCAACAGATTAACGTGATAGATCTGTTCGGGCTTTCGCCTTCCTGGTTGTCTGACCTTGTAATTCACTTCGCTCACTTTTTCCATTATCTCGTAGGGGCCTTGCCATTTGGCAAGGAATTTACTTTCAACCGTAGGGACCAGTACCAGTATCCTATCCCCCGGGGAAAAGGTACGGGTCTTGGCTCCACGGTTGTACACTCTCTGCTGTGCTAACTGCGCTTGGGCCAAATGTTCCTTCACGATGGGCATTACCTGTGCAATTCGGTCTTGCATCAGGGCGACATGCTCAATCACACTCCTGTGGGGAGAACTCTCACTTTCCCAAGTTTCCTTGGCAATATCCAACAGCCCTCTTGGGTGTCTCCCATACAGTAACTCAAAGGGGGAGAATCCCGTAGAGGATTGGGGCACCTCCCTAATAGCAAACATCAGATAAGGAAGTAGACAGTCCCAATCCTTTCCATCTCTATCCACCACTTTCTTCAACATTTGTTTTAGGGTTTTGTTGAATCTTTCAACCAGCCCATCGGTTTGGGGGTGATACACAGATGTACGTAATTGCGTCACTTTGAACAATTTACATAGCTCCTTCATAACCCGGGACATAAAGGGTGTACCTTGGTCCGTAAGCAGTTCTTTACAAATACCCACCCGGCTAAACACAAGAGATAGCTCTTTGGCTATGGTTTTGGCCGAGGTATTTCGGAGAGGGATCGCTTCTGGATAACGGGTGGCATAGTCCATTATAACTAATATGTACTGGTGCCCCCTAGCGGACTTGATTATAGGACCTACCAAATCCATGGCGATCCTCTCAAACGGGACCTCAATGATGGGTAGAGGGACCAGCGGGCTACGGAAATGTGGCATCGGGGCCGACCTCTGACACACAGGGCAGGAGGAACAATAATTTTCTATGTCCTTCATCACCCCCGGCCAATAGAATCTCTGTAATACCCTCTCTCGGGTTTTCTCTGTCCCCAGATGACCTCCAAGAATGTGCCCATGGGCCAACTCCAACACCAACTTCCTGTACGGTTTGGGCACCACAAGCTGCTCAACGGTTTCTTCTGCCCTTTTTGCCACCCGATACAGTAGGTCCTTCTCTACGCTGAAGTATGGGTAAGTGCAGGTATTATCTGGGTTCACTAACTCGCCATCTATTTTCACTACGTTTTCCCGTGCCTTTATTAGGGCGGGGTCTTTCAACTGTTCTGTGGCAAAGTTTTCCCTGTGAACCTCAAGATCAGAAAACTCCACAGACGGTAGGTTTTCGTCTGAGGAGGTGGGCTCCTGTCCAGTTTCTTGAGTCTCCCCTGCCAATACTGACAAGGGAAATTCCGGAGAGTCCTCACCACTCTCAGGGGAGTTCTGGCTATCACATTCCTGGTACATAGGGGCACCAGTGGGGGGCTCAGGATCATCCCACCGTTCCCAGAACTTCGGAAAATCCCTTCCCACAATGGCGTCATGCGGTAACTGAGATACTAAGCCCACTGGATGAGAGAGGGTACCTTTGGGGGTCTCGAAACACACTGTAGTCACTGGATACTCTCGGGTGTCCCCATGCACACAAATAACAGCTACCTTGCTATTCCCAGAGACCTCTGTTTTAACTAACTCAGCCTTTATCAGGGTCACAAGGCTACCTGAATCCAGCAATACCACAACATTTCTACCATTAACACACATTTTGCATAAATGTTTCTCAGTTCCTCGAATGGCAGTGCATGCGACTGTCGCACACAGCGACTGACGTCTGCCCGTCAGAAAGTCACACTGCATGGGTTCCTCCACAACCGGGCAATTTGCTGCAATATGTCCCGCTTGCCGGCAGCGGTAGCAAACGATCCTTCTTGCCGCCTCTTGAGCCGCTGATTTCCCAGGCTGTTCTCGCCAAACTTGGGGTAGAGCTCCCACCCTCTCACTCTCTCCACCCTTACCCCTTGGAATCATCTTATCCGCCCCTGGGGATGGTCTGGTCTTAGGGTGGAAAGTCCGAGTGTCTCTGGAAGAGACCGTCAGGTTCTCTGTAGCCAAGTATTTCTCCACACGATCCACAAGACCATCGGCCGTCTCTGGGTCTCCATGGCTTACCCACTTTTGGATGGCAGTAGGAAGAGCTCTCAAAAACCGATCCATTACAACACGTTCCACAATCTTTGGTGCGGACAAAGTCTCTGGCTGTAGCCACTTTCTGCTCAGGTGAATGAGATCATACATTTGAGACCTGGGGGGTTTTCCAAGCTGGAAAGTCCAGTTATGCACACGCTGAGCCCGGACAGCCAGGGTGACACCCAGCCTTGCCAATATTTCAGCTTTTAGCATCACATAGTCTTTTGCTTGGTTAGGCTCTAGGTCATAGTAAGCTTTCTGCGATTCACCAGTTAACAGAGGAGCCACTAGTCCAGCCCACTGCTCCTCAGGCCACTTTTCTCTTTCAGCGGTCCTTTCAAATGTGGTCAAAAATACCTCTGGATCATCCTCTCCAGTCATTTTTGTCAATAAACGACTCACCCCAAAGGACGCGGTATTAGTGGGACGGCTTTCCTCACTGGTCTGCGGACGTTGCTGCATTACTGCTTCCATCTGTTGTTGTAGTCTCTGCTCTTGCTTCTGCAACAGGTCTATGAAGCGGGCCTCAGATTGCTGCTGGGCTTGTTGCTGAGCCTCCAGACTCTGTTGCAAAGTTGCGTTTGTCTGCTGCTGGGCTGCAAGGCTCTGTTGATGAGCTTGCTGCTGGGCTGCGAAGTTCTGTTGTTGAGCTGCAAGGCTCTGTTGATGAGCTGCAAGGCTCTTTTGCAAACCTGCATTTGTCTGCTGTTGATTGGCATTTGCTAGAGCCAGCTGTTTCAGTATCTCCTCCATGCTGGCTTAAAAAAAACTGCCACTGGTTCTCCACCAACTGTGAGGGGGGTAGCTCGGCAGCGGGTGTGTGTGACCCCCGGGATGGGCTCCCCACACAAAAACAGGCCCAGCAGACGGAGGTTGTGGTTTTCAAAATCAAAAAGGTGCGGTTTATTTTCTATTTACAGTGACAAAAACACAGCAAAGCAAAAGAAACATAAACAAAATAAATCCTGGTCAATTTGACCTCTGACTAAACATACAGGTTTCCTAACTAACAACTGGGATCAGCCTAGTGCTGTCCTAGTCCCTAAGTCCCTGGTTTTAAATGTCCAAGCAAATAGCCACACAGGCTTTGTCTCACCGCACAAGGGTTCACTCTCTCCAGGAAGTCCACACAGGTCTGCTTCCAGGCATGAGCTAACATCTAATGAAGCTGGGAGTTCTTATAGAGGCCTAAATGAGCTGACAAGCTTCAGCTGGTCTCATCAACTCCCTGTCTGCACGACGCCCCACACTCTCCCTAGAGGTATGAGTCATCCATGAGCCCACTAGCCCCAGCTGGGCTTATACAACTCTCCACCTAGTTGTATAAGTCGGCGTAAAGCCTGAATCTGGGCGAAATATATCTACCCCCCTGGATGCAACCAGGTGACTTTACCTTCCTGCTGTCACAATATATATATATATATATATATATGTGTGAGTGTGTGTGTGTGTATATGTATATATGTATGTATGTGTGTGTGTGTGTGTGTGTGTATATGTATGTATGTGTGTGTGTGTACACACACACACACACACACACTGCAGAGCCAGTCCGAGATTCTTCCCATCTCCCCACCAGCACAGTAAAAGAGTTGTGGAAGCACTTCTCTTATGGCAGAGCCAGTCAGAGGGAGATCTTTCCCATCTCTCTACCAGCACACTGAGCGATAAGGCTATTGTGCACGGGGTGACTAGGGTGTGTGCCCAAGCACACCCAGCACACCCTGTGTGCATGCCTATGCTTATATGCCTGCTCCTTGTCTGGGGTTCAGCATTAGTTTTCACCATTAGTTTCATGGACACATCCACCCACCAAATTCTTCTTTTTTTGGGTTTCCTTTGTTCACTTTTATTAAAATTAAGTTCAAGGTACACAAAAAGGTTACAATCACAAGGGTTTATCAGCATTCCACTTCCATAAGCAAAAACAAATACTTTTGGCTTTCTCTTGCAGCACCACTGCTCTGGCCTTCGCCTTAGGCAATTGTCTGTTTCTACACAGAGCATCCTCCTAAATGCAAACAAGCACTCTGGCAGGCTTCTCTCAGTTGCACTGGCTCACCATCTCGTGGGTGGTGCCCTCCTGCCTCTTGGGTGAAACTCTAGTCTTCTTCCTAACATAGGGCTTGGACACAGCTGCACAATCTGTGTGCTGACTAACAGCAAAATGTGCACCAAGGGTTGGAGGCTTCATCCTACCCAATACTCTACAAAGTCTCCAGGCTCCAGAACTCAAGTCAAGATTTACCAATTCTGGGGAAAACTGGAAAGCCAGGTTCCTCCACTCAGAACAGACATCCTGGAGCCCCTCAACTAGCATGGGTGGAAACCCTGGTTGACACGAGACACTGCAAGAAAGCAAAGCTCTGTCACACTCTTTATAACTAATGTAAAAAAGCATATACTTACTCAACCAGGAAATGCCTCCATGTTATTCAACAAACTGACCTCTTCTAGCTTCCTGTCATGGATGACATTCTCCTAGGCTGAACCCACTATTCTGAGATGAATATGCATGCTCTAGTGCAGCTAGGGATCCTTCAGAGGTTGCTGGGGGTTCCTTGAGCAGTGACCAATTCCTGCCTCTCAGATAAGTTTCCAATGACACCATTGATCCTTTTAGCTAGCTGTAAGGGAATGAGATTATTCCCAATGACCATAAATGTAAGGAGCATTTTTCCCACTGACCATCACACTAATGTACCCTGAGTTGTACACATAGTAGTTGTTAGTAGGGGTTCATTGAGACTGGAAAGGTATTTTGAGGGTTTCTCCATGTTAAAAAGGTAGAGAAAAGTTGCTCTAGAGCAGGTGTGTCAAACTCAATTTCATTATACTTACATATGTAACACCCGGACCACTTTTCTCTTCCTTCTTTGGCTCACTCACAGGAGGAAAAGGCGCCCGATGCCACCATGCTCGTACCCTCTGGTTTGCAGAGATTAGGCACACTTATAACTTACAGGTCTTGCAGCAAGGTTCTCCTCAAAGTTGGTTCTCGTCCCTTAGAATGTAAAGGACAAGTCTCTATATCCCCAAGTAACTCCAAGGTCCACACCAGTATCAACTCCAACGTAGAGTTTATTTTTCTTATGCATGAATAACCACAAAGTTGAGAAGAGAGAAAGGTGTTAGAAGAGCATATCAGATTCAGACACTCCTGGCTTATTCGATCCTGAGTGGGCACATCTCACCCAGACAGCCACCCAAGAGCACTAGCAGCCGGCATGTAGCTCGAACAGTCAATCAGATTCCCTTAATGGATGCAATCGGGAGATCCCCTGCCACAGAATCTATAGTGTCCCGAACCTCCTAATGGTCCCGTTGTTTAGATCCCTTTTCGGAAGGATGACATCCCTCCAGAGAGTTACTGGGCCACTTCCTTCACTGTGATCTCTCACCAGTCCTTCAGAACGGTCCTCCCCCAGCCTCCTCTTCCAGATGCGGGTCCCCTAGCAAGGCGGCACTGGGATTCCTCCTTCCCGAAGTGGGCTCCAGCTAAAGGTGCTGGGCCCAGGGCTGAAGTTGCAGTCCCAGGACTAAAGGTGCCTGGGACTGAAGCGCATGTGGCCCCATAGCCTGGAGGGCCATGCACTTGAACTTGGACTGTAGGTTCTCCCTCCGGGCATGGGCCACGGGAATTGCTCGCTCTCTAATGGCTTCCGCCCCTTTTGTACCCTCTCCCGGCATGCACAGCGGGTAGATCCCGCCCACTGCACGGCTGCCGAGAAAGGACACCCAATCGCCACTCCATCATCTGTGGTTCAACCCCGAGTACAAGTGACAGCGCCACCCATACTTCTAAGGGGAACTGCATGCCAGGTGAAACAGAAGCAAGGCAGAGTCCAACAAATTGGAAGATCAGAACCAACTACCACTCGAATCACCCCTAAATTTAGACCCCCGCTACACATACATAGTTACATAGTTGGTAAGGTTGAAAAAAGACACAAGTCCATCAAGTCCAACCTATGTGTGTGATTATATGTCAGTATTACATTGTATTTCCCTGTATGTTCTGGTCGATCAGGTGCTTATCCAATAGTTCTTTGAAACTATTGATGCTCCCCACTGAGACCACCGCCTGTGGAAGGGAATTCCACATCCTTGCCACTCTTACAGTAAAGAACCCTCTACGTAGTTTAAGGTTAAAGCGTCTCATTCATCAGCAGCAGGGGGGCAAGTCCAGTCAAGTGGCCCATTGAACCGCCGAATCAGCTCACCATCCATGAGCCACCTGGTTTTTCAATGCAGCCTCACCAGTGCCCATCAGTGCAGCCAACTACAGTGCCCATTAATGCAGCCTGATCACTGGGGCAGGTTACATGGTGTGTATGGGGGGGGAGATGGGGGATCAGCTGGGGTGTCAGGGTCTCTCACCTCAGCGATCTCAGCTCAGCAGGTCCTTGCACGCCACGGTCTCCTGGGGGGGTAACGTTCCTGATCCTGGGGTCAAGTTGCAGCCAGCGCCCAGCCCTGCAGCCCTGCGTCCCAACTCCCTGGCACGCCCTGCCTCTGCCTGCTTCCAAGAATCCGGTCCCAGGGAGTTGTAGTTTCCTCTGCGCTGCTGTGTTTTCCACCCACCAGAAGCTTAAGTGCGGACTACAACTCCCGGGAATGCAACAGCTAGTGGTCGGCCGTCAAGGCCATGCCCCCGGCCCGACTTCCTAGACCAGAATAAAAAAGAAAATGGTAGCGGGCAGCGGCTTGCCGGCCATTTTGAACATAAGTTAGGGCGGCCTGGGAGGCAATTTCCACCCTGCCCCCTGGCCCAGCCCTCCCCTGATCAGCAGTATGGTTGCCCTCAAAGGGACAGTTGTATCTGTAAGACTGTGGGGTTAATTTACTAGATGGAAATCCACTCTGCACTACAAGTGCACTGCAAGTGCACTTGAAAGTGCACCTGTAAGTGCAGTCCCTGTAGATCGCTGTAGATCTGAGGGGAGCTCTAAAATTAGGGGAAACTCTGCTGATTTTATCATCCAATCATGTGCAAGAAAAAATGCTGTTTTTTATTTTCCTTGCATGTTCCCCTCAGATCTACAGCGACTGCACTTCCAATTGCACTTCCAGTGCACTTCCAAGTGCACTTGCAGTGCACTTGTGGTGCAAAGTGGATTTGCCTTTAGTAAATAAACCCTTATGTATCTACTCTTTTTAGGGGTGCGCAACATGCGGAGTGCAGAGCTCAGGAGTGCGTTACGCACAGAGTGCATAAATCAGGCGTGGCATATAAAATAATTCCGCGCTGCCCTCTGAATAAGCTGCTGACACGACAATTAGACAAATAGTGGTAAACGTGGAAATAAAAAAGTGTAGCGCTAATCAAAAGTTGAAATATATCAATGAACAAAAATACATGAAACACTCAAATGATAAACCAGTGCAATATGAACATTCAAATATGAAAAAAACAATGAAAAGTCCTCATGTATATAAAACGTCCATATATAAATTGCAAATGAATGCAAAAGGATATTTCTGCAATGTGCAAAAATAGTGACAGTAGTGAGTTCAAAAGTAAATATAAATGTTGAAAAAGTGATGACGGTGAGAAGATGAAGAAAACCACCACCAGTAAGGTAGAAGCTTACCAGATAGTTTGAACCCAGAGGAATTTATGTTCAATGAGTCAAACGGGCTTGGTGTGGTGGAACCACGATGAAACCTGGACACTCTGGGGCTGATTTAAGAAAATGTTGGCGCATTTGCGCGGGCAGGAATAATTATTGCGACATGGCGCATGCTGTCGACTTGCGATGGATTCGCGGAATCGTTGCGTATACGGGCGCATACACATTCTTAAATATAAAACAGACATCGGGCACTTGCTCATTGTAATGCTGATCATGTTAATGAGCTTTTCCTTATCACATGGAGAATATTGTTTCCACTTTTATTCCTTTCATTCATTTCTTTTTTAAACAACTCAATATTCATTCTAGAGATCTTCCTCCTATCAACAACTATGCAGATGTTTACTGGACTTGTAATTGTGCATTTTATGGTGATAGTCTATAATCATTGGTGGAGCCAAAACTTCCATGAAAACATCTTCTCAACACATGTCTGTGTATTGTGCATTCTGGACAATTCTTACCCCATACACTGTCCAATCTGATTGGATGACATTTAAATCCACTCATTTCTCTGAGCAATTCATTTCCCCATACATTGTGCAATCAGATTGCACAGTGTATGGGGAAAGAATTGTCCAGAATGCACAATACACAGACATGTATTGAGAAGATGTTTTAATGGAAGTTTTGGCTCCACCAATGATTATAGACTATCACCATAAAATGCACAATTACAAGTCCAGTAAACATCTGCACAGTTGTTGATAGGAGTAAGATCTCTAGAATGATTATTGAGTTGTTTCAAAAAGAAGTGAATGAAAGGAATAAAAGTGGAAGCAATATTCTCCATGTGATAAGGAAAAGCTCATTAACATGATCAGCATTACAATGAGCACAAGCTCAATGTATAAGCAGTTGTGCACTCTGGAGAACGCAGATGCGCCCGTGTGCAACACACATATTTAACAAGCTAAAGCGCGTGCGCCCTGTCAGGCGAGCATAAAATGGTGTGCTTTGTAAATGCACATGTGCAGTTGGGTAAGCTGAAAGAAGGGTGTAAAAAGGCTTGATTGGTTGTAAGACAGATCTACATGTTCTGGACAGAATTTGTGCATTTAAACAATATTATATACATACTTTTTAGCCTGGTAGCAGAAGATGGTAAACTAGTAAAGTTATCTACAGTATTCAGACAAAAATGTTGAAGATTACATTGGCTGCGCTTGCTAATGGTAAGCGCGAAAGATTGCGCAAGTGCGCAACAGCGCTTCCTATGTAAATATGGTTTGGTGCATATAAGTGCACCAGAATTTTTGATAAATGTTTTGAGTCACGTTTTTTGTGCAATTGCTCCAATTTCTCCACTGCACCACAGGCGCAGGTCTTTAGTAAATCACCCCCTCTATGTGCTGCAGATACTGTGTTGGAAATGCCCAAACATCAACAGGGAGATATAAACCACAAAAGAAGGATGACTCATTAGCAGGTAACCTTTTTCTCTTCTCTTTGCTCTGACCTCTCTCTGATTGGTCTCCTAATTGCAGCACATAGGGGGCATAAAATGGTGTGCTTTGTCATTGCACATGCGCAGTTGAGTAAGCTGAAAGAAGGGTGTAAAAAGGTTTGATTAGTTGTAAGGCAGATCTACATGTTCTGGACAGAATTTGTGCATTTAAACAATATTATATACATACTTTATAGCCTGGTAACAGAAGATGGTAAACTAGTAAAGTTATCTACAGTATTCAGACAAAAATGTTGAAGATTACATTGGCTGCGCTTGCTAATGGTAGGCGCGAAAGATTGCGCAAGTGCGCAACAACGCTTCCTATGTAAATATGGTTTGGTGCATATAAGTGAACCATAATTTTTGATAAATGTTTTGAGTCCCGTTTTTTGTGCAAGTGCTCCAATTACTCCACTGCACCACAGGCGCAGGTCTTTAGTAAATCACCCCCATAGAGTGTCCAGGTTTCATCGTGGTTCCACCACACCAAGCCCGTTTGACCCATTGAACATAAGTTCCTCTGGGTTCAAACTATCTGGTAAGCTTCTACCTTACTGGTGGTGGTTTTCTTCATCTTCTCACCGTCATCACTTTTTCAACATTTATATTTACTTTTGAACTCACTACTGTCACTTATTTTTGCACAATGCAGAAATATCCTTTTGCATTCATTTGCAATTTATATATGGACGTTTTATATACATGAGGACTTTTCATTGTTTTCTTCATATTTGAATGTTCATATTGCACTGGTTTATCATTTATTTGAGTGTTTCATGCATTTTTGTTCATTGATATATTTCAACTTTTGATTAGCGCTACACTTTTTATTTCAACATATATCAGGAGTGCACCGTGTACAAAGTGTAGAGTTCAGGAGTGTGGTTTGTACAGCGTGCAAAGTTTAGTGGTGTGCTGTGTACAGAGTGCAGGGTTTAGGGGTGCACTATGCATAGTGTACAACAACAACCCAAAGCTTTGTTGCACCTCGAGTCACTCCTACCTCTACCTATGTAGATGACTCTAGTACCACCCTGTGTAGGCACCTCTCTCTACTCCCTGTGTATGTGCCTCACTGTGAGGGTTCTGTTACATCCAGAAGCTGCTGAAAACAAAGCTCTGTGTTTTTAAATGACAGCAAGGAGGGGGGAGTGAGAGCTGGAGGTGGCAGAATAGAGTTCCACCATGATATGGCTGCAATACTGGGAGAGAGGTCCACATGACAATGCCTGGTTGGCCATATTCAGCTTGCAGGCCTTGTGTTTGTCATATGTGCTCTAGAGGGTCTACTAATTTTTGCAACTGACCACCTCTCTTAAAGACTGCCTAAATCTTTCTTTATCTGATTTAGGGACACATCTATCTACACAAAGGGACAGGAATACAAGGGAAAAACTCTATAATACAATAGAAATGTATAATTTTATTTGAAGAGTCATACAGGAGATTAATTATCAGAATTTTCTCTTCTTTTTATTGCCTGATAAGAAATCTCGATTGTTCCTCTCTGGTCTCAGCAGGATAATATAACATTTCGGTAGGAATATACAGCTTAGTAGTCCAGCACTGGAGGCCAAGATAGCAAATATTTGAACAGCCACTGTGTATTTCCCACTGGTGCTCAGATAGGCCGGGATGAAGGAAATCCAGACACAGCAGAAGACCAGCATACTGAAGGTGATTAGTTTGGCCTCATTGAAGCTTCCTGGGAGGTTCCTTGCTAGGAAGGCCACTAGAAAACTTACCATGGCCAGAAATCCCATGAACCCCAAAGTCATGTAGAAAAATTCTTTCTGTCCTTCATTGCATTCAAATGTTATTTTATAGTTCTGATTGTTCAATGTTGGAAATGGAGGCGACCTGTGAAGCCATAAGGAACAAATGCTTGTCTGCAAAACTAGGCAAAGTCCTACAACATTACGAGGGATGGTTGGACCCAGCCATTTTCTCAAGGGACTGTTCATTCCAGTGGCTTTAAAGGCAAGGATCACCATTATTGTCTTGGCCAAGACTGAGGAGATGCTGATGGAGAAGGCCACACTGAAGAAGGTTTGTCTCAGGAGACAACTGAATTTGGATGGTTGACCAATAAACACCAGGCAACAGAGAAAGCAGAGAATGAGAGACACCAGTAGGATGTAGCTCAGCTCCCTATTGGTGGCTTTGATGATGGGTGTGTCCTGATATTTAATGAAGATGATTAAGATGCAGAGTGTGAGGATAGACAACATGGCAACTGCTATCACTAACACAATTCCCAATGGCTCATTGTATGAGAGGAACTCTATCACCTTCGGGATACATCTGTCTCTTTCCTCATTGGACCACTGATCAGAGGGGCATCTGGTGCATTCATCGGCATCTAAACAAGAATGTGTAAATTATTTATTAATACATGAAAACAGATGTTGTCTTCAGTCACTGTACCTAAAGAGAATCTATGGTCAGCTTTCTTTGTAATTGATAATATGTCTTTAGCTTTTGGCATTATTAGGGGATCTATATTTACTAGATACCCATTTGGGCTGTGCCCTCTACACAAGGCGATTTCAGGTGACAATCTCCTGATTCAGTTGTGACAATCTAACATCTATGTTGCTGCAGACACCAGACTGGTCTACAAGTGTCCCCATTATCATTCGACCACAGGTGAAGCCCTGAACTCTAGTCTTATTTTTAACATAAGGCTTGGACACAGCTGCAGCCTGTGCGCTGATTGATGGCACAATGTGGACCAAAGGTTGGAGGATTCATCCCACCCAATACTCTAAAAAAAATCCTCCAGGGTCCAGAACCCGACTAAAAGGTTTACTAATTCTGGAGAAAACTGCAAAGCCAGGTTCTTCCACTCAGAACAGACATCAAGTAGCCCCTCAAGCTGCATGGGTGAGAACCCTGGTTGACACCAGACATCACAGCAGTTCTTGATTTGGGAATACGGCGGGAGCCTATCCCTACACCCTGTTTTCTCTGTTCACCAAACCCCCCCCACCCCTTGTATCACTTGTATTCCCACAAACAAACTCATCCAGCACAAACCTCACTTTTAATGGCCATATAGGCCCCTTTATTTACAAGATTAGGTTCTAATAACCGAAAGCGCACAATTAACAAATGTAGCGTCCCCCCAAATATTTGGGGCGCTATGCTTAAATTTAAGGGTAGTCTGAGCCAGTAGTTGGGCTCAGACCAATTGATTGTTCTAAAATTGCTTCTGCTCTGAGTGTGATACTGCCTGGCAGTAGTGTTTCCTGTTCGCATGTAGGTGGCACTGTCACCAGCGGCATAGGTTGATCTACAGGGGGTATCAAAACACCTTGGGTGTCCTTTCTAAGCAGCCATGCAGTGGGCATGGTCTACCAGCTGTGCATGCTGGGAGAGGGTACAAAAGGGGCAGACACCATTAATTGGGGTCCGTTCTGGAGTTCCGTCCTGGGAGCCCACCCGTTGGTGTGTGCACCTCGTGGCTTGCATGGCATGGGGTGCGTGTGTGTTCTGGCCCCGGGCACCTTCAGCCCGAGGCTACATCGCTACCTGTTAGGCCCAGCTCTGCTGGCTGGGGCCTACACTTCAGGAAAGGATCCCAGGCTACCCACCTGCGGGAAGCCCACTCTTGGGAAAGGAGGCCAGGGGAGGATCTGCCCCAGAGGAGACTAGCGACGGTACTGCTGTATCGGGAGGAGGCCTGGAGACTCACCTAAGGAGGGATCCATTACTACAAGCTCTGCAATATGCCAATCTGGCCTAAAGGTTCTCTATAATTGCTTGGCTGGGAGGTTCGGGACTTTGATAATCCTGTGGCAGAGGATTCCTGATCGCATCCTTACGTTTTTTTCAGCTAAAATTGATCCGTGCATCATCCTGGCTGCTAGGACCAGTGAGAGGGACTATCCGGGTGAGCAATACTCACTCAGGCTTGAGTGGCGACGTTATGCCTTTAGTGGTGCGTTCCTGAACCTTCCCCTGTTCTTCTTTTGTTCCTACTTTCCTCTCAAGTTCCCTCAACAAAGTAAATAAAACCTTATTGTTGGGTTTTACATCTGTGTGGACATTGGCCTTTCTAAAGACTTTTCTATACCCTGACAACGGAAGCCTTGGAGGTAGTTTGCAGACCCAACAAAACCAGCCAGTCCCTTAAATGGGGATAAGTGCTACACAAACATAACTCTAAAATAAAGGTGTGAGTTGACGATCCTTGAGGGTGCAATAGGTAAACAACAATCATGTCATCAACAGCCCCACTTTGTGACCTGTTATGCCCCCAGCCCCATCACACAACCTCAGAGATGATAACAGTACATTCCATAGAATCCTGTCTGTAACCTGGTCCCCTACCACCAAAAAATGGGACAAGATGACACAATCGGGCATCTTACTTGAGATGGGTACTACACCCACATGTACACATATAAACGCCTTCAAAGCCCCTCAACAACAGCCCCATAATCAGATACTCTCCCATCTGCTCCCATTATCCCAACTGCAGGCCGGCAGGAAGTTCTTGGGATATTGGTCAGGCTGAAAATGACCCTTGTGTTTAACGTGAACGGTTAGACAGGACAATTCAGTTTGTTGCAGGCTGTCTGGTAAGCTGAGCTGGGATTTTTTTTTGTTTTTGTTTGTCATGCATTGCCCCTCAATGTGCTCTTTGCTGTTAAGGCCAGTTATAGGTTGGGGCAGTTGCTGTTTGTTTGTACCATTGAAAATGACCCTCTCCTGCCCCCACCTGAGGCTAAGGCAGCCCATACTAGACATGTGCGCCGTCAATAAATTCATTTTGTTTCGTTCCGTTTTGTATTAGACAAAAATTCGAATTTTCGTTAGTTTTGTTAACTTTTCGTCACAATTCCGAACATTGGTTATGATGAATTTAAAAAGCAAAAAATACCTTTCTCAATATGGCAGTCGTCGACTCATTATGCTCATTATGAGGGGGTCCCACCATCCCTGTGCTGTGCTGAATTCCTCCTGGGGCTGTACCCCTGCTGTGCTCATTATGAGGGGCTCCCATCATCCCTGTGCTATGCTGACTTCCTGGGTTTCTAGTAGCCCGTTAATTCGTATTTCGTAATTCGTGTCCGAAACTCAATTTGGATTCTTACAAAATACGAAAGTTCGTTAGGTTTGTTAACTTTTCGTAACAATTACGAACATTCGTTATGAAGGGCTCCCACCATCCCTGTGCTGTGCTGACTTCCTCCTGGGGATGTACCCCTCCTGTGCTCATTATGAGGGGCTCCCATCATCCCTGTGCTGTGCTCATTATGAGGGGCTCCCACCATCCCTGTGCTGTGCTGACTTCCTCCTGGGGCTGTACCCCTGCTGTACTCATTATGAGGGGCTCCCACCATCCCTGTGCTGTGCTGACTTCCTCCTGGGGCTGTACCCCTGCTGTACTCATTATGAGGGGCTCCCATCATCCCTGTGCTGTGCTGACTTCCTCCTGGGGCTGTACCCCTGCTGTGCTCATTATGAGGGGCTCCCACCATCCCTGTGCTGTGCTGACTTCCTCCTGGGGCTGTACCCCTGCTGTGCTCATTATGAGGGGCTCCCATCATCCCTGTGCTGACTTTCTGGGTTTTTAACTTCATCATAACGAATAATCGTAATTATTATGACAATAATAAAATGATATTAACGAACATTCTTATTTTGTCCAATTCTGAATCTCCCTTTGAATACCAGTATCAGTCTGAGCAGTCTCTCCCACTCCCGAAACGAAATTCGTCAACGAAATTTCGTATTTCGTATAAAATTCGTAAGAATAGAAATTCGTATTTCGGATTGCTTCCGAATGTACGAATTTTCGATTCGTACGAAATGAATCGCACATGTCTAGCCCATACATGTGTAGCGTCCACCTGGTCCCCTGCAAAAAGGAGGGATAACATTTCATCTCAGGGTGCTGTTTGCTAGGCATGGTGAGTTGTGGACAGTAAAGAAAAATGCTGAACAAAGGTGAGTTTATTGCTCACACAACATGAATTCAGGGAGAGAGGGGTATGGCACAGGACACCATAGAACAAGTAGGCAAGCAGACTACTCAAACAAAAATAGAAAGGTAGACAACAGTAGAGGAAAAGTGCCTTTAAGTTGTACCGAGTGTTCTGTACCTTAGTTGCAATAGCTGTCTCCTATAGCAGTAAAAACTCACAGTAAATTGCAGGACTTGCTTGGATGAGTCTGTGTTTGATGCTATCCCAGTCTCTTCTACAGTTTCCTGCCTGTGTCAAAGAGGCTTCTGGTATTTTCATTTTTAGGTTTCCATCCCTTCCTTCATGCACGCAGATAATCCCTTAATTACAGAGCCTAGAGCACATGGCTAGGCCTTAGACGTCAGGCCTACCTTGTACAAGTGTTCCTCAACCACCCACACCAGACCAAGGTCTCGGTAGGAGGACCCTGATCACTTGACCTGCCCAAATATTTATACTCTCTCCCAGCATGTACCAGTAAACTCCTACTGATTGGCCATACCTCCCAAATTTCTGAGATGGCAACAAAGGACACCTATTAGCAAAAGTATGTAGGCATAGGACACACACCTTACCACAACCCCTTAACCATTACAGGTCCGCGCTATAGCCGAATGACGGCTACAGCGCGGACCTAGAATGCCCCAGTAGCCGAATGCCGGCCACTGGGGGGTGCGCGAGCGAAGCCAGCGGCGCGGGCGCATGCCCGGCATCTCACTGAGAAGCCGATGTGCGTGCCTGGCGGCCGCGATGTCCGCCAGGCACCCACGATCGTCCGGTACACAGACAAGGACGTGAATCTCTGTGTGTAAACACAGAGATCCACGTCCTGTCAGGGAGAGGGGACCGATGCTGTGTCCCTTGTACATAGGGACACAGATCGGTCACCTCCCCAAGTCAGTTCCCTCCCCCACACAGTAGTAATCACTCCCAGGGCACACATTTAACCCCTTTCTCGCCCCCTAGTGTTAACCCCTTCACTGCCAGTGTCATTTTTACAGTAACCAGTGCATTTTTATAGCACTGATCGCTGTAAAAATGACAATGGTCCCAAAATGGTGTCAAAAGTGTCCGATGTGTCCGCCATAATGTCGCAGTCACAATAAAAATCACTGATCGCCATTACTAGTAAAAAAAAAATTATAAAAATGCTATAAAACTATCCCCTATTTTGTAGACGCTTTAACTTTTGCGCAAACCAATCAATAAACGCTTATTGCAATTTTTTTTACCAAAAATATGTAGAAGAATACGTATCGGTCTAAACTGAGAAAAATGTAAAAAAAATAAAATAAATTGGGATATTTATTATAGCAAAAAGTAAAAAATATTGTGTTTTTTTTCAAAATTGTCGCTCTATTTTTGTTTATAGCGCAAAAAATAAAAACCGCAGAGGTGATCAAATACCACCAAAAGAAAGCTCTATTTGTGGGAAAAAAAGGACGTCAATTTTGTTTGGGAGCCACGTCGCACGACCGCGCAATTGTCAGTTAAATCGACGCAGTGCTGAAAGCTGAAAATTGGCCTGGGCAGGAAGGGGGTTTAAGTGCCCAGTAAGCAAGTGGTTAAAGGAGAAATATACAAAAAAAATGATCAGATAAACCAACAAGGGCTTTTTTTTTTACAGAGAAATGTATATCCAGGGCGCTCCGAATATTAGGACCTGACAAATGTAGTCTGTTTTGGAAGGGGTAGAGCGTCTTATTGTCTGATTACCGCCCATAAGCCCCACCCCCAGTACAACACATAGACTATAAGAAGTCTAGCCTCTATGGAAGCACTGTCACTGGCTAAAGAAGGAACCAATGACCTGTTCCGAAACGCGTCCCGCTTTTATGATATACCGTATATACTCGAGTATAAGCCAACCCGAATATAAGCCGAGGCACCTAATTTTACCACAAAAAACTGGGAAAACGTATTGACTCGAGTATAAGCCTAGGGTGTCCTCACTTTGCCTCACTGTGTCCATGCCTCACTGTGTCCATGCCTCACTGTCCCCATGCCTCACTGTGCCCATGCCTCACTGTGTCCATGACTAGACTGATGTTTAACATGGGAGTCTATGGAAGGGGTGCCTGGCTTTGAAAACTCGGTGCTCCCCGGCCGCAGGTCCCCTGGACAACAATCTTTGCACACTTGTAGAGGAAGAGTGAGGCTACATGTGTGCCATGTTTGGGGTCCAGGGGACCTAGGGCCGGCCAGTACCGGGTCCCCAAAATCACTGGAGAAATTACCGTTTAATATGGGAGTTTATGGAAGGGGTGCCCGGGTTTGAAAAATTGATGCTCCCCGGCCGTAGGTCCCGTGGACAACAAACCTTTGCATATTTGTAGAGGAAAAGTGGGGCTACATGTGTGCCAAGTTTGGGGTCCAAGGGACCTATGGTTGGCCGAGATCAGGCGCACAAATGTGAAGATGGACACAGACTCGAGTATAAGCCGAGGGGGGCATTTTCAGCACAAAAAAATGTGCTGAAAAACTTGGCTTATACTCGAGTATATACGGTACTACATCTGCAACTCATAATACATTAGTGTGATGGTCAGTGGGAAGAATGCTCTTTACACTTGTGGTCAGTGGGAAGAATTACTCCCTTACAGATTCAAAAAGGATCAATGGTTACAGTGGGAACTAATCTGAGAGGCACAAATTGCTCATTGCTCAAAGAACCCCCAGCAACTTCTGGAGGAACCCTAGTTGAGAAACCACGTTTTAGTATGATTATTTTTCATAATACATCCATACTAACACTATATATAATAGTATATGGAATAAATAATTCAGACAGATACCATGTACAACTATTCTTAACTGTGAATGCAAAGCTCATGCTCTTATTATTTGGTGTTCCAAAATACTTCAGGTGCTCCGTTTCCTCAAGAAAACCAATTTCCACACAAAGTCCAGGGAGGTGATGAAGTTTAATTCTGAAGGGGACCTCCCGGCATCATATGATATCATTAACATCCAGGTCATCAACGGCAGCTTCAACCTGGTGAAAGTGGGGAGGATTGACATCACTTCCACGTTCCAGACTGGTTAGCATGGAGCTTCCTGTCATGTGACACCGCAGAGAAGCCTGTGCAAACGAAAATCGACATCTCCTACACCTCACGGCTGAGGGGAACTTTGCCAGAGCCAGCAGAGCAGCACCAACAGACCTCAGAACACCCCCATCCTCGATGGATATCATTTTCAAGTGAACCTGTAAGTATATATACTATACTTACATTAATGATTACAGTAGGATTAATTCAGTTGGCGCCTCCACCCCCTTCTTTTTTTACACTTCATGCATATTCATAACCCAATTGTACAGCTGCTTATCATACTAATGTCAAAGGCACCAGTAACACCTACTGGCAAAAAGGAGGAACTACATCTACACTGGGCTTAGGAGAAACCCAAATTGTCAGACCTCTGTGAGACTATAGAGGAGGAGATGTGGGTGCAGTGGTCAACTTTGGTGCATAAAGAAATATTCAAGCAAACTACAAGGTGCTATCCAGATGGTACCTTTTACCGGCAAGGCCGGCAAAACTCTAGCCTTGTGCCTTACCCCTCTTTGTTAGTGGATGTGAGCGGGAGATATGTTCCTTGTCTGGTGGTCCTGTCCGAAGGTCCAGCGATTCTGGATTAGAATATTCAGTCTTGTCTTCTCGGTGACGAGACAGAATATACCGTATATACTCGAGTATAAGCCAAGATTTTCAGCACTTTTTTTGTGCTGAAAATGCCCTCCTCTGCTTATACTCGAGTCACCTTTTTGTGCCTGATCTCCCGAACTTTGGGGACCCGGTACTGGCACACATGTAGCCCCACTCTTTCTCTACAAGTGTGAAAAGTTTGTTGACCGGGGAACCTACGGCCGGGGAGCACCGATTTTTCAAAGCCGGGCACCCCTTCCATAGACTCCCATGTTAAACGTCAGTCTAGTCATGGACACAGTGAGGCATGGGCACAGTGAGACATGGACACAGTGAGGCATGCACGTGGACACAGTGAGGCAAAGCGAGGCACAGTGAGGCATGCACATGGACACCCTAGGCTTATACTCGAGTCAATAAGTTTTCCCATTTTTTTGTGGTAAAATTAGGTGCCTCGGCTTATATTCGGGTCGGCTTATCCTCGAGTATATACGGTACCTAAAAATGCTAAAACAGCATTGTTTGCTGACCTATTGGATGAGATACCCAGACACCTCTGAACCCTCATCCTTATTATATTTTCAGCAGCTGAAATTACTATAGCGCAAGCAAGGAAATCACCCTTGGTTAATGTCACGCTGGTAAAACACAAAATATCCTGGATTATCATTAATGAAAAACTGACAAGGATTCTTTGAGACGAACAAACCAGGTTTGAAAAAGTGTGGAGCCCCTGGATTAAATACCTTCAGACTCCCTAGGTGCTGGGGCGCCCTGTGGTCGGTAACCTGGATCGGGGGGACCAATTCTCGCCCTTTCTCCCCCCTTTGTTTCTTTCTCCCCTCTACTTTCTCCTTTCCGTTCCTTCTAATTGATGTTTGTAATATGGATGCCAATAGAGGGACCATAGAGCCTCTTCTACTTCAACATACACTTGGGAGCAAAGCATTGTGCCTTCAGGCACTGAGCATAACTTCTACCGTTTTTGCTTCCACATTTCTTTCAATGTAATTGTGTTACCATTTGATCAACTGTTAATCTAATGCTCTTTTATTCAGTTATTTTAATAGGGTGATTACATTCACTAAGCTTATGCCCTTGGTAAGCAGTCATTCTATTTGGTGGGGCCAGCCTGTTAGGCTTGTTCATTTGAGTTTTGCCTACAGTACTCGCACCCTTGATTGTATTGAAGGGTGCATTCATCTTTTGACATTTGTTCAATAATGTTTGTACTTCTGTATACTGTTAAACCTTTAAATAAAAATCTATTGGAAAAAATAAACCCCAAATGATAACAAAGACTACAAATTGACCAGGCTAACTACAACCTAGCAAGACAGGAACAAGGAAATGTTTCTGGACAGCCGCACTCTGAACGAAAGTTGCCTTTATTGATGAAAAATCAGCACTACAGGTCAAAGCAAACAAAGGTACCTTGGCAACTGACGCATTTCGCACTGTATCTAGTGCTTAGTCATGGCCATGATACATGATACAGATACAGATACAGTGCGAAACACGTCAGATGCCAAGGTTCCTTTGTTTGCTGTGACCTGTAGTGCTGTTTTTTATTCAATAAAGGCAACTTTCGTTCAGTGTGCGGCTGTCCAGAAACATTTCCTTGTTCCTGTCTTGCTGATTGCATTGCCGGCACCTCTGATATCTGCAGGTGGTGGATTTTCATCAAGGTTCCCACCTAGAGCGGCCACATCCTCTCCCATAACTACAACCTAGCAAAGCTAAATTTACTGGTAGCACTTATTTAGGGCAGAGTGCTACACATGAATACGTTTTTTTTTTTTCAACCTGTGGGTTGAATGAAAAATACTGACCGATTCCCCTATCCACACATTCGAGGTGGATGGGGAAATCTTCCCAGCTGAGCTATTGTATTCTGACAGTGGGGAGACTTCCCTGCTGCCAGTATACACTGATCAGCTCTGCCAGTTATACCTCTTCTCCCTGAGACCACCCCATAAGATAATGTGACCCTGAACTTTCGTTCCTTTTTCTTGCCCCTTGCCTCCCCCACTTCTCAGGTTCCCCTTCCCCCATATCATGAGAGGCCCTCCGCCCATGTCCTTTTGGTCAAAGCCCCTTCTTTTCAGGTCAGGGTTAGATTTTGTGCAGCCACATAGCAATTGTGATTCTTACCTTCTTATGTCCATGTAAGTCTCTGGAAAGACTCATGAATAATTGAACACAATACTGTTTTATAGTTGTGTACATCCTGGATGCACACTATACAGGTATGGGCAGAAATTATTCACCTTAAGCATATTAATCTCTAGCATATTAATATGCTTAGTTAGAAATCACTTTGACTTGACATGCTGATGTAGCGGGGTCGTCAAAGTTAGTGGGATACACCTGGGGGTAGAGTGACCCAGGTGTGTAATTATGGCAGGGTTTAGACCCCTTTTTGTTATTCGTGGAGGATTGGGTGGTGCAATATTCTCCTTTGCCTGTGGGTGGCGGAGTACCTACAGGCTCGAGGTAGAATCACTATCACAGTGCTACCCTTCTTTGTCCCTTCCTGGAGATGGTACGGCTGGGGCGGGGAACCCGCCGTGGTATCGACGGGAGGAGATAAAAGGGGGAGACGCCCTCGCCACGAGGTCGGTCTTCAGGGATCATCTCTTCACGCACCCAGGCACCTTCAGCCTGGGTGCGGGCAATTCAAGGTTCCCGGCCTAGGCGCCCTAGGCCTGGCCGGGATGAAGTTGGGGTTCCATCCCAGGCACCTTCAGCCTGGGGTGAGGTACTATTGAGGAGGCCTGGGGCCCGGTGACTTCGACCGGGTCCCGCAAGGGTGAAGTGGTTCCAGGGCGCCCCTTGCGAGGGGACCCGCATCTGAGGTGAGGAGGCTGGGGAGGTCACTCGTTCGAAGACCCGGTGTAGTGTCAACCCGGTGACGGATGGGCCTTCGGTAACTCCCTTGGAGGACATCTTCCCCTGATAGGGGCCGCAACGCAACGGAGGTATTCATGTCAAGACTCCTACAACCCTTGGTCATAGCACAGGGGGTGTAGGGACCCAGATCAGTATAGTGCCTCGACCTGCTCACCCCACCGTATCATGCCATCGCATTGCCTGTATGTGGAGATATGAAATAAACCAACAGTTGGACTGTGATCGGTGTATGGACTCTGTTAATGGGAGCAAAGGGTGGTTTGGTGGTTTCTGCACAGCAGACTCGGTACATGCCCAGGACACACCGGCCCGAGGAAACATCAGGTATTGGCCTTCACCTCACCCACAGTTATGGGGAGGACATGGGCCGTAGCGCACCTCACTCTGTCGCGTGACATACCCCTAGCTAAAGAGGACGGGGTGAGGTCGCTACACGTGGGGGCTCGTCCGGGATTGTGTGTGTCTTGGCGATGGAACTGAGAACGTCTGTGTTTGAACTTTGCTGCCCGGAGGAGTTCCGAGCAGGTCGGCCATGTGATTGGCCAAAGTGCATCCCTGCTCGGAGTTGTGGACATGACCCTAAGTCGGGAAAGGCCCACGCGGAGGAGCGTAAAAAGGGAGAGGTCCAGCCGTGTGAAGTACTACATGTGGGGACTGTTAATGCACTGCGCCACGAGGCACCCCATGACTGTGCAATTTGTGGGCGGAGGCTGGCGGAAGCCCGCGAAAACGTACAAGTCGTGGGAGGAGTCTGGCCACGTGTGGAGATACACGTGGAGACTCCGGCGCGTGGTCAGCGCGTGATGGAACAGCAAGTGGTCGGAATGAATTCAAGCTCTCCGTGGATGCCGGTATCTTACCCTATGAAGATGACTGCATTTGCTGCTCCCCTGACAGACATGGGGATAAGACTTAGGCCCCGAGGACAGTTGGCTCTGTATTCATGCAGAGACACGGAGGCCCTCGGTGTGATCTGTCCCGGATGCTCGGGACTGGTGGTCCAACTAAAGCCATTCGGGCGATGTGAGGCATGCAAGGAGTTCCTTTTTGAGGTTGAACCATACACGGAAAGGCCTCGGGCCCTACGCCTCAACTGCATCACAGGAACCGCCACTCCGGAGGGAGAGATCCAGGCCTCTGCGGAGGTCCCCGTACGCGCTGACCAGGGCGACGTGACTGCCCAACCAGAGACTGAGAGAGAAAAATCCGAGGACACTGCTTCGGTCTCCACAGACTCCCTGCTGCCACCCCCGAAGAGGAAGATAGGCCTGGTGCAGGCCTCCTGTGGTCGTGGTCGAGCTTCGCCCCGCTGCTTGCTGGACCTGGATGGATCCGGTCGGAAGAATCCTGGACATCCCAGTGCTGAAGAAGGTCTAGGTGAGCCAGGGGCTGGGACTGTGGTGTTGGTTGGAGGTGTCGGGGGTCCACAGTCGGTGGAGCTCGAAAGGGAGGGTAGCCTTCCGTCTACTAGAGACTACCTTCCCGCCGAGATGTATGACACCTCCGACCTAGAGTCGTTGTCAGACTGTGGGGATGACGGGGAAATAGACGAGCTGTTTCACCGGAAGGGCTGGGACAGACGCCCGCTACCTGTGCTGAGTAAACCACAGGATTCCCCCATGTCCATAGAAGGCAGTACGCTCCGGGCGCAGGCCCCGGAGTTTCCGAGGAAATCTAATCCTCCGACCAACTTTCCCCATTCAACTACATCACCCGCTCTGATGGAGGGGACGCTGCGTGCTTCGTTGCGGGCACCAAAGACAAAGCAACCCGAGATGGTGAAGGTACCTCGGCACCCGGAGGCCATCGTACAGCCAGGAGAAGGTGAGCGAGATGTGATGCCGCCTCTAGCCAGATTGCAGAGACTTTTCTCCCAGAGAGTCGCCCGTGAATATGGGTGGGAGTACCCCTACTTGCCTCGGGACTTATTGTATGAAGTCGAGGTCCTGCGACCAAGGTGGTATGACGAGTTTGTATGGGAAAAGCTTAAAGTACCCCATGCCAGGCGATACCTGTCATGTTCGCCGCCTGTGTCTAAAAAGTTCAAGGACTGCAGAGCTGATTGGAGACTTGGGCGCCATATTCATGCCGATAAGGTGCTCATCTGCAGGAAAGAAGGAGAGGATGTCGAGTATTCGGTGGAAGTGTTTGACGGGCACCTGAAGCCTCTGTTTCTGCCGGATCCAAGGTTCTACTTATAGGAGAAGTGAGCTCCTATCTTGTTGCTGTTGAAACTTTCTGGAAGAGACATTCTCAGACGCCTAGAACTGTGCCCTACTTTTGTTTTGATTTGGGCTTTTCTTTTACTCACTGGAGACTTGGGAGCTGTTGTTTTTTTTCTCCCTTTTCTTCATGTGCCAAAGGCAGAGACTTTTGGGGTAAAAGTTAGTGTAGGAAAGCAGGAAGAAGGAAGATCTCACCAAGTGTCATTAACGCAGCTCTGTCACCAGGTGGCAGTGTTGTGCAACGGTTATTCGAAATGCTACACATGCATTACTTACTTATTGGAGTGAGCGGGTCTCTCGGCTGACGGACCCACTCATGCCAAGTTAACAAAGAGTGTTAGGATGTGTTTTCTTTTTGTTGTTTCCCTTCTGCAGGAGATTCATCGGTCAAGACTACTGAGAGTGGGGTGGTTCTTAGACAGCGATGGGAGGGATTGTACATGTGTACAGAATAGATGTCTTATGCAAAAGTTTATCGTTTTATATTTTCCCTTTCCCTTTTGAGCAGGTCTTGGCACACTTAGTATCCAAAAATTTGAGGGATAGCTTCTGGGGCCCACTTCATGTCACCACTCCTTGGGAGACATGGGTGTGCACCTGACGCTGGGGAGCAGCGTCAAATCACCAGGGGGAGTGTGTAGCGGGGTCTTCAAAGTTAGTGGGATACACCTGGGGGTAGAGTGACCCAGGTGTGTAATTATGGCAGGGTTTAGACCCCTTTTTGTTATTCGTGGAGGATTGGGTGGTGCAATATTCTCCTTTGCCTGTGGGTGGCGGAGTACCTACAGGCTCGAGGTAGAATCACTACCACAGTGCTACCCTTCTTTGTCCCTTCCTGGAGATGGTACGGCTGGGGCGGGGAACCCGCCGTGGTATCGACGGGAGGAGATAAAAGGGGGAGACGCCCTCGCCACGAGGTCGGTCTTCGGGGATCATCTCTTCACGCACCCAGGCACATTCAGCCTGGGTGCGGGCGATTCAAGGTTCCCGGCCTAGGCGCCCTAGGCCTGGCCGGGATGAAGTTGGGGTTCCATCCCAGGCACCTTCAGCCTGGGGTGAGGTACTATTGAGGAGGCCTGGGGCCCGGTGACTTCGACCGGGTCCCGCAAGGGTGAAGTGGTTCCAGGGCGCCCCTTGCGAGGGGACCCGCATCTGAGGTGAGGAGGCTGGGGAGGTCACTCGTTCGAAGACCCAGTGTAGTGTCCACCCGGTGACGGATGGGCCTTCGGTAACTCCCTTGGAGGACATCTTCCCCTGATAGGGGCTGCAACGCAACGGAGGTATTCATGTCAAGACTCCTACAACCCTTGGTCATAGCACAGGGGGTGTAGGGACCCAGATCAGTATAGTGCCTCGACCTGCTCATCCCACCGTATCATGCCATCGCATTGCCTGTATGTGGAGATACGAAATAAACCAACAGTTGGACTGTGATCGGTGTATGGACTCTGTTAATGGGAGCAAAGGGTGGTTTGGTGGTTTCTGCACAGCAGACTCGGTACATGCCCAGGACACACCGGCCCGAGGAAACATCAGGTATTGGCCTTCACCTCACCCACAGTTATGGGGAGGACATGGGCCGTAGCGCACCTCACTCTGTCGCCTGACATACCCCTAGCTAAAGAGGACGGGGTGAGGTCGCTACACTGAAATTTCATATCAGCTATAGTCATAATAGAGGCTGCAAATGTCTTTATTATTGGCAGGTATAAGAAGCATAGAGCTGGTGGGATGTAGTAGATGGCATGGCTACCAGGAGCAACAGTAGAGCTGTTACAAAGACAATCCATTAACAGTTTGGTTCTCCTAAACCTGGAAGAACATATAACTTTATTGGTGAACTCCTGTAAAGCCTCGTACACACGACCGGTTTTCTCAGCAAGAAACGACAAGAAAACTGTTGGAAGAGCTTTTTTGCCGAGAAAACCGTGTGTGTGTACGAGGCTTTCAGGTTTCTCATCCAGAAAACTGCCCAGAATCTCGACGAGAAAAAAATAAGACCTGCTTTCTTTTTTCTCGTCGGGAGTCTCAGTTTTCTCGTCGTGATTCTCGTCAGACTGTATTTGGACGAGAAAACCGTTCGTGTGTATGCTTTTCCGAGTCTTCAAAAACCGCGCATGGTCAGAATCAAGTATGAGACGGGAGCGCTCCTTCTGGTAAAACTAGCGTTCGTAATGGAGATAGCACATTCGTCAAGCTGTAACGAACTGAAAGCACGAAGACTGAAAAGCACGAATTGTCTCTCCCCAAACTTTTACTAACATGCGGTAACACAAGATCAGCAAAAGCAGCTCAAGGGGTGGCGCCATTGGAATAGAACTTCCCCTTTATACTGCCGTCGTATGTGTTGTACGTGACCGCGCTTTACAATGATGAGATTTTGGATTGACATTGTGTATGAAAGGAAAGCTTGACAAGAATCTCGTCAAGCTTGACAAGAAACCCGTCGAGAAAAACTGTTTTTTTGCGACGAGATTCTCGGCCGTGTGTATGAGGCTTAAGTCTTTTTTCTTAGGAAATCCCATTATCATTGCATGGAACATATATGTAGCACCCTCATAGAATAGGTTGCTTGAGAGGTTCAGGTAAATTTAGTTTGTTTGGCTCCTCTGTAAACAGTAGCGAAGTGTGTGATTCATTTTGGCTGCCCTGGGTCTCACTGGCTGCAGGCTCAGCTACTTCTCCCTGCCTTCTAGCAGGTTCTAGAATGTAATTAGCTGGAAGAGACAGACTCTAGTCTTAAAAATGTATGCTGTTTCAGCCAATCCCTGGAGGGGAGTGCCCAGTAGGTGGCTGAGAAGGAGATAAATAACCAGAGGCCTGGAACAGCAATGTTCTTGTCAAGGAGGACAAGATCCCAGCCTGAAGGGCTGCTGCCCTTACAGGCAGTTTAACTAAAACCTACAGAGAGCTCACAAGGTCCAAGTGGGAGCTGGGGGGGCAATTTTTCCTAGAAGCTGTTTTGAGCCAAGTCAAGAGGGTGCACTGAGAATCTGGCCTGGACAGTCACGGTACAGTGTCTAGCCAGTATTGGACAAGAGGCATCCAAGTATCTGAAGACAGTGCGTAGAGGCCTGGAAGTAGGATCCTAGTGACTGTCTGTTGTTTAACCTCTTGTGTGACCGTGTCAGTGTTGCTAAAGTGGAATTAGCCCTTCTGGGAGTCCCAGAAGTGCTTGTGTCTCTAATATCTGCCAAGAGGGGGGTGCCCATGAAGAGAGTAGACAGAATAGAGAGTGTCCTCCAAATACTTTGTGTACTAAATTTCCGTGCTGTTGTGCATGCCCCTGGGCGTGCTGGTTCACGTGCCGGTCTGCAAGCGAGCTCGCCTGTGCGCGGTGGTGTGCCTGTGCACGCGGAAGCATGCACGCGCGCTTGGCGCCAAACAACCCATTCAAACAGCTGGAATACTTCAGACCAGTGCTGTCTGATCTGCAGCTCCCTGTTTACCCTGCTCCTGCTGTCTGCCTGAACTTCTACTTCTCCTGTCTTCCGCCTGCATCTGACCACGGCTTGCCTATGACCCTGAACCTGCCTGTTCCTCTGTACCATGTTGTCTGACCGTTGCCAACCTTGCCTGTTACTTGACCACTCTCCTATGCTCCTGCTTAGCTTCACCCTCCAGTGGACCTGCCTACCTGCCTGCAGCCTGAGTGGATCATCTCCCCTTCTGTATCCAGATTCTGAGCCGCTTCTCTGCAACTTCTCACCAGGCTCTCATACCCTTCCGCACTCCCGCACCTCCTGTCTGCACTACCAGGGGCCGTGAGTCGGATCCATAAGGGGGACCTTCCTCTGCTCCATTGGGCTCGTCGATCAGGTACGTGCAAGTCTGACATCCACCCATTGCTACTCGGGTGAGTGGTAAACTTTCCTCAACACAAGACCAGTTGAAAAACTACTGCTAGCTTTGTGTCAAACATACCTTGATTAGCTCCAGGAAAGGCCCCCAGGGGTCTTTTTATAAGATATTCAAAGCACCTACCTAAATTAAAAGAAACAGCATCTCCACCATACGATACCTGTGTAATTAGTAATCTCTCCCTCAGAGCAGGGGATGCAGTTATAGCAGCAGATAGGTCTTCCTTCAAGAGGGGTTTTCCGGTACCCAGGCCAACAGCTATTGCTGCAGACAGAGATTGGAACCTGCCGAGGAGACAAAATCATCAGCAAGTACATTAACCCTACTTTGGTTTCTGGTTTGTGTGTAGGCAGGTGCAGTCCACTTTCTCCACTGTAGGTGGTGCTATCCGCAGCGGCACTGTAGTTGGAGAGGAAGTCAAGAGGAGCATGGTCACTCTATGGTTTCCTGAGTCACTGGGGAAGCGATCCGACTGTGACCCTGGCAACCATCTTTGGCAGGCTGAGCCTATTTAAGGCCCTGGCTCCAAGGTTTGGTGTGCTTTTGGTGAGTTGGTAGAGTAGGGACAGGTACCCCGCCTGTGAGGGACAGTACTAGCGCTAGGGAAAGGTTCCGGACGAGGAGCGAAAGTGTAAGATGGCCAGGCTGCCTTTTGCTCCCTCTCTGCAGATGCTGTCAGTCCGGCTGGAATCTGCATCTTCATGTTGTTGGAAATTGTAAGTGCACCCGACTGGGTAGCCTGCCCACTGGGTTTGTTGGGAACTGTTGCCGCATTACTTCGATACAAGTTTTACATTGCACCCGACTGTGTGAATTATTGGCGCCACACACGCTACACCCCACCTACATGTGTGTGGGTAGGGCCAGTTGATTGGTACCCAAGATGTAGTAAAGATACGCAGAGACCAAGGAAAGTGGCACTGTTATTATTTGGTCATTAGAAGTAACATATAACACGTGGAAGACAGCGGCAAGATGCTTTCTCAAACAATATAGAATCAGAGTCTTGATAACAGAAGCTGGAGGATGAAAGATCTCAGAGAGTGGGAGCAAGCGTCTATACACTATTCAGATGTGTATGTGAGACAGGTATGAAGAAGATGAGACGCCGCTTAACAACCCAGTGGTGTGATAATGTGTGAGCCAGTGCTGTTCCGGCCACACCCACTGATGTGTTTCTCCCCACTCACCGGCTTGGTCACAGAGGTCACCGGGTCGGTGATCGGCGTCTCATCTCCTTCATCCCTGTCACTGGGGACTCGGGTACAACATTTCTCAGCAATGAAGGCAGTACTTTAACACAGTCCCAGCACTTGGGATGACACTTTAATAAGGATTAATGTTACTGGAACAGCTTCTGAGTGAAAGGGGTGGCAGGGCAACAGGGCAGCAGTACAGGCGCACTTAGTCTACGGATTGAAAGAGCATTGTCCCAACTTTCTAGAGTCCCCAGATAGCAGAGCCAGAAGTGGTATCCCTGCTTTGTCGCTCCTTAACAGAAAGCTCTCCCTAGCTGTAAATACACTGTCCCCGTTAACTGCTGTGGGACCAGGTCAACTTCTGTGGGATTGCTGTGCTATTTATTAGCATTGCCCTCACTAAAGATGGCTGTGGAAGTCAATGAGTGTTGCAGCCTCCAATCGGACAGCTGCTCCCCTGATGACACCTATGGAGGCTTCAGAGGAACAAAACTCCCGTTGACCTCTATTCCCTCTGTATAGTGGCCACATAAACAGTGCCACCTACAGAGGGGGAGGATAAACAGCACCTACCTACATGTGTTTTTAACTTCATATACAAATTTTTGGACCTAAAGCTGGACTACAGGAAGATACGAATAGACATCAATTAATATGGCTCTGTATTAAAGGGGTTGCAAAGGTTTGTTTTTTATTTTCTGAATAGGTTCCTTTAAGCTAGTGCATTGTTGGTTCACTTACCTTTTCCTTCGATTTCCCTTCGAAATGTTTTTTTCTTTGTTTTCTTTGTCTGAATTTCTCACTTCCTGTTCCTCCTCAGTAAGCTGTTCTGGCTGACTAAACACCGCTCGGATGATGGTGTGAAGTTTACTGAGGAGAAACAGGAAGTGAGAAATTCAGGCAAAGAAAAAAAAAACATTTGGAAGGGAAACTGAAGGAAAAGGTAAGTGAACCAACAATGCACTAGCTTAAAGGAACCTATTTAGAAAATAAAAAACAAACCTTTACAACCCCTTTAATTAGAAAAACAGCTCAATGTATTTTAAAAGCAACTAGTGTAAATACAGAAATGGTCAGACTGGGAGGGGAATCACTAGGCACCAATCAGATGGGTTGCATGCACATGTGCAGATAAAAACATTCTGACAGGAGGAGAGATCACAGTGAGGACAGAGAGGAGTTTATCAGTCTGCTTTTACTACTTTATTGTCCAATCCCAGGCTTAGGGCGAGTTGGTGACTGTGTAAGGTGTAACAAAAAAAGCAAAAAATGGGACGTTTTGTATACATGGGACTCCATATGGAGTTGTGAACAACGAGCCTACTGTATACTGTCTACAGCCTTGCCGTTATCACTTTTCTTGAAATATTGGCTATACCATAGTGAGGCTCCTTTTTAGCTGCACTGACCCTGATGTGTTATCTTGTCCCACTTATTTGGATGTGTGTTGTTCCCTCTCTCTCCCCTGCTGTTGTGGACTATATGCTCCAAGGCTCTCACTTTGGCTTTACATATCTAATACCATTAGGATCCCCTGAGGAAGCCCTTGGAGAAACGGGTAGCGATTCCTACTGGTGATGGTACATTGATCCCTGGGTTTGGCCCGTTATAAGGAAGAAGTCCTTCATCTGACTCTCTATTAATAGATACTATTGAAGTGGGCCAACCTGACAGGTCTTTTTGTATATAGTCACACACCATACTAGCCATCCAGCCTATGGTTGAACGTTACACATTATAGATTGCATATACTTTTTGACATGTTTTTACTATGTGATTTTAATCATGTTGTCAAATAAACTTTGTATACTTTTACAAATTTGAGTACTCTCCTTTTTCCTCATTTAGGATTACAGTTGGCAGCCGTTAAAATCCAATATTTCAGTTTTTTGCTTTTTTTGTATCCTATGGATGTGGTCCACAAGCATCGAGTTACGTCTCTCGACAGCAGAAATACGTCTGGTCCATCATTACTGCCTGGCAGGGCTCTCGGGGGGTATAGACAAAAATCTAAATTATTTGTATAATATATTTCAACTATGTGTACCTGGAGTTAAATAGTATAACTTGTTAATCTTTAGATATGGTGGCTGCATCAGTATTCTTATTTCAGTCTTTTTTTCCTTTATGTTCACTCTGTGTTCCTGCCACTAACACACTTCCTGTCCTAGGGTGACAACACTCTATGCTGTATTGTATATATATATGGAGGAGCAATCTCATCCTAGGTTTGGACTACTGGGAAAATCTACTTTGTGGTATTCCTCCTTCTTTTCTCAGGAGGAGGAGGAGAGGGATTAGAACCCATGTCAGTTTTTATTGCTGTCTGTTACCCCAGTGGGGGGATCCACCCTCTATTTTTCCCGTTTACTGGTATTATCAAATGTAGCGGGGTCTTCAGATTTAGTGGGATACACCTGGGGGTAGTGTGACCCAGGTGTGTAATTATGTCAGGGTTTAGACCCCTTTTTGTTATTCGTGGAGGATCGGGGGATGTAATATTCTCCTTTGCCTGTGGGTGGCGGAGTACCTACAGGCTTCAGGTAGAATCGCCACCACAGTGCTACCCTTCTTTGTCCCTTCCTGGAGATGGTAGGGCTGGGGCGGGGAACCCGCCGTGGTGTTGATGGGAGGAGATAAAAGGGGGAGACGCCCTCACCACGAGGTCTTCGGGGATCATCTCTTCACGCACCCAGGCACCTTCGGCCTGGGTGCGGGCGGTTCAAGGTTCCGGCCTAGGCGCCCTAGGCTTGGCCGGAATGAAGCTGGGATTCCATCCCAGGCACCTTCAGCCTGGGATGAGGTACTATCGAGGAGGCCTGGGACCCAGTGACTCCGACTGGGTCCCGCAAGGGTGAAGTGAGTCCAGGGCGCCCCTTGCGAGGGGACCCGCATCTGAGGTGAGGAGGCTGGGGAGGTCACCCAACCGAAGATTCCGGTGCAGCGTCAACCCGGTGACGGATGGGCCTCCGGTAACTCTCTTGGAGGACATCTTCCCCTGATAGGGGCTGCAACGCAGCGGAGGTATTCGAATTAAGACTCCTGCAACCCTTGGTCATAGCACAGGGGGTGTAGGGACCCAGATCAGTATAGTGCCTCGACCTGCTCATCCCACCGTATCCTGCCATCGCATTGCCTATATGTGGAGATACGAAATAAAACCAACAGTTGGACTGTGATCGGTGTATGGACTCTGTTAATGGGAGCAAAGGGTGGTTTGGTGGTTTCTGCACAACAGACTCGGTACATGCCCAAGACACACCGACCCGAGGAAACATCAGATATTGGCCTTCACCTCACCCACAGTTATGGGGAGGACATGGGCCGTAGCGCACCTCACTCTGTCGCGTGACATACCCCTAGCTAAAGAGGACGGGGTGAGGAGGCCGCTACACAAACATGAAAGAAGTTGAAATTAAAAGAAAATCCTACATTTTGGGTTCACATCAGAACAGTTATAGAAGGGAAATCCTCCAATTGGGACACAAGTTCTGGTGACTGACTCATTTTGGAGGGATTTTCTTTCACTTCCTGTTCTGGCTACCGGACAGAAAGTGAAGGTAATTCTCCCCAAAGTGAAAGATGGCAAAAAAAAAAAAACCTCTATCCAAACTGAAAAAAAAAAAAAACACTTGTGCCTTTAGTTACACTTTAATGGATCCCTCAGCACTGAAGACATAAAGAAAACAAGCGACTTAAAATTCAGCACATATCACATATTGGACAATTACCTGTAATAAATGATCATTCCACAGGATGGCACTAACATTTAGACTGATCTTCTCCCTGGGGGGTTGGGCCTCAGGGTCAATCCTCCCCACTTTCACCAGGTTGAAGCTGCCGTTGATGACCTGGATGTTAATGATATCATATGATGCCGGGAGGTCCCCTTCAGAATTAAACTTCATCACCTCCCCGGACTTTGTGTGGAAATTGGTTTTCTTGAGGAAACGGAGCACCTGAAGTATTTTGGAACACCAAATAATAAGAGCATGAGCTTTGCATTCACAGTTAAGAATAGTTGTACATGGTATCTGTCTGAATTATTTATTCCATATACTATTATATATAGTGTTAGTATGGATGTATTATGAAAAATAATCATACTAAAACGTGGTTTCTCAAATAGGGTTCCTCCAGAAGTTGCTGGGGGTTCTTTGAGCAATGAGCAATTTGTGCCTCAGAAGCCTCGTACACACGGCCGAGTTTCTCGTCGAAAAAAAACACGTCGTTTTTTTCGACGAGATCCTTGGACAAGAAACTTGTCCCGGCCGAGTGTACAGTGTGACAGCAGGAAGGTAAAGTCACCTGGTTGCATCCAGGGGGGTAGATATATTTCGCCCAGATTCAGGCTTTACGCCGACTTATACAACTAGGTGGAGAGTTGTATAAGGCTAGTGGGCTCATGGATGACTCATACCTCTAGGGAGAGTGTGGGGCGTCGTGCAGACAGAGATGAGGAGACCAGCTGAACCTTGTCAGCTCATTTAGGCCTCTATAAGAACTCCCAGCTTCATTAGATGTTAGCTCATGCCTGGAACCAGACCTGTGTGGACTGTCTAGGGAGAGTGAACCCCTGTGCGGTGAGACAAAGCCTGTGTGGCTATTTGCTTGGACATTTAAAACCAGGGTGTCAGGGTCACCTGTGGCCAGGTGACAGATGCACACCGTAGGGGGACAGGAGTGCACCGCGAGGTAGTGAACCCTATGGCTGGCTTCTGTGGATAGGAAACTGGGTGGTTGTGGAAAGCGGGACCAGAGGAGCACAACCGGGATCCCAACGGAAGCGAGAGCCAAGATTCCCCAGGGCGCGGAGTCTAAGACCCAGCTGGTCTTCTCCAGGGCCTCTAGTGGTGAGGATGTTACGCTGCAGGCTGGGACCAGGTCGCGGCCCCTGGAGTTTCCTAGCTCACGCCCCGTAGGATAAGGGGAAGCAGCAGCACACGATAGAGAGAACCGAATAACAAGCCGAAGGTCAGGGGCCACAAGCAGACAAGGATAACGAAGAACGAGCCGAAGGTCAAGGGTCACGAGCAGACAGGGATGGTCGGGGACAAGCCAATAACGTAACAGAGAGACAGACGTAGCACACGGCAGGCAGGAACCCAAACACACAATGCCTAACAAACACGTTGATCAGCAAAGCAGGCTTGCAGTGCACAGGTTAATATAGTGTTCAGTGATAGGGCCTGGGGTGGAGTCAGGCTGGGAGGAGATTATAAAGGAAGCCAGGTGAAGGAGGTCTGGTCTCTAGATGAACACATGAGGAGGAAGGTAAGATGGCAGACAGACATTAATGCATATCCATGACAGTACCCTCCCTCTTACGAGGCCTCCCCCTTCCCCGCCTGGGCCCAGGTTTAGAGGGAAACTTCAGATGAAACTCCTTTAACAGACGAGGTGCAAAGACCTCAGATGCAGTGATCCAAGACCTCTCCTCAGGACCAAACCCTTTCCAATGAACGAGGTACTGAAGAACGCCTTTACAGAGTCGGGAGTCCAGAATTTGACTGATCTCGTACTCCTGATTATCCTCAGAGACAGGCGCCACGGTAGGAAGAGGACGAGAGAATTTATTGAGGACTAAAGGCTTTAGAAGAGCAACATGAAAGGAGTTAGTGATTTTAAGGCTCTTAGGAATCTGGAGTTTGAAACAAACCGGATTCAGTTTAGCAGTTACCGTGTATGGACCGATGAATCGTGGAGCAAACTTCAGAGAAGGAACTCGGAGCTTGATGTTCCTGGTAGAGAGCCAGACTTTGTCCCCTGGCTGAAGAGAAGGCGGTTTACGCCTGCGGCGGTCGGCAAAGCCTTTGAATTTTTCAGCAGCTGCCCGGAGGGAATCATGAACGTGACCCCAAACGGAATTGAGAGACTCCTGAACCGAAGCCAAAGCTGGAATGTCTGGAGAACAGATCATAGGAAGAGGAAGTTGAGGGTGTTTTCCATAAACTGTGAAAAAGGGTGTCTTCTGCGAACTGGTATTCACATGATTGTTATGGGAGAATTCTGCCCACGGGAGTAGAGAGGACCAATCGTCATGGTGAGAAGACACAAAGGTGCGAAGAAAGACCTCTAACTCCTGATTAACCCTCTCAGTCTGTCCATTGGATTGGGGATGGTAAGAAGAAGAAAAATCCAAGACAATATTGAGGGATTTGCAAAAGGCTCTCCAAAAACGAGACGTGAATTGGACTCCCCTGTCGGAAACAATATGAGAAGGGACCCCATGTAGGCGGAGAATTTCTCGAATGAAAATGGGAACCAAGGCAGGGGCAGAAGGAAGACCAGGAAGAGGAACAAAATGAGCCATCTTGGAGAATCGATCGATTACCACCCAAATGACTGTATTATTCTCAGACAGTGGGAGATCGGTGATAAAATCCATGGCAATATGGGCCCAGGGTTCCTTAGGAATAGGCAAGGGCATGAGGAGACCAGCAGGAGCTTGCGTGGAGGATTTGGACTGAGCACAGACATGACAAGCTTTAACGTAGTCTTTGACGTCTGAGCGGAGATTAGGCCACCAGTAGTGACGACTGATGAGTAGGAAGGATCGGAGGAATCCAGAATGCCCTGCCACCTTGGAATCATGTCCCCAACGAAGGATCTTAGCTCTTAGCCCAGTGGGGACAAAGGTCTTACCAGGCGGAATTTTAGACTTCAGGGTGGTAGAGTGGGCAACAATGCATGAGGTGGGAATGATCGGCTCAGGTTCAGGGGCGGACTCCTCGTCCAAAGTGTCAAATGACCTAGAGAGCGCATCAGCCCGACCATTGCAGGAACCAGGTTTGTAGGTAATCGTGAAATTAAAACGGGCAAAGAAGAGACTCCACCTGGCCTGTCTAGGATTCAGACGTTTAGCATTCTGTAGATACTGTAAATTCTTGTGATCGGTAAAGATCGTTATGGAGTGAGGGGAACCCTCCAAGAGATGACGCCACTCCTCTAACGCCAATTTAATTGCGAGAAGTTCCCGATCACCGATGGCATAATTCCTCTCTGCCTGAGAAATTTTTTTGGAGAAGAACGCACATGGTTGGCGTCTCTTCTCAAAGATTTGAAGAAGCACAGCTCCCACCCCCATTGAGGAAGCGTCCACTTCAATAAAAAATGCATTCCCAGGATTTGGTCTCCTCAAGAGGGGGCCAGAAACAAAGGCCTGTTTCAGGTTGTGAAATGCAGAGACAGCTTCGGGAGGCCAGTCTCTGGCATTCACACCCTTCTTGGTCAAAGCGATAATAGGCGCGGCAATGGAAGAGTAATTCCTTATGAACTGCCTATAATAATTAGTGAAGCCAAGAAAGCGCTGTGTGGCCTTGAGGCTAGCAGGAAGAGGCCAGTTGGTGATAGCCAAGACCTTCCCAGGGTCCATACGAAGCCCCGAACATGAGACAAAGCACCCCAAAAACAGGACCTCAGAACATTCAAAGGAACATTTCTCCAGCTTGGCATAGAGATTGTTCTCTCTAAGACGTTGAAGTACAGTGCGGACATGGTTTCTGTGGACGAGCAGATTTTCAGAAAAGATCAGAATGTCATCCAGATAGATGACAACAAACTGGTACAGCAGATCTCTGAAGATTTCATTGACAAAGTTTTGAAACACGGCTGGAGCATTACACAGACCAAAAGGCATCACCAGATATTCGTAATGCCCGTCTCTAGTGTTAAATGCAGTCTTCCATTCGTCACCCTCCCGTATTCGAATGAGATTGTACGCGCCTCTGAGATCCAACTTGGTGAAAATGGAGGCACCCTTCAACCTATCGAATAGCTCAGATATTAAGGGTAAGGGGTATCGATTTTTAATAGTAACCGCATTTAAACCCCGATAATCGATGCAGGGTCTTAAGGTACCATCCTTTTTGGCAACAAAAAAGAACCCTGCCCCTGCAGGCGATGAGGATTTCCGGATGAACCCTCTCTCCAGATTCTCTGCTACATACTCCGACATGGCCTGGGTCTCTGGGATGGACAGAGGGTAGGTACGACCCCTGGGTAGAGTTGCTCCGGGGACAAGATCAATAGCACAGTCAAAAGACCTGTGGGGAGGAAGCACCTCAGCTGATTTTTTACAGAACACATCCCGGTAATCGCTGTATGCGGCGGGAAGATCAGAAGAAACAGAAGTGGCAGCAACCGGAAGACTCTCCTTGGGGGTCACCTTGAGAAGACACGACGAGAAACATGAGGAACCCCAGGCCAGGATCTGCCCAGAGACCCAGTCCACATGTGGAGAGTGGAGCTGTAGCCAAGGGAGGCCCAATACAACTGGGGTAGAGGCCTTGGGTAGAATAAGAAAGGATATCCACTCCTGGTGGAGAATCCCTACCGACATCCTAATGGGTAGCGTCTGGAAGCGAATAGGGCCCCCTGGGAGAACAGTGCCATCAATTGCCGAGACTACCAATGGGGTAGTGAGAGGTGAAAGGGTAAGCTTCATAGAAGAAGCAGTTCTCCAATCCATGAAATTGCCGGCAGCCCCGGAATCCAGGTATGCAAGGGTTGACTGAGGAGAAGTGCCTACATGAAGGGACACCGGCAAGAGCAGGCGAGAAGGTGATGTTTCTGGGTCCAATACTCCACCTTCCAAATGTATTAGACCCGAGCGTTTCCCGGACGAAGCGAGCAGGAGTCACGAAAATGACCCCTGCCCCCACAATAGAGGCACAAGCCCAGAGTTCTGCGCCTAGCACGTTCTTCGGGGGTTAGTCTGGTCCGGCCCAGCTGCATAGGTTCTTCAGCAGGAAGAGGATGCTCCACGGAATGAAGGGAGGGGAGCTCAGACTGGCTAGGACCCAGAGAGTGCTGGCGTCTTTTTTCTAAGGACCTCTCTTGAAAACGAATGTCGATCTGGTTGCATAATGAAATTACATCGTCCAGACCGACGGGAATGGCTCTTCCCGCTAATTCGTCTTTCACTCGGTCAGAGAGGCCATGTAAAAAGGTAGCGACCAGGGCCTCATTATTCCAGCTCAATTCAGCTGTGTGGATACGGAACTGAAGAGCATATTGCCCCACTGAACTAGATTCTTGGCGAAGACGTAAGACAGCACTAGCCGCTGAAGAAGCCCGAGCCGGCTCTTCGAAGATATTACGAAAGAGCTTCAAGAATTCGGACAGACTGGAAACCACCGGATCGTTCCTCTCCCACAGGGGGGCAGCCCAGGCCAAAGCTTCACCGGAGAGGAGGGAAATGATATAGGCTACCTTAGCCCGGTCAGATAGGAAGCTTTGAGGCTGAAGCTCAAAATGAATAGTGCATTGGCTGAGAAACCCCCTGCAGGCCTTGGAGTCCCCAGAGAAACGGAACGGAGCTGGCAATCTTAGTGAGTGTGAGGCTGCGACTGGTGCGATAGGTACAGCCGCTGGTTGTACTTGGGGTTGCGGATTCGGGGTTCCCAAGGAGACCTGAAGCTGCTCGAATCGAGAAGCCAGATCCTGGAGGAATCGCATCGCCTGGGTCTGATTTGATTCCTGGGTCTCAAGTCTGCGAACTATGCCCTGCAATGGATCATCCGCGGGAAGCGGGATGTCAGCCGGGTTCATGGCTGATCAAACTGTCAGGGTCACCTGTGGCCAGGTGACAGATGCACACCGTAGGGGGACAGGAGTGCACCGCGAGGTAGTGAACCCTATGGCTGGCTTCTGTGGATAGGAAACTGGGTGGTTGTGGAAAGCGGGACCAGAGGAGCACAACCGGGATCCCAACGGAAGCGAGAGCCAAGATTCCCCAGGGCGCGGAGTCTAAGACCCAGCTGGTCTTCTCCAGGGCCTCTAGTGGTGAGGATGTTACGCTGCAGGCTGGGACCAGGTCGCGGCCCCTGGAGTTTCCTAGCTCACGCCCCGTAGGATAAGGGGAAGCAGCAGCACACGATAGAGAGAACCGAATAACAAGCCGAAGGTCAGGGGCCACAAGCAGACAAGGATAACGAAGAACGAGCCGAAGGTCAAGGGTCACGAGCAGACAGGGATGGTCGGGGACAAGCCAATAACGTAACAGAGAGACAGACGTAGCACACGGCAGGCAGGAACCCAAACACACAATGCCTAACAAACACGTTGATCAGCAAAGCAGGCTTGCAGTGCACAGGTTAATATAGTGTTCAGTGATAGGGCCTGGGGTGGAGTCAGGCTGGGAGGAGATTATAAAGGAAGCCAGGTGAAGGAGGTCTGGTCTCTAGATGAACACATGAGGAGGAAGGTAAGATGGCAGACAGACATTAATGCATATCCATGACACAGGGACTTAGGGACTAGGACAGCACTAGGCCGATCCCAGTTGTTAGTTAGGAAACCTGTATGTTTAGTCAGAGGTCAAGTTGACCAGGATTTATTTTGTTTATGTTTCTTTTGCTTTGCTGTGTTTTGTCACTGTAAATAGAAAATAAACCGCACCTTTTTGATTTTGAAAACCACAACCTCCGTTTGCTGGGCCTGTTTTTGTGTGGGGAGCCCATCTCGGGGGTCACACACACCCGCTGCCGAGCTAACCCCCTCACAGTTGGTGGAGAATGCGGGCAGTTTTTTTTTTTAAGCCAGCATGGAGGAGATACTGAAGCAGCTGGCTCTAGCAAATGCCAATCAACAGCAGACAAATGCAGGTTTGCAAAAGAACTTCGCAGCCCAGCAGCAAGCTCATCAACAGAGCCTTGCAGCCCAGCAACAGACAAACGCAACTTTGCAACAGAGTCTGGAGGCTCAGCAACAAGCCCAGCAGCAATCTGAGGCCCGCTTCATAGACCTGTTGCAGAAGCAAGAGCAGAGACTACAACAACAGATGGAAGCAGTAATGCAGCAACGTCCGCAGACCAGTGAGGAAAGCCGTCCCACTAATACCGCGTCCTTTGGGGTGAGTCATTTATTGACAAAAATGACTGGAGAGGATGATCCAGAGGTATTTTTGACCACATTTGAAAGGACCGCTGAAAGAGAAAAGTGGCCTGAGGAGCAGTGGGCTGGACTGGTGGCTCCTCTGTTAACTGGTGAATCACAGAAAGCTTACTATGACCTAGAGCCTAACCAAGCAAAAGACTATGTGATGCTAAAAGCTGAAATATTGGCAAGGCTGGGTGTCACCCAGGCTGTCCGGGCTCAGCGTGTGCATAACTGGACTTTCCAGCTTGGAAAACCCCCCAGGTCTCAAATGTATGATCTCATTCACCTGAGCAGAAAGTGGCTACAGCCAGAGACTTTGTCCGCACCAAAGATTGTGGAACGTGTTGTAATGGATCGGTTTTTGAGAGCTCTTCCTACTGCCATCCAAAAGTGGGTAAGCCATGGAGACCCAGAGATGGCCGATGGTCTTGTGGATCGTGTGGAGAAATACTTGGCTACAGAGAACCTGACGGCCTCTTCCAGAGACACTCGGACTTTCCACCCTAAGACCAGACCATCCCCAGGGGCGGATAAGAGGATTCCAAGGGGTGAGGGTGGAGAGAGTGAGAGGGTGGGAGCTCTACCCCAAATTTGGCGAGAACAGCCTGGGAAATCAGCGGCTCAAGAGGCCGCAAGAAGGATCGTTTGCTACCGCTGCCGGCAAGCGGGACATATTGCAGCCAATTGCCCGGTTGTGGAGGAACCCATGCAGTGTGACTTTCTGACGGGCAGACGTCAGTCGCTGTGTGCGACAGTCGCATGCACTGCCATTCGAGGAACTGAGAAACATTTATGCAAAATGTGTGTTAATGGTAGAAATGTTGTGGTATTGTTGGATTCAGGTAGCCTTGTGACCCTGATAAAGGCTGAGTTAGTTAAAACAGAGGTCTCTGGGAATAGCAAGGTAGCTGTTATTTGTGTGCATGGGGACACCCGAGAGTATCCAGTGACTACAGTGTGTTTCGAGACCCCCAAAGGTACCCTCTCTCATCCAGTGGGCTTAGTATCTCAGTTACCGCATGACGCCATTGTGGGAAGGGATTTTCCGAAGTTCTGGGAACTGTGGGATGATCCTGAGCCCCCCACTGGTGCCCCTATGTACCAGGAATGTGATAGCCAGAACTCCCCTGAGAGTGGTGAGGACTCTCCGGAATTTCCCTTATCAGTATTGGCAGGGGAGACTCAAGAAACTGGACAGGAGCCCACCTCCTCAGACGAAAACCTACCGTCTGTGGAGTTTTCTGATTTTGAGGTTGACAGGGAAAACTTTGCCACAGAACAGTTGAAAGACCCCGCCCTAATAAAGGCACGGGAAAACGTAGTGAAAATAGATGGCGAGTTAGTGAACCCAGATAATACCTGCACTTACCCATACTTCAGCGTAGAGAAGGACCTACTGTATCGGGTGGCAAAAAGGGCAGAAGAAACCGTTGAGCAGCTTGTGGTGCCCAAACCTTACAGGAAGTTGGTGTTGGAGTTGGCCCATGGGCACATTCTTGGAGGTCATCTGGGGACAGAGAAAACCCGAGAGAGGGTATTACAGAGATTCTATTGGCCGGGGGTGATGAAGGACATAGAAAATTATTGTTCCTCCTGCCCTGTGTGTCAGAGGTCGGCCCCGATGCCACATTTCCGTAGCCCGCTGGTCCCTCTACCCATCATTGAGGTCCCGTTTGAGAGGATCGCCATGGATTTGGTAGGTCCTATAATCAAGTCCGCTAGGGGGCACCAGTACATATTAGTTATAATGGACTATGCCACCCGTTATCCAGAAGCGATCCCTCTCCGAAATACCTCGGCCAAAACCATAGCCAAAGAGCTATCTCTTGTGTTTAGCCGGGTGGGTATTTGTAAAGAACTGCTTACGAACCAAGGTACACCCTTTATGTCCCGGGTTATGAAGGAGCTGTGTAAATTGTTCAAAGTGACGCAATTACGTACATCTGTGTATCACCCCCAAACCGATGGGCTGGTTGAAAGGTTCAACAAAACCCTAAAACAAATGTTGAAGAAAGTGGTGGATAGAGATGGAAAGGATTGGGACTGTCTACTTCCTTATCTGATGTTTGCTATTAGGGAGGTGCCCCAATCCTCTACGGGATTCTCCCCCTTTGAGTTACTGTATGGGAGACACCCAAGAGGGCTGTTGGATATTGCCAAGGAAACTTGGGAAAGTGAGAGTTCTCCCCACAGGAGTGTGATTGAGCATGTCGCCCTGATGCAAGACCGAATTGCACAGGTAATGCCCATCGTGAAGGAACATTTGGCCCAAGCGCAGTTAGCACAGCAGAGAGTGTACAACCGTGGAGCCAAGACCCGTACCTTTTCCCCGGGGGATAGGATACTGGTACTTGTCCCTACGGTTGAAAGTAAATTCCTTGCCAAATGGCAAGGCCCCTACGAGATAATGGAAAAAGTGAGCGAAGTGAATTACAAGGTCAGACAACCAGGAAGGCGAAAGCCCGAACAGATCTATCACGTTAATCTGTTGAAAGCCTGGAGGGATAGAGAGTCCCTAGTCGCAGACACTTGGTCACCAGCTCAAACTGGTTGCGTGATTCCTGAGGTTGGAATAGCAGCCACCTTGTCACAACCCCAACAACAGGAGGTTAAGGAGTTTGTGCTTCGCAACAAGGAGGTATTCTCTGAGCTGCCGGGACAAACATCTGGGGTAGAGCATGACATCATTACCCCGCCCGGTGAAAGGGTGAAGTTAAAACCCTATCGGATCCCAGAGACCCGGCGGGAGGCAATACGGGAGGAAGTACAGAAAATGCTGAACTTAGGGGTGATAGAGGAGTCCCAAAGTGATTGGTCTAGTCCCATTGTGTTGGTGCCTAAACCGGATGGGAGCTGGCGATTTTGTAACGATTTTCGTCAGTTGAACAAAGTTACAAAATTTGACACCTACCCCATGCCACGTATAGATGAGTTGATCGACCGGCTGGAAACAGCCCGATACATGACGACTCTTGACCTCACAAAAGGGTATTGGCAAATCCCCCTGGCCAAGTCGGCCAAAGAGAAAACCGCATTTGTAACCCCAGACGGGGCGTTCCAATATAAAAGAATGCCGTTCGGGTTACAGAATGCGCCGGCCACATTCCAGCGGAAAATGGACCAGATGCTGAGGCCCCATCGGAAGTATGCTGCGGCTTACCTGGATGACGTAATTGTCCATAGCACAGATTGGGCCTCACATCTGCCAAAAGTGCAAGCAGTCCTGGACTCTGTTCGGGAAGCGGGGTTTACGGCTAACCCCAAGAAGTGTACCATTGGGCAGGAGGAGGCCAAATATCTTGGGTACACCATTGGGAGGGGAGTAATAAAACCCCAACTCAACAAAGTCGAGGCCATCCAGAGTTGGCCACGTCCCAACAGCAAGAAGCAGGTACAAGCCTTTCTGGGAATCGCTGGGTATTATCGGCGATTCATTCCCCACTTTGCTTCTAAGGCTGTGCCCCTAACCAACCTGACGAAGGGGAAAGGGTCGGTCATGATTAAATGGACCCCCGAGGCTGAGGCAGCATTCCAATTCTTGAAACAAGCCTTATGTAGCCAGCCAGTGTTGTACTCACCCGACTTCTCTAAAGACTTTGTCGTACAAAGTGATGCGTCAGATGTGGGGTTAGGAGCAGTATTGTCCCAGGTCTGGAACGGGGAAGAGCACCCAGTCATTTACCTCAGCAGGAAGTTGAAGTCCCATGAGGTAAATTACGCCACCGTTGAAAAGGAGTGTTTAGCGGTGAAGTGGGCTCTAGATTCCCTTCGGTACTACCTGCTAGGTAGGCACTTTGACATGGTTACGGATCACGCTCCGTTAAAGTGGATGGCTCAAAACAAGGAAACAAATAGAAGAGTGAATAGGTGGTTCCTGGCCCTCCAGGAATTCAACTTCACAGTAAAGCATCGCCCTGGCGTTCAAATGGGGAATGTGGATGCTTTGTCTCGAGTACATGAATGCCTGATTGCTGGTGTTCCAACCCCGAGGTTAAAACAAGAGGGGGGGGTATGTGACAGCAGGAAGGTAAAGTCACCTGGTTGCATCCAGGGGGGTAGATATATTTCGCCCAGATTCAGGCTTTACGCCGACTTATACAACTAGGTGGAGAGTTGTATAAGGCTAGTGGGCTCATGGATGACTCATACCTCTAGGGAGAGTGTGGGGCGTCGTGCAGACAGAGATGAGAAGACCAGCTGAACCTTGTCAGCTCATTTAGGCCTCTATAAGAACTCCCAGCTTCATTAGATGTTAGCTCATGCCTGGAACCAGACCTGTGTGGACTGTCTAGGGAGAGTGAACCCCTGTGCGGTGAGACAAAGCCTGTGTGGCTATTTGCTTGGACATTTAAAACCAGGGACTTAGGGACTAGGACAGCACTAGGCTGATCCCAGTTGTTAGTTAGGAAACCTGTATGTTTAGTCAGAGGTCAAGTTGACCAGGATTTATTTTGTTTATGTTTCTTTTGCTTTGCTGTGTTTTGTCACTGTAAATAGAAAATAAACCGCACCTTTTTGATTTTGAAAACCACAACCTCCGTTTGCTGGGCCTGTTTTTGTGTGGGGAGCCCATCTCGGGGGTCACACACACCCGCTGCCGAGCTAACCCCCTCACAACAGACGCTCGATTCAAAGAACCCACGGTTCTTTGAATGGAGCGTACGCGGTGACGTCATCGACTACGACGAGCATGCGCTCGTTACATTCGATGCCATCGCCGCCATCTTGGTATACCCTACCTATGCCTAGGAAGCTACCGCGCATGCGTCAAATTCATTTCGAACATGCGCGGGCTTCCCGGAGGACAGGTAAGTGTACACACACACACTTTTCTCGTCGAGAAACAGGCTGACGAGAATCTCGACGAGAAAATAGAGAGCAGGTTCTCTATTTTCTCGTTGAGATTACTTGTCGGTTTTCTTGACGAGAAACCATACACACGAACGAATTTCTCGGCAAGACATCTCTGCCAGCAAGTTCCTTGCTGGTTCTTGCCGAGAAACTCGGTCGTGTGTACGAGGCCTCAGATTAGTTCCCACTGTAACCATTGATCTTTTTTGAATCTGTAAGGGAGTAATTCTTCCCACTGACCACAAGTGTAAAGAGCATTCTTCCCACTGACCATCACACTAATGTATTATGAGTTGCAGATGTAGTACCGTATATACTCGAGTATAAGCCAAGTTTTTCGGCACATTTTTTTGTGCTGAAAATGCCCCCCCTCGGCTTATACTCGAGTCTGTGTCCATCTTCACGTCTGTGCATCTGATCCCAGCCAGCCGTAGGTCCCTTGGACGCCAAACTTGGCACACATGTAGCCCCACTTTTCCTCTACAAGTATGCAAAGGTTTATTGTCCACGGGACCTACGGCCGGGGAGCACAATTTTTTCAAACCCAGGCACCCCTTCCATAAACTCCCATATTAAACAGTAATTTCTCCAGTGATTTTGGGGACCCGGTACTGGCCGGCCCTAGGTCCCCTGGACCCCAAACATGGCACACATGTAGCCTCACTCTTCCTCTATAAGGGGGCAAAGATTGTTGTCCGGGGGACCTGCAGCCGGGGAGCACCGAGTTTTAAAAGCCAGACACCCCTTCCATAGACTCCCATGTTAAACGTCAGTCTAGTCACACTGCCCTGGAGAACAGGTAGGGAGATTGGGCACAGTGAGGCATGGGCACAGTGACAGTGAGGCATGGGCACAGTGAGGCATGGGCACAGTGAGGCATGGACACAGTGAGGCATGGGCACAGTAAGGAACAGTGAGGCATGGACACAGTGAGGCACAGTGAGGCATGCACATGGACACAGTGAGGCACAGTGAGGCATGCAGATGGACACCCTAGGCTTATACTCGAGTCAATACGTTTTCCCATTTTTTTGTGGGTAAACTAGGTGCCTCGGCTTATATTCGGGTCGGCTTATACTCAAGTATATATGATAATTTTTATCAGGGGTTCCCTGAGACCGAAAGTTATTTCAAGGGTTCCTCTGTGTTGAGAAAGTTGAGAAAGACTATACTAAAATGTCAACTCCACTAAAGGTTAGAATTTTTTTACTATTAATTTAAATTAATTTTAAGAATAAAAATATCTGGTAATAGTAGAGAACTATTGCAAAATATAAAAATATTAAAAGAGCAACTCGTTTTTTTATGGCCATTGTTGTGTTGCCAAGCCACCATATTTTGCCCACAGCCATCCAACAAGGCAATATTGTCTATATTAATGTTCATTAGACATGTGCAAAAGGAAAAAATTAGTTTAGTCTAGTTTCGTTTTAATTTGTTAATTAATTAATTTTGTTTAGTTAGATTCGTTAAATCCGTTAAATTCGTTTTCGGATTTCGTTCCGTTTTCGACCGAATTCGCAAAAACGTTCGGATTCGAAAATATTTCGATCGGATTCGAAAATATTTCTACCGGATTCGAAATTATTTCAACATGATTCAAAATCATTTCAACCGCATTCGAAAACAATTAGAATAGAATCGAAAATATTGGAAATAATCGAATAGAAAAACAATAGAACAGACTAGAATAAAATACATTATATATATTATATTTTATTCTATTCTGTTCTATTTTTTTCCTAGTCTATTTTCTATTTCTATTCTAATCTTTTCTAATTGGAATTCGAAAAATCGGTCGCATTCGAAAATATTTCAACCAAATTCGAAAATATATCTACCGGATTCGATAATATTTCATCCGCATTTGTTAATATTTCAACCAAATTCGATAATATTTCAACCGGATTTGAAATTATTTCAACCGAATAGAAAAGATTATAATAAAATAGAAAAACAGATAATAGACTAGAAAAACAATAGGACAGAACATATTATATTTTATTCTATTCTGTTCTATTTTTTTTCTAGTCTATTCTTTTATATTCTATTCAAATCTTTTCTAATAAAATCAAAATCATTATATACTGAATTCGAATTTCGGAAGATGGTTATATATATATATTGTGGTAGTGTGGTACCCCACCAGTGTATGAATACAGGATTCTCAACCAGGCAGGTTGAGGGGCTCCAGGGTATTTGCTTGTTTGGGAGGAAACTGGCTTTTCAGTTTCCTCATGATTTACTAAAATCCACTTTGGGACCCGGAGCTTGGGGATTTCTTAGAGATCCGGGTGGGATGAAATCCCCAGTCCTGGATCCGGGTTTTGAGACTCAACTGCACACTGATTGTTCAGGTGTGTGTGGGCCTGATAGTAGAATCAGGACCAGGATTCTGGGCCCCACCCTCCCGACGAGTGCAGGTGTGCACTGGGGAAGCCATAGAGTGCAAGTGTGCACTGGAGAAGTCAGAGAGTGCTTGTGTGCACAGTGGAAGCCAGAGACCCAGGTCTGAGGGTCAGAGCAGCAAGGGGCTGCTATCCAAATGGATGGTGTTGCAGATGGAATAGTCTATAGGAGACAGACAATAGCCTGAAGTGGAAGGCCTGAGCAGCACTGCTGTATGTATAAGCCAGGAGGCTGAATGTCATTTTGTTGTTGAAAAGGAGTACTGAAACCCCTGCGAGGGAAAACCTTTTGATTTTGTTTTAAACTTCTTTTAATAAAAATGGGCAAACAACACTTAAAAAGAAGAACCAGCAAGTGGCGGTGTCCTTCAAGCTCTACACTTGATGCTAGTCCTTCACAAGTGGTGGAGAATTTTGGCACAATCTGAGATCCCTACAATCAAGTAAGTTCATCTGTTATATGAACTGTGTTTTTGGTGCATGAGACTGCATAATCTGTGTGTGTGCAGGTGAGGAGAACCTGCAAGCGAAAGGTAACTAGTAGTGATGAGCCGAACACCCCCGGGTTCGGTTCGCACCAGAACCCGCGAACGGACCGAAAGTTCGTACGAACATTAGAACCCTATTAAATACAATGGATGCGAACGTTCGAATTCTAAAGTGCTAATTATAACGACTATTATGCATGTTATTGTCCTAAAAAGTGTTTGGGAACCCGGGTTGTGCACCAGGGGACATGTATCAATGCAAAAAGAAGTTTTAAAAACGGTCGTTTTTCGGGAGCAGTCATTTTAATGATGCATAAAGTGAAAAAAAAAAAAGGCAAATATTCCTTTAAATATCGTACCTGGGGGGTGTCTAAAGTATGCCTGTGATGTGCCACGTGTTTCCCGTGTTTAGAACTGTCCCTGCACAAAATGACACTTCTAAAGGGGAAAAAAAAGCCATTTAAAACTGCTTGCGGCTTTAATGTAATGTCTGGTCCCGGTAATATGGATGAAAATCTTTAAGAAAAATGGCATAGCTACCCCATGACCCCCCCCCCCCCCTACCCCAGCCCATTACCAGCCCCTTTGGGTCTTGTATGGATATTAAGGGGAACCCCGCACATAAAATAAAAAAGGCCCTATATACTCTGAACAGCCGTATACAGGCGGTGCATACAAGACAGGGACTGTAGGTTTGTTCTTATGTAGAATCTGTTTGTAATTTTGAACAGGTACATTGTTTAAGTGTAGCTCCAGCCCAAAAATCTATTTTTAAACTTTTTGGAAAACATAGGTAAGGGTTATCACCCCTGTAACATTTGTTTTGCTGTCTGTGCCCCTGTTCAGAACATTTCACCTCACTTTCTGTCCCAATGACAACTGTTTTTGAAATGTGGTGTTTTTCTTGAAACAAGGATTGGTGATAAAGCATCAGTACAGAGGAGACACCTTTCTCCCATATTAATTCTTACAGGAGAGAATTTTCCTTCCAAGGGGTAGATTTTCTCTCACTTCCTGTTGTCTTCTTGCGTTTGCAAGTAGGAGTCGTTTGTAAGTTGGATGTTTGAAAGTAGGGACCTGCCGTATATACTCTGCAGAAATAGGCCCCTTAGTTGTTGGTGTTGGCACAACACTGTAAGCACTCACAGTTACTCTTGGTTGGTGCTGGAACGCCCTGCTGTCAACTATTATATCAGGAATTTTAATTACATATAATTGTTGAACAGTGGTAGTAAAAATTGGGCCTTTGATGGTGGTGCTGGTGCCACAACACTGTAAGCCCTGACAGTTACTCTTGGTGGGTGCAGCAATGGGCCCTGCTGTGAATTATTAGATCAAGAATTGTAATTGCATGCCCCTGTTGAACAGGGGCTGAAAAATTGGGCCTTTCGTGGTGGTGGTGGTGGTGGTATTGCCACAACACTGTAAGCCCTCAGAGTTACTCTTGGTGGGTGCAGGAATGGGCCCTGCTGTGAATTATTAGATCAAGAATTGTAATTACATGCCCCTTTTGAACAGGGGCTGAAAAATTGGGCCTTTCGTGGTGGTGGTGGTGGTGGCGTTGCCACAACACTGTAAGCCCTCAGAGTTACTCTTGGTGGGTGCAGCAATGGGCCCTGCTGTGAATTATTAGATCAAGAATTGTAATTACATGCCCCTGTTGAACAGGGGCTGAAAAATTGGGCCTTAGGCACTGGTGGCACAACACTACAACCCCTCACAGATACTGTACTTGGAGCACAGCAATGAGCCCTATGGCAAATTATTGCTTCAAAAATTGTAATGACACGCCCCTGTTAAACAGGGGCTGAAAAATTGGGCCTTAGGCACTGGTGCCACAACACTCCAACCCCTCACAGATACTGTACTTGGAGCACAGCAATGAGCCCTATGGCAAATTATTGCTTCAAAAATTGTAATTACACGCCCCTGTTAAACAGGGGCTGAAAAATTGGGCCTTAGCCACTGGTGGCGGCACCCATAAACAAAAATGATCTTCCAAGCTATCATCATCAATCGTATCATTGAGGACTCGGAGGAGGAGGATAGCCAGTCAACATAACAGCACAGGCACTCAGCATCAGCATCAGTCTTGAAGGGATGTGACATGTTAAAATCAATTAGTCTGTTATATCAGCATCAGGTGTGTGGTAGCTGGTGGTGATCCAAGACTGGTTCATCTTGATGAAAGTCAGTCGATCAACCGAGTCGGTGGACAGGCGCACCCTGTGATCCGTGACAAATCCTCCAGCAGCACTGAATGTGCGTTCCGAAAGAACGCTGGATGCAGGACAGGCCAGTAGCTCAATTGCATACTGTGCAAGCTCTGGCCAGTGATCCATCCTCAAGACCCAGTAAGCCAGAGGATTTTCGGTGGGGAAGGTGTCCAAGTCTGACCTTGCCCCTAGATCTTCCTGCACCATGTTTATCAGACGCTGGCGATGGTTGCTGGAACCGATCATACTTTGGGGCTGCGGACTAAAGAATTGTCTGAACGCATCGGTCAGACGGCCACCTTCCCCACCGCTCCTTCTTTGACTGGCCGAAGCCTCAGCAACTCGTTGTCCAGGACCAGGAGTTTGTAACCTCCCAGTCTCTGGGAACGCGTTGCACAGACCTTTCTGCAAGGCCTCCCGGAGTTGTCTCATCCTCTGCTCCCTCTGCGACGGTAACATAAGGTCCGCAACCTTACCCTTGTACCGTGGATCAAGGAGAGTGGCCAGCCAGTAATGGTCCCTCTCCTTGATCCGAAGAATACGAGGATCCTTCCGCAGACTTTGCAGGATCAGGGAGGCCATGCAGCGTAGGTTTGCTGAGGCATTCGGTCCGGAGTCCTCTGGGTCACTAAGGACGACATGATCCGCAGCCACCTCCTCCCAGCCACGTACAAGTCCACTGGTTTCTTTGGACTGTAAATCATCCCTAAAAGACTGCTGCTGATGATGCTGAGTGCCAGCCTCCACCTCCATGCTGACACAATCCTCCTCCTCCTCCTCCTCCTCCTCCTCTTCCTGTGCGATGGGTGGGACAGAAGGAACACTGTCTGGGTAAAGGGGGCCTTGAGAGGCAAGGAAGTCCTCCTCTTCCTGCCTCTGTTCTGCCTCAAGTGCCCTGTCCATTATTCCACGCAGCGTGTGCTCCAACAGGTGGACAAGAGGTACAGTGTCACTGATGCATGCACTGTCACTGCTCACCATCCTCGTGGCCTCCTCAAATGGTGCCAGGACAGTGCATGCATCCCTGATCATGCCCCACTGGCGTGGAGAAAAAAAACCAAGCTCCCCTGACCCTGTCCTGGTGCCGTAGTCACACAGGTACTCATTGATGGCCCTCTGCTGCGTGTGCAGCCGCTGCAGCATGGCCAACGTTGAGTTCCACCTGGTGGGCATGTCACATATAAGGCGGTTCTTGGGCAGGTTCAACTCCTTTTGCAGCTCAGCCAGGCGAGCACTGGCATTATAAGATCTGCGGAAATGCACACAGACTTTCCTGGCCTGCCTCAGGACATCCTGTAAGCCCGGGTACCTGCCCAATAACCGCTGCACCACCAGGTTAAGGACGTGAGCCACACAGGGCACATGGGTCAGTTGTCCCTGTCGGAGGGCGGAGAGGAGGTTGGTGCCATTGTCGCAAACCACCATTCCTGGCTTAAGCTGGCGTGGCGTCAACCACCTCTCGGCCTGGCCCTGCAGAGCAGACAGGACCTCTGCCCCAGTGTGGCTTCTGTCCCCCAAACACACCAGCGCAAGCACGGCATGGCATCTTTTTGCCTGCGTACTTGCGTAGCCCCTTGAACGGCTACGGAGCACCGCTGGTTCAGAGGACAAAGCACAGGAAGAGGCCATGGAGGAAGAAGAGGAGGGGGTGGAGGAGAGAGGTGTGTCACAACCAGTAGTAGCATTTTGGAGGCGTGGCGGTGGAACAACCTCCAACACTACTGCACCTTGTCCTGCATCCTTCCCAGCTGCCAAAAGAGTGACCCAATGGGCCGTGAAAGAAAGGTAACGTCCCTGTCCATGCCTGCTGGACCATGAGTCAGCGGTAATATGCACCTTACCGCTGACCGCCCTGTCCAGCGAGGCCAAGACATTGCCTTCCACATGCCGGTAGAGAGCCGGAATAGCCTTCCGTGAGAAAAAGTGGCGTTTGGGAACCTGCCACTGAGGAACCGCACATTGCACAAACTCACGGAAGGGGGCCGAGTCTACCAACTGAAAAGGCAGCAGTTGAAGCGCTAGCAATTTAGCCAAGCTAGCATTCAACCGCTGGGCATGTGGATGGCTGGGAGTGAACTTCTTTCGACGGTCCAGCAGCTGGGGCAGGGAAATTTGCCTGCTAGAATCGGACGTCGGTGTACTGCTAGCAGAGTGGCCGCAAGTACTTGGCTGTGACACACCTAATTCTACACCTTCATTCCTCTCAGTGCATGTTTCAGAGAGGACTGAAGTTATAGTGGGGTTGGAGATCCCAGCTGATGCGGTGCAAGGAGAGGTCCGCTTTGTTCTTTGGTGTGGGTCTTTGAGGTAGGCTTGCCAACGAGCTGCATGGCAGGTCAACAAATGTCTGGTCAGGCATGTGGTACCCAAGCGGCTGATGTTTTGGCCACGCGATATACGCTTGAGACATATGTTGCAAACAGCAGCTGTGCGATCTGATGCACTAGCCTCAAAAAAGGCCCACACCAAAGAACTTTTTGAATGACGGGCAGAGGCAGCGCCCTGCACAGGCGGAGCTCTGCGGTGTGATTCCGTCGGTGTACTGCCCTTACGCTGGCCACCAAAGGGCATCCTGCCTCGTTGGAGATGTGCCTCCTCCTCATCCTCCTCCTCCTCCTCTCTCCTATTAGGCACCCACGTGGAGTCAGTGACCTCATCATCCCCTCCCTCCTCATCACTGGAGCCAATCTGGCAGTATGCTGCAGCTGCTGGAACATGACTGCCAGATTGGTGTCCTTCTTGAGCATCCCCTCTGTCTGCTCTCACGCTACTGCCTTCCTGTAGCTGGGTTTCATCATCAGACCCTTCGAAACGCTGGGCATCCTCCTGGAGCATGTACCCAACACTGTGCTCAAACAGTTCGGGGGACTCCTCAGGAGGAGGACATGGTGGGTCTAGGGAAGGAGTGACTGATGATGAGTCTGACATTGATACCAGGGAAGAGGACGCTTTGGCAGCTGCTTTGCCAGTACCCTGAGCCTGGGTGAGAGAGGATGAGGAGGAGGAGGAGGGCTTGGTCATCCACTCTACCAAGTCTTCGGCATGATGTGGCTCAACATGTCCAGCTGCCGAAAAGAAGGACAAGCGTGTCCCATGGCCATGTGCTGATGACAATGCACCGCGTCCACGACCAGCACTGTTGCCCCCAGACACAGAGCCTGCTTGCCCTCTTTTATTGCCTCCTGACTGTCTGCCTCTCCTTGTTTGCCTTCCAGACATTCTAATAGATGGCCTGCAGGGAGATGGGGAAAAAAGCAATAAGGGCTACCTTCAGGTGTCCTTCTCTGTCCCTTTACTTAAGGATTTCTAAATATGGTTGAGGATGATTGCTTTCGCACAGAATAGCACAACGACAATTTCCCTGACTGTCCAAAAAACAAGGATTTCAAAGATGGTTGATGAGGAATGCTTTAGCACAGTATAGCACAAGGAGAATTTCCCTCACTGTCCTTCCCTGTCCCTAGAAACAAGTATTATCACAGTGAAAGGAAAATGACACTCTCCCTACCTATAGTTTTCTGTCCCTAGAAAAAATGATTTTTTAAAGATGGTTGATGATCAATGCTTTAGCACAGTATAGCACAAGGAGAATTTCCCTCACTGTCCTTCCCTGTCCCTAGAAACAAGGATTATCACAGTGAAAGAAAATGACACTCTCCCTACCTATAGTTTTCTGTCCCTAGAAAAAATGATTTTTTAAAGATGGTTGATGATCAATGCTTTAGCACACTATAGCACAAGGAGAATTTCCCTCACTGTCCTTCCCTGTCCCTAGAAACAAGGATTCGCACAGTAAAACACACTGACACTCTCCCTACCTATCCTTCTCTTTCCCTAAACTAAAGGAATCCAGGTTAAGCAAGAAAAAAAATGTCACTGTCCCTGCCTATGCTTCTCTTTCCCTGCTCCGGAACACACTACACTAGGCCGCCGTGCTGGTGGCCTTTTATAGTGTGGGGCGTGTACTAAACACCCTCAGCAATAATTGGCCACAGGCATCCTGCCTGTGGCCAATCATTGCTCTCCTCGCTGCTGGCGCTGTGATTGGCCAAGCATGCGGGGTCACAGTGCATGCTTGGCCAATCACAGCGCCTGGATGACACTGCGATGGTGTAGTGCATTGTGGGCCATTCGCGTCACTCGAATTAGGCGCGAACGGCCCAAATCGTTCGATCTTCGTCGAACGATCGAACAGCCGATGTTCAAGTCGAACGTATGTTCGACTCGAACACCGAGCTCATCCCTAGTAACTAGCCTTAAAGAGACAGTGCTCCAATTTGTTGCAGGTGGTGTACCTGTGAACAAAAAGTCAATTTTTTTTCTCTGCAGTCAACTGCTGCTAGCTGTGTGTGGCAGCCAGGCAAACTGCATTGCGCAGAAGTTTATTTGATGGACTGTTGCATGCAGGTTGTGTAACTGTGAAAGGAGAAACAAACAGATTTTTTATTTATTTTTTCCCTTTTCTCCTCCAAGAACTGTTACAAGTTGCTGTGTGCAAGACTGCAAGGATGGGGCGATCAAAACGCCTAAAAGAAGCAAGGATGGCTGAGATGATAGATAGAGCTCTGTGGCTGGAGGGGTTGTTACCGCCTGATCGAACCCCATGCATGCCTAAACAGAGTTTTCCAAGGGAAAAGAGGGCTGCTGTTGTCCCTAGCAACCCTGGTGCAATGAATGCACAGATGACGGCTAGTGTGGAGAGTCCACCAGCGTTTGAATCTGCAGTGGATTGGTGCAAGCGACACCTGGCAGGATTGGACCAAGCTAAAGTGGAAGGCAAGCCAACCTTCCATACAAAAAGAGAGCTGCCGGATGTCCATGCCTGGGAGAGGGGTGCTGTTGCCCCTGGCAACGCTGCTGCAGTTAAACCAGCAGCTGTTGCGAAAAGTGTGAAAGTGACACAGCTTGAGACAGGGTCCAGCAGATGCAGGGTGGGAAACCCTGACAAGACATGGAACCAAGTGCGCTGTTTGCGGTGCAGTGAGTGGGGGCATGCAGTCTCCAAGTGCCTTTTGTCCCTGGCTCCAGTGCAAAGCTACCTAGCAAAACAAAGGTCTGAGAAGCCTGTGTTATATGCCAGAAGAGAGGCTCATCAAAGGCCAGGACAGAGAGTGGTTGCCCATAGCAACACAGAGGAGGCCAGTCGGGCTGTCTGTGGACCAAGGGGTGTGCCTCCCATGGGTCGTGACAAGTGGCTTCCGCAGGAGCCAATACAGCATGTTGGAGTGAGCCAGCAAAGCTCTGCTGGGAGACTGCGATCTCCCATGGCAACAAGAGTGGAAGTTGTGCCTGGAGGGAATCATCAGGAGAGAAATGCACTGGGGAAAAGTCATCCAGTACCATGCCTGGAATGTGGCCAGCTGGGGCACGAAATATTGTCTTGCCCTATATTCTGGGGTGCACCTAGAGGTAATGTTGCTAAACAGAACTCTTTATCTATGGGCCAAGATCCCTTTGCAAATATGTTTGCAGTCACCCCTGGCAACAATGAGGAGTTTTCTGTGGTGTCTGCAGGGGGTGCTAAACAGTGGGAGATGCCTGCTGAGATTTCATCCCATGGCCACCAGGGGGAGTTGGCCAGTAAATGTGCGGCTGAGGACTGGTTCTTAAGACAACGTACTCAAATGAAGATGGAGACCCCAACTACTGTGGTGGGTAAGACTATCTTTAATGAAATGATGCCTGGAACTGCTGATTTCAGGTATAAAAGAACTGGCTATGAGACTGTCCATGATGATGTGAGAGTGACCCCAGTTAGTGGGGCCACAGAATGTGCACTTGAGAATGACTTTTTCATACCCAGTGGGAATGCAGGGGTTAAAGTCCAAACAGAACCTGTGTTGATGACTAAAAGTGTTGTGTCTAATGTCTGCCAGCCTCAAGTTGGTAGTGGGCTAGGACAGCCTGCAAAAACTAAAAATGCTATAAGTATTACTGTTAATGAAAAGTTTGCTGCTGTTGGGAAAACCCCAGGTTCTTCCAGAGCAAAAGCTGTTGTCACAAATGGGTCATTGCCTGTAGCAATTGGTGGTAAGACAGCACAGTTGTCCCCAGAAATCTCCAGGGAACTTCATGTATTGGAGTCGGAGGTTGCCATGGACAACTGCGATGTCACTCTGGTGGGACAGAGTGGAACTGTACCGTGTAATGGTAATGTGTTAGTGCAAGCTGCTAGTACTAAAAATGTGCCGCTAAATGGTGGGTTAACACAACCTGTGAAAAATGCAAAGGTGTGTGAGGCTTATGAAGCGCCGCCCGAGCAAGGTGGTGGTTGTGGTGTATTGCAACCTGCGGTGCTAAAACATGTGTTACCGAAGTCTGCCATGATTCGTAATTTGGGTGATGAGTCTGAAACTAAACCCATCTGTTCTAATGTGTCTCCTTGGGCGGATGGATCAGGGCTGAGGAACGCCAGTGAATGGAGCACAGCTACAACGGATTGGGATAGTTGGGGTAAAAATCTAATGTCCCTGATAGATGAGGCTTTCATGCACAAAAATAAGGTGGACAAAGTTTCTGCTGTGCCAGCAGGAGGGACGGCAGAACAGCTTATACCTGAGGGCGCGGTGGCTGCTGCAGGGGTTAACCCTCGTGAGAAATATGGACCATATAAGGGCGAGCACACAGCAGACACTTTGTCCGTAACCTACAAAAATGATGCTGACATGGCGTGTCAAAGTGACGTTGTCACTGGTAATGTGAAGCAGTTCATTGGTGCTGAACCTGAGAAGTTGGGTATGAGTCAAGCACCTGGCAGCGCTCTGGTAGAGCACCAGGCTGTGGTTGTCTCCAGCTGGGAGAAAGTTCCGTTAAGCCTTGCAACCTCTCACGTCTCAGCAAGTGAAGCTGTCTGCATCCCCAGTGTCAGGAAAGTCCCCAGGAAGGACTTGGGTCTGGAGCCAAGGGTATGGTTTCTAACAAAAGTGTTAAAAGAGATGCTTAAACTTTGGGATGTACAGCCAGTCTATACTGGCGTGTCTCCACCACAGTCAGACAGTCTGGTACTGCGGAGTACCATTAGGTGGACCCCTGAGTGGCAGGTGGTACAGCACAAAGGAAGACAAGACAGAAATGGTTTATTTATGACTGTATTACTAGTGTTAAAAATTGCCTCTAGGTATGCTGATGGGTTACTTCATGTACAAGAGGTATATGGGAGAGGCTTTGGGGAAAAGAAGGTGTCTGAGGTTTCACCACCTAACAGCCAGGTAGAAGGCATTTCTGCTGCTATGGTCCAAGGTAGTACTGGTCAGTTGTCGGTGAAGGGCGTGTATGCTGTACCAGTGGAAGAATCACATGAGATGGAAGGGCCAAGTGTGGACCAGAAAGCAGCAGAAATCCTGACCGGGGCTCAACCGAAGGTGGTTAAAAAGACTGGGGTCCCAAGTCCAATGTTTGGTTTAGATGACAAACCTAATGAGGTCCCCGAGACAGGGAAACGGATAAGAAGTGCGGTAAAATTTGTATGTGGATCAGACAAGAGCTTGTCTGTTCAGGTGGATAAAAATACAGATGGCATCAGAACAGGTCAAGTGGTAGGACAGCTGCCGGCAGAGTGGGTGAACCCCGGGGAGGTGACGTCCTGTGAGGTTCCCGTGGGTGATGGCGGCCCTCCAGTATGTGTGCCCTCTGCAGACTCTGCCCTAGCAAATGCTAAAAAAAAAGGCATTGGTGATCTGTGCAACGTTGGGAGATGTAATGTTGGTTTGAATATGTCTGTCAATCATGAACCAAATAGTTTGTTAAAGGTACATGACAGTGTGGTGTCCAAAGGTATTGGAAAGACCAGGGGTGCCCTGTTAAAATTTCAGGAGAGGCAGTGCTTATGGAACCCCAAAAGAAGAGGGAGAAGGTTGAGTATAGGGAAATATAGGACCTTGTTAAGATCCAGGGTTGGACGTACCTGGAAGCGCACCCGGAAAAAAGGTTGCCAGCACAGAGGTGTCCCAACCATGATGACGGGTGCTGGTGTTCCTCCCTCCGGATCGAAACAAAGGGGGAGGGTATGTGGTAGTGTGGTACCCCACCAGTGTATGAATACAGGATTCTCAACCAGGCAGGTTGAGGGGCTCCAGGGTATTTGCTTGTTTGGGAGGAAACTGGCTTTTCAGTTTCCTCATGATTTACTAAAATCCACTTTGGGACCCGGAGCTTGGGGATTTCTTAGAGATCCGGGTGGGATGAAATCCCCAGTCCTGGATCCGGGTTTTGAGACTCAACTGCACACTGATTGTTCAGGTGTGTGTGGGCCTGATAGTAGAATCAGGACCAGGATTCTGGGCCCCACCCTCCCGACGAGTGCAGGTGTGCACTGGGGAAGCCATAGAGTGCAAGTGTGCACTGGAGAAGTCAGAGAGTGCAGGTGTGCACAGTGGAAGCCAGAGACCCAGGTCTGAGGGTCAGAGCAGCAAGGGGCTGCTATCCAAATGGATGGTGTTGCAGATGGAATAGTCTATAGGAGACAGACAAGAGCCTGAAGTGGAAGGCCTGAGCAGCACTGCTGTATGTATAAGCCAGGAGGCTGAATGTCATTTTGTTGTTGAAAAGGAGTACTGAAACCCCTGCGAGGGAAAACCTTTTGATTTTGTTTTGAACTTCTTTTAATAAAAATGGGCAAACAACCCTTAAAAAGAAGAACCAGCGAGTAGCGGTGTCCTTCAAGCTCTACACTTGATGCTAGTCCTTCACAATATATATATATATATATATATATATATATATATATATATATATATATATATAATTTTTTTTCTGACATTCGAATTTCGTATAGAATGAATTCGAATTTGAATCATCTATTTAATTTTTTTTTTCAGATCTCCTGCAGACTATTAGTAATCTGCAAAAAAATTTATAAAAAATTTAATAGTCTGCAGGAGATCTTATGGAAACAAATAGTAATCTGCAAAAAAAAAAAAATAGATAGTATCTATACTCTATTCTGTTCTATTGGTTTTCTAGTCTATTTTCTATTTCTATTCTAATCTTTTCTATTCAAATTAGAATTCATTGTATAAGAAATTCGAATGTCGGAAAAAAAATGATAGATATATATATATATATATATATATATATATATATATATATATATATATATATATATGTGTGTGTAACCATCTTCCGAAATTCGAATTTAGTATATAATGATTTTGATTTTAATAGAAAAGATTTGAATAGAATATAAAAGAATAGACTAGAAAAAAAAATAGAACAGAATAGAATAAAATATAATATATTCTGTCCTATTGTTTTTCTAGTCTATTATCTGTTTTTCTATTTTATTATAATCTTTTATATTCGGTTGAAATAATTTCAAATCCGGTTGAAATATTATCGAATTTGGTTGAAATATTAACGAATGCGTAAGATATATTTTCGAATTTGGTTGAAATATTTTCGAATGCGACTGTTTTTTCGAATTCCAATTAGAAAAGATTGGAATAGAAATAGAAAATAGACTAGAAAAAAATAGAACAGAATAGAATAAAATATAATATATATATATTGTATTTTATTCTATTCTGTTCTATTGTTTTTCTATTTGATTATTTCCAATATTTTCGATTCTATTCTAATTGTTTTCAAATTTGATTCGACTAGAATTCTTTTCGAATTCGATTCGAATTTCGTCCGTGGTTTTTCGATCGAAACGTTCGGATTCGGTTGAATTCGTTAGCGTTGTAATTCGTTAATTCGGATGCATCCGAACGTCCGAATAATGAAAATTCGTCCGAATTTCGATTCGGAACGAAACGAAATGCACATGCCTAATGTTCATGAGTATAATGTGTATTGCTATTTCCGATATCGAATGGGACCCGTCAGGGGTGCCCCTTGTCGCCACTCCTATTCGCTCTGACACTAGAGCCTCTGTTGAATAGAACCAGACAGAACCCAGATATTGCGGGTATAAGAATGGGAAGAGAAGAGTATAAGGTGTCAGCTTATGCGGACGACCTGCTGTTTTCTCTAGAATCCCCACAAATATCACTGCCAAATCTTCTGAAGGAAATAGAACAGTACGGATCTCTGTCTGGTTTTAAAATAAATTATAGTAAGTCGGAGGCGATGGGAGTGGCAATGCAGGGACAACTAAGTAAAAATCGACAACATAACTTTAAGTTTAGATGGACGACAACAGCATTAAATTATTAAAATACTCTTAAAAAAATGGAATAAGGGCATGCACTCCTGGTTCGGGAGATGCAACATTTTAAAAATGAATATAGTCCCTAAGTTTTTGTACCTTTTCCAGGCATTACCTATATATATTCCCAGGACCTATTTTAGCCAAATAGGGTTAGAGTTCTCTAAATTTATTTGGGCCTGTAGACGTCCTAGGATAAATAGAGGTTTGCTGACAATGCCGAAGGAGTGGGGTGGAATTGCAGCCCCTGATATGTATAAATATTATCAGGCAGCACAGTTAGGCAGGATTATTGATTGGTGTAGGCACACAGAGTATAAATTATGGACTAAAATTGAACAACAAATAAGTAACATTTCATTAAGCAGAGCCATATGGTGTTATACATCCTTACCTTCCTCACTGAAAATACACCCTACGATAGGCCCTACATTATTAATGGGATATAAGACAAGTCGGAACCCTAGAATTTCTACAGAACATTCACCTTTGACACCAATTCTGGGAAACCCAGCATTTCCACCAGGGTTAGAAGCAAGAGGCTTTCAGGGACTCAGAGACAGGGGCTTTCATCAAGTATTACACTTTACGAACTTAGATAATTGGCCATCTATAGAATCCATGACCAGACAGGGAGGTCAATTTGAAATGTCTGGTTGGCAGGCAAGACAAATATGACATTTCTTGGTATCTTTAGGCCCGATGGAAAAACACTGTAGACCACATACAAGATTTGAGATATATTGCGAAGAAAAGGAACCAATCTCCCATGTTATATCTAAAATATATGCTCTTTTGGTAACACCTCCAGAAGATTATAAATTGAGAAGTTTGAGTAAATGGGAGAGAGATTTGAATCAAAGGTTCTCTCCAATCCAGAGCAGGAAAGTGGTACAGATGGCACTGAGTACCTCTAGATGTACCAAGATACAGGAATCTAACTATAAATTGCTAACACGATGGTACTTCACTCCAGCAACCTTGAATACATTTTCTCCGGAAGCAACGGATAGATGTTGGAGAAACTGTGGAGAGCGAGGGACTATTTTTCATATTTTTTGGCAATGCCCAGTGATTAGACAGTACTGGTTGGAAGTTCAGAGAATAACGCAAATGTTTACGGAATATCGAATCCCTGATGACCTGCTACAAAATTCCCAAATCCCGATGAAAAGATATAAAAATTCAATAATATGTCACATGGTGAATGCAGCGAAAAGCTGCATATCTTTGTGTTGGAAAGAAACACGAACACCTCCTATCTCTATGTGGCTGAATAAAATCAGAAGAATTTGGATAATGGAAAATTTATGGCCCAGAGATATGGAAAGACAGGAACAAAATAAGGAAATATGGGCACCATGGGAAGAATTTGTAAAATTGGAAGAAGGGGAAAAAACTATTTGGAGAAGATAGAGAAGAATAAAAGTGGGATCTAGGTTTGGAAGCTTATTGGCAGAGACACCTTACCGTCTATTGAAACCGGCAGGCAGAGGTGGGGAGATGGGGGTCTCCCCATTTCCTTTTTTTTTTATTGTTTATTTGTTAATATATATTTTTTTTCTCTCTGGGATTAATGGGGATGGGTGCAGGGGAGGGAAGGGAAAAAATGCAGGCAATTAATCATATATGCTTTATTAATATCATTAAGATAATGTTATCTTTTATGTTTTTGATGATGCATGTAAGAAAAACATGGAAATAAAGAATAAAAAAAATAAAAAAAAAATAATGTCCATTGCTAGCATATTCCCTCCCTCTGAGAGCCATCAGCCAACAGTTTGCACGGCTGGTGACTCTCAATACCAGTTGTAACTGAAAGATCAGGTCTCCACTGACAATTAGGAACCAATTGGAGTGATTCCCTAATCATGTGATCATTATGTCAGCTATATTCACATGTGATGGATATATCATTGAGCCTTCAGCCTGCAGACAACTACTGCCACTTTTTGAGTCACAGTACCGCAATGTCTCTTTTTAACAACATAATTTTCAGATACAATTATATTACATGAATAAAAAAATATACTGTATATATAATTTCATATGTCTGTAAATATATAGACTTTTACTTAGGTAAATGAGTCCTAAAGTTATGGTCACATTACCTGACATACAAACACTGTTAAACTTGGCTAAAGCATCAATTATCTTTGATCAGGAAAAAGTTAAATGATTAACACATTTTTTTTAATTTTTGGAGCTTTTTAATTTCACATAAATCTTTCCTGTTGCTTTTTACTTATTGACTTTCTTACCTTTTTATTGATAAAGAGATACAAACCCCTGTTACCTTGTCACAAATCAATTATATGCTGAGCCTAGACAATAATCAGGAACTGGACTGACCATAGCAGCTCCTGTACAAGCAGACTGGAGAATAGCGAAGTATAATTGTATTGAAATTCCCATCAGGGCAATAGATCAACCCCTCTATACCCAGCACCAAACCTTGACCTTGACTTTCTGGTTATATCGGTTAGACATGTGCAATTAGTTTAGTTACAAATTCGTTATTCGTCAAAATGCGTTATATTCGTTAATTCGTATACATACGAATGAACGAACGGTTTACTAAAATTACCAACGAAAAACAAATTATTGAAAAGAACGAATATGGAAAACAACGAAAATACAAAATTATTAAATTAGAAACAGCGAAAATACGAAAGAGTGAAAAAACGAATACATAGAAACAACGAAAATACCGAACAAAGATTCAAAATAATGAAAATCAAAATGAACGAAATTTCGAAATTACGAATATTCGGAAAACGGAAATCAAAACAACGAAAATACCGAACAAAGATTTAAAATAACGAAAATCAAAATGAACGAAAAAACAAACAAAACAAAATTATGAATATTCGGAAAACGGAAATCAAAACAACAAATTTGTTAGTTCTGAAATATTTCTGGATGTTGGCCAATAAGCTTGTCCCTTCCCCTGAAGAGGTTGTCCCTTCCTCCAATGAGCTTGTTTCTTATTCCCTTGTGTGTTTTTCTGTGTTAGACTGCAGTGCATTCCATCCAGAGTCCAGATAGGGTGTGGTTAGGTAGGTGGCACTGTTTTGGTGGATTTGTGAGTTAAGTTGTGACTTGTGAGAGAGAAATTATTTGTTTCTTAAGCATACTCTGTCTAGAATCTAGTTTCTACATTACGAATTATGCCCCGATTACGAATCTACGAAAACAATGATACGAAAGTACGAATAAATAAGCCGGTCAATCTCACGAAAGTATGAATTACAAAATTACGACAAGTAGTGTTTCGAATAAACGGAAAATTTATTCTAACGAAAGTACGAATGTAATTAAATCTACAAAAGTACAATTTTCCAATCAATGGAAATTAGACACGGAAATCCGAATCATTGCAAATCAACGAAAATATAGTAATTACGAAAATAGGAACGCGGCCGAATATAAAATATAACGAAAAATACGAATTTTGAATCAACGAAAATTAGACTAACGGAAAAACGAATCAACGGAAAATTAACCCTTACGGAAATACAAAAGAGTCTGAATACGATAACCCACGTCTTACGAAATTACGAATCGTTACGAATCAACGGAAACTAACAGAAACGAAACCAAACGAAACAAATTTTTATGTTGTGCACATGTCTAATATCGGTGTGTTGGGAATAGTCAAGGCTTATAGTACAACCAGTGAGAACAGTATTGTTTTGGGTAGCCATATGTCTCCAGAAGATCCATAGATACCTTCTTGTTTAGAGAACATTTTTGGGCTGTTTATTTTTAAAGCAAGCCTCTCTTATACCTGAAGAATTTAAATTGAGCATATACAGTAATCCACAAATTGTAGCAGAGTAGAGCCTACATACAGTAAATATTGCATATCAAAGGAGATCAGTAGATTCAAATGTAGAGGAAGATGAAGTGATATGCAAATTGTTATTACTGTTAGGGCTCATTTGCACTTGCTTCGGCTTCAACACACATTAACGGCTAGTTTACACATGCTTCAAAATAAGGCTTCGAACAAGCTTTGTTAAAGCTCTCTGAACGCCAGTCAAAGCTCCTGTCACTAAATAAAATGGTTAGCTCGCAAGCCTGTTTACACCTTGCTTTGCTTTGGATTTGCTTCAAAAATTATACCCCATGTAGCTTTAGTGGTGCATCAAAGCGTCTTCAAAGCCTCCATAGGAGTCTATGGCAAATCTCGCTTGAAGCCCCACTGCAGCCCCACTGAAGCCCCACCGAATCCTCATTGAATCCCCATTTAGCCTCACTGAAGCCCCACCAAAGCCCCACCAAAGGCTCATCGAAGACCCATCGAAGCCCTATCGGAGCCCCATCGAAAGCTCCACCAAAGCCTCATTGAAGCCTCATCGAAGCACCAAGCAAAAGCAAGGACTGTGAGCTAACCATTTTATTTAGAGACAGGAGCTTTGACTGGCGTTCAGAGAGCTTTAATAAAGTGTGTCAGAAGCCATGTTTTGAAACAAGTGTAAACTAGCCCTAAGGGCTCATTTACAATTGCTTCGACTTCAACACACATTAACGGCTAGTTTACCCGTGCTTCAAAACAAGGCTTTGGACAGGCTTTGTTAAAGCTCTCTGAATGCTAGTCAAAGCTCCTGTCACTAAATAAAATGGTTAGCTTACTGTTCTGTTGACACCTTGCTTTTGCTTTGCTTTGCTTTGGCTTTGCTTCGAAAATTATACCCCATGTAGATTTAGTGGTGCCTCAAAGCGGCAAAGCTCGCTTGAAGCCCCACTGAAGCCCCACCAAAGCCCCACTGAAGCCTCACCAAAGCCCCATCAAAGCCCCATCAAAGCTCCACCAAAGCCTCATCGAAGCCCCACCAAACCCTCATCGAAGCCTCATAGAAGCACCAAGCACAAGCAAGGTGTAAACAGGACTGTAATCTAACCATTTTATTTAGTAACAGGAGCTTTGACTGGCGTTCAGAGAGCTTTAACAAAGCGTGTCCGAAGCCATGTTTTGAAGCATGTGTAATCTAGCCCTAAGAGTCTTGTTTTCCTACCTCCCAATCCCCTCTATTGGATTTTTAATGTGATAGGAGGGGCCAAGCCCAGCTTTTACAGCAAAAGTGTATGGGAATGACACAATAGGCACAGTCTTCCTATTGTCTCTATTACCTCAAACACTCACCTGTTCTAGAAATCCAGAGCCATGTCTCCTCCCCAGCAGTCTTCACCCAGAGAACTGGTGAGATGGCCAATCATAAGACAGCTCTCCTGATTGGTGTAGGCTCAGATGACAAAGCAACACATGGCTCAGTGTTCAAGTAACATGCCACTATGACCAAGCCAAGCTTGTGTGGCCTCGTACACACGGCCGAGATTCTCGTCGAAAAAAACTTGTCGTTTTTTTTCGACGAGATTCTTGGACAAGAAACTTGTCCCGGCCGAGTGTACACACGCTCGATTCAAAGAACCCGCGGTTCTTTGAATCGAGCGAACGCGGTGACGTCATCGACTACGACGAGCATGCGCTCGTCACATTCGATGCCGTCGCCGCCATCTTGGTATACCCTACCTATGCCTAGGAAGCTACCGCGCATGCGTCAAATTCATTTCGAACATGCGCGGGAGGACAGGTAAGTGTACACACACTCACTTTTCTCGTCAAGAAACATGCCGACGAGAATCTCGACGAGAAAATAGAGAGCAGGTTCTCTATTTTCTCGTTGAGGTTACTTGTCGGTTTTCTCGACGAGAAACCCGATAGCCGCGTACACACGACCGATTTACTCGGCAAGACATCTCTGCCAGCAAGTTTCTTGCTGGTTCTTGCCGAGAAAATCGGTCGTGTGTACGAGGCCTGTGTCTTCAGTGTTTCTGCTTCCAGTTTTCCCTGGGTTTCCAGTGAGCCCTTTTCCAGTGTCTCCAGTGATCCCTGTGCACTTCAGTGACCCCACGGCATCTATACCTCCAGTGACACTGTGACCCCAGCATTTCCAGACACCCCGGAGCTCATGTGCCCTCTATGGATCTCCAGTTTCCCCTGTGCTTCAGTATCTCCTGTGACTCCTGTATGATCTGTGACCTCAGCATTTTCAGTCACCACTGTGCTCATGTGTCTCCAGTGACCCCTGTGCACTCCAGTAACCCCAGCACCTCAGTGACCCCTGTGCTCCAGTGATTCCTGTGTCTCCTTTGACTCAAGTGTCTCTATTAACCCACTGCCCCTTTGTCTGCAGTTAATCTTGTGTCTCAGGTGATCCCAGCATCTCATGTGTCACCCTGTGACTCCTGAGCTTGTAGTGCCACCTAGTGACTCCAGAGCATTCTAGAGCATTCTGCAATATCCAGTGACCTCACTGTGACCCTTGTGTACTTTAGTGACCCCAGCATCTTCAGTCACTCCTTGTGCTTATGTGTCTCCAACGACCCCTGTGCACTCTAGTGACTCCAGCATCTTCAGTCACCCCTGTGCTCCAGTGTCTCCAGTGACTCCTACGTCACCTTTGACCCAAGTGTCTCCATTGACCCATTATCCCTTTGTCTTCAGTGAATCCTGTGTACTATGTCTTTCCAGCATCTCCTATGTCATCCTGTGACTCCTGAGCTTATAGGGTCACCCAGTAACTCCAGAGAATCCCGCATCACCCAGAGATCTCACAGCACCCAGTAATTTCCATCATTCTGTGTCACCCAATCACCCCAGATCATTCATTCTGCCCTACATAGTAACTCTGGAGCATCCAGTGCCATCCTGTGACTCCAGTGTGCTCTGAGCTCCACCATGACACCTGTGTCTCTACACAACCTCAAATACACTCCTGGATTGTCTCTCTTTCTCTAAGTGTATACGGACCCCTGTCCTTGACATTACCCTATCACTACAGACTGGGTGGTCGTAGAGCTATAGTATGTTTTTCATGTTTAGTTCAGTTATTGCATGATATATTATTTTTTGTGTAGCGGCCTCACCCCCTCTTTTCTGTCTAGGGGTATGTTGTAGGTGAGGGTGAGATGCGCTACGGCCCATGTCCTCCCCATTGTAGCAGGTGAGGTGAAGGCCAGTACCAAGTATTCTTCTCGGGCCTGTGTGTTTCTATTCACAACCAAGTCTTGCTGTGCTGACACTTCCCCTTCGCTCCCATCAACCAGAGTTCCACACACCGATAAGTATCCAACACTTCTTTTATTGTACCACACACAATAAACAGTTCTTTGTTAGGTAATTAGTTGAGATCCATAAACAGTTCAATACGGTGGGGTGAGCAGGTCGAGGCACTATCCTAATGATAAACTAAACCACTGTGGTTTCACCAGCAGTTGCTATAGCCATTGGCTAGAGAGAGAAACTTGAAACACTATAAGTCTCTACCAGCGACTCGAAAGAACATGAATGGAGTACCTTCGCTGTGTTGCGGCCCCTATCAGGGGGAAGATGTCCCTCCAAGGGAGTTACCAGAGGCCCCTCCGTCACCGGGTTGATGATGCTCCGGACTCTTCAGACGGGTAACCTCTCTGACCTCCTCACCTCAGACATGGGCCCCATCCACCTCAGGGTCCCTCGGACTCATCCACCCTTGCGGAGCCCAGTCGAAGTTACTGGGCCCCAGGCCTCCGGTGTAGTACCTCACCCCAGACTTAAGGTGCCTGAGATGGACGCCAACACTGCTCCAACCAGGCCATGGGTGCCTGGGCTGAAACTCCGGACCGACCGCACCCAGGCCTAAGGTGCCTGGGCGCCGGATGTAGAAAAAGACCTCGTGGCGAGGGCGTCTCTCCCCTTTATCTCCTCCCATGACGCCACAGCAGGTTCTCCGCCCCCGCTGTACCACCGCCGGAACGGGACAAAAAGGACAGCACTGTGGCAGTGATTCTACCTCGACTTGTGGGAACACCGCCACCCCAGGCCAAGGAGAATAGTACACCACCAAAGTCCTCCACGATTGAAAGTGGTCTAAATCCTTCATGATTCACACACACCTGGGTCATACTACCACCCAGGTGTATCCCCCTAAATTTAGACCCCCGCTACACTCTCCCCCTAGTGATTTGACGCTGGTCCCCAGCGTCTGGTGTAGACCCATCTCTCCCAAAAAGTGGTAACATAAGCCTGACCCCAGAGGCCATCCCTCAAAATTTTAATCCCAATTGTGCCAAGACCTGCTCAAGGGAAAGGGAACATAAAATAATAAAACTTTTCAATAAAACCATCTGACCATGTACACATATACAATCCCTCCCATCACTGCCTAAGAACCACCCCACACTCAGCAGCCTTGACAGATGAATCTCCTGCAGAAGGGAAACAAAAACACAACATCCTAACACATTTGTGTTCATTTGGAATGAATGGGTCCATCAGCCGAGGAACCCACTCGCTCCAATGAGTAAGGTGATGCAAATGTAAAAAAAAACAAACAGCCGTTGCGCAACACTGCCACCTGGTGACAGTGCCGCGGTAATGACACTTGGTGAAATCCTCCAGGCAACCTTCCCTCTTCCTGCGTCCCTACTCTGATTCTACTCCAAAGTCTGTGTCTCTGATGTATGAGGAGAGAGAGAACAAAACAAAACAGCTCTCATTCCTCCAAAGAGTAGAAAAGCCCAAATAAAAAACTAGGGCCCAGTTCTGATATTCTGGTAAAACACTTCCAGAAAGTTCAGCAACAGAAGAACATGCAGGAGAGTTTTTTTTCTCACAAATAAAATTTCGGGTGCGGCAAGAACAAGGGCTTCAGGTGCTTATCAAAGACTTCCACTGAATAATCAATGTCCTCTCCATCCTTCTGGCAGATAAGCACCTTGTCTGCGTGGATATGGCGGCCCCACATCCATTCTGCTCTACAGTCTCTGAATTGTTTGGACACTGATGGTGAACAGGACAAGTACCGGCGAGCATGCGGCACTTTAAGCTTCTCCCAAACAAACTCATCGTACCATCTCTGTCTCAGGACTTCGACCTCAAAAAGCAAGTCCCGAGGCAAGTAAGGATATTCCCATCCGTACTCATGGGCGACCCTCTGGCAGAAGAGCCGCTGCAGTCAGGCCAAAGGAGGCATTGTGGCCCGCTCACCTTCTCCTGGCGGAACAAGCGCCTCTGGATGCCGAGGTACTTTCACTACCTCCGTCAGTTTGAATCTTGGTGCCCGTAGTGATGCGCGCTGTGTCCCCGCCACCGGAACGGATGCTGCTGCAGGTAGCGGAATGACAAGCGAAGGACTAGGCTTCCTCGTGAGCTCCGGGGCTTCCGCCCGGGGCGTGCTGTCTCCCGTGGACATAGGCGAATCTCGTGGTGTACGTAACACAGGCAATGGCATTTTGTCCCAGCCCTTGCGGTGAAAAAGTTCATCTATTTCACCATCCTCTCCACAGTCCGACAGCGATTCTAGGTCGGAGGTGTCATACATTTCTGCGGGGAGGTAGTCCCTAGTAGACGTGGAACTACCCTCCCTAGTGGGCTCCACCGGCTGTGGACCCCCGACACCTCCAACCACCACCACAGTCCCAGCCCGTGGCTCACCTTGACCTTTCGTAGAACTGGGATGTCCAGGACTCTTCCAACCGGATCCATCCAGGCCCGGCAAGCGACGGGGTGAAGCTCGACCACGACCACAGGACGCCTGTACCAGGCCGACTTTCCTCTTCGGAGGTGGGAGCAGGGAATCTGTGGTGACCGAAGCAGCATCCTCGGATTTTTCTTTCTCAGTCTCTGGTTGGGCAGTCACATCGCCCTGGTCAGTGCGTACGGGGACCTCCGCAAAGGCCTGGATCTCCCCTTCCGGAGTAGCGGTACCTGTGAGGCAGTTGATGCGAAGGGCCCAGGGCCTTACTGTGGATGTCTCCACCTCGAATAGGAATTGCTTGCATGCCTCGCAACGCCCGAATGGCTTCAGGTTGACCACCAGTCCCGAGCACCCGGGACAGATCACGCCGAGGGCCTCCGTGTCCCTGCAAGTGTACAGAGCCAACTGCCCTCGGGGTCTAAGTCTTATCCCTGTGTCTGTAAGGGGAGCAGCAAAAGCAGTCATCTTCGTGGGGTAGGGAACCGGAATCCACGGGGAGCTTGAGGCCATTCCGACTATCTGCTGCTCCATCACGCACTGACCACGCGCCGAAGTCCCCACGTGTATCTCCTCACATGGCCAGACTCCTCCCACAACTTGCATGTTTTCGCGGGCTTCCACCAGTCTCCGCCCACGAACTGCGCAGTTATGGGGTGCCTCATGGCGCAGTGCAGTAAAAGCCCGCACATGTAGTACGTCACACGGCTGGACTTCTCCCTCTTCTCGTTCTTCTGCATAGGCCTTTCCCGTCTTAGGGTCATGTCCACGACTTTGAGCAGGGATGCACTCTGGCCGATCACATGGCCGACCCACTCGGAACTCCTCCGGGCAGCAAAGTTCAAACACAGCCGTTCTCAGTTCCATGGTTAAAACACACATCATCCCGGACTTACGAGCCCCCACGTGTAGCGGCCTCACCCCCTCTTTTCTGTCTAGGGGTATGTTGTAGGTGAGGGTGAGATGCGCTACGGCCCATGTCCTCCCCATTGTAGAAGGTGAGGTGAAGGCCAGTACCAAGTATTCTTCTCGGGCCTGTGTGTTTCTATTCACAACCAAGTCTTGCTGTGCTGACACTTCCCCTTCGCTCCCATCAACCAGAGTTCCACACACCGAGAAGGATCCAACACTTCTTTTATTGTACCACACACAATAAACAGTTCTTTGTTAGGTAATTAGTTGAGATCCATAAACAGTTCAATACGGTGGGGTGAGCAGGCCGAGGCACTATCCTAATGATAAACTAAACCACTGTGGTTTCACCAGCGGTTGCTATAGCCATTGGCTAGAGAGAGAAACTTGAAACACTATGAGTCTCTACCAGCGACTCGGAAGAACATGAATGGAGTACCTTCGCTGTGTTGCGGCCCCTATCAGGGGGAAGATGTCCCTCCAAGGGAGTTACCAGAGGCCCCTCCGTCACTGGGTTGATGCTGCTCCGGACTCTTCAGACGGGTAACCTCTCTGGCCTCCTCACCTCAGACATGGGCCCCATCCACCTCAGGGTCCCTCGGACTCATCCACCCTTGCGGAGCCCAGTCGAAGTTACTGGGCCCCAGGCCTCCGGTGTAGTACCTCACCCCAGACTTAAGGTGCCTGAGATGGACGCCAACACTGCTCCAACCAGGCCATGGGTGCCTGGGCTGAAATTCCGGACCGACCACACCCAGGCCTAAGGTGCCTGGGCGCCGGATGTAGAAAAAGACCTCGTGGCGAGGGCGTCTCTCCCCTTTATCTCCTCCCATGACGCCACAGCAGGTTCTCCGCCCCCGCTGTACCACCGCCGGAACGGGACAAAAAGGACAGCACTGCGGCAGTGATTCTACCTCGACCTGTGGGAACACCGCCACCCCAGGCCAAGGAGAATAGTACACCACCAAAGTCCTCCACGATTGAAAGTGGTCTAAATCCTCCATGATTCACACACACCTGGGTCATACTACCACCCAGGTGTATCCCCCTAAATTTAGACCCCCGCTACATTTGTATAAGGTATTGTACATTGTAGAGCACTTTTTTGGTAATACAAAGATGTACTGATGGATAGAGATGTGGGTGGGATGCAAGAAGGGTAAGAGTTTTCTTTTTGCAGAATATGACCATGTCGAAAAAGAAAATAGTCTTACATGCTACCGAAGTTCTTAAGGCTTGTGGCTTGTGTCTAGTGCATTTGAAGCAATCTGTTATTGCAGTATTCAATTGTTGTTCTTGTGAGAATCTGTCATTACCTGTCTGAAAGGTCCATGGTCTTGTGCAGCATATGCTTACAGAGACCAGCAACAATAGTAAATATCCACACTACCACTTCTGCTGTCTTTGTTTGGTCATGAGGTTGCTATTCATTGTAATTACATAGGGAAACAAATGGACCATTGGCTTCTTATCTCCCACTTTAGTAGGGGCTGTTTGGTTTTGAGTAATTATGATTGATGTTGCTGGCAAAATAGATAGGGAAGCAATTCTTTAAGGAGCAGAGAATGGCCATCTCCTTAGATAAAACACAAGTAGACATCTACTCTAAGAAAGATGTCCATAGTTGAGCACAGGGCATAACATGCCGACCAGTCTGAAAACAAGCCAGCTTGAACCTTGACTTGACTTCCAAGATGTCTTAGTCAAGTTGTCCAAGAGCCTTAATAGCCATGATCCCCTTACTTCCACACTCCCAGTCTTCTATTGCTGTGATCAAGATAAAATGGTTTCTATTGAACAATGACAGATTTTAGGTCCATATTAACACATGTTAAAGAAGCAGAGGGGAGGGGGCAATAGTTAGTTAAATTAAGTAAGAAAGCAGTTTAAAGTGGAGGCTTATGTCATTAAAGTAACAGGGGAGGCCATAGAAAGAGTAACACATTGACATACTAGACACATGAAATGAGCTTCACAAGGCAGTAGTTATTCCTGTTAAATTTCAGCAGAAAAAAGCACACTAACTTTTCTCTTCAAGATTGTAAACTGCTGAAAGTGAGTTTATGCTTTCGCTATTTATCAGTTTTGCTCTTTATATATACAATATGATGAATACAGATCACAATCTAAGTATTTAGATTTCATACATAATTTGTCACGCACCTTCCTGGGCTGAGCATCATTAATATTTGAGCATACTCCATGATTAAAATAACCCTCCGATATAGTTGGACAGCCAAGCAGTGAATGCAGAGTGTGTGTGTAGGCATATACTGCCAGGTAGGCATGATAAGTCAAGCTGAGATCATTTGTCTCAAATAATTGAGCAATCTCACTTCTGAACCCTTCCTCACCAGTACAGGTTACGTCTTCCTTTAAAATGGGAGCATTTGATCTCTCGCTATCTGGATTTTCAACAGGCCAGTAGCAGCTGAAAGCTTTCTCCCAAAACAGTCTAATAAATGGATATGTTGTGTTGGCATTTGGGTGAAGGTTTAGGAGGAACTCCTCAAACCCTGGCAAAGGGGCAGCACTGGGAACCAGCCCAATTGTCCCATTTAGAACCTTCCAGGCTTTCTTAGAGAAAAGTCCAGGGGTTATTATGAAGGAAGCTGAAGAAATGAAAATTTTCCCAGTGACTCCATCATCAAACATGGCATCTAGCAGGGCCTTCACATGGACTTCTTGGCTGTGGAGAACAATCACATTGACAGAGCTTCTTTTAATGACATCCACCACTCTCTTGATCTTCTGGGTTGAATAACTCAGATGGATTTTTTCTAGAAAAGCAACACAGCCTCCATTTCTCTCGATCCCAGCTCGTATAACCTGGGCACCCTGCTGCCCAACATCATTGTCGACCACCAGCATGCCAACCCAAGTCCAACCAAACCGGCCAATCAGCTGGATGAGAGCAATGTTCTGGAAGAGGTTGCTGGGCATGGTGCGGAAAAAGGATGGAAAATTAATTTTATTGCTCAGAGCTGACAGGGTTGCCCCATGACTGATCTGTGAAGGGAATGATGTAAATATCATTGCTTAGGACTGATTTAAACATAAAGATAAATGTAACAAATGATCATTATTTTAAACATGTAGGGCTTTCATTTCGCATTTAGGTGTTAGGAATTATTGCAGGGTCATTTTTAAATCAGATCTCTACATTTTGTCATACTTTATGTGCTATAAATTCATAATATATATGTGGTTATCTGTGCACCAAGGATGCAGTCATTATCCTTGATCTGCCAATAAATCAATTACAGGTTAAGCGACATACAGAGTTTGTTGTTATCATAAAAGTCTATTGACGGATGAGCTATAGGAGATTTTTAATGATTTAGTATGAGTCTTATATAACTGAAGGGATAAGTGCATAGTTGCTAACAGTCCTGAAAATCTGACCAATGTCCCGTGCAGAGCTTGTCCCGGGCAGAATCCTGAAAATTTAGCTCTGTCACAGACAACTCTGAGACATGCCAGTTAACTGGGCGAATCAAAACAGAGACACGCTCACAATCATAGAGATCCCTCCCCCTACCTCCTCTGCCTTTAGAAAGTCTGGTGCTGCCTGCCTGTTTGCGGATTGGTCAGTCCTGAGTGAGGGGACGTGGGCACCCGAGGGTCATCTATCATGTCATCTCCATCCTGCACACAGTCCTCTCCATCCTGCACACAGTCATCTCCATGTCATCTCCATCTTGCACACAGTCATCTACCATGTCATCTGCATCCTGCAAAAAGTTGGTATGGGGGAAGGTTCACACTTGGCATCTTTGCCCCCTCGTTCTGCGATGTACTTTTCCTATTTACCATTATCCCATTCTGCATTCTGTAAGTCATCTCAGACTCTATTTAACTACACCCCCTTTAAGCCATACCCAATATTTAGTGTAATTAGCTATGTCCACTATTCACCTTTATATTTATCTTGCTTCTTGTAGAACCACACCCATAATAAATGAATGCCCTGCCCCTAATTAAAGCAATGATCCGCCTATAGTGGCTTTCTGGGCATACAAAAAAAAGGTGTCCCTAAAAACATTTTGGAAATATTGACAACTATGTAAGTGTAACAACCTCTAGTTAGGTAGGTGCTAGAGTGAGGAATTTTTTTCTGGAGAGTAGGAAAATTTAGGCAGGCCTAGCTGGTGGCTAGGCCTGTTTGTTTTCATTCTGGGCTGGGGAGTGGCTCTGGGGAGGGCTGAGTGACTCACAAGTAGCATCACTGTCACCTCCCTCTTCTTTCTAGAAGATACTAGAAAGAGAGGAGAGGAGAGGTTGAGCTGCCTGGGGTATTCTAAGAAGCCTTGACCCATCCCCAACTTGGATTGGCAGGGGGAAGGCCTCCTTATATATCCGGGGTCAGCCCAGCTGGGGAGGAGTTGTCGGGTGGAAGAGCTGGAGCGAGAGGGTGTGGAGGCTGTCGGGGTCTGCGGGGAGCTCCCCAGTCTGGGGGGGAGAGACCTTGGGCCAGGGCTCGGATGTATCCAGGAGGAGAGAAGAGATCCTGGAAGGAGATTCACATGAGAGGACAGTGGGAGAGAACACTGCTAAGAGACTCCAGGGAGGAAAATTGGTCACAGCCAGGAGGGCTGGTGAGTGGAGCACAGTCGGGAGGACTGGGGAGGCACGCCTGAGAGAACTGGGAGATTGGGTGCAGAACCAGAAGAGAGGACTGTGGGAAGGGCAGTGGAGAGAGATCGTTTCAGCCAGGTTGGCTGGCAGGGCCTGAAGAGAGCTATCTGGGATTGGTAGTTGAATAGCAGATAGTAAGCACCTGAACTATTTCTACACCACAGGGGCCAGAGGTCCCTGCCTACAAAAGGCAGTTCACTGAGGCCTGGCTGAGTTAGTGTCAGGCCTAACCATGCAGTGCTAGCTAGCCTGGAGGAACAACAGTCTGCAGCAAGGGAAGTGCTGGTGGAGTGAAATATAAGAGGTCTTAAGCAAGAGTTCTTGCTGGAGAGAAGACTGGGGTGTATATACTGGAGTGTATATAGAAGTTCGAAGCAAGTTGTACTGAATGTTCCTGGGCATCCCATAATTTCCCATTTCTCATCCAAGTTCAATTCCCTCAATAAAAAAAAAAAAAAAAAAAGAAAACAAGCTTATGCACTGTTCTATGTATCTGAGTGTCTGTGAGATGGATGCCGGGCTGGACAGGGTGACAGGTGAACCACTACATTCAGCAACCCCTACGGGGGCATGGCTACATAAGTACAAACTTAATTTAGAAATAAGACATTGTAACACATGTGACAGCGCGAGGCCCTGCCACGGTGTGATATTAGGAAAGGGATGTAAAGATGACACAGGGTTCTCAAAGTTTCAGTTTGAAAAGCTCCAGCATCTGTATTGCGAGCAGAGAAAGCTGTATTTTAAGTTTTCTCTGGGTTTTGTAGTCACAGTTTGGGGCCTGGAGTTTGAAGGTTCCAAAGTGTCATGGGTGGGACAGAACCTTCAATGCTGTGTCTGGATTTTGCTGGATGCCTACAGACTGTGTGAGTACACAGGTGTGCAGGGTCATTATAAGTCAAACCTGAAGATAGCTCAGGGCTCCTATTTTGGAGACAGGGCACCAACTGAGAATCAGGAGGGACCTGTCCAGGAGACAAGTGGGCCTCACCCTAGGAGACAGGTGTGAGCCAATATTGCTGTGTGCTGCTGCTGTGTGCATTGAAGAAGAGCTGTGCGTGTTAAAGTGAAGCTTTGTGCATTGAAGAGCTGATGGTCTGAGGGACCCATTCCTAAGAGCAGCGGTGCTGATGAAATGTAACCAGGGGGAATAGCATTTTCTGTTGCTGATGTTTGTTGGCGAAAGAACCCCTGCTGGGGCAACCAGTAAGAACTAAACTTTGTGTTGTAACTTTGCTTGTGCCTAATAAATGTGGGCTGCCATTTCTTTAAAGTGAAGTTCGTACTGCCATGTCTCACTAAAATGCATCTACCACTCTGAGTCTAATCTTCCCATGTCACACAAATGAACATTTATCAATTAGTTTAAATAGTTCACAATCACATATACTCATCAAGCTCTTTATTAGGAACACCTGTAGATCTAAGATGAGAAACATTAGAACTGGGGAAAAATGTGATCCCATCGAATGTGTCCATGGTGTAATTATTGGTGCCAGATTTTCTGTAACTGCTGATCTCCTAGGAATTTCACCAACAAAATCTCTAGAGTTTACTCAGAACAGTGAGAAAAACCAAGAATGAGTGGCACCCCTGTAGACGGAAATGGCTTGTTGATGTGAAAAGCCAGAGAAAGATGGCTAGATTGGTTTGAGCGTTAATGTGCATTGTGTTGCGGAAGCGCATTATTTTGAATTGGCTGCCCAACCCACCACAACGGATCAAAAATCATGCATGCAGCACATGGGCGTCCGCAGAACTTTTTTCAGGGGGGGGGGGGCATCATTTTAAGGTCACCCATGCAATATAAAAAGATGTACATTCTCTAGACTATATTTATATGGGCATGGTATGCCTGGCCTGAGTAATTTCCAATACAAAGTGACATTGAATTATCTCTTGTATAACACATATATCTTTCCAGTGGAAAGATATATGTGTTATATAAGAGATAATTCAGCTTCACTTTGTATTGGAAGTTACTCAGGTCAGGCGTACCCCCAGTCTATGCCCATATACATATAGCCTAGAGAATGTACATCTTTTTATATTGCAATGTATTGCAATACATCTGTTGTGGCCATATTTTGATCTAGATGAAAACAGCCTATACAAAGTTAAGAAGATGAATTATCTCTTAACATACACAGACATATCTTTCCAGTAATAGCTGTCCAACTTTCCAGCAATAAATACATCAAAATGCTCCTCCTAACTGCTGTTACCTGTGGTTCTTCTTCTGCTGCTGGCAACTGTATATGCCACTCACTTCAGGTCAGGATTTCCTGGTATGTGATGATAAGCAGGCACTGGCACTCGGTGGCTCGGCCACTGACTGCACTGAGTGGGCGGTGCCGGATCTACACAACATGTACACAGGCAGGCAGCCAATCACTGAAGAGGAGCGGGGGAACGGCCGAGCTGCCGAGCCATCTCATGATCGGGCCGGGGGTGAGGGATGGACATCAGATGTGTCAGGACAGAGAGCAGCCGGCTGACTCAGAAAAAAGTCAGCGGCGGACATTGCAGCTGGCAACTACAACACCTTCTTGACGATTCCAAGGGGGGCAATTGCCCACCCCCTTGCCCCTACCTGCGGACGTGCGTGATGCAGCATTCTTGACAGTGAAGGGTAGAGCAGCTCACCACAGTAGTCCATTGCAACACAAGTGTTCTGGGAAGGTGTTCTAGGGGGCCCATTCAGAATGAGTGGCACTGCAGCACACGAACATGCGCAATGCATGTTATATTACATTGGGATATATGCATTATCATGGCATAATCTGTGAATGCTCACATAACTAATCTTTACAATTTCGTTGTTAGAGATTTTGAGTTTATTACTATTTTAAGTGATAAAAGTTTCTAAAAATCTATATGAAACACGTTAGTTTCTGATGGTTACTGAGAGAGGACAGAGAAGAGTCATTTGCTGTGTTTGACTATCTATTTTGAAGTGCTATGTCAGGACAATGGGTGGAGTTATGTTACTTCATATACACAAGTGGGTGTTACTTCTGAGGACAGTTAGTACTACCTTTCTTGGGGAAGTGCTAAATGTAAATAATGCTTAGCTTAGCTTTACAAACAGTATAATTATGCCTCACAAGTTAACACGGGTTAGGGAAGAGATTAGGAAAGGAAGGAACCCTACACTCTTGTAACATCTATCTCTACCTCCTTTTGAAGCCATCACCTTACCATATGTTGCCAGCTGTCATTATGCAAGTCTAGTCTTTGTTAGGTGAAGAATAAACAACTTTTCCTGAAGTATTGTACAAGCTAAGGATTCTTACATTTCTACTGTGAAACAAATTCCTAATATCGGTGAGCAGAAAAGCACTTCAAAATGCACAACTGGTGAAACCTTCAGGTGGATGAGTTACAAAAAGATGAAGACCATGCCAGATTTCCCTTCTGCCAGTTGTGAACAGGGGACTGGGGCTGCAATGAGAACCGGAAAGCCAACACTGAACAGATGAAGACTGGAAAATTGTAGCCTGGTCTCTAGAATCTCAATCTATGCCAAGGCACACAGATGACTGGCTAGAAAATGAATCTAAATCCAATAGAAGACCTTTGTGATGTGGTAGAATGGAAGATGTACAGCCTGTATGTGCAGCTGACATATTTGCAGAAATTCCATGATGTAATCATGCCAACATGTACCAAAAATAATGTGGATTATGGAGTTTATACAACAAGTTTAGGGAGTTTAGGGAAGCCCTACCTCGTATTAATATAGTGTTCCTCATAAATTACTTGTTGAGCGTACAAATCTAAAGAACCTTAACTTTTAGATACCTGTGGGTAATGTAGAGCACCCAGAATTTGGGCAATGGGAAGAGATAACGCAGAAAAATGTTCACCTACAATCCCGACCATGACTGAAGGTTTGTGACAGTCATATCCTGGAATGGAGTTTCCAAGTCCTGACAGCAGGGACAGAACTCCTCCCACAGCCCGGAGCTCCGACATACAGGAATCCAGGAAGCTGAAGCCAAGAGTGATATTAGGCAGGAGGTCCGGAGAATTGTTAATTTCATCTACTGCAAACATGAGGCCCAGAACATCCCGATAGTAACGAATGTGGAACCTACACAAGATGAGAGAACTTCGAGAGATGAGGGTATACATACATTATGTTACACACAATCACCGGTTTCCCTTAGCATTAATTAAAAATGGCCTAGGTTTGGCTCGAGGGAGGATTAGAGAACCCATCGAAATCTATGGCAGCCGAATCTTCATTTTTTTTTCCTTGATTTTTATCAAGGCCAATTTGCAAGACTCTGGTAAAAAGGACATAGGTAGCTGGGTACTGCCATGGGGTACATGTACCAATGCAAAAACAATATTTAAAAAAATTCAGCGGGGAGCAGGTTTTGTAACATGACTTAAAGTGCAACATTAAAAGTACACTTCCTTTTAATAATAGGCTTATGGAATGCCTTAAACATGCACTATTCTCACATCTGTAGGATGAATTCCAGCAAAAGTGACAAAAATAAATAAATATTGCCACTAAATGTAATCAATCATTTCTTACAAATATCTGTTGTATATGATTAATATTTTTTTGCTAAAACTTTCAGCTTTTGGAATAAATGTCCCAGTCCAAAGGTCCTCCAAAATACATAGCAACCCCTCGAAGGGGTCTGAATGCTATTTAACCACTTAGGCCCCGGACCAATACACAGCTTAAAGACCAGAGGTGTTTTTACAATTTGGCACTGCGCTGCTTTAACTGGAAATTGCGCGGACATGCAATGTTGTACCCAAATGTTGAAACAAAATTATATTTTCTACTTTCTGTTATAAGAAAAATCGAATAAACTCAATTTTAGTCATACATTTAGGCCAAAATGTATTCAGACACATGTTTTTAGTAAAAAAAATGTCAATAAGCATATATTTATTGGTTTGCGCAAAAGTTATAGAGTCTACAAACTAGGGTACATTTTCTGGAATTTACACAGCTTTTAATTTATGACTGCCTATCTCATTTCTTGAGGTGCTAAAATGGCAGGGCAGTACAACCCCCCCCCCCAAATGACCCTTTTTTTGAAAGTAGACACCCCAAGGAAATTGCTGAGAGGCATGTTGAGCCCATTGAATATTTTTTTTTTTGTCCCAAGTGATTGAACAGTGACAAAAAAATATATATATATTTTTTTTACAAAAAGTTGTCACTAAATGATACATTGCTCACACATGCCATGGTTATATGTGGAATTGCACCCCAAAATACATTTTGCTGATTCTCCCGAGCATGGGGATACCACAAGTGTGGGACTTTTTGGGAGCCTAGCCACGTACGGGGCCCCAAAAACCAAGCACCGCCATCAGGATTTCTAAGGGCGCAAATTTTTGATTTCACTCCTCACTACCTATCACAGTTTTGAAGGCCATAAAATGCCAAGATGGCACAAATCCCCCCAAATGACCCCATTTTGAAAGGTAGACACCCCAAGCTATTTGATGAGAGGCCTGTTGAGCCCATTGAATATTTTTTTTTTTTCCCAAGTGATTGAATAATGACAAAAAAAAATGTACAAAAAGTTGTCACTAAATGATATATTGCTCACACATGCCATGGTTATATGTAGAATTACACCCCAAAATAAATTTTGCTGCTTCTCCTGAGTACGGGGATACCACATGTGTGGGACTTTTTGGGAGCCTATCTGCGTACGGGGCCCCAAAAAAACAATCACCGCCTTCAGGATTTCTAAGGGTGCAAATTTTTGATTTCACTCCTCACTACCTATCACAGTTTCGATGGCCATAAAATGCCCAAATAGTACAAAACCCCCCCAAATGACCCCATTTTGGAAATTAGACACCCCAAGCTATTTGCTGAGAGGCATGTTGAGTCCATGGAATATTTTATATTTTCCACAAGTTGCGGGAAAATTACAAACTTTTTATTTTTTGCACAAAGTTGTCCATAAATGATATATTGCTCACACATGACATGGGCATATGTGAAATTACACCCAAAATACATTCTGCTGCTTCTCCTGAGTACGGGGATACCACATGTGTGGGACTTTTTTGGGAGCCTAACCGCGTACGGGACCCCGAAAACCAAGCACCGCCTTCAAGATTTCTAAGGGCATAAATTTTTGATTTCACTCCTCACTACCTATCACAGTTTTGAAGGCCATAAAATGCCAAGATGGCACAAACCCCCCCCAAATAACCCCATTTTGGAAAGTAGACACCCCAATCTATTTTCTGAGAGTCATGTTGAGCCCATTGAATATTTAATTTTTTTGTCCCAAGTGATTGAATAATGACAAAAAAAAAATGTCCATTTTTTTTTTACAAAACGTTGTCACTAAATGATATATTGCTTACACATGCCATGGTTATACATGGAATTACACCCCAAAATACATTTTGCTGCTTCTCCTGAGTACGGGGATACCACAAGTGTGGGACTTTTTGAGAGCCTAGACGCGTACGGGACCCCGAAAACCAAGCACTGCCATCAGGATTTCTATGGGCGCAAATTTTTGATTTCACTCCTCACTACCCATCACAGATTTAAAGCGGAGTTCCACCCAAAATAACATCCATATATGACCACACTCCTTACACTACAAACATGTACAGTAGCTACTTATTTATTTATTTTTTCTGTACATACCGTAATATTGTCATCTAAATTCCGGCTTCCGGGTACTCACTCCCGCGGGAGTAGGCGTTTCTGTTCTCCCGCAATGTAATCTGGGAGTTCGCCCAGATGTGACATGTCCTGCAGAAAAAGTTCCCCGGCGGATAAGGTTCCCCCCCCTGTACTGCGCATGCGCGGCACGAACCTCAACGGAGTTTCCGAAAGTAGCCGAACATGTAGAGCTGCGAGTCGGCTCTACACGGCGCCTGCGCAGTCAGCTCTACATGGCTCCTAGTCATTGCGCAGGCACCGTGTAGAGCTAACTCGCAGCTCTACATGTTCGGCTACTTTCGGAAACTCCGTTGAGGTTCGTGCCGCGCATGCGCAGTACAGGGGGGGGAACCTTATCCGCCGGGGAACTTTTCCTGCAGAACACCGTCCACCGCTACCAGGAAGTCAGTGCTTGTGGGCTTCACAATGCCCACAAGCAAAATGGAAAATTCTGACGGCTGATTTTAAAAGTGCATTTTTTGCCAGAAAAAAGACAGGGGAGGTTAAAAATCACCAAACACGTGAGTACTAATTGGTGATCTACAAATACTTTGCATGCAAGCTAAAAAAAAAAAAAGATTTGCCGCGGAACCTCTGCTTTAAAGGCCATAAAATGCCAAGATAGCACAAACCCCCCCCCAAAATGACCCTGTTTTGTAAAGTAGACACCCCAAGCTATTTGCTGAGAGGCATGGTGAGTATTTTACAGCTCTCATTTGTTTTTGAAAATGAAGAAAGAAAAAATTTTTTATTTTTTTTTTAATTTTCAAAACTTTGTGACAAAAAGCGAGATCAGCAAAATACTCACCATACCTCTCAGCAAATAGCTTGGGGTGTCTACTTTCCAAAATGGGGTCATTTGGGGGGGGGGTTTGTGCCATCTGGGCATTCCATGGCCTCCGAAACTGTGATAGGCAGTGAGGAGTGAAATCAAAAATTGACACCCTTAGAAAGCCTGAAGGCGGTGCTTGGTTTTTGGGGTCCCGTACGCGGCTAGGCTCCCAAAAAGTCTCACACATGTGGTATCCCCGTACTCAGGAGAAGCAACAGAATGTATTTTGGGGTGTAATTCCACATATGCCCATGGCATGTTTGAGCAATATATCATTTAGTGACAACTTTGTGCAAAAAAAAAAAAAAAATTGTCTTTTTCCCCGCAACTTGTGTCAAAATATAAAATATTCCATGGGCTGGACATGCCTCTCAGCAAATAGCTTGGGGTGTCTAATTTCCAAAACGGGGTCATTTTGGGGGGTTTTGAACTGTCCTGGCATTTTATGCACAACATTAGGAAGATTATGTCACACATCATCCACTCTTCTAACCACTTGAAGACAAAGCCCTTTGTGACACTTTTTGTTTACATGAAAAAAATTGAACCCCCAAACATTATATATATTTTTTAAAGCAAAGGCCCTACAGATTAAAAGGATGGGTGTTGCATTATTTTTTCCCACACAGTATTTGCACAGCGATTTTTCAAATGCATTTTTTGGGGAAAAAATACACTTTAATTTTAATGCACTAAAACTCACTATATTGCCCAAATGTTTGATGAAATAAAAAAGATGATCTTAGGCCGAGTACATGGATACCAAACATGACATGCTTTAAAATTGCGCACAAATGCGCAGTGGGGTCAAACTACATACATTTTTAAAAGCCTTTAAAAGCCTTTACAGGTTACCACGTTAGATTTACAGAGGAGGTCTACTGCTAAAATGACTGCCCTCGATCTGACCTTTGCGGTGATACCTCACATGCATGGTGCAATTGCTGTTTACATATGACGCCAGACCGACGCTTGCGTTCGACCTTTGTGCAAGAGCAGGGGGGGACAGGGGTGCTTTTATTTTTTAACTGTTCCTTCCATTTTTATTTATATTTTACCATTTTTATTGTTATCTCAGGGAATGTAAATATCCCCTATGATAGCAATAGGTAGTGACAGGTACTCTTTTTTTAAAAAAATTGGGGTCTATTAGACCCTAGATCTTTCCTCTGCCCTCAAAGCATCTGACCACACCAAGATCGGTGTGATAAAATGCTTTCCCAATTTCCCAATGGTGCTGTTTATATCCGGGGGGGGACATTCGCTCCCACTGCTTGTAAAAGCAGTCTAGAGGCTAATTAGCCGCTAGGATTGCTTTTACATGAAAGTCAAGATAAATAAATCTCTGCTGCAGCTGAATGGCGCACCTGAAAACAAAAAATTACATACCTGGAAAAGCAAGCATGATAAAACATAACAATAAAACATTGCAGAATAGAATAGTAAAAAAAAGAGCAGAACAATAGAGAGAAAATAGAGAGAGAGAACAATAAAACGACAACTATTTTTGTTTTTTTTATTTTATATTTTTTAGTGTTTTTTTTTTTAAACGTTTTTTTTTATTTTCACACTTTTTTTTACAACTGTAATGGTTCAGGTCTCTCAAAATGCGATGGCATCTTGGAAGACCCTGTGTAAGTGTGTCCTAGTCTGTGAAATGCTGTACCCTACGCTAAAATTTCACTAGTGTGTGGAAGCATTCAAAACATTTACCAATGCACAGACCAGGACACTGGTCCTGTCCACTCAGGACAGAGTGGACAAAAAAAATAGGATTTTTATAACAGCTTACCTGTAAAATCCTTTTCTTGGAGTACATCACGGGACACAGAGCGACATAGTCATTACTAATGGGTTATATAGTTACCGTCAGGTGCTGGCACTGGCAACTTCCAAAACCGGAAGTACCCTCCCCTATATAAGCCCCTCCCATCCGGGAGCACCTCAGTTTTGTAGCAAAGCAATAAGTGTCCCCAAAGAGGGGCGGGAGCTCTGTGTCCCGTGATGTACTCCAAGAAAAGGATTTTACAGGTAAGCTGTTATAAAAATCCTATTTTCTTTCTCGTACATCACGGGACACAGAGCGACATAGTCATTACTAATGGGATGTCCTAAAGCAATGCCAAATGAGGGGGGGGATACACCATATATAAGCTGAGCGCTATCAGACATGAGGATCTTTTGCGGCCTGCAACACACTGCGCCCAAAGGCGACATCCTCCTGACTTCTAACGTCCACCTGGTAGAACCTAGTAAACGTGTGTACCGAAGACCATGTTGCGGCCTTACAGATTTGAGCCAGGGAGGCCTGGTGATGCACTGCCCATGAAGTTCCAACTGCTCTCGTGGAGTGCGCCCTAACTTTGAACGGAGGCGGTCTACTTCTCAAGCTATAGGCTTGTATTATGACCTGTCGAATCCACTTGGCTAAAGTAGATTTTGACGCTGCCTGACCCTTTCTGGGGCCTTCCGGCAGAATAAACAAAGTATCCGTTCTGCGAATCTGAGCAGTGGCTTTTAGATAAGCTTTAACTGCTCTTACTACATCCAAAGAATGCAATAACTTTTCCTCTACCGAAGTAGGCTTGGGGAAAAAAGAAGGAAGAACCACATCTTGGTTCAAATGAAAACTCGATACCACCTTAGGAAGAAAGGCTGGATGAGGACGTAACACTACTCTGTCCTTATGGATAACCAGATATGGCTCCTTACAGGACATAGCTGCTAATTCCGATACTCTTTTAGCCGAACAAATGGCTACTAGAAAAATCAATTTCCTGGTGAGAAGCACCAAGGAAATATGCTGTAATGGTTCAAATGGTTGTTTCTGTAGAACCGACAGAACCAAGTTTAGATCCCATGGACATATGGGAATATTAACCGGAGGACTAATACGCATCACTCCTTGTATAAAGGCTTTGACTAGTGAATGCGAAGCCAAGGGCCTTTGAAAAAATATTGACAAGGCCGAAATCTGACCTTTGATAGTACTCAAGGCAAGCTTCCTATCTACAGCCCATTGTAGGAAGTCCAGAATCCTACCTATTACGTATTTACGTGGATGCCATTTCTTGGCCTCACACCAGGCGATGTACGCCTTCCAGATTCTATAGTAGATCTGCCTGGATACCGGCTTCCTGGCATTGATCATGGTAGATACCACAGCATTAGAGAGCCCTCTCTTTTTTAGAATGTGGGCTTCAATACCCAGGCCGTCAAACCTAGGGCTGGTAAGGAAGGGTGGTATATCGGTCCCTGCGAAAGCAGGTCCGGACGATGTGGGAGGGTCCAAGGACTCCCCACAGACATTTTTACAATCTCCGCGTACCATGCTCTTCGGGGCCACGCTGGAGCCACCAGAATCACTGGTTTCTTTTCTACCCTGATTCTGCGGAGTAATCGAGGTAACAATTGTGGCGGTGGGAATGCATATATCAGCTTGAACTGATCCCAAGGGAACACTAGGGCATCCGAGCCGCACGCTAGGGGATCCCTTGCCCAAGAGACAAACCTGTCCACTTTTGTGTTGAATCTGGATGCTAGCAGATCTACATCCGGTGTTCCCCACTGCTGACATATTGTCCGGAAAACCTCGGGATGAAGGGACCATTCCCCTGGGCATAATTGTTGGCGACTTAGAAAGTCCGCCTTCCAATTCTCCACCCCTGGAATGAATACCGCAGATATGGCTGGGACATATCTTTCTGCCCATCTCAGGATGTAATTTACTTCCCTTTGGGCTGCACGACTCCTGGTGCCCCCCTGACGATTGATATATGCCACTGCTGTGGCATTGTCTGACTGAACTCTGACAGGGGACCCTTGGAGTTTGGATGTCCATGCTACTAGGGCATACCGGGCTGCTCGTATCTCTAAGAGATTGATGGGCAGGGCCTTTTCCGCATCCGACCATCTGCCCTGGAGAGACCATTGCTCCAGTACTGCTCCCCAGCCTATAAGGCTGGCATCTGTAGTGACCACCTTCCAGGAAATCGGACTGAAGGATTTCCCTCTTTCCAGATTCTGGGGAACCAACCACCAGCGGAGGCTCCTGCGAACGGAAGGGGACAAGGACATTGGTAAGTCCAGAGCCTGAACTTTTTTGTTCCAGGCTGACAGTATGGCCCTTTGCAACTTCCTTGAATGGAATTGACCGTAGGGTACTGCTTCGAATGATGACACCATTTTTCCCAGCAGCCTCATGCACAGGCGTATGGATGGCTGTCTTTTTGAACCCACTAAGTGGATCAAATCTCTCAAAGACGACCCCTTTTCTTGAGGCAAGAAAATCTTTTTCTGGTCTGAATCCAGCCTTAGCCCCAAGTATTCCAGACTTTTGACTGGTTTTAGGGCTGACTTGTCTCGGTTGATAATCCAACCGTGATATTCCAGATACTTGATTGTCTCGTGAACAACCACTTCTAGTTTTTCCACTGAGTGGTCTATCAGCAACAAGTCGTCTAGATATGCCATTATCGTTACACCTCGTGTTCTTAGATTGGCCAATAATGGGGCCAGAATTTTTGTGAACACTCTTGGTGCTGTGGCCAGACCGAAGGGTAAGGCTCTGAACTGAAAATGGCGCCCTTCTACCGCAAAGCGTAGAAATTTTTGGTGGGCTGGAAAGATGGGGATGTGCAAATAAGCATCTTTGATGTCGATCGAGGCTAACCATTCCTCCCCTTGTAGGGCAGTGGCTACCGATCGGATCGACTCCATCCGGAAAGTCCTGATATGTAGGAATTTGTTTAGCCCTTTTAGATTTAATATGGGCCTCACGTCCCCGTTTGGCTTCGGAACTGTAAAGAGGTTTGAGTAAAACCCGAACCCCCATTCTTCCAGGGGAACCTCTATAATTACTGCTTGAAGCAATAATTGTTCCAGTGCCAACAGGAGGGATCCTCTCTTCTGGGGATCCCTTGGCACGTTTGACCTTATAAAGCGGGAAGGAGGGGAGTTTTTTAACTCCAATTTGTATCCCAGATTTACTGTGGAGAGCACCCATCTGTCTCGGATCGTGTCCCGCCAGGTTTCTGTGAACAACTGAAGTCTTCCCCCCCACCCGATTGGGTGGGGGCAACCCTTCATGCATTTGACTTTGGGGGAGGTTTTGTACCTCTCCTGCTCCAGGGCTTCTTGTTACCCTGTAACTGTCCCTGATTTTTACCTCCGGGATTTGACCGAGGAGGCCGTCGGAACTGTTTCACAGCCGATGTCCTAGGGACTGGAGAAGCCGGCCTCTTAAAGGAGGGACCTCTAACTCTATTTTTAACCGGCAAAAGCGTACTTTTACCGCTGGAAATTCTCTGGATATACTTGTCCAGGTCTTCCCCGAATAAGCGCTCCCCATGAAATGGGAAGCTGACCAGCAATTTTTTACAGGGAGCTTCAGCAGACCAGTTTTTGAGCCATAGAAACCTGCGCATATGTACTACAGACAGCGTAAGGCGGGAGGCCTGATGGATTGAATCCTTTATAGCGTCCACTGCAAAGCATAAGGCTCTAGGTAGATCAGCTAGGGCAAGAGCCTGCTGATCCGGCAAGTCTCTTAAGACCTGTTTCAACTGATCCTTCACTGCTTGGCAGACCCCTATAGCTGCCACTGCTGGTTGTGTCACCAATCCTGCTGTAGAAAAAGCAGATTTCAATAAGGACTCCAATTTTTTATCTATTGGGTCCTTGAACATTTGGACATTTTTCCACCGGACATGTCAGTGATTTATTCACACAAGAGATGGCTGCGTCCACTGTAGGGACCTTCCATTTTCTGATGAACTTATCCTCCATGGGATAGACCACCGGAAATCTCTTGGGGGGAGTAAATATTTTGTCAGGATGCTCCCAATCCTGGTAAATGAGCCCCTCCAGTAAAGGATGGATCGGAAAGGAACAAACAGTCTGGGGAGCTTTTAGCGACCCCAATGAGGAGACAGAAGTGGAGGATGGCTCCGCAAGTGGCATTTTAAATGCTGATCGGACCATATTAGTCAGGGACTGAACCCATAACCTCTCAGCATGTGATGCTGAGAACGGCTCTTCCACTGTTGATTCCTCTACAACCGAATCAACCTCATCCTGATCCCCCTCAGGTAGGTCGACCTCTGTATGGGACTGTTGCTCTGTTAACAGGCACTCTGAGGGAGGAGACGGAGATCGAGCGCTTTTCTCCTGTGACAGGGAAGCAGCGATTAATGCTGACAATCTCTCTTCCAGTCCTCCCAGAGCTGAGGAAAAAACCTCCTCAGTTACATACACAGGAGCAGGTGAACTGAGGACAGCCACAGTACCAGGTACTCCTGGGGGTGCCCTACGGTCACTAACCTCTGATTCTTCAGGGGAGACTGGTGCAGCCAAAGCATGCCCAAGATCCTCAGAGCCCGATGGAGACCCCCTATTCCTCCTGGAATTTCTAGTCCCGGAGTTTTTAGACGGCATATTCCTAAGCCACAAAGCTGAGGTATTCCAGCCGAAATACACCAGTTACTGATAATAGTCTAGCATAAATGCTGCTATAATAAACAGTTGGTGTCTACTAATGTGCCTTTCTAGGGGATGCCTGTATCAACCGCTTGCTGTATGCCTTTAAATGTTGCCAGCTCTGTCTCTGTACTTCATAGCCAGCTTACTACAATATTGTGGCTTTTTAAAACCTGCTGGGACGCCCGCACATGCGCAGAAGCGCTGCGGCGCGCACAGAGCGTCATCCCCCAGGCTCCGCCCCCTTTTCCGGCTCACCTCTATATATAGAGGCGCGTGCACGCGCACGCGCGCGGCCACGTGCGCCCTCGGCGCTAATTTCAAACATGGAAACCAGGGACAGGAGCCAGGGCCCCTCTTTGCCGCAGGCCGGGGGATGGACGAGCACTGCAACATGGCAGAGGAAGCAGTTTCCTATAGGAGAACTCACCAACTGCCTGGACTTTGCTCTCTGAGAAGAAACTAGTCCATATGACAAGAAAACATTCCACAGCGGCCTCTAGTGGACAAACACAGGTACCGCAGTCTAATATACTAAATATATATAAAAAAACTTTTTTTTTTTTTTTTTCTTGACCACCATTAAAAATTATTACATTTTTTTAGTAGTTACAGGCATGCACAGAATCTTGCGGGAATACCATTAGGTAACAGACAGAAAGACAAATTAGGCTTGGGGGTCCCCCAATAGAACCAAGTTCCTGGGGGCCCCCACTTACCTGTTCCTCGCCGCAGGACTTTGTTTGGTCCACAAAAGCCCAAACTTCACCTATCACGGCAGGCATTGTAATCAAACCTTCAGGGACCGGGTTCCCAAGGATTCCACTCCCCTGGACCTGTATAGCACCCTGCACAGAAAACATCTTGGTCGTGGGTATGACCAGAGCTCTGGATCCCAGGGTCCAGCTCTCCTAAGAGAAGCATTACAGGCAAAACCTTGCTCTTCTCTTTGCAAGGCCCGGGTACCGACCGTTTAGCTATGAAGCTTTTTTGGTCGGATCCGGAATAGCTTACTGAGGCCCAAAAGAACCTGTACGCAAGCTCAATGAAAAACACATGTTTCTTCTTGGCCAACACCTTAGACACTGGCAAAAAACTGAGGTGCTCCCGGATGGGAGGGGCTTATATAGGGGAGGGTACTTCCGGTTTTGGAAGTTGCCAGTGCCAGCACCTGACGGTAACTATATAACCCATTAGTAATGACTATGTCGCTCTGTGTCCCGTGATGTACGAGAAAGAAAATGGGTGTCACGCCTAAATCCGCGCTTGCTACAGAGACAACATATTTTATGGGGGGCTCGTTGGGTAGGGGTACTCTCGAGGACATACGAAAAATGCCTCTCATAAAGCCGGCTTACTGCATTTGGTAGGGGATGGTGAGGTGCAGAACCGCCTGGATACAGAAGGTCTGTGACTATCTCATCCTGGAATTTGAGGAAGGAGAAAGTCCCGCCTGAAGCGCTGTATAGCACATGAGTGTTCAGCAAAGCCAATTGAAATAAGGATAGAGACACTTTTTTGTACCAGCGTCTCGCCTTACGGGCAATGTGATACGGCGCCAACAACTGGTCGTTGAGGTCCACCCCTCCCATATTTTGGTTATATTCGTGGACATAGAGGGGTTTCTCCACAACACCAGTCGCCGTACGAATTTGGACTGTCGTGTCTGCGTGAAGGGAGGTAAGAAGGAAAACATTCTTAATATCCCTCCACTTCACAGCGAGCAAGTTATTACACTTTACGCAGGCTCTCTCCCCCAGCCTAAGACGGGAATCTACAAGCCGCTGGGGAAAGCCCCGGTGATTAGGTCGCACAGTGCCGCATGCTCCAATCTGATGATCAAACAAGTGACTAAACAGTGGCACGCTTGTGTAATAATTGTCCACATACAAGTGGTACCCCTTTCCGAATAAGGGTGACACCAAGTTCCACACTATCTTGCCAGCGCTTCCTATATAATCTGGGCAGTTCTCAGGCTCTATGTGACTATCTTTTCCCTCATAAACCATAAAGCTCCATACATAGCCTGTTGCCCTGTCACAGAACTTATAGAGCTTGACCCCATATCTGGCACGCTTGCTGGGAAGGTACTGTTTGAAAGACAAGCGGGCAGAAAAATTAATTAGGGACTCATCAACGCAGACAACTTGATCGGGAGTAAACAAGACTGCAAAACGTTAGTTGAAGTGGTTTATGAGGGGCCGAATTTTGTAGAGCCGATCAAATTCAGGGTCTCCACGTGGACGACAAAGTTAATTGTCGTTGAAGTGCATGAACCGCAAGATCTGCTCGTATCGTTTCCTGTACATGGAGGCAGAGAACACGGGCATATGGTAAATTGGGCGCGTGGACCAATAGGCGCGCAATGACGAGAATTTATGTGTGCCCATGTTGGGTTTCCAATCTCTGGCAATGGAAGGCAACTGGGGACTAGCGGCGATGCATTGACCAGCATATAAATTACTCCACAATAGATCTATAGAGATCTTCCGTGAAAAACAGCGAATAAAAATCAAGTGGCGTAAAATCAGCTGTTTCCACCTGAATACCGGGTTGGCCAGTGAATGGGGGAAGTACGGGTTCTGCAGAAGTGTTGGGCACCCAATCAGGATAGGCTAATTCTGCAGGAAGGGCACTATGGGCACAATGGGCCTGCCTTTGTTTTCTTCTTGGTGGCAGCGAGACACTACTTGTGCTTGCCACCTCGCCAGCTTGAACTGCACTTATGGGACTCGCCACGTCACCAAGTGATACTGCAGTGCTGGATGTACGTCCAGGGTGTACTAGGCCGCTGGTGCTTGCCAGTTCACCAGAAGAAATAGCAGCGCTAGTACTACTCTGCTCCATAATACGAGAGCCCTGCGGTTCTTGCTCCTCAACAACATCAGAAGATCGGGATCGGGTACGCCTGACCTTAGCAGGGACCTCATCTTCGTCGTCAGAGCTATCTGACATGGAGCCACTATCTTCTACGGGGTTGTATTCTGAGCCGGAATCTGACAGATGCGTGACCTCCTCTTCACTATCTGTCATGCTCAGAATCTTGTAGGCCTCTTTACTAGTGTACCTTCGATTTGCCATTTTGGGCTCTAAATTTAGTGGTACACTAGTAAGATTCACAGGTAAAAAAGCACCTGACTGTCAGCAAATGTATCAAACGCTACCAAAAAAACTGTTAGCGTTTGCAGGGATCAGACCTTTCTCTGTGAACGCTGCAGTTATGTGTGTTGTGTTTTGTAAGTGACAGTGATCTATCGATACTGCACTTGGGTGGGCTGGGCTGGGCTGGGCTGGGCGGAGGGGCTAAACGCAGGTGCTAGCAGGTATCTGGGCTGATCCCGCTAACACTGCGTTTTTGGGAACCCTAAACCGCTGGGGGCGCTAGTATAGATCTGATAAGATACTATACCACTAAGGGAGATGTATGCTTTGCGCGTGGGTGTTAGCGTTACTGGCACTAACCTGACACTGCCTGGGGCAACGCAGACCCTAACTGACGCTAAAACCTAATTGATATCACCCGCCGGGTGATCAGGGGGTTAAACCTTTATTGGGTTATATACGGCGGGTGCCCTGATGCTATAAAAAGCAAACTAACCAACCAGCGTCACCCGTAACATTTATACAGTGATCACTGGTGAAAGGGTTAACGATTGGCAATCAGGAGGTTAAAACCTTTATTATGTAATATATTTCGCTATATAAAAACCTGACGGGTAACCTAAATAACTAAATAACTAACTGGCTAACCAGTGTCACCAGTGACACTTATACGGTGATCACTGGTGAAAGGGTTAACTCTAGGGGCAATCAGGGGGTTAAAACCTTTATTAGATAATATATGGGGGTACCTGACGCTATAAAAACCTGGCGGCGAACCTTAAAAAAAAACTGGCTACCTAGCGGCACCAGCGACACTAATACAGCGATCAGAAAAACGATCGCTTAGTGACACTGGCGATAGGGGGTGAAAGGGTTACCTGGGAGGCGATCAAGGAATTAAACCTTTATTAGGGGGGGTTAGGGGGCTACCCTGGACCTAAACGGGCCTAACCCTTACTGCCCTGCAACTTTTTACTGTCACAGATGACACTAAATGCAGTGATCAGTAAATAAATTATCACTGCAATCAGTGACACTGTGACTGGGGGATGGGGGGTGATCTGGGGGTGACTGGGGGGTGAAATGTGTGCCTATGTGTACCTACGTGTCAGTGTAGTGTTGGTGCACTAACCTGATGTCTTCTCTCCTCTGCGCTCTGGACGAAAAGAGCGCCGCATGGAGAGATGACATCACTTCCTCTGCCTGTGTTTACATTACACAGGCAGAGGAAGCATCTCATTCGCCGGGAGCGATCGCGAGGGGGTGGCCAGAAACCAATGGCCGCCCCCTCATCCCGGATTGCTCCTGAAGCGATACCGACCACCCCATGTACCGGGAGGGGGTCCGACCCCCCATCCGCACGAAGGCAGGCACGTACAGGTACGTGATTGTGCCTGTCCGTGCCATTCTGCCGACGTATATGTACATGGGGCGGTCGTTAAGTGGTTAACCCCCGCCCAAAAAAAAGCTTTTAAAACTTTTGTACATCACAGAGATGAGCCCCCTCACAGGCAGATTTAGGACACCCCCCCAGGCATATTATAGACTATAAGTGGTTGTAAAGGCTGAAGGTTTTTTACAAAACATTAACACTGTGCTCTAGGTGTTGCTTGCCTGAACCTTTTTCCCCTTACTTCTCTCATCTTCTATTCAAGTTCACTGCAAAGATAAAAGAATAAAACCTTGCTGCTTGGGTTTTACTCCTGTGTGCACATTGGCCTTATTCTGAGGAACTTCTACCTAAACAACGGAGAGAGGGGATCCACTCGAGAGAGGTAATTGCTGCAAGACCCAAACAATAACACCACTCGCTCCTCTCTATACACAGGGAGGGGATACCGGGCAAGTAGCAGGTGTGCCCGGCTGCAGGTGGAGGGCGGCAGGAGTAAAAATAGGATTTTTATAACAGCTTACCTGTAAAATCCTTTTCTTGGAGTACATCACGGGACACAGAGCGACATAGTCATTACTAATGGGTTATATAGATACCGTCAGGTGCTGGCACTGGCAACTTCCAAAACAGGAAGTACCCTCCCCTATATAAGCCCCTCCCATCCGGGAGCACCTCAGTTTTGTAGCAAAGCAATAAGTGTCCCCAAAGAGGGGCGGGAGCTCTGTGTCCCGTGATGTACTCCAAGAAAAGGATTTTACAGGTAAGCTGTTATAAAAATCCTATTTTCTTTCTCGTACATCACGGGACACAGAGCGACATAGTCATTACTAATGGGATGTCCTAAAGCAATGCCCAATGAGGGGGGGGATACACCATACATAAGCTGAGCGCTATCAGACATGAGGATCTTTTGCGGCCTGCAACACACTGCGCCCAAAGGCGACATCCTCCTGACTTCTAACGTCCACCTGGTAGAACCTAGTAAACGTGTGTACTGAAGACCATGTTGCGGCCTTACAGATTTGAGCCAGGGAGGCCTGGTGATGCACTGCCCATGAAGTTCCAACTGCTCTCGTGGAGTGCGCTCTAACTTTGAACGGAGGCGGTCTCCTTCTCAAGCCATAGGCTTGTATTATGACCTGTCGAATCCACTTGGCTAAAGTAGATTTTGACGCTGCCTGACCCTTTCTGGGGCCTTCCGGCAGAATAAACAAAGTATCCGTTCTGCGAATCTGAGCAGTGGCTTTTAGATAAGCTTTAACTGCTCTTACTACATCCAAAGAATGCAATAACTTTTCCTCTACCGAAGTAGGTTTGGGGAAAAAAGAAGGAAGAACCACATCTTGGTTCAAATGAAACCTCGATACCACCTTAGGAAGAAAGGCTGGATGAGGATGTAACACTACTCTATCCTTATGGATAACCAGATATGGCTCCTTACAGGACATAGCTGCTAATTCCGACACTCTTTTAGCCGAACAAATGGCTACTAGAAAAATCAATTTCCTGGTGAGAAGCACCAAAGAAATATGCTGTAATGGTTCAAATGGTTGTTTCTGTAGAACCGACAGAACCAAGTTTAGATCCCATGGACATATGGGAATATTAACCGGAGGACTAATACGCATCACCCCTTGTATAAAGGCTTTGACTAGTGAATGCGAAGCCAAGGGCCTTTGAAAAAATATTGACAAGGCCGAAATCTGACCCTTGATAGTACTCAAGGCAAGCTTCCTATCTACAGCCCATTGTAGGAAGTCCAGAATCCTACCTATTACGTATTTACGTGGATGCCATTTCTTGGCCTCACACCAGGCGATGTACGCCTTCCAGATTCTATAGTAGATCTGCCTGGATACCGGCTTCCTGGCATTGATCATGGTAGATACCACAGCATTAGAGAGCCCTCTCTTTTTTAGAATGTGGGCTTCAATAGCCAGGCCGTCAAACCTAGGGCTGGTAAGGAAGGGTGGTATATCGGTCCTTGCGAAAGCAGGTCCGGACGATGTGGGAGGGTCCAAGGACTCCCCACAGACATTTTTACAATCTCCGCGTACCATGCTCTTCGGGCCCACGCTGGAGCCACCAGAATCACTGGTTTCTTTTCTACCCTGATTCTGCGGAGTAATCGAGGTAACAATTGTGGCAGTGGGAATGCATATATCAGCTTGAACTGATCCCAAGGGAACACTAGGGCATCCGAGCCGCAAGCTAGGGGATCCCTTGCCCAAGAGACAAACCTGTCCACTTTTGTGTTGAATCTGGATGCTAGCAGATCTACATCCGGTGTTCCCCACCGCTGACATATTGTCCGGAAAACCTCGGGATGAAGGGACCATTCCCCTGGGCATAATTGTTGGCGACTTAGAAAGTCCGCCTTCCAATTCTCCACTCCTGGAATGAATACCGCAGATATGGCTGGGACATATCTTTCTGCCCATCTCAGGATGTAATTTACTTCCCTTTGGGCTACACGACTCCTGGTGCCCCCTGACGATTGATTTATGCCACTGCTGTGGCATTGTCTGATTGAATTCTGACAGGGGACCCTTGGAGTTTGGATGTCCATGCTACTAGGGCATACCGGGCTGCTCGTATCTCTAAGAGATTGATGGGCAGGGCCTTTTCCGCATCCGACCATCTGCCCTGGAGAGACCATTGCTCCAGTACTGCTCCCCAGCCTATAAGGCTGGCATCTGTAGTGACCACCTTCCAGGAAATCGGACTGAAGGATTTCCCTCTTTCCAGATTCTGGGGAACCAACCACCAGCGGAGGCTCTTGCGAACGGAAGGGGACAAGGACATTGGTAAGTCCAGAGCCTGAACTTTTTTGTTCCAGGCTGACAGTATGGCCCTTTGCAAATTCCTTGAATGGAATTGACCGTAGGGTACTGCTTCGAATGATGCCACCATTTTTCCCAGCAGCCTCATGCACAGGCGTATGGATGGCTGTCTTTTTGAACCCACTAAGTGGATCAAATCTCTCAAAGACGACCCCTTTTCTTGAGGCAAGAAAATTTTTCTCTGGTCTGAATCCAGCCTTAGCCCCAAGTATTCCAGACTTTTGACTGGTTTTAGGGCTGACTTGTCTCGGTTGACAATCCAACCGTGATATTCCAGATACTTGATTGTCTCGTGAACAACCACTTCTAGTTTTTCCACTGAGTGGTCTATCAGCAACAAGTCGTCTAGATATGCCATCGTTACACCTCGTGTTCTTAGATTGGCCAATAATGGGGCCAGAATTTTTGTGAACACTCGTGGTGCTGTGGCCAGACCGAAGGGTAAGGCTCTGAACTGAAAATGGCGCCCTTCTACCGCAAAGCGTAGAAATTTTTGGTGGGCTGGAAAGATGGGAATGTGCAAATAAGCATCTTTGATGTCGATCGAGGCTAACCATTCCTCCCCTTGTAGGGCAGTGGCCACCGACCGGATCGACTCCATCTGGAAAGTCCTGATATGTAGGAATTTGTTTAGCCCTTTTAGATTTAATATGGGCCTCACGTCCCCGTTTGGCTTCGGGACTGTAAAGAGGTTTGAGTAAAACCCGAACCCCCATTCTTCCAGGGGAACCTCTATAATTACTGCTTGGAGCAATAATTGTTCTAGTGCCAACAGGAGGGATCCTCTCTTTTGGGGATCCCTTGGCACGTTTGACCTTATAAAGCGGGAAGGAGGGGAGTTTTTTAACTCCAATTTGTATCCCAGATTTACTGCGGAGAGCACCCATCTGTCTCTGATCGTGTCCCGCCAGGTCTCTGCGAACAACTGAAGTCTTCCCCCCACCCGATTGAGTGGGGGCAACCCTTCATGCATTTGACTTTGGGGGAGGTTTTGTACCTCTCCTGACCCAGGGTTTCTTGTTACCCTGCGATTGTCCCTGATTTTTACCTCCGGGATTTGACCGAGGAGGCCGTCGGAACTGTTTCACAGCCGATGACCTAGGGACTGGAGAAGCAGGCCTCTTAAAAGAGGGACCTCTAACTCTATTTTTAACCGGCAAAAGTGTACTTTTACCGCTGGAAATTTTCTGGATATATTTGTCCAGGTCTTCCCCGAATAAGCGTTCTCCATGAAATGGGAAGCTGACCAGCAATTTTTTACAGGGAGCTTCAGCAGACCAGTTTTTGAGCCAAAGAAGCCTGCGCATATGTACTACAGACAGCGTAAGGCGGGAGGCCTGATGGATTGAATCCTTTATAGCGTCCACCGCAAAGCATAAGGCTCTATCACGGCAGGCATTGTAATCAAACCTTCAGGGACCGGGTTCCCAAGGATTCCACTCCCCTGGACCTGTATAGCACCCTGCACAGAAAACATCTTGGTCGTGGGTATGACCAGAGCTCTGGATCCCAGGGTCCAGCTCTCCTAAGAGAAGCTTTACAGGCAAAACCTTGCTCTTCTCTGCAAGGCCCGGGTACCGACCGTTTAGCTATGAAGCTTTTTTGGTCAGATCCGGAATAGCTTACTGAGGCCCAAAAGAACCTGTACGCAAGCTCAGTGAAAAACACATGTTTCTTCTTGGCCAACACCTTAGACACTGGCAAAAAACTGAGGTGCTCCCGGATGGGAGGGGCTTATATAGGGGAGGGTACTTCCTGTTTTGGAAGTTGCCAGTGCCAGCACCTGACGGTATCTATATAACCCATTAGTAATGACTATGTCGCTCTGTGTCCCGTGATGTACGAGAAAGAAAAGGGGTTTGTGCGCTACACATACTTGTATCCCTGAGAAGTACACTACAAGCTGACATGATGAACTGTATGCACAGATTCAGTGGGGAGATAAAGGCTGTGGAATCCAGTGTGGAACATATAGAAAGCAAAATGGGAGAGTTTGCATCCACCATAAATGATCTTGTTGACGCTAATGAAGAAAAGGAGGGGGAGACAGAATGGATCAAAAACAAATTAGCTGATATTGAAGATAGGTCCAGAAGGAACAATTTAAAAATAAGGGAACACCCTGAATTTATCCAGCAATTGTACCTGCGGGCATATGTGGCCGCGTTGTTCAAATCTCTCCTTCCAGACCTTTTTGAAATTGATGTCACTATTGATAGAATTCATCGCTTGCCTAAACCAGTATATTTGCCAGACAAGGTCCCTAGTGATTTTACGTCTCCACTTCTATCATGTCAAAGAGCAGCTAATGCAAGTGATGCACACACAACAGAAAATTCCATCTCAATATCAGAATTTGCAATTCTATGCGGATCTCTCTCAACATACTCTGCAAAAGAGAAAAAACCTGAATACGACCACCAAGGTTCTTAGGAACCACAAAATACCTTACCGATGGGGATACCCCACAAAAATCACCATAACAAATAATGACAGATCTTATGTTGTGGACTCTCGGGAAAGAGGAATTTCCTTACTAAAAGATTGGAATATCCATCCTGATCCAGGGGATGCTCCAGAAGCCAATGCTGATAAGAGGATTCCCAATTCTGACTGGAAAACAGTCACCCACAGGAATGCCAAATTACATACCTAACTGCAAACAGGCAAATGGAGTCAACATGTGTCCCTTATGAGGCGACATGGATCGGCCGTTAGGCTTGAACTCACACCCCAATTTCTTTGAGCAGCAATTAGCTGCACACGGGTTAACTTTCAGGGAAAATTCCTTATTAAGTTTCTTCTTTTTCTATGTTGTTGGACTCTTTTTTTTTCTTTTTCTTATCTCCTTGAGTACACAGTCAGATACTACAATTCTCCTACCCACCAAGGTCAACTCTACACGGCAAGACCCTATAGCAGATTCCTACTCTGGAAGAAGAAGCCCCTCTCCTCATACAGGATCAGCTTTATAATGAGTGAGTACAATAAACATGCATCTCTGTCTATTTCGGATTGGCCACAAGAGGGCGATCTGGAGGTATTACTGTCAATGCTACACCTACTATCATTCCAACTAAACTTTCCACCATGATGGGTATCACCTTTCTTTCTGTAAACTCTAAGGGTCTCAATCACCCTGTAAAGAGAAAGTCCCTGTGGAAGGAAGCCATCTCCAACCGCTGTGACATCCTGTGTGCACAGGAAACTCATTTTAGTAGAATATCTCCACCTTCCTGCACACACAGGAATTTTCCTCATGTTTTTACCGCCATTGCGGACTCCAAAACAAAAGGGGTACTCATTGCGATCTGAGACACAGTAGCATTTGCCCCACATGAAGTAATCTAGGATCCTTTGGGTCGTTTCCTGATCCTAATATGTGATATCAATTTGGTCACATATATGATTGTGGCTGTCTACGCACCCAACGTGCACCAAATCCGCTTCTTCCACAAACTCATGAGGAAGATACGGGTCCATAGAAGGGGTCTTCTTGTGATTTGTGGAGACTTTAATGTCACACCAGATCCAGCTATTGACTCCACTTCGGCAGCTAAACACATATCTCCATCATTACAAGCATCCCTACACGAACAAGAACTTTATGATGTGTGGAGATGTTTCCATGCAGGAGAAAGGGATGTTTACCTTCTTCTCTGCACCCCATCGTGTGTACACCAGGGTTGACTTATTTTTAGTGGATCAACAGACCCTTTCAAAAATTACCTCTTCTTCCATTAACAATATCACGTGGTCTGACCACGCTTCCATAACTCTATCCATGGCAGACGCATCATCTACCAATTCAATACCAATGTGGCAAATAAATTCATACCTCCTACAACAACCTGAGGCTCGACAGACAATTGAGGACCATATAACAGAGTTCTTTTCTATTAATGAGCCATCTGTACAAGACCAGTTTGTATTGTGGAATGCTCATAAGGCATATGTGAGAGGTATCTTTATGAAACTGGGGGCGAGGGCCAAGAGGCGGCGGCAAGCACAATTGCGCAAATTAACCGCTGAAATTTTTGACCTAGAAACCAAAAATAAACAAAAATTTCCCCCCTCATTGTCCAATAGACTGACACAATTGCGTTACGATCTTAGGCTCCTCTTATTGGACACTTTAGCCAGGAGGCTAAAAATGACTTATTATGCTAATGAAAACAGGGCGGGTAAAATATTAGCGCACCAAATGAAGGGCCATAGGTATAAAACCAAAATATCCTATATTTTACATCCTCAGACCAAAAACAAACGATATCATCCACAAGATATAGCGGATGCCTTCAGCCACTATTATGGCACCCTCTATAACTTAAAAGATGAGTTAGAAACCTGCCAACCCAACACTGAACTAATTAATAATTTCCTATCACAAACATCCTTACCCAAACTGTCAGCGGAGCAACTTAGCTCACTGAACTTACCATTTAGTGCATCTGAAATTCATGGTTCCCCAGCTCGCCTAGGACAAGGTGGCAAGAAATAGAAAAAGTCCCAAACTCTAGGTAATAACCTTTATGACCTACTACTGTGGGTTAAATTTACTACAATAGATATCACCACTTTTTCACCCTCTATGAAAGTTTCAATTCCTAGACATGCAGCATATTGATTCCACTACAATATCGATTCCTCTTCCTATCTCCAGTCTGCCTGGGATCATCCCTGATCTCCACATAGGGCATTGGATAGAAAAGGGAATCACAACTACTGACAACCTTATCATAGGACCCACAATGAAAACGTTTAGAGCAGTCCAGTTGGAATACAATTTGGAGGATTCTGAACTTTACAGATATCTCCAAATTAGCCACTTTCTGCATACGCACCCACAAGTGTCTACCCATTTACCATGGAGAATAGCTCTTTATCTTACCAAACCTTTCACTAATATAAAAGGTATATCTTTATTTTACAATACTTTGCACAACAAAATGTCATTTACCAAATTCTATGACATCAATGCTTGGGAGCGGGAGTGGAATACTTCCTACACTGCAGCACAGTGGCAAAAAGCGCTTTAAATCACATACTCAGCTACTAAAAGTGTCAACCTTTGGGAGTTAATCCAAAAAATGTTGCTTCGTTGGTATTTACCCGCACTGAGAATTTCCAAGTTTGATGCCCACACTTCTCCACTCTGTTGGAGGGGGTGCGGATCAATGGGCACACTTTACCACATACTATGGGATTGCCCAAACATACACGCCCTATGGAATAAAATTTTTGAGGTACTATCACAAATACTAAAAGTACGAATTCCGATATCGCCAGGACTAGCCATATTATCATTAGGAATAGAGTCCATCCAGGCAATACATAGAACAATAGTCATCCATATCCTGTTAAGTACCAGATTATCGATTATGAGACACTGGAAAGATAGTGCGGTACCCACGCTAAAGGTATAACTACAACAAACACGCATGCCCTATACGAAATAATGTTTGCCTCATCACAAGGAAAATATCAAATAGCGAATATCCATTGGAAACCATGGACTGATTGGTATAAGCTAAGGAGATTTGAATATCACTTATAACCATAGGCGTGCACACAGGGTGTGCCACGTGTGCCCAGGCACACCCTAATCACTCTGTGCAGCATAGATTCCCCCTATTGCCCTAGCCCCCCCTTCCTCCCGCACCGCTGCTGGCTTCCCTCCTCTCCTCTACTGGCAGCTCTTGCTGCGGGGATGTTTTAGGGTAAATGGGGGAAGGGGCCGGTAAATATGTCATTTACTGACCCCTTCCCTTTCTGAATGAACACAGTGAGCGATCAGTAGTGTGTGTTTGAGCTTTGGGGTGCACACCCTAATGCAATGGGCTGCGCACACCTATGCTTATAACGATTATGTTTTCTGGTTGGTATACTATACCCTGATATAAATCAAATCTATAGACTGTGTACTTGCTTCTTTGAGTTTCTTTTACTCTATTTTGTTTTATTTCATTTCATCTTCTATATTGGTTGAATAACAGTTTCTCTATCCTGCAAAGTATTATTATGACCCCCATTTCAACACGGAATGCAATGCGCCAGACAATTTGTCGCTGAGGAGGGAGGACCGGGTGGCCTCCATACCCTGGACACAGCTTGAACCCATCTGGGGTGTTCGGGGGGAGGTGGCCATTCCCGGCACCACCCCATGGTAGTAATAACAATTGCACAGATGTGTTGTGTGGTTTTTCATTGTGCCCAAGTAAGCATATATCTCTGTACAGTTCAAACTTATGGATGTGAATATATGTAAATTTTGTATACTTTTGTGTTTTAAATTAAAAATCTCAATAAAAATTTATTGAACTTAGGAAACAAATACCTGTAGTATTTATTGGTACAAAAAATATAGCACACTTGCATTCAAGCAGCTGTATATTAACATGGATGGAAGGGACTGATATGTGCGCACAGGCCGGCAGGACTGTATGAAGCAGAAGCAGCTGGCGATCCTGATGTCGGCATAGGGGGACCTGTTCAGTGTAGCAAACAGTGTCCGCATCAAGCAGCTTTACCCACTGCCATTCCACCTCGTGCTCTATGTCTATCCAGATGGTGGTAACGTGTTTCCAAAGTGTTCCTTCTTTCTTAAAGGTCTTTATTATGGTTCCACAGTGGGACCCTTCCTGCTGTCTTGCCCCCTCACCCCCCTCTACGGTTGCCACGTCATCCCTTTAAAACCAAACACATATTAATTGCACAGTTTCTGTGGCTGATTAAGACGGTTATGAAACTCACTTGGTGCCTTATCTGCATTAAATTTGCCTCAGAAACTGTGTACCAGTAATTCATATGTGTTCAGGTTTAAAGGGATGAGGTGGCAACCCTACTCCCCTCGGTGGAGGAACTCAAAAGCCAGGTCACAAGTACAACCTTTGCGACCTTGGAAATCTGCCACTGCCTATGGAAAAAAAGTGGGCAGATGACTTTACGATCTCCAACTCAGCCAATCAGAGGAAGCCTTATATTTATTCATAAAATAAAAGGCTTCCTGTGAATACCTGAGCAGGACTCAGTCTGACTCTGTTTTATTCCAGTAATGGGACGGGAAGTCCCCATACTGCCACAACACAGCACTGTATACAGTATGTAGGCGGTTCTGTATACAATTTATACAGTGCTGCCAGTGAGCGCATGTGTTTCTTAAATAGTTAGTCTGGCTGAAAGGACGAAGTCCATCTAGTTCAACCAAATGAAAAAAAAACACACACACAGACACAAATAGAAAACCTCCATATCCATGATCCTATACCGAAAGTTGATCCAGAGGAAGGAAAAAAAACAAAGCACGATCCAATTTGCCCCAATGGAGGAAAATATTCCTTCCTGATCCTTTAGGAGGCAATCAGATATTCCTTAGATCAACTACCCCTGGGTTTATTACTTATAAATGTTAGTATCTAGTTATATTATGTGCATTTAGGAAAGAATCCAGACCTTTTTTAAACAGGCTACTGAGCTGGCAAAAACTAGTTCTTTTTTTTGTTTTTGTTTGGACTAGCTTGGTAAATGGAACTTTCAGTTAGGCTCACTGGCTATCTGCGTCCCAAGAAGACACCCCAGAATTACTACTTGAGTACATTAGTATGCCTGAGGCCCTTTCTTTCCACCCCCATTCCCCCCTGGTTGCTACAGTATCTTGTTCACTTTATTGTCAATCTGCTATTCTATATGCCACCCTAGTCAGACCCTAATTAATCCATCCATCTGTCTCCATTTTTAGGGCATGTCTACATCACTCTCTCAACACTTTCCTATTAAAAGAGCAGGACCTGCCTGTTGGAAATGACTCTCCTTAACAGACCTGACTTCTCCTCTTTCACCCCCCCCCCCCCAACTGTCTTCCCCTTCTCTTTCTTTGCTGCCCACTCCAGGGCTGCAGCGGGGTGGAGTGGGAGGGAAAGGAGAGGATTACTCAGTCTGATCCAAGCTTCAGTTACACCCAATGTGGGGACCATACATACCGGGGTCCAGCGTGGTCATACTTGTTATATACTTGTTATTCACTGTTGCTGTTGTCGCCTGCACGTGACTATTAGTTACTCTCTTCTTTTGCAGACCTCAGCTGTTATCGAAGGACTGACTTTTATGTCTAAACATTCTCTGTATGTCTAAACATTCTCTGTATGTCTGTTCCCGCTCTTATGCTGGAAAAAATGAACACAACTCTAATAACGTTTATTATAAAAAAATAAATAAATAACAATCACTACTGGCTGAACGGATTTTTTTTTTAAATGTGTTTTGCATTGGTACCACCCTAGTTTTTGATACCCCTTTGCTTATTACCCTGGAAAATGGGCATTTTTAATTTGACAGAATCAACACTTGGGGGATTTCTATGGGGTTCAGAAGCTGAACTTTGAAGTTCACCAACAACGCCCAAACTGATTTCAGGGCAGTTCAGCTCCTCCCTAGTATTGATAATGATATGCTCATATAACAAATCACCTGGTAACTTTGTCATACATTCTACATACATTAGATGACCACAAGCAGAAAACAACCACATGAATATCACTTCGGCCTTTAGGCAGCTGCCTCCAGAACTCACCCTGTACAAGAAACTGGCTTTGGCTCCTCCTGGAAGGTTGGTAGTTGAAAGATGAATCCAGAGTGAACTACAAAAACTGCTCCAATCAGAATATTCCCAAATTGTGAGAAGGTATCCATTGGCACACCCTTGAGACTGCAGCTTGGACTAGACTGACCCTCGTCCAGCCATGAGAGGAGGAGGAAGACTTGCAGCAGTCTTCTTGTGATGGCCATTAATGAGATCTTGTTGAACTAGAGTTTCAGAGCCAGATTGTGCTCAGCCAGTCCAACTGAAAGATAAGGAGGTCATATAGTACAGTATTACTAGGCTTAGAGACAAAAGTTGGCCATACACAGGGAAATTTCCCTTGTTCAGCCCCATGAGATGAACAGGAGAAATCACTTGATTCCTCCATCCATGTTACACTGTGTGTCCACTATTATTTGCTGATACTTGACACTTGTCAGAATATCCGATCAGTGCTTGAAGTAGTTGTCCTGAGAAATGCCCATCACACTGTTGACTGTCAGAAACACATCTTTGGAACTATTGTGGCTTTGGGTCACCTAGACCCATTCCCATCTGACTTTCCATCAGTTTCTAAATGTCTTTGGATGGTGTAGGACGCTGTCCTTGCTGACAGCTTGAACTTCCTAGCTATTTCTTTAATGAAAAGACTTTCCAAGTTAAATTTTTGGTACCTAGGCTTTTTATTACTCAATGTGTTGGGAGCCAGAGAGTTGCCAATCATATGAATAGCTCTTATTGAGTCTGGAAAACCAACCAGCTTTCTAGATGTGCCTGAAGAGTGGAGGTAATATGCATTAAAGTTGTTGCCCCACGTGTCATAGGTATCACAATTCAATGGCTAAAAGCCCCCATATGTGAAGGGGGACCCATAGGGGGAGTCAGTGAGAGTCCAGAGCCAATAGAGAGGGAATCTGAGCCTTCCAGGATTTCTTCGTACTAGGTGTAAATTAGGAATACAGTCAGGAGAATGCTGTTGGGACTTTCTCACAATTGTCTGTAAGCCTTCACTGCTCTGTCATAGTGCAAGTCCTTTACTTCCCCTAATTTTTTTACCAATAGCCAATCCTCTACTGAACTTTCTGGGGGACTATTAAATATGAGGTGGATGAGGTGTATACTGTATGTTATAGGTGTCATGTTCAACCTCTAATAGTGGCCCACAAACTGCGGCTTATTCTTTGGATGTAGCCCTTTCCCTGCCTTTACCTGGCCTGCATAGCACTGTTTTTTTTCCAGTGACACCATTGATGGGGCATAATTCCTCCCACTGATGCCATATATTGAGCACTAATCCTTCAACTTACACCAACAATAGGGCACTATTCCTCCCACTGATGCCAATGATGGAGCACTATTCCTCCCACTGACACCAACAATGAGTAAATATTCCCTCCACTGAAACCAACAATAGGGCAATATTTCTCTCATTGACACCAACAATAGAGCAGTATTTTGCCCACTGACACCAACAATGGGCAATATTTCCCACCAATGGCACCAACAAAGGAGTATGATTCCTCTCACTGACACCAACAATGAGACATAATTCATCCAACTAATACCAACAATGGGTTTCTATTCCTTTCCCTGACACCAACAATGTTCCCCACCATCACTCACAATGGGGCATTATTCCTCTCTCTGCATCAACAATGGTGCACAAGTCCTTCCACTGACACCAACAATGGTGCACTACTCCTCCCACTGACACCAACAACAGTGCCTAATTTCTCCTATTGATAACAATGATGGACCCCTACTCCTCCCACTAATACCAATGATGGGGCCCAATTCCCCCCACTTATACCAGTATCAGCCCCTATCTCTCCTCCCACTGACTATGTCATTTTTTATTCCCACTGACCACCAAGGCTGAATCATTGTTTACTCATACTGACAGCAGAGGATTTTTTTACTCCCACTGGCTGCAGCCCAGTCTCAAGGCCCCTTGTTTAGAAAGTTTGGGGGGGGGGCAGCATAGGTGCAGCATAGGGCCATATTTAGGGGAAGCATACTGTAGGTGCATATATTAAATAATGGTTTTAATTTTTGCGTTAATAAAATGCTTAGCTTATAATGACTTCACCATTGCATTTTTGGTTGACACCTAAATATAGGAAGATGAAAACGTGCTTACGGTCAATCCCAATATAATCCAGGATGTGCAAATCCACCAACAGTTGATAAATAACGTTTTTTGGGGATATTTCCCTCCTTTAGTAAAGTATCACTGGCAAATTGTGCTCAGCAAATGACTATATCATATAAAACCATAAATCTTACCTTTTCCTAGTGCAGTATAGCACTATCAAGATTGCATTACAGGGTATCTCCCAACATGGAGCACAACACAGCAGATCCATAAAAAAATTCAAGTGTTATAAATATTTTGTTATATTTCTTAGTTAAAATGTATATATAAGATGCCACAATCCTTTGTGCCTCACACCACCTTTAGAATTTAGACATAATATACATTATAAGTTGTATAGGTGTAATGAGAACTACATGTAGAATTACACAGCACTCAATTCCTATAAATAGAGCCAGAGCCAGCGGCAGCAGCAGGGAGCAGCTGGGGAGACGGCACTCTGCGGATGCCAATCTGATATAATTACCGGTTTGGTTTTCTCCTCCGAGGATCTCAGTGGGGTCAGGAAGTAAGCAGTGTAATAAGAAATTGTGTTATTACAATGGCATCATAATTACAGGTCCTAAATAGTCAAGAAATCCCAGCATTTCTTTAATGAACCACCACAAAAAGCATCCTGCTTCTGGGGTACATACACCCACAAATACATAAATAAAATTAAAATTGGTGGAGCTCTGTAACCATTAGTGATGAGCCGAACACCCCCGGGTTCGGTTCGCACCAGAACCCGCGAACGGACCGAAAGTTCGTACGAACATTAGAACCCTATTAAATACAATGGATGCGAACGTTCAAATTCTAAAGTGCTAATTATAACGACTATTATGCATGTTATTGTCCTAAAAAGGGTTTGGGAACCCGGGTTCTGCACCAGCGGACATGTATCAATGCAAAAAGAAGTTTTAAAAACGGTCGTTTTTCGGGAGCAGTCATTTTAATGATGCATAAAGTGAAAAAAAAAATAGGATTTTTATAACAGCTTACCTGTAAAATCCTTTTCTTGGAGTACATCACGGGACACAGAGCGACATAGTCATTACTAATGGGTTATATAGTTACCGTCAGGTGCTGGCACTGGCAACTTCCAAAACCGGAAGTACCCTCCCCTATATAAGCCCCTCCCATCCGGGAGCACCTCAGTTTTGTAGCAAAGCAATAAGTGTCCCCAAAGAGGGGCGGGAGCTCTGTGTCCCGTGATGTACTCCAAGAAAAGGATTTTACAGGTAAGCTGTTATAAAAATCCTATTTTCTTTCTCGTACATCACGGGACACAGAGCGACATAGTCATTACTAATGGGATGTCCTAAAGCAATGCCAAATGAGGGGGGGGATACACCATATATAAGCTGAGCGCTATCAGACATGAGGATCTTTTGCGGCCTGCAACACACTGCGCCCAAAGGCGACATCCTCCTGACTTCTAACGTCCACCTGGTAGAACCTAGTAAACGTGTGTACTGAAGACCATGTTGCGGCCTTACAGACTTGAGCCAGGGAGGCCTGGTGATGCACTGCCCATGAAGTTCCAACTGCTCTCGTGGAGTGCGCCCTAACTTTGAACGGAGGCGGTCTACTTCTCAAGCTATAGGCTTGTATTATGACCTGTCGAATCCACTTGGCTAAAGTAGATTTTGACGCTGCCTGACCCTTTCTGGGGCCTTCCGGCAGAATAAACAAAGTATCCGTTCTGCGAATCTGAGCAGTGGCTTTTAGATAAGCTTTAACTGCTCTTACTACATCCAAAGAATGCAATAACTTTTCCTCTACCGAAGTAGGCTTGGGGAAAAAAGAAGGAAGAACCACATCTTGGTTCAAATGAAAACTCGATACCACCTTAGGAAGAAAGGCTGGATGAGGACGTAACACTACTCTGTCCTTATGGATAACCAGATATGGCTCCTTACAGGACATAGCTGCTAATTCCGATACTCTTTTAGCCGAACAAATGGCTACTAGAAAAATCTATTTCCTGGTGAGAAGCACTAAGGAAATATGCTGTAATGGTTCAAATGGTTGTTTCTGTAGAACCGACAGAACCAAGTTTAGATCCCATGGACATATGGGAATATTAACCGGAGGACTAATACGCATCACTCCTTGTATAAAGGCTTTGACTAGTGAATGCGAAGCCAAGGGCCTTTGAAAAAATATTGACAAGGCCGAAATCTGACCTTTGATAGTACTCAAGGCAAGCTTCCTATCTTACAGCCCATTGTAGGAAGTCCAGAATTCTACCTATTACGTATTTACGTGGATGCCATTTCCTGGCCTCACACCAGGCGATGTACGCCTTCCAGATTCTATAGTAGATCTGCCTGGATACCGGTTTCCTGGCATTGATCATGGTAGACACCACAGCATTAGAGAGCCCTCTCCTTTTTAGAATGTGGGCTTCAATAGCCAGGCCGTCAAACCTAGGGCTGGTAAGGAAGGGTGGTATATCGGTCCCTGCGAAAGCAGGTCCGGACGATGTGGGAGGGTCCAAGGACTCCCCACAGACATTTTTACAATCTCCGCGTACCATGCTCTTCGGGGCCACGCTGGAGCCACCAGAATCACTGGTTTCTTTTCTACCCTGATTCTGCGGAGTAATCGAGGTAACAATTGTGGCGGTGGGAATGCATATATCAGCTTGAACTGATCCCAAGGGAACACTAGGGCATCCGAGCCGCACGCTAGGGGATCCCTTGTCCAAGAGACAAACCTGTCCACTTTCGTGTTGAACCTGGATGCTAGCAGATCTACATCCGGTGTTCCCCACCGCTGACATATTGTCCGGAAAACCTCGGGATGAAGGGACCATTCCCCTGGGCATAATTGTTGGCGACTTAGAAAGTCCGCCTTCCAATTCTCCACCCCTGGAATGAATACCGCAGATATGGCTGGGACATATCTTTCTGCCCATCTCAGGATGTAATTTACTTCCCTTTGGGCTGCACGACTCCTGGTGCCCCCCTGACGATTGATATATGCCACTGCTGTGGCATTGTCTGACTGAACTCTGACAGGGGACCCTTGGAGTTTGGATGTCCATGCTACTAGGGCATACCGGGCTGCTCGTATCTCTAAGAGATTGATGGGCAGGGCCTTTTCCGCATCCGACCATCTGCCCTGGAGAGACCATTGCTCCAGTACTGCTCCCCAGCCTAAAAGGCTGGCATCTGTAGTGACCACCTTCCAAGAAATCGGACTGAAGGATTTCCCTCTTTCCAGATTCCGGGGAACCAACCACCAACGGAGGCTACTGCGAACGGAAGGGGACAAGGACATTGGTACGTCCAGAGCCTGAACTTTTTTGTTCCAGGCTGACAGTATGGCCCTTTGCAACTTCCTTGAATGGAATTGACCGTAGGGTACTGCTTCGAATGATGCCACCATTTTTCCCAGCAGCCTCATGCACAGGCGTATGGATGGCTGTCTTTTTGAACCCACTAAGTGGATCAAATCTCTCAAAGACGACCCCTTTTCTCGAGGCAAGAACATTTTTCTCTGGTCTGAATCCAGCCTTAGCCCCAAGTATTCCAGACTTTTGACTGGTTTTAGGGCTGACTTGTCTCGGTTGATAATCCAACCGAGATATTCCAGATACTTGATTGTCTCGTGAACAACCACTTCTAGTTCTTCCACTGAGTGGTCTATCAGCAACAAGTCGTCTAGATATGCCATTATCGTTACACCTCGTGTTCTTAGATTGGCCAATAATGGGGCCAGAATTTTTGTGAACACTCTTGGTGCTGTGGCCAGACCGAAGGGTAAGGCTCTGAACTGAAAATGGCGCCCTTCTATCGCAAAGCGTAGAAATTTTTGGTGGGCTGGAAAGATGGGGATGTGCAAATACGCATCTTTGATGTCGATCGAGGCTAACCATTCCTCCCCTTGTAGGGCAGTGGCTACCGATCGGATCGACTCCATCCGGAAAGTCCTGATATGTAGGAATTTGTTTAGCCCTTTTAGATTTAATATGGGCCTCACGTCCCCGTTTGGCTTCGGAACTGTAAAGAGGTTTGAGTAAAACCCGAACCCCCATTCTTCCAGGGGGACCTCTATAATTACTGCTTGAAGCAATAATTGTTCCAGTGCCAACAGGAGGGATCCTCTCTTCTGGGGATCCCTTGGCACGTTCGACCTTATAAAGCGGGAAGGAGGGGAGTTTTTTAACTCCAATTTGTATCCCAGATTTACTGCGGAGAGCACCCATCTGTCTCGGATCGTGTCCCGCCAGGTTTCTGTGAACAACTGAAGTCTTCCCCCCACCCGATTGGGTGGGGGCAACCCTTCATGCATTTGACTTTGGGGGAGGTTTTGTACCTCTCCTGCTCCAGGGCTTCTTGTTACCCTGCAACTGTCCCTGATTTTTACCTCCGGGATTTGACCGGGGAGGCCGTCGGAACTGTTTCACAGCCGATGTCCTAGGGACTGGAGAAGCCGGCCTCTTAAAAGAGGGACCTCTAACTCTATTTTTGACCGGCAAGAGTGTACTTTTACCGCTGGAAATTCTCTGGATATACTTGTCCAGGTCTTCCCCGAATAAGCGCTCCCCATGAAATGGGAAGCTGACCAGCAATTTTTTACAGGGAGCTTCAGCAGACCAGTTTTTGAGCCATAGAAGCCTGCGCATATGTACTACAGACAGCGTAAGGCGGGAGGCCTGATGGAT